>CAXKWD010000007.1:56979162-58179162 GCA_964059195.1 Ectobius pallidus | reverse complement strand
AAATTGAAAATATAATCAAGTCTCTCAAAAGTAAAAGCTCGTCTGGATGGGATGAGATAAGTAATAAGTTATTAAAAACCTGCTCATCGGAACTCAGTAAACCTCTTAGTCACATATGCAATTGTTCATTAGAAAATGGAATATTTCCAGAAAGACTGAAGCATGCTATTGTTAAGCCCCTCTTTAAAAAAGGTGACAAAAATCTACCATCAAATTATAGACCTATATCGCTCTTAACCTCATTTTCAAAAGTTTTTGAAAAAGTCATGTACAAACGCATAATACACTATCTTAATTTGAATGACATTCTTACTTCATCTCAGTTTGGATTTAGAAGTGGCATGTCCACTGAGAATGCTACATTTCAACTTACTACAGAAATACTGGAAGCGTTAGATAAAAAGAAATATGCTCTGGGAATTTTCTGCGACTTAGCTAAAGCGTTTGACTGTATAAATCATGAAATATTACTTCAAAAATTGGATCATTATGGGTTCGATAATTTAACACTTAAGTGGTTCAAATCATATCTTTCTGATAGAACTCAAAAGGTAATAATAAATGGAAATGAATCTAACTTA
The DNA here is from genome assembly GCA_964059195.1 of Ectobius pallidus. Taxonomy (NCBI): domain Eukaryota; kingdom Metazoa; phylum Arthropoda; class Insecta; order Blattodea; family Ectobiidae; genus Ectobius; species Ectobius pallidus. Next base: position 58,178,581 of record CAXKWD010000007.1, on the reverse strand, counting down.
GGGGTTGTTAAGAATGGGGTACCTCAGGGATCAATACTAGGACCTTTGCTCTTTTTAATTTTCATTAATGACTTGCCCTATAACTTAAGTGACGAATCAAAGGTATTGCTCTTCGCAGATGATACTAGTGTACTTGTAACAGGAACGTCACAAGAACATTTATCAAGAATAGCTACAAAGGCTTTTCACGAGTTAAACACATGGTTTCTAGTTAATAAAATGACACTTAATATTGATAAGACCCATTTTATACAATTTAGAACAAAAAACAGATGTATCTCAAATCTTGAAATTAATTATGGAACACAAATCATACAAGAAATTAGCAATGTAAAATTTTTAGGACTGCAAATTGACCAAAATCTTGACTGGAAGACACACATAGAAATGATAGGTCCAAAACTGAGTTCAGCGTGCTTTGCTTTAAGAATTTTGAATAATATATTAAAACAGGATGCATTACTTATGGTATATTTTGCATATTTTCACTCGGTAATGAGGTACGGGATCATATTCTGGGGCAACTCTTCCCATAGGGAGAAAATATTTAGATTACAAAAGCGGGCAATAAGAATAATATGTGGAAAGAAAAAAAGGGAATCTTGTAAACCGCTATTTGAAAAATTAAAAGTCCTCACTCTTACAGGGGAGTATATATACTCTGTTATGTGTTATGTAGTGAATAATATTGATAAATTTCAAACTAATTTTAGTGTACACGGACGTACTACCAGAAACATGAATGATCTACACAGACCAAATAACTCGTTAAAACTCTTTCAGAAGGGTGCTTATTATTCTGCAGTACAGATATATAACAAGCTTCCAAACAACATTAAATTATTATGTATTCAAAGAAAGAGCAAACCTTTCAAAACAGCTGTCAAGGAATTTTTAATAACTCACACCTTCTACAATTTGGAGGAATATTTCCAGCTTGGATAAATTTGGCAGCTTACAGTTTCTGTAGGCCTATTAGTAGGGTACCTTATGTCATCCCGTGGGCTCCTTCGTGAAGAAAGCAACACACCTATATTTTCAGTTTCAATGAAGTCTAAGGATGCCCGAACCACTTGATGCCACTCTGGGGGTCGCGTCTGAGTCGCGTGATGACGTCATCAAAATGGCGGACGTAGCGTTTCACAGAAATGGCCATAAAGTGAAAACTATTTAAGATAGAGACTTGCAAAAAACGGTTTTGAAATCACAATAAAATGCTCTACATTATTGTTTCTTACACGTATGGAGCTAAGACGGCATATTCTACCGAAAAATTACACTTTTTGTTGAATAATTGAAAAAATGGTCCTGTAAAATGTGTTCTCTTGAAATTTCAATAGAAGACGATGCCGTGCCATAAATTACATGTATACAAATCTTTTGAAGAGTTTAATAATGATTCTATTCCCGTTTACCAGAAGTTTCCAATGTCAATAGTTTTAATTCTGTGATAGTTTTTGTAAAACAAACAGCAATCTCCAAATTTCAATATGCTCTTTCCTGAAGGAGGCAACACACCTAGATTTTCAGTTTCTATTAAGTCTAAGGATACCCGAATCACTTGATGCTACTCTGGGGGTAGCGTCCGAGTCATGTGATGACGTCATCAAAATGGCGGACTTCAATAACGTTTTACAGAAATGAATATAAACCGAAAAGTATTCGTGATGGACTTGAGGAATTTTTATTTTTAATGGGAATAAACTGCTAATGTAATAATAACTTAATAAATTTTGCTGTTGTTGTGTTTCTGAATGCTACATATTAAAATCTTGAATTCTGATTACACCCATGAAATGGAAAGAATACAATTAAACTGGTAACACTTAGCCTATCTGTAGACTGCTCGGAGTGTATTTATGTTTTCTGTGATTTTCTTAATAAACGTAAATTTCTACAAACTTGGAAGAAATCAAATAGGAGAGTGCCTTGCAGTATTCAACAGAATAACTTTCTGCTCATTGCCCCTATTAAAAAAGGGGTTCATCCTCATCAGAGTCACTATCATCATCATCATCATCATCATCATCGATCTTCGCCTCTTCATACTTGTCCGAAACTTTTTCACACTTCTCTGGATCGCCCTCACATGTAGGGCAATTTTATCCAAACACATTTGCAGCTATTACATCTCGACTTAACACATGCACCTTTGATTAGTTCGAGCACATCAGAAGGAGTAGGTGGGTTGGTGCACATGATTGGGACCCATCGATTGTTCTCTTTAGTCCAACCAAAATCTGCTGGTGGGGCAAATTACATCTATTCCATTCCATTGCTTGCAGATGTGCCCGAAGTATAGCTGGTTCAAGTGATGTTTGTGTGGGAGGAATGAACTCGGTCCCAGATGCTTCCGGGTAAAAAACCACCCGGAGCTAACTTTAAAATAACACCAACTTCCTTTATCTCTGTTTTGGGAACATACACTTGATATATGAACCTTTCAACAGCCGCCGACGTTTCCTTATCCACAGTTTCCGTCTTTCCCAGATTTGCCAGATCAATGAGAACATCGTCAGCAGCTAGGAAGACGTACCAGAAGGATATTTTCCCTTTTCTAGAGAAGGAACCAGTAATATTTGCTCCTGATAGTACATGGAAACCTAGAAGTGAGTCGGACCGCAGTCATCCTAGTTTCTCGTAGATTGGTGACAGGGAAACACTTTTCCTTTTACTAGCGTGGCCAGTTACGACACGTGTGTCTTTTGGTAGTATTGGATATTTATTTAGTGGTAAAATAAAGACATCAATATCAGGAGAGTAGATTTTCAGCTCTGTAGCACCAGCATTTGCCGCATGGATAGAATGCAATATTATTTTTCAGTCAGCTTCTTCGGGAGTAGCCTACTGCTAAGGAAACCGGCATCCATGTGTGTCCTTCGTGCAACTTGTTACCATGCAACCACTACATTGCGGTTGGTGGCTGCAGCATTTTCTAGAATACACTCTCAAAGGAATATTGAAAGTTCATCTTTCGTTTTCTCGTGTGAGAGAAGCTTCTTCGTTGCCATAGTTAGTATTCCAGCTTTTGCTTCAATGTGATAATGGATTGGCACAGTATGACCCTGACGAAGTTCTCTTGTGGTTCTTTTTAGAGAGTCCTTTATGTATGTGTCAAATACCAAATGAAGTTCATCGTATGATCCGTATTTTTAGTTTAAACTACTTATGAAATGATCGGCAAGTTCTGAAGGGTTCTTGATTGTTGGTGGCTTATCGAGTGCATGTAGCTCTGCCATTCCATCAACAACTGCAACACTAACGAAATCCGGTTGTTGGCTCCACTAATAAACTTGACACTGTGCTCTCCGGGTCTTGTAGTTCGCCGGTAACACTGCAACGCCCGGTTAGAGGCTGCACTGTACTTGTGGGTAGTGTGTAAATTGGAAACTTTGATGGTAAAGCCTCAAGTATCCTAATAGTTTGCTCTTGTCGTTGCTGTACAAGATAGACCCATCTGGGGAAAACAATGACCGAGGAAGAACTGACAGCTAGTAATTGCTCACTGCGTTTCGCAGATCAAGCTCCGGTCTTGATTTTGCAACAATCAACATTATTGAGAAAAGATTTCTGTCCTCCTTCAGTTCCATAATGGCAACTCTCACAGGAATTTGTACCCTCTTCGAAGCTTGACGACAAGTTAGTTCTACACCCTTCTTAGTAACAATTTTAACAGTGTTTTGTTAACTTTTTATCAAACCCTTCCCTAATACATTAATAAATAGTCAATCACAGAGAAGAATTGACACGACTACGCAATAATATGAAGCCCAGATCTCATATCAAATTCCTTTCTGAACAAAATTGAGCATATTCCGAGCCTAAAATGGTATAAAATGAACCTGAACTGGCTAACCATCACAAATACTTTTCGGTTTATATTCGTTTCTGTGAAACAACACGTTATTGAAGTTTGCCATTTTGATGACGTCATCACGTGACTCGGACAAGACCCCAGAGTAGCATCAAGTGATTCGGGTATAATTATACTTAATAGAAACTGAAATTCTAGGTGTGTTGCCTTCTTCAGGTAAGAGAATATTGAAATTTGGAGATTGCTGTTTGTTTTACAAAAACTATCACAGAATTAAAACTATTGACGTTGGAAACTTCTGGTAAACGGGAATAGAATCATTATTAAACTCTTCAAAAAATTTGTTTGCATGTAATTTATGGCACGGCATCATCTTCTATTGAAATTTCAAGAGAACACATTCTACAGGACCATTTTTTCAATTTTTCAACAAAAGTGTAATTTTTCGGTAGAATATGCCATCTTAGCTCCATACGAGTAAGAAACAATAATGTAGAGCATTTCATTGTGATCTAAAAACCGTTTCTCGCAAGACTCTATCTCAAATAGTTTTCACTTTATGGCCATTTCTGTGATACGCGACGTCCGCCATTTTGATGACGTCATCACGCGACTCAGGCGCGACCCCCAGAGTAGCATCAAGTGGTTCGGGTATCCTTAGACTTCATAGAAACTGAAAATATAGGTGTGTTGCTTTCTTCACGAAGGAGCCCACGGGATGTGATTTTCTTACATAAGGTACCCTACTATATATTATTGTTATAACATGCATGTATTTTTTGATCTGACGTGTTCTATATCCTTGAGCCCCGCTCAACACAGGATCTACAGGACGAGATATCTACATCTACATCTACATCTACAAGTAGTGGAAAATTGATGCTTGGCTTGCCGTGCCCCCCCCCAAATCTGTGATTTGTATAAAACAACATTTTTCCATTGCTCGTAGAGGGGATCATGATCAGCATAAGTCAACAATTCTACATAAGAACTGTGTTAGCAAATATGGTAATAACAACAAAATGACAAGGCTTGTTTTAAAAGAATAATTGGTAATTCAAAATGATCATATAAGTGCACTAAATGCAAATAAAAATTAAAAAAAAAAACATGCATAGGCCTATAGTTCTCTCCACCCTAAGACAATTTTTGTGCCATGCCCTAACCCGTTCCTTATTGGCATTCTCTCTTCCCCTTTCCCTTCACTCTTTAACTCTCCCTCCCCTCACTCTCTCCTTCTATTACTGTCATTCCCCCTCTCACACACTCCATCTCCTCCTCCTGATCTCCCTCTCTTGGTCTATCTCTCTCCCTGTTTGCTGTTCCCACTTTCTCTCTCCCCTTTCTGTTTCAATCCCTTAATACATCATGCACCTAGATGCATCCATGTACATGCAAACAGATGAATACCCACATATTCACACACAACCTTATTTCTGAACACATAAACAAAATATAACAACTTTTAGTAGAATAAAAACTTTTCCAGTGAATAAGTTATTTATTTATTTATTCAATGGTATTTCATCCAAGCTTTTGGCAATCCACTCCATTGCTATCATCATGGGATTTACTGTAATACTTTGAAGAAGTCCCAGGAGTTAATAATTTTTAAATTATAACTGTTTAGAAGCAGAGTTTTACAACAATTGTACCGTACACAGATAATTCAGTTTCATGATTCTTTTCTACAACAATGAAGCACAATATTAAATCTTATCATAATAAAAAAATAAATGATAAATAATAATAATATAGGGGTGCCTACCTCACTCCCCATTTTCATAAAAAGTACCCCCACCCTGTACAAATAGTGGAATAACAGTAGGTCTACTCTAAAACTACTTAGGGTGTATGTTTAAACACCTCCGAGGCGAACTTCTGCAGGAGACTTGCTAGGAGGTGTTTAAACATCCACCTTACAGTCCGGACCTCGCTCCCAGTGTTTTCCATCTTTTCCTACACCACACAAAATGACAAATAATGACAGAAAGGCAAAGATATTTGTCACACAGTGCTTCAAATCCCTGGTTTCAGACTTCTACGACACAGGTATTCAAAAGTTGGTTCCACGGTATGACAATATTTCAATTCTGAGGGCAAATATGTTGAATAATAGCTGAATACTTGCTGGATCTGTTGGACCATATATATGCCCGCGAAATTATGTTTGGCTTCTGTAAACAGCACCAGGGAAACATACTTTATGGATGCGCCAATAAGTGTTTGTCTGTGTGCAATGCCCAGCTAAATCTAGGGAATGCAGAGAATTTAAAATTTTAATATAGTGGACTGAAGGGTGTCCGAATGCATCTCGAAGCCAGATTTTTAATTTTAGCTTTCATTTGAGAGTTATGAGTGAAAAAATGGTAGGAAACATAATTTTTCCCCTATCGAATTATCAGTTTTCGCTAAAATATTTCAATTGTAAAATGAATTGCAGGTGGCCCTACTCTGCTGCCAACCGCGAAATAAGAAAATCATTGAAATACATGTTTTCAACATAATGCATCAATTTGTTGATTGCTTCGATCTTGTTAGCCCATTTGGCTTGATTGATTTGTTTATAACATAACAGCATGCATAGATCTAATATTTTTTTTTTACATAGGTGGCTGGAAGGGGGGTAATGTATGTAGGTCTCAGTGATTTGGATAGGGGGTTTTGGGGCTAGGGAATTCTAATCTGAGGTCATTTCTTTCCTGGGCAGTGCATTTTAATTGCACCTTGAAGTCGGATTTTTAGCTTTTTAATTATCAATTTAGTCTTAATTGTTTATGTATGATTTGCATGTAAGGGTAAGGTTTATGAAACTGTGATTCGTTTTAACCGTATCATTTTGAATCTGCATGCCCATATGGTAGCACAAGATTTGTTATAGGCCTAATTAAAAATAAAATTATGTAAAAACGATGTACTGTAATGTGCTAATTACATTTCTGTTACATAAAAATTTTAATAAAACATATAACAGTTGAGTAAATAATCATGGCACCTGTTAGTCTATGTATTGAGAGGAAGTTTTTATCTGTTTGTCTATCTGTCTGTCTCTCTCTACCTGCCATGCCCACCCAAATCCCTGCCACTCAGAGATCTGAAATAGTTTACATTTTATAGACTGAAGGAGGTCTGAGTGCAACTTGAAGCTGGATTTTTATTTTCTGCTTTTGTTTGGGAGCTACATACGGAAAATTGGAAAAAAAAGTTATTTTTTGTGCTACTTAGTTTCAGTTTTGACAAATATATTTTAATATTGATTGCAGATGGCCTTGCTCTGCTGGAAAGGAAAGAGCATCACTGAAATCAATTTTTTGCACCATAGCACATAAATTTGTTGATTGCTTCAATTTTATATTCATTTGTTTACACACCACAATACACAATCTGATTTCTTTTATGTAGGTAGACACAATGCAGGCCTAAATGGGAAAACATTGAATGATTTGGATGAAACTCACTATGAGGATTATTTTTGAGGGGGAGAGCGGACTAGGGAACTCGCATCTGAGATCTTTCTTTTTACGAGTGGTTCACTCCTATCGCGAACTGCACATTGAAGACAGATATTTAGTATATCAATTGTTTTAATTGTTTATGCGTGATATGCGTGTGGTTTGTTCCCAAAGCCATGGACAGCTGCTAGTTTCAATTGAAAAAGTAAAGTTAATGAGGCTGCTTTTACATGACATATACATCACTGATAAACAAATTATTACATACCGAATATATTCCAAAACAAATTTAAAAAAGAATTGAATGTTTTATTAAAACTATAGGTAATGTATGTATATTGCAAAACTTTTTGTAGTTAGTGGTTAAAAACGTAAATAGAAACGGTTAAAAACCTTACACTGCACTAAACAAACAACAATTATGAGGGGGATTTGGGAGAGCAATGGATAAACATTATAAAGAATTTGCAAAGTAAGAGGTCCATCCCTAAGTTTCCCAATATTTCCCCAGGAAGGGAAATCAACTTCAATATACTCAAAGAATGGATATGGGAACACCAAAGAGACAACAGCTATAGGGAACGTGATTAATAGCTCACACAGGGAACACTGCAAACCTTTATTTCTACAACACAAAATATTAACAGTGATCAATCTATATATATTTACTGTTTTAATTTACATAAAGAATAGACAGTCAGAGTTGCAGTATAGAAATAATATTCACTCCCACGATACTAGATCCAGTAGTCATATATACATTCCGTTCCAACGATTATCCATTTCTCTGAATACTCATGAAATCATAGGACATAAACTGTTTACTCTGTATCTACTCAACATACTCATATCATTGTATTTAGAAAAAGATTACATAATTGGTTAGTTTGTAACCCTTTTTATACCTTGGATGAATACTTCAATTGTAATAGTGTAATTTAGCTTAAAATATGTGTTATTTGTAACTTAGAACTTAGTAATTTAGCTGTAGTTTTATATTAATTCTATTTTTAGATTTGTATTAGACTTTGTCTATTGCTGTAATGGCCTAAAGACAATTAAATTTATTATTATGAGGAACATCTGAACAATGATCAACAACAACAACGATTGAATAACACGCCCATTGGAAGTGGAAGAGATCCCTGCAATCAGTTCACTTGAAAAAGGCTTGGGGGGCAGGCTGAAACATCGTACAGTGCAGTGTAAGGTTTTTAACCGTTTTTATTTACGTTTTTAACCACTAACTACAAAACGTTTTGCAATAGTTTTAATTGAACTTTTAGTGGAAAGTTTGGGCCAATCGTTTTTTATATCTTATTATTGAATGTTTTGACTTCTTAACACTTAAGCATTAAAAAAGATAAGTAAAAACAATGCAGGAAAGACGACATGCCGGCCCAACAATGGCTGAGCTCACACTCTCACATACCGGTACAACTCTATTTCATCAGTGCAGCACTTGTTTACAAGCAAATGCATTTCGCTAAATTTAGGCCTACTAATTGAAAAGTTAATAATAGTTTATCTACCATAGACTGTGGAAATCATTACACCACTACTCCTCTAGAAACCACAGATGTTCTTTTGGAAGCATTCTTTCCCATGGATACAACTGACGATGAACAACAGAGGTGGCTATGCCAGCTATCAACCTTGCCTCCCAATACCAAGGACAATTCTCCATTTACTAAAAAAGAAGTTGAAAGAATAATATTGAAAGAAAATTACCAAAAAGCACCAGGGATCAACGCTATGTCAGCTAATATAATAAAGCATATTCACTACAAACTACCAACCCTCTTTCTGGAATTATACAATAAGTGCCTGGATATTGGAGTATTCCCAAATGCTTGGAAAATGGCTATAGTGAAAGTAATACCAAAACCTAATGCACCTAAAGGTAAATGATCTACAAGCACGCTTCGACCTATAGGTCTGATTCCAGTAATAGGTAAGATTCTTGAAAAGCTCATAATAGACATAGTTATGTTTCAAGTCTACAGCAATAATATCCTTCATGAAAACCAATTCGGTTTCACTCCAGGCAGGTCAACAGAAGATGCTATATTTACAGTAGTCAACTGGATAAAAGAAACATTCCAGCAAAGGAAAGAGGGGTTATTCATTTCTCTGGACATATCTGGGGACTTTAACAATGCATGGTGGCCAAAAATTGTTTCAGCTGCAGTCTATGAATTGTCCCAAGAACATCTTCAAACTAATTAAGAGCTATTTTAGCAACAGGCAGGCGTTACCAACACTATGCGGTGCAAAGATGACCTGAACTATCACAAGACACTGCCCACAGGGATCTACGTGCAGTCCAGGATTCTGGATCATACTCTATGATGACATTCTGAAGCAACGTCTACCAGACAACTGCGCACTAGTGGCATATACGGATGATGTTATGTTACTAATAAGATCCAACACCTCAGAAAAACTAAATCTTATTGCAAATTCAGCTCTAGATTCACTCTATCTTTGGGGCTGTGAAAATCCTACCAAAACTGTGGGTCTCCTAGTCTCACGAAGACGATACGTCTTGAAACCAAACATTCACATGAATCAGGAACGGATCAAAATCACAGACAGATTACCTCATCTTGGGACTACCCTAGATGGGAAACTGACATTTCGAACACACTTCAAATTGCTACAACTTAAGGCCATTAAATACTTTCAGGACTATCTATCACAGTAAGACCTTCTTGGGGTCTAAACTCAGCTATTTTTAAAACCATATATCAAGGTGCAGCCGAACCAATGGTGTTATAATGTGTCTCAGCATTTGAGGAAGTGCTAATTAAGAAATGAGCTCAAAGGAAACTGGCTCAAATACAACACGAATTTGCATTATAGATGATGAATTTGAATGGCAGGTCCATTTTCTAACCACTGGACACCCAGCTATAGATGCTTGTCTTGTCCAACGATGCTGCTCACGTGAACATGACATCATCATATACACTGCTGAAGATCAAACTGCATTAGTTGGTTGTGCTTTTGTTGCCTATAGGGGCGAGTCTGAAGTAGCCACTAGACTCTCGCCTATGTTTTTCAAGCTGAACTTCTTGCAATGAAGAAAGCTATAGAGTGGAACATCAATGGTTTGCACAATGTCTGCGTCTTGTGTGACTCTCAATCAGCACTCGCAGCTATTGATGACAAGTAGGCCTATAACACGAATCCAATTGCAGCTGATATTAGGAAAGCAGTCTAGATTGGGTGAAAGGACATGTGGGGAATGAAGGCAACGAGAGAGCAGAGATGAGCTTGCCAAGGAAGCTGCAAATTCACCCAGGTGTTATGAGTATACAAAATGCCCTCTTTTGCATGTTAAGAGAAAACTGAAGGAGGACATGCTAAATATGTGGAACCTACAGTGGACAAACAGTTCTAATGGCCAATGGGCAAGGGCAGACATACTGGACTCCAGGAATTACGAACCGACTTTTATAATGACTCAATTTATGACAGAGCATGGAAAATTCAAATCTTACTTTAACCGTATTAAAATTGGTAATCCAAATGATTCTTCATGCACTTGTCTTCACCAGAATCAAACAGTTAACCATCTGTTATTTGAGTGCCCAGTGGTTGAACGGCAGAGACGCAAATTAGAAATCCATTTTGGTTTCTCTAACATAAAATTTGAACCACCTCTAACAAAAATGTTCAAAAAACAGTGTTGCTTCACACAGTTCTAGAAATTTATCAGTGACATTTTCAAGGGCTTTTAGAAATAAGTGACACAGACTCGCGGCAAAAATTTTCCCATATTCTTTGTATTGATTTGTAATAACAGATTATTAGTATGTATCTTGTTAACCTATAGGCCTAGCATACATTGTACAGTAGGGCTCTTTCTCGGAGATACAATAATAATGCAAGCTGCCAGATTTATCCAAGCTAGAAATATTCCTCCAAATTGTAGAAGGTGTGAGTTATTAAAAATTCCTTGACGGATGTTTCGAAAGGTTTACTTTTTCTTTGAATACATATGTGATTCTTCAGATACGAGAAAATTTGTGATCCGGAGTGATATTTCCCTTTCTAATTCAACTTTAAAAAAGAATTGAAATAAAAGTTTGTTTCTACTGTACTTCCATAACACAACTATCACTTTGAAATGTCACTAACTTAAAATTCTGATATTCCAAAACCAAATTTAATTCAATTAAATGTCATCCACATGCCCTGTCCCAAACCCCGGTTTTGTATATTCCAATGCATTTTTCCACAAAACAAAATGTTATTGCCTTTTCAACTTTTTTCCTGCCAATGGGTATGAATGTGTGAAGAGTATTAACCTTTAAAAAATAAACTGAAATAAAATTGTCACCCCACCCAATGAACATAAAGTATGTCCCAAGGGTTTTTGGTCATCCACATGGCTGAAAAGAATGGAATTTTTTCTGCAGGAATGAGAAATTTGTATAACTGGCAACAGTGTTAGAAAGTCAAGAGGGCAGCTTGTGGTTGAATTGTAAGGTTGAATTTTGCTTGCTTAAAACAGTTTGGGATTAACAAAGGACTTTGCATCATTTTCAAGGAAAGTGTTTTTATTCCCCGTCATTAACCTGACTTCTAGAAAGTAGGCACAAAGTGAATATTAATTAATTTTGATTATGCACTAAGATAAACCTACCAATTCAAAGTACCTGACTGAAGTTGAGCCTACAGAGGTTTAAGAACGGCTTGCTGAGAAAACTTAAACTCCTTTTTAGTCATCCACATGCCTAATTTTTGTGTCATCCACATGCCTCATGAAGAGGTATGTGGATGACTCTCAAGTCATGTAGATGATAAAATGTAGGGTACTATTGTATTTGTGGTGTCTGTGACCTGTACTTAAAATCTTAAAACTGATTAAATTAATTTCTGCTTGATTCCCCCCCCCCCCAGCCATAAAAAATACAGTCCCGTTAAAATTACATTGATTCCAGAGTATGCACACAAATTCGCAAATTTGGTGCAAAATCAACTGAAGCAAACTGTGAAAAAAATATGAAATCACATAAAGAAAAGCAGATTGTTGCCAAAGAATTTTAGTAATTTTTTTGAGATTTTAAAAACAAACTAAAAAATTTGGATTCTAGACACTCCAAATTCCCCGTATTTGAAGAATGACCAATATAATAATTTAATGTTGCTTGGAAGCTTGTATTTCAGGATAATAAGCACCCTTCTGAAAGAGTTTTAACGAGTTAGTTGGTCTGTATAAATCATTCATGTTTCTGGTAGTACCGGTACGTCCATGTACACTGAAATTAGTTTGAAATTTATGTACTAAATTTATCTACTACTATTATCTACTAAATAACACATAACAGAGTATATATACTGCCCTGTAAGAGTGAGGACTTTTAATTTTTCAAATAGCGGTTTACAAGATTCCCTTTTTTTCTTTCCACATATTATTCTTATTGACCGTTTTTGTAATTTAAATATTTTCTCCCTATGGGAAGAGTTGCTTCAGAATATGATTCCGTACCTCATTACTGAGTGAAAATATGCAAAATATACCATAAGTAATGCATCCTCTTGTAATATATTATTCAAAATTCGCAAAGCAAAACATGCTGAACTCAGTTTTTGACTTATCATTTCTATGTGTGTCTTTCAGTCAAGATTTTGGTCAATTTGTAGTCCTAAAAATTTTACATCGCTAATTTCTTTTACAATTTGTGTTTGATAATTAATTTCAAGATTTGAGATACATCTGTTTTTTGTCCTAAATTGTATAAAGTGGGTTTTATCAATATTAAGTGTCAATTTATTAGCTAGAAAACATGTGTTTAACTCGTGAAAAGCCTTTGTAGTTATCTATATTAATAAAAATGAATTTCCAAAATGTATGACGGAGCATCACTTGACCGATTTGGCTGATTCTTTTTTTGTTGTGTTCGTAATTGTCAGGACAAGGTTTGTATGAAAGAAAATTTTTGGAAAATGAACGGGAAAAGTCGGAAATGTGAAATGAGGCACAGTTAGAGAGTTCAGCTACAGGTCGCTCGTTTAATCTTGACAAATGAAAAAATTATATGAGAGGTCAGATGCGAGTCACTTACTCATCTTTTGCAGAAGGACTGGCACACAGAGGCAGGAGCTGATTCAGATGTTGTGTACGTTACTCACATGTTGCTGTGCTGAAGTAGTACAGGAACTACAAAGCAAATTGTCACACTTCCAGTATTGTCAACCACTCTGAAAGATTTGCACTTAATTTTGTTGTATTTCTTCTATTTCCGACATGTCTCCCTCGTCTTCGTCCTCGTCTGAATTGTTGTCATTTTCATTACCCTCATCGCTGCTTTCTATCCCATTGTCTTGAATAATAATTCTCTCAATCCTTTCTTCCACTACAGCGTCTTGATCCCAGTATTCTTGTTCCATTTTTTCGACATGATGGCAAGCCTTTTCCCATTCCGTTTGTCTAATTTCCTGAAATCTTTGCCTGCAGAGGATTTCAACATCTTTTAATTTGAAAGTTACATTTCTAGCAGCTACCTATTGCTTTACGTCTCCCCATATTAATTCACTGGGGTTCAAATCTGGGTGGTACGCTGGAAGTATTAAAGCTGTGTGGTTATGTTCAGCCAATATTTGGTCAATCAAATATTTTTTCTGAGCTGGCTTGTTGGCTAAGATGAAATCATACAAATGTGTCTTCGTGCTGTGCTGATCAAATGGAATGTTGTGATTTTGTATCCAGGACTGCATATCTATTTTTAGTGAATTTGATGTGGGTGGTTTGTCTAACTGTGCATTGTCAATTACTATAACAGAGTCAGGAGGTAAATTTGGAATTAAGTTAACATTTTACGAAGCCACTTGACGTAGTTTTCAGTGCACATGTCTTTATGAAAGTCTCCTGTTTTCTGCTGGGATCTGTAAATAAGGAGAGAGCCTGGTATGAACCCGAACCTTCCACCTGCATGGACTATAATTAATCGCTCCCTTTTGGATACAGGCGCCATGAAACCTGAAGTGCTGGTCATCAGACCAACTTTTTGGAACATTGTGACTGCTGTGTATATAGGTTTTGTATTCGCAAACTATTGGGCGTCCTTCAGCTCTGTATTTACGGAGAGAAGTAAGGCAGACCTCGTGCAAAGAACGAATATCATGGTTTTTAATTAGAACGCGTCTTTTATTTCCTGTTTTTCTCCACTTAAAGCCCATTTTTTGAAGTAAAACTTCTTTAGTGGCGGTAGAGGGTAAATCTGGAAAATCAGTCACACTAAAACCGTCAAGAAGTCAGTCACAATCAATCACACTCTTACTTGTTTCGGTGCGGACTGTACAGAAAACATTCAACTCAATGATTAGGAGTAATCAAAGGAAATTCTTCAGACCTTACTTCCTCAATGGCAATAGACAATTCCTAAGCAATCTAAAGGTATATTATGTATTTTATGGAACCCGGAGGTTCATTACCGTGCAAATCCAAAATTAAAAATCCAAAATAAAAAAATACAAATTTCCAAAATTAAAAAAAAACAAAATTAAAAATTATAACATCCAAAAATCCAAAATTTTATAAATAGTAAAATTAAAAATTAAAAAAAATTAAAAATTAAAAAAAATCAATTCAAAGATCGAAAATTTAAAAAATCCAAAATTTAAAAAAAAAAGATCCAAAATTAAAAAGTCCAAAATCCAAAATTTAAAAAGTCCAAAAACCCAATATTAAAAAGTCCAATAATGCAAAATTGAAAAAATTCAATAATCAAAAATTGAAAAAATAAAAAAAATAAAATAAAGTTTTACTTCTGTCGTGTGGCGTTCCATGCACTCTTTTTTTTTTTAATCAGAATTCGAAGGCTCGTGAGTTTATCTTGAAAATTGATGGTCTCTTGCAATTTTTGTAATAATATTTTTGTTGTAGGTGCAGTCTTTTCTTCAGCATAGAAATTGTAGTATATAGTGCGTCGAATCACACACTTGTCGAAATCATCGATTTCAGTAACTCTTTTTGGGACGGTGTGCTTCTTTCTCGGAGTACCAAAAGAAGTACAGAGTGTAATTTAGTATATTTTTCTAAGAACTAGTTTGCTTGGTATCGTGTGATTTTAATAATTAAAATAGAAATTATTGCTATCTGCTCTCGTTTTGTAAAAAATATACATAAAACAAGAATTTCCAGAACTATGTCATACTTTATCTCCCATTATTTCCTTAAGTATTAACCCTACAGAAATATGATGTAGACTAATTTTGTAGAAATTTTATTCAGTTTAATTTTGTACATAAACTATTTTTGCTAGAACATGTAATTTTTCAAGATATTTAGGGAAAACTGAGAAAAGACTTTATATGTGCCCTCCACCCCTGCTCACACCCCATGTATTTGTACAGTGATCGGATTTTTAGTGAATGGTTGTGTAATATATAATTGCCTTCTCCGCATGTTTCACTTTGTAAATACACAACATACAGTGTATATACAAAGATATAACCCCTAAATAAAGAGAAAGTGCGAAGTACAGTTTTCTTTCGAAATCTCAACATTTGTCCGGAACTTATAAAGTTGCTATAACGTTTGAACATTTGAAAACAAAATAACAAATGACTACTCATTTTACAGGACATTTATTGCCCTACAACTTCTTTTATGAGGGCACTGCTGTAAACGTGAGGGCTGAAGCGCCAGAGAGCAATGTGTGTCGAAAAGCGTGAGGCAAAAGAGCGCTTTTCGAAAATGTGCTATTTTTGGTGGCGGATATCTGGAAAGCTATTGGGAATAGAAAAAAAAAGTATAGGATCAAACTTGTACGAAATTTTATCAGCTTGAATTGTGAGCAGAGTAATTTTTCCTCTATAATGCACTGTTAGTGAGAT
Organism: Ectobius pallidus; assembly: GCA_964059195.1. Taxonomy (NCBI): domain Eukaryota; kingdom Metazoa; phylum Arthropoda; class Insecta; order Blattodea; family Ectobiidae; genus Ectobius; species Ectobius pallidus. The sequence goes on along the minus strand of CAXKWD010000007.1, from coordinate 58,162,465 downwards.
ATAAGTAAAAAACCAATAAAAGGGGCCTTCTACGGGCCTCCCTGCCCCCTGCTCACCCCCCACCCTCGGGGACTTTTAGTATGTTCAGGACAGTCCCTCCGACAACTCTGCCAAATTTCAAAACTACACGATATTTTTCTTTCTATTTTTCGTTCGTTGCCTGGACTATATCTGGTGGCTGCAGCAATTCTTTCTTACACTTTCTGAATTTCTTTAAAATACGCTGGGAAAAATCGAACCATTTGGTTTCTTCCTTCATGTACTCATAAACATTAGCAATAATCTCGCGACTTTGACTGTGTAGAGTTTTCCCTTTTAGTTTTGACAGTATAGGAGGCATTATCACATTATTAAATAAATAGCACTCATTAAAACACTTGCAAGCACCAGTGCTGCATAAAACTTAGCAGTAAACTGTCCTCTCCAAACAGAGCACAGGGAAGCAGACTGTTTGTTATTGTAACATGAGCTATTTTGCTGACGTGATATTAGGCCTACTTCAAAAATTGGATCATTATGGGTTTGATAATTTAACACTTAAGTGGTTCAAATCATATCTTTCTGATAGAACTCAAAAGGTAATAATAAATGGAAATGAATCTAACTTAGAGGTTGTTAAGAATGGGGTACCTCAGGGATCAATACTAGGACCTTTGCTCTTTTTAATTTTCATTAATGATTTGCCCTATAACTTAAGTGACGAATCAAAGGTATTGCTCTTCGCAGATGATACTAGTGTACTTGTAACAGGAACGTCACAAGAACATTTATCAAGAATAGCTACGGTACAAAGGCTTTTCACGAGTTAAACACATGGTTTCTAGCTAATAAAATGACACCTAATATTGATAAGACCCATTTTATACAATTTAGGACAAAAAACAAATGTATCTCAAATCTTGAAATTAATTATGGAACACAAATCATACAAGAAATTAGCAATGTAAAATTTTTAGGACTGCAAATTGACCAAAATCTTGACTGGAAGACACACATAGAAATGATAAGTCCAAAACTGAGTTCAGCGTGCTTTGCTGAATTTTGAATAATATATTAAAACAGGATGCATTACTTATGGTATATTTTGCATATATTCACTCGGTAATGAGGTACGGGATCATATTCTGGGGCAACTCTTTCCATAGGGAGAAAATATTTAGATTACAAAAGCGAGCAATAAGAATAATATGTGGAAAGAAAAGAAGGGAATCTTGTAAACCGCTACCGTATTTGAAAAATTAAAAGTCCTCACTCTTACAGGGGAGTATATATATACTCTGTTATGTGTTATGTAGTGGATAATATTGATAAATTTCAAACTAATTTTAGTGTATAGTCCAGTCAAAAAACTTAAAAAAATGACCCAACCTCTAAAAAAATCCGAAAGTTTTGAAACTTTGCACACTTATTTAATGGTACCTTGGGAAGAATATACCAAAAGTCCTCATGAATATGAGGCGAGCTCTAGCGGCAATTAGCGAAAACAGGACCCCTATTTTGGTTTTTCGTTAATATCTCGAGAACCGTTGGTCTGAGGTAAAAGTTGACTATATACGTAATTAAAGCTTATTAAATTTTGAACATAAATGATTATGTACATTTTTCTCGTATTCCTAATGTTTACCGAGTTATGGGGCGCTAAAGGATAGCGTTTTTTCTAAAACCGTCGAGGAGCGCACGATGGTGCAATTAAAGTAGGTACCTACCGTACTATTTCACCATTGTCTTTATTTGAGGAGGCAGGAATGCGGAATACCAAGAAATCTACCTTGTACGATGCCTACTTCATTAAAATAAGAAATAAACCTAGTCTATATTGACATTGTTTTGGTTGGAGGCTTACTATTACACAGTTAAATTACACAAGTTGGTGTGGCCCAAAGATTCGCCAACATTCTCAACCATCTGCTAGTGTTATGTAGCCTATGTTCTCAAGCATTATGGTGGCAATGGCTGCACGGTGGTGTTTGATGTTTATTCAGCCACCAGATCCAGTACAAAGAGAGCTGAACAGAACCGAAGGTACAAAACAAAGAGGTCAGTTGACAAACTTTGGAGAGAAAACAATAGTAACAGTCAAACAGGATGATTTTATTTCTAACGAAAAGAATAAATGTAGACTAATTTCATTCCTCATAATTGCCCTTACCAACCATGAAGTTGAAACAGAACAAGCATCCAGTGATGCTGACACATTGATCGTCCGAACAGCACTCGTGAAGTCCTTCACTTGTGACGAAGTAGCAATAGTCGGGTGAAGATGTAGATCTTATTATTCTCCTCATGGTCTTAACTCCGACTGAACAAAACATATTATTTGTGAAACCAAGCCATGGAAAAGTAGGAAGGCAAGTATATTGAAACCAGCAATTGCAAACTTTGGGAATGAAGAACAGCATACTTCTTGTGCATGCGTTCAGCGGATGTGATACGACTTCGTCTGCATATCGAAATGGGAAACATTCCTGATTGAAATTGTTCAAGAAGCAAGCTGTACTGCAAGGTATTGCTGATATATTTAAAAGCCCAAGTTCATCCCGTGAGGCTGTAGCTGCTGCTGGAAACAAAATATTCCTGGCATTGTACAATGCACCCAGGAAGAAAACCTCTCTTAACATGCACCGCTACAATGCTTTCACCAAATCTGTATCCAATGCTAAACCCGACCTTTCTGCTCTGCCGCCCATAAAAGGAGCAGCAAGACAACACGCATTTCGAGTGTACCATCAAATTCAATTTTGGCTTGGGAATGAACTTCTTCCTGTGCAGTGTGGTTGGAAGTTTGAAAGCGATCGGCTGATCCCTGTAACAACAGAGAATCCAGCAGCACCTGAAGCTGTCCTCAACCTCATTTGTTGCAAATGTACAGGTGGATGTGGGAACAGATGTGGCTGTCGAAAAGTCAGGAATAATGTGTACAAGCATTTGTCACAACTACCATGGCGAATACTTGAATGGTGTTACTTCCACCCTCGAAGAAGACTTTGATGACCCTGATGATCCCGATGCCATAAACCTTGAAGAAACAGACCGTTCAGTGCAAAGCACAAACACTGAACATTTGGTATATGAAGATCAAAACACTGTGCTTGCTGGACGCTTAACCAGAAGTCAGGTGAGATTGCACATTTGTATTTTTTTTTTATTCATTTTCCTTGAAATAGTATACATAAATCGGTCGTCATGTTCATACGTTGTTTTACCGCTCGCTTACCTACTTTCTTTTACCTACATGTTCTTAATCTGTATAATGGTTCTCTCACATCATATCATGCATAGTTACCTCTTCTTACTGTGTTTAGGGCAGCAAGTTCAGAAGCTGACCAAGATGAGCAGATTGCAGGACCTTCTACCAAGAAGCGATCAAGAGTTGATTGATTTTTCTGTACACAGTTTTCCTTGGAATATCCTCAGCATTTTTTTTTTTTTTTGGGGCTCATGTATTTCATTGTTTAATATACATCATGTCTTCCTTTTTATAGAAAGCTGTGAAATTTATCTCCTGAATCATCCTTGGTATAAAAAAAATGGTAAACCATTGTCAAATATTATTAGAAATGCCATATTGTACCGCGCTAGCGTAGTTTTTCAAAAAAACGCTATCCTTTAGCGCCCTATAACTCGGTAACCATTGGAAATACAAGAAAAATGTATATAATCATTTTTGTTGCAAATTTAATAAGCTTCAATTATGTATATAGCAAACTTTTACCTCCGACCAACGGTTCTCGAGGTATTAACAAAAAACAAAAATAAGTGCCCTGTTTGCCGCTAGAGCTCGCCTCATATTCACGAGGACTTTTGGTATATTCATCCTTAGGTACCTTTAAATAAGTGTGCAAAGTTTCAAAACTTTCGGATTTTTTCTTCGGTTAAACCTTGTTTTGACTGGACTAGTACATGGACGTACTACTAGAAACATGAATGATCTACACAGACCAAATAACTCGTTAAAACTCTTTCAGAAGGGTGCTTATTATTCTGCAGTACAGATATATATAACAAGCTTCCAAACAACATTAAATTACACTGGTCTACAAAAAATTTAAAGTTGTCTCTATCTTGAACAAAAATAGTCAATTCCAACTAATTAGAGGTCGAAGAACAAGAATATGACACCAGAAATGTTTTGTTAGCTCTTGGTTCAAATATATTCATATATATACATGTATGCATGGAACTTCTCCCTTTGGTTCCTTACTATGTAATTATTCACTCTGAGTGTTTCTCTTTTTTTGGTTTTCGTTTGTAATCTACTTCTGGGGCATCTCTCATGACATTCCAGCAATAGTCTGCAAGCATAGATGAGTTCCACTTGCCCTGATACCTTCTTTCCATTGTTGAAATGTCTTGATGGAAGCGCTCCCCGTGTTTGTCAGTCACAGCGCCACAATTGCTTGGAAAGAAGTCGATATGTGAGTCCAAAAAGTGTATTTTCAACGACATATTACATCCTAGCTCTTGGTATGTCCTCAGAAGTTCATTAACAGTTAATTGTAATTTTAATGTTCTTCGATTTCCCCAGAAATAGTGAACAGCATTTTTGAATCTCTTTCCCTTCAATGACCCTATTAAATATTTCATTCTTCAACAACTCACGAATTTGTGGTCCAACGAAGATTCCCTCTTTGAGCTTTTCATCACTGAGATTTTGGAATTTTGTCTTTCAATACTTGAAAGCTTCTCCTTCTCGATTCATCGCTTTGACTAAATTCTTCATAAGTCCGAGCTTTATGTGTAAAGGTGGCAATACGATTTTACTACGGGAAACTAAGGGAGGGTACTGTATATTCTTTTTCCCAGGTTATATCATTTTCCTTTCAGACCAGTTTTTTCGTATGTAGTGTAATTTCCTGTCGCGACTATTCCATTCGCAATGGAAGCAACAATACTTTGTGTATCCTAACTTATTACTGAGAATTAAGAGCACATAGGTTCTTTAAGCACAACAATGGACATTTATGTAAACAAAATGGCTTGTCTAGAAACAAAATACAGTATGGCATACACAGTGTTGAAAACCTTCATTTGTAAAAAAACATTACCAGCTTTGCAAAATATTCCTCTATCATAAAATGAATTCCTGTTTATCAAGGAAATGAGAGCTAAGTAAACATTTTAAACTTCATATTCGTTTATGTCACATCAAAATGAATGGGAATTAACTATTTTTAACTCGGATAGATTTTTTTTAGACCAGTGTTATTATGTATTCAAAGAAAGAGCAAACCTTTCAAAACATCTGTCAAGGAATTTTTAATAACTCACACCTTCTACAATTTGGAGGAATATTTCCAGCTTGGATAAATTTGGCAGCTTGCAGTTCCTGTAGGCCTATATTATTGTTATAACATGCATGTATTTTTTGATCTGACGTGTTCTATATCCTTGAGCCCCGCTCAACACAGGATCTACAGGACGAGATATCTACATCTACATCTACATGAGGCTTAGGCTGAGCTAGGCTAGCCCACTGGTCCCTCTCCAAAGGACATTCGTCAAGAATGAATGAGCTAGCTGTATCAATTGTTTACATAACGAAAGTATTGTTTACATAACGAAAGTATTGTTTATGGTGTTCACATAGGGCTTTGGAAACTATATTATAATACTGGGCTTTTACAAATTCTGATACTATCGATGTAATTAATACATTTATGAAAATAATTCTTGAAGAATAAAATCCACAAAAATAAAGCAGTCACACAACTTTCTCTACCCACGACATGGAAAATATAATTTTCTCATTCACATTTTGATGTAGAATATGCGGTCGTATTGCAGGGACAACTTAAGTGTTTGCCAGTGAGCATGCTATATCGGAAGTCGGTAACAAATCCTATCCACTGATACATCACTCATAGCTGTAGGCTTTGTATTAGTTGAGAAATAGGCCTAGGGATGTTTATCAGAGGTCCTAAGCATCTAAAAGAAGACAAAATGGGATGGAACATTTTCAGTCCTACGCACGCAGTATATTATGTCCCAGGTGTTTGGGAAGGAAAGTATGAAAGTGATATTGAATTTCCTTTTTACTTCAGCCCCGAAATGGTTTTATGGTAATATGAGAGTGAGAAATACAATTTTCTGTCAAGACAATACAATCTTATTATGCAAACAGAATTTCTTTTTCTTCTTATTTGCACTCCTCCCAGGCATGGTGTGTAGAAGCAATGGAATGCAAGATTCGACATCCTCTATGAGCCATAAAAAGCTATATCTAGCATTTTCTGAGGGAATAGTCTGAGTGTCATACCGGTATGTCGTTCTTCCTCATTTCGAATTCTACATAGGCCTACATATTATATAAGGACCTAGAGTTTCAACATCGAAAGTCCTCCATAAGTTAATTTCATATTACAAAATACAAAACCCGGGCGACGCCGGGCCTTTTAGCTAGTTCTTGATAAATGTTCTTGTGAAGTTTCCCATTTTTCATTTGCAAGATCTTGTTTGAAATTTAAAATTGAAACATCACTCATTACTCTGATAATAATTTATGGGTATGTTTGCTAGTCAGATATGCTTCAGTATTGTTTAACATTACCATCTGTGTATCATGGTCTGATAACACATTTATTATTGGGATTACTTACTGTTTGCTACAATTACAGCCAAAAAAGTAAATATTTGGAAATATGAATTAAGCTATTTAGTCAGTTGAAATCTTAATTTGTTACCTAGCATCTTATTACACAGCCCCTTTACCATTTTTTATCATCAACATCATTATTATTAGTCTATTATTATAATTTATTTATTTATTATTGTTATTATTATTATTATTATCATAGGCGTAGCGAGGGGGGGGTTTTGGGGGTTTGAACCCCCCCCATTGAATAAAAAATGGAAAATTGTATAATTTTTTTAAGTCTGCCCATAAATTGCTTAATACAAGTATAAAGCGTGGGAAGCTTAAAACTCGTTATTTTGCGTCTTAATTTTTAAAATTTTCCGGGGAAAGACCCCGGGAAGCTTAAAACTTGTTATTTTGCATCTTAATTTTTAAAATTTTCCGTGGGAGAACCCCCGGAAGCTTAAAACTCGTTATTTTGCATCTTAATTTTTAAAATTTTCCGGGGGAGGGCCCCCGGACCCCCCTCTCCTTCCATACTCGCCAGACCCCGCGGATGTTATAACCCCCCCCATATGGTCGGCCTGGCTACGCCTATGATTATTATTGTATTAACTTACTTCTACTATTACTACTAACACTAGTTGTGTTTAAAAACTGTCAACTGTCATCTTGAAATAGGCCTAGTAGCTAATTTATAGTTCATGACAGTCAGTTCAGTCATCCTTTTCGTCTCAGGTATAAATGAACTGAGAGAGACATAAATAATGTCCCAGCGTTTTCTCTTTCTCATGTCAGTAAATTATTTCTCCAAGTAAAAAAATTATCAGAAAAATTTGGTTTAGATCTATCAGGTCATATTAATAGGCTTACAATATTGAAGCAAAATAGACAAAACATTACAAAAAAGGCAGAAATCCTGATACTGTATCAAGCTATTTTGTTTCATAGACAATTTATGACAGGGACATGTTTAAATGGGTAAGAAGTTAATAAAGTTTCCAAATTTTCCAAAAAAAATGTTTGTTGATTTTATTTAACTACCAGGATATAAACTATTTCTGTTTATTGATTAAACAAATGCAATCATACGTGAATAACTTTTTACGAATTAGCGGTTTAATTTAAATTAAACTGCTAAATACTGCTAAATAAACTCAGGTATTATGGTTTTGGTAATGGCAGCATAAATATGTTTAAATCTTTCCTTGAAAACCGCCAACAAGTAGTGTGCATTGGCAGTGAGAGATCAAATTTGACTAATATTAGGTTTGGTGTTCCACAGGGGCCGGTGCTGGGTCCTTTATTATTTTTGCTGATGATCAATGACCTACCATCATTTGTAAAATCCCATACAATTTTGTATGCTGATGATACCACTTTTCTAAATGAAAACCTTGATCTGAATGCACTTAAAACCCTAACCGAAAATACACTCTCTCAAGCCTCTTTGTGGTTTAGAGCTAATGGCTTCTTATTGAATGAAAGTAAAACCCAGGAACTTTTTTTAGTTTAAGAAATATACCTAACCATCAAGAACTGGAAACGGTTAAATGCTTAGGTATCATTATCGATAATAAATTGACTTGGGATCCGCACATCAAAAATCTAACAGCCAGACTATCTAGAGTTATTTGTTTAATTAGAAACCTAAAAAATCATGTTCCAACTAATTATGTAAGATCAGCATATTTTGCTTTTTTCCAGAGTATTATATCTTATGGAATTCTGTTGTGGGGAAATAGCTGTAATGTACATGAAATTTTACTCTTGCAGAAAAAGGTTATTAGAATAATAACTGAATCAGACAGATTAGCCCATTGCAAACCATTATTCATTAAATTGCAGTGTCTAACAGTGGTAAATTTATATATTTACAATGTGTTATTGTATGTTAGAAACAATGTTTCAGAAGTAGTATTGAGAGGTGACGTACACAACTACAATACCAGAAATAGGGGAAGTATAGATGTGCCATATCAAAGATTATCAAAGTCACAAAACTCTTATTCAGTTCTCGGTTTAAAGATGTATAATAATAAGCTAAGTATAAATTTAAAAGAATCCCCTGTAAATATTTTTAAAGCTAGATTATATAAATTACTTGTTAACAATCCCTTTTACTCTGTCGAAGAATTTTTCAAAACTGAATTTACTGTAAAATCCCAATGCCTGACTTGTCATTTTCATTCTTTCATAATTCTACAGGCTTTAATTTTTATTCCATTTTAGTGTTGTAACAAGAACAAACAGCTCAAAAAATGAGTCATTAATAACTGAAAATAAAATATATCATTTTGTAAAGACAATTTTTTGCACTAAACATGCTTGTCCCAAGGTGAGACCTCACCTCCGTGAAACAATATAAAAGTTCAATTATTTCCACAGATATGGCACTGTAGTCTTTCTATTTTCCTTGGACTCCAACTTTTGGCAGTTTTCTTATCATTTATATAAAGCCAAGCTGTTAGTGTGATTTTAAGTGTTGTTTTGTTTGCGTAAAAGGGCTAAATGCAGAGTTGGTAATTGGACTTCCTCACCTCTGTTACCTACACCCAACGGTAAAGTTGTATGTTTTTATATTTACTTTTGCTACAAATTATAATAATAAGGAATGCTAAGTTAAACTCTAGAACTGAGATTTTCTAACCTCAAATGTTCCCAAGCTGTTTGACAAATTAGAGAAAAATCTCACCTCCGTTACCCTCACCTCCGTTACTGTTACTCTCGAGTCCTATCCATGGAGGTGTAATTAATGTTGTAATTAATGTTGTAATTGATGACATATTTAACTGTCTGCATTTTTTATTTTTGTTTAAAGAAGATACTGGTGTAGCCTAATAGTTATGACAATATATCATGTTTTGATTTAAAGTTTTGATTCCAAGGTGATAATCTATTTTAACATAGATAAAAATAAGTAAAAAGTTGTGTGTTAATCCATTTGTATGGTAATAAATATTGTTCATTTTCATGATAACATTTAATACAGTAAATTAATTCTAATTCTCACATAACTTCTATTATAATTACTATTTCATACTATTTTCTCACCTCCATGAATGCGCCATTTTCTAACCTTGTTAATTTAATGCAAAATACCACTCGGTAAGTAGGGCAAGTACCTCAGTAGTACTCTGCAGAAGGAAATATTACATAAAAAAATTACATGATCCAAAATAAAAATTATTTAAAAAAAAAATGCTAACATTGAAATCTGACCTTTTCTGGAGAATGACCCATGTATGTATGTATGTAGCCTATGTAGCCTATGTCTGTATGTATGTAGAGTATGTATATGTAATGAAAATCTTGTATATAGTACATCTAAGTTTAGAATTGTATTTTGACGTCTATTGCTGAAAAAGTTTAATGACAATAAAATTCTATTTGTTATTATTATTATTATTATTATTATTATTATTATTATTATTAAATGTATGCATGGTAGGGTAGTAAATAAATAAATTGTAAAATCTTCCTTTATAAATTATATATTAAAAAATATACCGGTAGTATTTAAGTTGGATTTTCGGCAACTGTAGTAGTGACGTTTAACAGCGGAGTCCGGGAATTTTAAGTTTATTTTACGCAATTTCGTTAGTTACAGTCGCACTTCAAATTCGACGAATTATTAATTGCTTATAGAGTATCGCGAACAGGGATATTTCAGGTCATATAATTGTATTCTTTATTCGCAATCTTCACCTCGAATTTGCCGAAAGAGTCTTCCTTATTAAAGGTGACAGTAAAAATAGGCAGAACTATCAAACTGTGATAAGCAATCTTATACACACGAAAAAAAAAAGGTGCTAGGTTTTTAAAAATTTAATCAGAAATAAAAATCAAGAATGTACCGAGGAAATAAATAAATAAGTTAAAACAGCGAGCAAGCATGTTATTTCTGATTTAAAACAATTGTAGTCATTCTTAGCAAATTAGAATATTTCCGGTTGTTATGGTACTGTACCGAACACTACAGGCCTAAATACAGCATTTGTATTAACGTTATCCGATATTTAAAGATAAAAGTCACACTGGTTCTTTTTTACATTGCCTACCTATCGCTAAATCGATCGCCTTAATTTAAAGAAACGTCACGAGAAAGCATGCACAATCAAGTTGAAACACAATTTACTAAAAAAAAGTATAAAATGATGGAATAATGTCAGATTCTGACCTGTGTGGGTATTGTTTGGATCCACAACCGCCTCGGTGTCATTAAGTGCCCTGTACATGGTATTTTTCGACGCAGAAGTCTAGAAGCTGAAATAAATAAAATAACTGTAATTTTTTCTAAGTTCTTTCGAGATTTGCTGTCACTAATTTTGTATAGCAAAATAAGTCACACTTACCGTTTTCAAAAGATTCCTTGGCACTTGCCAGTAGCTTGCGATACCGTATTTTTGCTTCATCTTCTTCGCCGAGCTGTTCATTTTGTTCGCCTTGTACGCCTTCCACTGTATTCATTGTAGATGTCAAAATACAATATCAGCAAACAGGGTCGGAATTGTCGTGTCATATAACTCAGATACTAATAGCTGTAACGCATATTAAGATATCGAAATTAATCGCGATAATGTAGGCAAAAGTGCTCAAAATTTCTTCAAACCTTATATCGTAATATCAGCAAACACGACGCCTGCGTCCCGACGCAGTTATAATCTGTTCCGCGTTTTCATATTCTATGATACGCCCACTTTTAAACACATTACCTGTGTTCTCTATGTCAACTCTTGTATGAGTGTTGGTTTACTTATGCAATTTATCGTTTTACCTTCGTTTGTACCTTGGGGAAGAAGTATGAACGCAGCCGATAAGGTGTCATCAGTGACGTCCGGTTGCTACGGCTACAGAATTGTTTTTAAAATGGCGTTTAAAGTTCGAATTGTGTTTATAATGGGGCTATTCTCCACTTGTTTCTGTTTCTCAGGAGAGATGCTACAATATTCTGACAGTACGACTTGTGACGATAATGAGTACTTCGATTCACATTTGCTGAAATGCATAGTTTGTGACAAGAACAAATTTTTAGAACCAACAGAAGACAGTAAGTATAACCTGTACAATAATAATTTTAAATTTAGAACATCTTTCCTTTCCAAATAAATCTAATTTGAGTAAAAAAATTCGATGTTTAAGTTTTAAAATCGTAATGGAGAGGAAGAGGGTAGGGAGTAAGTGATTTTTCTTGAAATACCGATGACAGTATTGAAACAGGGTAGCCTACTAGTAGACTGCTGAAGTTCGAAATTTTTGGGAGGATGGTTTCCATGACTACAACAACAACAACAATTTCAAGGTGAAAGATATGACACCTTCGATCTCACTCCACTCTCTGCTGCTTGTTGCCATGGTGATGGCCTACTTCGCCTACCTTTCCCTAGCCTGGCCATCACTTTCCCTAGCCTTCAACTTTTCCTCTCGCAAGCTGTTCAATGCCGATAATGCAGTTCACTTTTCTGCTATGCGCTATTTATTGTATCAATGAGAAAAACGACCCTTGTACCAAATGATCAAAACAATCACTCAGGACCCGCCACATGATAAAACGACTTTTGCACCAAAACGGCTATTTCTCATTTCATGTATTAAAACTCTCTAAATTTAAATAGATGGATTTTCACTTCACCGCTCATCAATCACTCGTGGCGTAGGGTTGGTTAAGGCTAGTGGTCCTATGTACCCGTGTTCAAATACCGGTCAATGCGAAGAATTTACAGTTAGGAATACGTCCCAAATAGGTAGGTAAGGTGAAGAGGAGGTGAGAGAAAGGGAAGAAGGAGGAGGAAATTAAGAGAAGAAAGGAGGAATAAATTATTTAATTTTTTCCCACATTTTACCTTCTGCCTATTAGATGGCGTTGCTAGTAACTTAGTTCAAATGGCACCGCTACCCCTCCTTCCCAGGCAGGTCCCGTTAGTGAGTAGGAGTGGAGGGCTAGGGTGCCACAAGTATTTATTTTTTCGCAAGTTCAAAATTGTTGACTCGTAGCTTCTTGTTTCATAAACCATTGAAACCATGTAAATTAGTAGGCCTAATTTAATTTTTCTGGAAATTGTCCAAAACACTGGGAAAATGAGAATGAAGATGTCACTTTTCTAACCTATAAATGGCAGTCTCTAAACAGGAAATGGCTGCTGGAAGACGAGAAATACGACTGGCAGTGAGTTGTGTGTGGGTCACATGATCCAGAAACAAGGCTAGGGTTGTAAATTTGATGGCGATCACTATTCCTAACCTATCTGCCACCAGCCTAATGCTACATATCACTAACATTAATATCAATATTCCTTACCTAACTGCAATTAACCTAGCTTTAAATGTCACTAACACTAATATCACTATTCCTAATCTAACTGCCACTTACCTACAATCGGAACTTGGTATGTAGTGCAGGGCATAAGTGTGCAGAGTGCGTAATGAAGGAAACTAAACTCATTTTTTATCGAGGGAATCCATAAATTTGTACCGGTATGCAGGTATTTATTTATTTGGGTCTTCTTTAGCACTCTGCATGTAATTCACTGGATTCAGTGCAGGTTATGAATAAGAATAAGAATAAGAATAAGAATAAGAATCTTTATTGTCATAAACATATAAATACATGCATAGACAGTCGTCATGGTTAGAGCCTACTAATATCCTTTATTACATTGCAAGTATTCAACATAATATATATCCAATTGTTAATTAAAACACCTACAACATATTAACTGTTGATTTAAATCACATAAATCTAATATATAAAGTCGAATGTGTGTTTGTGGGTATGTATGTTTGTTCCTTATACAAATCTACATTTCTTCACCAATTTACACGGAATTTTGCACACATACCCAGTTAAGCCCGGGAAGTTACGCGGTCAACATTAAAATTGAAATAAATCAGTCCTTCCCTTGAAAATTATATAATTTCTGAGAATTTTATACTGAAAAAAAAAGAAATGCTGTTTAGTTCACATGGCAACAATGAATTGTTTACTATGATTACATAGGGCCTTGGCAAGTATATAGCCTAATGCTGGAATTTAATGTAATACGAGTATATTGGCGAAAATAATTACTGAAAATGAAATCCACGAAAATAAAGCACAGTGTGATGTAGTCACGTAACTTTCTCTACCCTCGACATAAGAAATATTTACTCACTTCACATTTTGATGTAGAATAAGAGGGACAACTTAAGTGTGTGAGTATGCTATGTCAAAAGTCTGTAAATAATCCTTTCCGCTGATAAGTTATCCATACCTGTAGGCTTTGTATTAGTTGAGAAATAGGGATGTTTATCATAGGCCCTAAGCATGGGATGGAACATTTTGACTCGCAGTATATTATGTCTCGGGTTCTAGGGGAGGAAAGTATGAAAGTGATACTGCATTTCTCTTTTATTTCAGCTCCGAAACGATTGTATAGTAACATGAGAATGAGAAATATTATTTTCCGTCAAGTCAGTACAATCTTATGTAATTTGTGTTTCTTCTTATTTCAACCCCTCCCAAGCATGATGTGTAGAAGCAACGGAATGCAGCATTCCACATCCTCTATGAGCCATAAAAATTTATATCCAGCGTTTTCTGATGGAATAGTTTGAGTGTGATAAATCTTTTTCTTCATTTCAAGTTCTACATACATAAAGTCCTTCATAAGTTAATTTCAAATTAAAAAATACAAAGCCCGGGCGACGCCGGGCCTTTTCAGCTAGTTACAAATAAAATTCCCAGTTAATGCTAAAAAAATCATTAACGTTATACAAACATTCTTTAATCAATATTCGCTTGATTATACATTTAAAATTGGTGTGTGACAAAGATTTGATTTTGGTAGGTAGGCCTACTGTATTGTACAACTTAGTTGATACATAAAACCAGTTTTTTTGTGAACTACTAAATTGGTATTGTTGTATCCTTATAGAGTTTTTATTTCTAGTGTCATGTAAGTGAATATCTGCATTGGCTTGAAAATGTTCAAAATGACCATGGACAAAACAGAGTAAATGTAATACATAAAGGGAATATAAATTTTTGATATTTGATATTTGATATTTTTGATATTTATTTGTTAGACCTTTAGGCAGTACAAACTGCAATCGGTCATGTAAGCTATTTACATTAATACTTATCAACAACATTAATACTTATCAATAACAACCTAAGCTATGCTAATTCAATCTATAATTATTTACAATCTTATAAACATATAATTATACGGGTCAATTGTTATACTAATACTACAACCTGAGTAACACTAAATGAACAAAGTATACTTATAGTTTACATTAATTTCTTACCTTTTTACATCATGTAATTATTTGCACTAAGTTGTTCTATTCTATTTGTATGTCAGATTCTAGGTATTCTTGAATATTATAAAAAGGATTTTTTTGAAGCCAGGAATATAGTTTTTCTGTAAATAAATTTGGGGACATTTCTTGAAGTTTATCTGGTAATTTGTTATATAATGTTATCCCAATATTGTTATGGTATCCTTTTGTTTTGTTTAGCCTACACCTAATTAGATCAAGTTTATTATGATTTCTAGTCTGATATGTATGTACTTGACTTCGTGTTTGATAGTTTTCTATGTTTTTTTTTACTAATGACAAGACATCAAAAATGTATAAATTTATTATTGTTAGTATACCTGTCTCTATAAATAGAGGCTTGCAGTGCTCTAATTTTTTAGCATTAGTTATTATTCTAATTGCCTTTTTCTGAATGACTAATATTTGATTAATTCCTACCCCATTACCCCATACTACTAGACCATACCTTATTATGCTCTGAAAAAATGCATAATAGGCAGTCTTTACATAATTTAAAGATACACATTTCTTTAATCTACTTATTAAATATATTACACGTGAGAGCCTTTTACAAACCACTTCTGTGTGTTCTTTCCATGATAGATTTTTGTCAATGGTTATTCCTAATAATGTTGCATTTTTTTCAATTTCATGATCATTTTCTGGAGTTAGTGTGACAAGTAATGATTTAGTTTTTTCCTCATTCAAATATAGGCCGTTATTTTTGAACCAGGCTGCTGCTTCTTCCAACGAATTTTTTGCTAAATTTTTTAATAGGTTAAGATCTTTATGGGTACTTAGTAAAGTTGTGTCATCTGCATATATTAATGAAAATGTAGATAGCTTTATGCTGATATCGTTAATCATTATTAAGAATAAAATTGGCCCCAACACTGAACCTTGCGGGACACCATATCTAATATTCAATATTTCAGAGTGTTTACCATTTATATCTACCAACTGTTTTCTGTTTTCAAGATAAGATTTTATCATTAATAACTCATTTCCTTGTACACCATAATGATTTAGCTTGCTTAGAAGAATATCATGTCTGACACAGTCAAAAGCTTTGCTTAGATCACATAAGGTGATCTCCGCTGAACAGTTATCTTCTAAGGCTACAAGGAGTTGTGTAACTAGACTATCTACAAGACTTGTCGTTGAGCGTCCAGTTCGATACCCATATTGGCTATCATTGAAAAGTTTATACTTTTCAAAATAATTATAAATTTGCTTTTTGATAATTTTTTCAAAAATTTTCGCTATTATTGGTATGCAAGAGATTGGTCGATAACTCCCTGGTATTTTAGGATCTCCTTTCTTATACACCGGTACTACTCGAGAGAATTTTAAGGGTTGAGGAAAAACTCCCTGTGCTATGCATTGGTTTATGCAGAAAGTCAATGGTTCAAGAATCATATATATATAATTTCTTTAATTACCCCACTAGTTAGGCCATAGACATCCCTAGAATTTGAATTTTTCAGAGAATTTACTACCTTACAGACTTCTTCCTTAGTTACAAAAGTGAACTCACAATATACATCTGGCAGTTTGATAGTTTTCTGCAGATATCTATTAGTATTTTCTAGCGACACGTTTACCTTAGTGCTTATTTCCTCTACCGTCGATATAAAATAATTATTGTATACGTAATACGTAATAAATACGTAAAGTTAATACACCTAAATCAGCAAATAATGGTTTACAAGTGAGTCGATGTGGGGCTTTGCAGAGTATTCTAATTGCCCTTTTTTGTAAAATAAATATTTTTTTACAATAGCTACTTGAACCCCAAAGGGTAATACCGTAAGACAATACACTTTGTATTTGAGAAAAATAAACAGTGAGCAGTATATTTTTGTCAACTGTACCACTAATGGCCGGTTTCTATAAACTCGCGACTTACCTATGGGTAAATTATCCAATGGACAGAATTTACACAAAAATAACACCAAACCAACACAAATAATTTAAAGACAGCAATCACATACACTTGTGGCGAGTTTCTAGATAAATGTCCTCTGGGTAAATATGAAAATGACAGAAAAAATGTTCCTACAAACTCGGGCTAGATCTTTCCAAGGGTAAATCTTCGGGTTAATTTATCCTTTCATGGATGGCTGGATACAATTTAACCTTTCATAGGATCAATAGTAGGCTAATATTTAAACAATGAAAATCAAAGCATTCTGAATTAAATTAACTGTACAACTCCAAGGCCTTGCTCATTATATCATTGTAGGTTAAATGGAACTAATTTGTCCATGGATAATTTACCCATAGGTAATTCACTAGTTTGTAGAAACCGGGCATTAGTCTTCTTAACACATAAAGTCCCTTTGCCATTTTCTTAATAATAAAATCGATATGGAAATTCCATGATAAGTTTGAATCCAAACAAATTCCTAGAAATTTTAGAGTATTATTATGGTTTATTGGATTTGAGTTACTTCTGCTATAACTAAAAGATATATCACAAATTTTATTTGTATTGAGGGACAAATTATTAGCAGCACACCAGTCTTGTAATAACATTAAACTAGAGTCTAACTTGTCTAGTATTCCTTCTTTAGTTTTACAGCTTACTTTAAGACCTAAATCGTCTGCAAACAGTAATCCATTTGTTCCTGCGCTATCAATATTTACAGGTAAGTTATTGATATATGTGTTAAAGAGTATAGGTCCAAGAATAGACCCTTGAGGAACCCCATACTCAACTAACTTACCTTTAGAATAAGTTCCGTTCTTAAAAACAAATTGTATTCTATTTGACAAATAGGAAATTAAAAGTTTAATTGAATTTTTATCAAATCCATAATAAAAAAGTTTTTTACTTAATGTAGGCTACTATGATTGACAGTGTCGAAGGCTTTTGACATATCAAAAGACCTGAAACTTACAAGTGAACCTTTTTCTAAGTCATTGACTACATGATCAACAAGCTTGCTAACAGCATTAGTCGTACTCCTATGAGGTCTATAGCCATATTGTTTATCTGTGGTCTGTAGCTTCTTTCCCAAGGCTCTGATTGGCCGGCTATGATTGTTCAATTTATTTTGATTGCATTGGACAATGCTGCCAATAGCATTACACATGGGATGAAGAATTGTGAGGTTAATGATAGATAGAACGAGGTTTGCGTTATCTAATTTTGTGACAGGTTAGGTTATAGGTTAGTTAGGATGGTCTAGTTTAGTGATAGGTAGCTCCAGTGGCAACACAATAATCACTGTCAACATCGTTCCAAACGATGCAGGCCTAAGTGGGAAAATGTTGAAAGATTTGGACAAAACTCAATATGCAGCAGGGGCAACTTCTCAGGGAAGGTAGGTAAAGTGGTCCATTATCAGTTTATTTTCCTTATCACATATGTTGGTTTTTATTAGAAACGATTTTCCCTATAATTATAGGCTACTGCATGCTAATCTCTTGTGGCTTTTCTGATGCGTGAACATGAGACTGAATTCTTGTACACAGCATACCGGTATGTTTACTTTCTCCTAGTGATGAACATTGTTAAGAGTCTCCCGACATCTCACGAAAAATAGCACTGATCTTGTGCACGGAAGTTGGCGACAAGGCCAACTAGATGTAGAATAGTCCCCCTTCCACAAGGTCTGTACCACACCCCTACCACACGGAGCTTAACTGAGTTTGGATGCTATGACAACTGTGACGTCACCTGCTTCATGGTGTCAGTAGAAAGGTGTTGCAGTGAAGTAGACGACATCATCAACAGCAAGCAGTGGAGGCGTGAGCTCTTGAGTGGGAATTCAAAGTTATTAAGGAAAATTGGTTGAGTTAGTAAGTTTTAGCATTATAAAATTTTTTTAACAAATATAACACTAACTATATAGACAATGCCACATTCAGAAAAAACATTGGTTTTATGGGCTACAATGTTGCGTGAATCACCGACCTGAAAGACAGAAAATAGTAGGCCTACTGTTAGCACCTCTCTTTCTAACATAAAGTAGGCTACAGCGTGCATATAACTTTCAGACACAAAATACGTCAGGTTAATGTTAGGCCTGCCAACTGATTCTCTATTCTGGGCGGTAATTACTAACTATAATATTAATAATATTTATTAGTTTAATGAAATGATGAGATATTCACGCATCAATAAACATAAAATAATAATAGTTGATTAACTTCATTTTTCTCCAGTGGTATAAATATATAATTAGTTAGTTTATGTAAATTCTGCCTATATACCACTAATATTAAAAACAAAAAGCTGAGGTTTATATGAGAAGTAAAAGAGAAACTAAAATATGCTGTAAATTTAGCTTTTATTATGTATTAAAATAGTTAATAAATTAAATTAATTCATTACTCTATAAGATATTAAAACGACATTGAGCTCAATGTATTGTCACTATAAAATATTTACAATAATTAGTAATAAAAATTATAAAATTGACCTTGTCACTTATTATTTAAAATATAGTATAGATTAAAACATATGTGAATTTGAGCTGAAGCATTCACATATTGTCAATTGTTAAAATATCGTGCAATGTTTATGTGTGTCACAAAAATTGTATAGATGAGATGCACTTATCTCCTTCTTCTTGTATTTAGTACAGCTGTTTACTATTCTGAAAGTCAGTTATTATATTGTCAATATTAAAAGTAATTATTAATTTATGTAGTTCCTCTTCTTGGATCGAGTAGCAGATCTTGAATAGTATGTGGTGAACTAACTCTTATATTCTTCAGCTTTCTTAGTTTTCATTTGAGATGCATTTCGACGTCATAGCGTCATCATCATTCATTCATTCATTCATTCATGGTACTTCTGCCTTACGGCAGGTCTACACTCCCATGTAAAATTCCATTTTCCAGCTCCTATTTTCTGCTGCATCCTTTAACTCTCCATAATTTCTTTTCTTCTTGATGTCATCCAGTATCTCAATTCTTCTTCTTCCTAGTCTTCTCTTTCCTTCTATTTTTCCTTCTATGGCATCTAGCAAGAGTCCTCTTCTTCTCATAATGTGTCCCATCCAGTTGGCTTTTCTCACTCTCACATCTTGCAAGATGTGTCTCTTTTCTTCCACTCTTCTTAAAACTTCTTCATTTGTGATTCTATCTGTCCATCGAATCCTCTCCATCCTCCTCCAACACCACATCTCGAAGCTCTCCAGATATTTCTTTTCTCTTTTCCTGAGTATCCATGTTTCGGCTCCATACAAAGCTACACTCCAAACGTAGCATCTCATCAGTTTTTTTTCTTAGCTGCAAATTTAGTTTTCCTGTGAGTAAATTTCTATTTTTGTTGAAGGCTATTTTAGCCATAGCAATCCTTTCTCTGATTTCTTTGGTGCATTGGGCATCTCTGGTGATCATGCTTCCTAAATAACGGAATTGGGACACATTATCTAGCACTCTGTTCTCTATCAAACACCTAAGTGGTTCTTCTGTCATTGAAATCATCATGACTTTTGATTTGTCTGTATTTATCTTCATCCCATGTATTTTTCCAATCTCCACCAACCGATCCAGCATTCTTTGTAATTCTTTTTCTGATTTTGCCATAAGTACTACATCATCAGCATATTTTATGTTATTTATGATACGTCCTCCTACTTTAAAATCTCCCATTCCTTCCAAAGCTTCATTCATTAACCATTCTCCATATATATTGAACAGAGTGGGTGACAAGCAGCAACCTTGTCTTACTCCTCTTCCTATGATTGTGCTTTTAGTTTCTGCTCCATTTTCTCGAATCTTCACTTTTTGTCCCATATACAGATTCTTGATCAGCCTTCTATCTCTCCAATTGACTCCGATTTGTTTTAGAATTCTCAATAGCTTTTCCCATTTTACTCTGTCGAAAGCCTTTTGCCAATCGATGAAACAAGTACAAATTTTTTCATTGACATCTAATACTCTTTCAGAGATAATTCTCATGAATCCTATAGCATCTCTGGTTCCTTTTCCTTTTCTAAAGCCAAATTGTTCTTCTCCTAGATTTTCTTCTATTTTCTGTTCCAGTCTTCTGTTTAGTATTCTTGCTATTATTTTTGCTGTGTGTGAAATTAGGCTTATTGTTCTAAATTCTTCACATTTCTTTGCTTGTGGCTTCTTCTTTATTGTGACCATAGTCACATCTAAAAAGTCTTCCGGCCATTCTCCACTTATATATATTTTCAGGGTGTCCACATTCTGGAAAGTCAGTGAAAAGTCAGGGAAGGTGAAATTGGTCAGTGAAAGTCAGGGAATTTGAGATTGGTCAGGGAAAGTCAGGGAATTCTTGCAGAAATTTCAGAAAGTTTCCCCAGTGATAGTAATTTGAGGGAAAAATTATGTGCTCCAGCCTGCCATAACCCAGGCTGTGTTAGCAAATTTGATATAAAATTTCCTGTGTAAAATGGCACACTGCGTATTGATATGTCGTCTGGTTTTGCAAGTGTTAGCTTCGCCGGTAGATGGTGTCGATGGGTCACATGGTGCAAAATTAGTGCTGCCATCTTGTAGGTCTGTAGTGGTCAGTTACTGCCTTGAATACCATTTGCATCGGGGTACGTCTTATCCTCAATCCCCTTTTTATTTATTAAACCTAACATCTCTTGTCATATAAACTTAATTATTTCTTGGGGAGATCTCATGTCTTACACATACGTAAACTAGTCGGAAATTGCATCATGAGCAACATTTCCTGCATTTCCCATCCGAAATATATTGTTGGCAGAACCATGAGGATAGGACCAATCACGTGCAAGGTCGTCGCCAGCCAATGAGAGCGTTAACGCCCAACCCACGGCTCGCACACCTGGCGGGAAAACATCGCGTGGACGCAAACTTCTAAATAGTGTTTGTATGAACTTGTGACTTTCTGTTTTTCCGGGTTTGAATGGATGTTAATGTTTGAGGAACAATATGGCCAAGAAGTGTATATTTAGTAAACAGTGGCTAGACAATAAATTGAATCCTGATTTTGCTGGATGGTTAGATTTGGTGCCTGAGGACTCTTCATCAGCTTACTGTAAAGTATGCTTTAAATCTTTTAGGCTTAGTAACATGGGAAGACAAGCTGTGGTGTCACATGCTAAGGGGCCAAAACATGTGAAGAATTTGACAAGTAAATGTTTGCAGCCCAGCATTTCATATTTTGCTAAAAAAACTATATCTGTCGAGCAGTGTGTTGTGCCTTCTACAGAAGATTCAACGTCTACAACAATAGCAGTCTCTGTTTGTACTTCAGTTCCAGTTTTGCAGCAGACAAATATCAAGACTTTCTCTGTGAATGAAGATGATGTCACATCAGCAGAGATCATGTGGGCTCTGGAGGTTGTGACAGGAAAGATGTCCTTAAATTCATGTGATGGAAGTGTTTCGGCTTTCAAGAGGATGTTTCCTGATAGCCAAATTGCGCAGAATTTCGCAATGGGAAAAACTAAAGCGTCATATATAATTAACCATGGACTATCTCCTTATTTTAGAGATTGTTTGGAAACTGACTTAAAGAATTGCAATGATTATGTAGTATGTTTTGATGAATCCTTAAATAAGGTTGTGCAGCGTGGGCAAATGGACATAGTGGTGCGGTTTTGGGATGTTAACCAGCAAAGAGTTGCTACTCGGTATTTCAACAGTGTTTTCTTAGGACGGTCGACTGCTGATCATCTGTTGGAAGGATTTGTTGAAGGCCTCTCTCTCCCTTTTGACAAAATTCTACAAGTTTCAATGGACGGGCCAAATGTAAATCTTAGCTTTATAAAGAAACTTGAAAACAAATTGAAAGTTGATAACCCAGATGGAAAGACACTTCTTGACATCGGTGTCTGTGGTCTGCATACAGTGAATGGAGCCGTGAAGACAGGCCTTCTGACTGCCAATTGGGATCTGTGTCATAATTTAAGAGCCATGTATGGTCTATTCAAAGACAGCCCAGCTCGCAGAGCAAAGTACACTGAAACTACAGGCAGTACACATTTTCCCTTAAAGTTTACCTCTGTGAGATGGCTTGAAAATGGTGCGTGTGTTGATCAAGCATTGAAGATATATGGTCATGTTGAGAAATTTGTTAAGGGAGCATGTATACAAGGCAACAAGAACCATGAATATCTCAAGGAGTCTATGAAGGATCCACTTCTGGAAGCAAAATTAGCTGCTTTTAAAAGTGTGATTGCAGAGTGTGAACCCTTTTTAAGAAGGTTTCAGAGTCAAAAACCTTTAGTACCTTTCCTTTACACAGCACTTCAAGAAGTTATAAGGAACTTCATGGCCAGGTTTGTGAAACAAAAAAGTATTGCTGAAGCAAGTACTGCTTACAAACTTATGACTTTAGATCAGTTAGACAGTGAAAACCTCATTCCGGTAGACAAAGTGGACATTGGGTATGGTGCCAAGAAGTTGTTAAGGAAGGTTAAGTGTACTGACAAGGACAAATCTGTATTTAAGCATGAGTTTCGAAAACTTCTTATCAGCATGGTTGAAAAGCTGAAAGCAAAAGTCCGTTGAAATCTCATCTTGCACGAGGGTTAACCTGCTTTGATCCAAGAGTAATTTTTTATTAGTCAAGTTTGGGTGTGAAGAGAATAGATGTTGTCCTAGAAGAATTGCATTGTAACAAGAGAGTGAGCGACGAGTTGACTGAGAGGGCAAAAAAAAACAGTATACCCAACTGATAGTTGAAGCTCAGTCTGAAAAATGGCAGAAGCAATTCACTGATTTTGTATGTGATGACAAGGACACAGTTGCACTTGACGAGTTTTTTTATACACTAATTGGAAATGACAAGAGGTTTGATGATTTATGGTTTGTCATAAAGCTGTGCTTCATTTTATCACATGGTAATGCCTCGGTTGAAAGTGACTTTTCCGTAAACAAATGTCTCTTAGTTGAAAATTTGTTAGAAGACTCTCTGGTGGCTCAATGTATCGTATATGATGCTGTGAAGAGTATGGGTGGATCAAAAGAAGTGACTGTTACAAGAAGTATGCTAACTTCTGTGAGAGCTTCCAGGAGAAGATATCAGGCTTACTTAGAAAAGAAAAGACAGATAAATGCTGAGGAAGACAAAAAGAGGAGAGAAAGAAGAAAAATTCAGCAAGAACTTACAGAGCTAGAGGAAAAAAAAAGAAAAATGAATTATGAGCGCGAAAAAGAAGATATAGAAATTCAACAGAAGAAAGCAGTGCTGGAGAAGATGTTATGAAATGATTTTTGAAACTTGTATTTCCTTTATGGTTGTGTTTTGAAAGACTGAACACTGGTGTTATGAAACTTGTAGTTCCTTTGTAGGTACCTGTATGTTGTGGAAGACAGAACGACGACTATACTTTGATTTATCTGTATAACAGAGGTCTGACAAATGTTCTTTTTGTGAGTCAGGGAAATTAGTAACTTTGGTCATGGAAAGTCAGGGAAAAGTCAGGGAAATTTATATCAAAATTTGTGTGGACACCCTGATTTTGTTAATCATCTTCGTTAGTGTATTAAGTCCTCCTTCTCCTATTTCTTTTAACAGGTCCACAGGTATGTTATCTTCTCCGGTAGTCTTCCTTCTTTTCATATCTCTAATGGCTTTTTCCACTTCAGATTCTAAAATGATTGGTCCTTTCTCATTTTCATCTACTTCTTCTTCTGTTTCTATTTCTAATTGCCGAGGTCGATTTTCTATGTCATAGAGTTTCTTGATATAATCTTCCCATATCTGCAGTACTTTCTCCTCCTCTGTAGTGTATTGTCCTTTCGGGTCTTCTATACCGAAAGACCTTACTCCTTTGTTCTCTTTCCATCCTATCTCCTTTGCTTTGCTGTACATGAGGTCATATCTTCCTCTTCTCTGCATTTCCATAATCTCTTCACTAACTTCTTCCAAGTACTGTTCTTTTGCTTTATCTGTTTCTCTTCTTAGCTCATTATTTAGTCTTCTATATTCTGTATTGTTTATGTTCTTCCATTTTCTTCTTTCTTCTTTCTTCCATTTTCTTTAGCATTTCTTGTGTAATCCATGGTTTTTTAGCTCTGTTTTTTTCTTTTCCTACATGTCTTGTCAATGTGTCCTGTAATATTTCTTTTATGTTGTTCCAGTTGACTTTTTCATCCTCTAATGTACAAAATTTGCCCTCTAACTCTTCCTTTATTGTTTTCTTTTTTGTCTGTAGGTTCTCCAAATTCCATCTTCTTTTAGTCCTCTCAGATTTTCTTATTTTCTTCATTCTTGTTTCAATGTCAGCAACCAAAAGATTATGATCCGAATCTATGTCCGCTCCAGGCATAGTCTTAACATCTTTCACACTCCTTTTGAAACGATTTTTCACCATGATATAATCTATCTGATACCTTCTTCGGTCTCCTGGGCTTTTCCAAGTATATAATTTGTTTGGGCGTTTCTTAAACCATGTGTTCATAATCACCATGTTGTTTCTTGTACAAAACTCCACCAGCATATTTCCTCTATCGTTTCTCTTTCCTAATCCATGTTCCCCTACGACTTTTCCTTCTTTTCCTGTTCCTACTATACTATTCCAGTCACCCATTAATATTGTGCTGGTTTTTCCACAACCTTCATTTTGTATTATTTCTTCTATTTGTTCATATACTTCTTCAACCTCCTTGTCGTCATGATCAGACGTAGGCATGTAGACTTGAATAACTAGAATATCTACTGGCTGAGCACTAATTTTTAAAAACATTAGACGATCACTAACACATGAGACTTTCTGTGTACATTTTACTAATTTGGTTTTCATCACTATAGCTACTCCTTTTTCACCTTTTTGGGCACATGAGTAGAACATTGTATAGTCACCAGAAGTTATTTCACCTTTATCTGTGCACCTCACTTCACTTAAACCCATGACATCCATTTCACATTTCTTCATTTCCATCTTGAGATTTTCCAATTTACCTACTCTTCTTAACGTCCGGACATTCCATGTTCCAATCCTGAAGTTATTAAAGTTATTCTTGATCGCTTCCACTGAAGCAGCCCTCGCCCGGAGATCCGAATGGAGGGCTAGTTTACCTCCGGAGTTTTTTACTTCAGACTGAGCC
Source organism: Ectobius pallidus (assembly GCA_964059195.1). Lineage (NCBI taxonomy): Eukaryota > Metazoa > Arthropoda > Insecta > Blattodea > Ectobiidae > Ectobius > Ectobius pallidus. The sequence continues at coordinate 58,136,574 of CAXKWD010000007.1, read as the reverse complement.
ATCATACTGGTTTCCACATGGGAGTCATCAGTCATGCCTAAAATAAATATTTAGAATCAAAAGAAACTCATGTGAAATTAATTGTAGAATAAAAATCTTTAATAATGGTAATTAAGTAAATTGTTTTAAATATGAATCTATAGTGATGAAATTGGTTGTATGCTGGATAGTGAATGTTTAGTGTGTAAGTTATATAATCTATATTAATAAAAGGAAGTGTCTGTCCTCCGTCTGTCTGTCTTCTGTCTGTCTGTCCGCGATGCCCAGCGAAATCTACTCAACGCAGAGATCTGAAATTTTATACATAGGCGGACTAAAGGGTCGGAATGTGCACCTCGAAGCCGGAATTTTAATTTTCGCTTTAGTTCGTGAGTTATGAGTGAAAAACGGGCAGAAAACGTGTGTTTTTTGCGATTTCGAAGCAACAGTTTCAGTAATATATTTCAATGTTAAATCAGTTAGAGCTGGCTTTGGCTATTTTTGTCATCATACCTCATAGCCTACCTTGGAAATAAAAGCATCGCGATCGCTTCATTTGGTAAGTCCATCGTGGACGATTCATTTGTTTAGAGTGTCAAGGCCCGCAGATATATGAAATTTTCAACCTACACGTAAAAAGGATATCAACATAGGCTTAATTATGGTCAAACATTGTTCGATTTGAACGAAACTCACTATACAGGGGTTTCCTGAGCCAAGGAACTGGAACCTGAGGTAGCTTTTTCTACCAGGGGACGCTACCTAATCGTGGAATACACTCCACGTGATTTAGGTGTTCATAAATATAATGATTTAACTATTATGCAGTTAAGTTTTGAAATAATTATCGCGGGGGAAGCCGCGGGCACATGTTATCTTATAATAATAAAAGGACGTGTTTGTCTGTCTGTCCGCGATGCCCAGCGAAATCTACTGAACGCAGAGATCTGAAATTTTAAACATAGATGGACTGAAAGATGGGAGAATGCACCTCGAAGCCGGATTTTTAATTTTAGCTTTCGTTCGCGAGTTATGATTGAAAAAACTGGCAGAAAACGTGATTTTAGCGCTGTCGAAGCATCATATTTCAGTAATACATTTCAATGTCAAATCAATTGCATTTGGCTTTGGCTATTTTTGTCATACCGTGGAAATAAAAGCATCGCGATCGCTTGAATGTTGTAAGCCCACGCTGGTGCATTTGTTTAGAATGTCAAGGCCCGTAGACATACGAAATCTTCAACCTACACGGAAGAGGGATAATCAACATAGACCTAAATATGATTAAACATTATTCGATTTGGACGTAACTCACTATACAGGGATTTTCTGGGTCAAGGAACTCGAATCTGAGATCGCTTTTGCCAGGCGACGCTATCTAATCGTGGTAAGTAGTCCACGTGGTTTAGGTGTTAATAAATATAATGTTTTAACTATTATGCTCTTAATTTTTTATTTTTGAAATAATTATCGCGGGCGAAGCCGCGGGCACATGCTAGTAATTGAATAAACTATAGTAGATAGTTGGTAATTGAATTTATATATAAGGGTAGGCTATTAATTACAACTATATTTAAGGTTTAAATTAACATAGAAGATTATCTATTGAGTTCTTATAAGGTTGAGTAACTTACCGTTGGTCTAGCGAGATAACATTCTATGGTGAGTACTTGAATGCTACTAAATATTATGAGTGATCACGCTTATCTTGTTAGGTTAAAGTATGTTTCAAAAAGTGTATTATGGTCTATTGTGTTCTCATTTATGATGTTATTCTTATGTTTGTAGATTTCTAATTGTTCTAGAGTATTGAGTTTGGGGCTTTTGTTGTGTTTATGTAGAATTTGTAAAGAATTTTCTATAGTAGTAGGGGTATGTAGGTTGTCTAGCAGATGTTTTGCGTATGTGGACTTATTTCTATTATACCTAAAATCAGAAATATGTTCTTTATATCTTGTTTTGAAAGACCTTCCAGTCTGGCCGATATATACTTTATTGCAGTCTTGACAGCTTAGTTTATAACGCCACAGCTTTCATATTGATTGTTATTATTATAATTATTGATCTTATTAGGAATTTTATATTTTAAATTATTATTAGTTTTAACGGCAATGTTTAAGTTGTTGTTCTTTAATTCTTTTGTGATTTTATAGACCTTGTTACTAGTGAAATTGAAGGTTGTGAATTGGCTATGAACTTTTTGTTTTTAATATTAGTGGTATATAGGCGGAATTTACATAAACTAACTAATTATATATTTATACCACTGGAGAAAAATGAAGTTAATCAACTATGACGTAGCTAGCCAAGCTAATATCATTAACAAATATACGAACATCAAAAGAAAACTCAATAAGACAATAGCTGTAGCAGTTTTCAGATGGCCTTGAATTGTAAGTCGGGCATAGTTGTTCGGAACACAAGTGTCCGCTGATACACGTGTTCGCGGGTGGAGGAGCGCACTGTGTTCACGTGATGGGAATACAGTTGCTCGCTGGGTCTCTTCGGAGAAGGTTTTCATGTACAACGACACTACTTTTAAGTGTAAAAGATCCTCGAGTTCTGTGAATAAAGGAATATATGATAGTTTTTGCGTCTTCGCTCTTTTATTCTTATAATCATTCTCCATATCCGCCCTGTGAAAAGAGTTCGCTTGCTCACAGCCGACTACAGCAGCCGGAGGGTCATTTTACAATTGATATAAGGATTAATATATCTGGCGCCCAACAGTAACATAATCATACGACCCGCGACATAGTGGCGCCCAACGTGGGTACGAGAAGCGATAAAATCACCCAGTCAGATATGGAGAACTACAAGAGCTTCGAGCAACAAGAACGTCCAGACCTAGGCTACGAGGGATATTAGGAAACGTGGTATCATCGAGCGTCGAGGGAAGCTCAACGCGGGATCACCCCAACAACCAGATGGCAACGTTCAGCAAGACAACAACAACAGATAAGACCTTAAAAAAAACAATATTTTGAATTCATTGTAGAACAAGTTGCATAAAATCATAACAGAACATTAGATAATTTAAAGTAATGCTGTAGTAATAGATATGATTACTTATTAAATTAAGAAGGGTATATTTCTTGTATTTTACATTGTTGCATTGTTTAGATTTATACATGTTTACCACAACAAAAGGTAAGGTAAATGTTAAAAGTGAAGTATTAAACTGATGTACATGTTTCTTAGGAGTGGCAAAAGAATTATTACTAATATGGATAATTCAAAGTATGATCTCGGGGAGGGGCAACCGTTCTTTACCCAGGGATATCCAGAATGTGGTGAAAATAGTAGAGAGATTGTGAATGAAAATATAGGTCTCGGAGAGGGGCACCCTGTTACTAGAAATGATTTAGTAGAATCTGAGGAAATTAATTATGGAAAATTAGATGCCATAATGGAGGTGAATGGTATTACAACTCAGGGTAATGAGAAAAGGACATATAGCATATTCTAATCTAGAGATTGAAAATAATCTAGTGGAAACGGAACAGGATTCCGAGAAAAATGTAGCAAACAGACCTAGTGAACCAAACAGTATTGAGCAAATGTTGGCTAATTTAGCGACAATGATAAAAGAAAATCAGGATAAGTTAGTAGAAAGTCAAGATAAATTAGCTAAACAAGTAGTCAAAGATATCCAGGATAGTCGCAAAGAGATGAAGGAAATGGTGGAAAAGATTAACGACAGCCAGGCTAAATTAGCTGATGAAATAAAAATGAGTCAGCAAGATTTGAGGAAGGAAATTCAAAAAGATATTATGGACAATCGTAAGGAACTTAAGGAAATTAAGGATAGCCAGGCCAAGTTAGGTAAGGATATAAGGAAAGAGTTACGCAAAGAAATAAATGAAAGTGAGGAAAAGCTGAGAAAAGAAATGTCAGATAGGCAGGAAAAGTTCGAAGTTGATATTAATAAGAACTTGAAAGGTATTGATGATAAAATGGGCGTACAAACGAAGAAGCTTAGTGAAAAATTAATTCACAATGTTAAGGTTCTTGAGGAGGAAATTAAACAATCAGAGGAGAATACTGGCAAAATTATTGATGGTCAGGTCAATAAAGTAAAATCAGGGTTAGGTAGTAAAATTTCGGAAATAGATTCCAAAATAAACATAGTTGACCAAACTACTAATGGCCTAGCAGCTAAGTTAGTAGAATCAAACAACGAAACCAAGGAGCTGGATAGTAGGGTAAGAAAATTAGAACATGATTTTGCAGAAAAAGTCGGACGGATTACAAAGGAAGTGAAATCCTTAACTAAAGAGGTAGGAAGTAATAGGCCTGTAGGGCAGAATCATGAAGGAACCAGCACGATACGGGGAATGGAACATGTTATAAGTAATTGTGATATGAATAACACAGAAATTTTATGTAATGGGAACGTAAATTGTTGTATGTCTCCCAACGTAAGTGCTAAGTCCCATATGTCTGTTCATGACGGACAACCCCCTAGCACTCCTGCACTCTGGGATACTAGATTTAACATTAGTCAATTGCTGGGTAATGAAGTATCGTTGCCAAATTTTTGTGAGGGAAATAATAGCCCGCAAAGCTACCTACGTAATATGGATGAGTACTTTGAATTAAGGGGTATTCCGCCTCAATACAAGATGTTCAAAAAGAAAACAAATAGAAGAAGAAAGAAGAGGAAGAACCTTCAAAAGAAAACAAGAAAAAAAAAACTGCAGAAGAAGAGGAAGAGGAGGAACCTCCAAGAGAACACAAAAAGTAGAAGAAAGTTGCAAAGGAGGAAGAAGAATCTGAAGAATAAGAGGTGGATATTCTATCCTAACATGTTTAAACTTGCTTAATATTTTTTGTTTTGTTTTATAGGAAATACTAATGATTCCTAACAAACAGAATGCAGGATTGCTAGGTTAAGCAGTTCCACACAGGGTATAAGGTATGGAAGGGTGACTATAGAAATAAATTATGTATGGTTAGTGTAAATTTTACACAGTTGATGTCAATTACGAACAGTGAGGTCAGATTTTCTACTGTGTAATTCGACGGATAAATTTATTTCTAATATAGTACATATATATATTGTTAACAGGAACAGTTGGATTTAGATTTTCTACTGTATGTTTAAAAAAAAATGTGTTGTAGGAAGTGCAACGAAAGTATTTATTTGAAATGCATAGTGAAAACGAGGAGAATCTCGTTGTGCATATTAAATAAGTGTCAAAACTGGGAGTGCCGAACCCAGAAGCAATGAAAATTTTTGGTGCTGAAGTGTGAAACGCAAATACCTCAAGACGGAATGTAGAATGAATGCACTTAGAATGTAAACTGTGGAACTAATTTTAAGGGTAGTCACAGGCAGAAGTAAACTACCAAGTATTTATGTATGTAACAAGTAAACTACCAAGTATTTATATATGTAACATTATCAGGCAGGTATACTTTATTGCCATACTGATTCTTAGATTTTCAATCAAAGTCGGAGAGATGTAATGTACCGTGAATATAAGTATCTCACTAATATTCAAACTTATATCCACGCTACATTAGGGCACTATGTAGCAGTTTTCAGATGGCCTTGAATTGTAAGTCGGGCATAGTTGCTCGGAACACAGGTGTCCGCTGATACACGTGTTCGCGGGTGGAGGAGCGCACTGTGTTCACGTGATGGGAATACAGTCGCTCGCTGGGTCTCTTCGGAGAAGGTTTTCATGTACAACGACACTACTTTTAAGTGTAAAAGATCCTCGAGTTCTGTGAATAAAGGAATATATGATAGTTGTTGAGTCTTCGCTCTTTTATTCTTATAATCATTCTCCATATCCGCCCTGTGAAAAGAGTTCGCTTGCTCACAGCCGACTACAGCAGCCGGAGGGTCATTTTACAATTGATATAAGGATTAATATATCTGGCGCCCAACAGTAACATAATCATACGACATACGACCTACGACCCGCGACATAGCAAATTTATATTTTAATAAAACCTGTAAATATAATAACATTATACCTAATTACATTAGCTTAAAATCTAACAACAAAACCATAAGGGCCCAACATACAATAGCTAATGCTAATAAATCATGGCTTAACAATTAAATTAAATTCTTATACATGAAGAAAAGCCGACTAAACGAAACCTTACATACTACACATCTTCAAGCATCTAAGATATGCAAAATTGATTGGCCAATTATTGAGAATAATATAGCTGAAAAACTTCAGAACGAAATCGAAAAGAAATACTGTACACTGAACAAGAAAATTGAGAAACTAAAACAACAAAAACTCCAGAAAACACACAAAAAACATCTAACACAACCTTCCATCCAAGAGTTATAAACTTAACCACACTAAAACTAGACAAAGAAGAACAAAAAATACTAGAATTGGGATATAAACATAATTTCACAGACACTATCAAAAATCAAATAAGATCAAATATTATAGACGCAGAGATAGCAATTAATAAATGTGATCCTAACAAACAAACATACCTTCGAGAACCAATTGCCACCATTATTAAGAAAACTTATGACGATAAACAGCACGATACTATAAATAATACAGAAAAGAGTACACTTAAGAAACTACAACATAAGCTCACAACTAACAACACAACAAATACTAAGGCTGATAAAGGCAATGCCATTATTCTAATTGAGAATTCTGATTATATCAATAAGACATTAGATTTCTTAAGAGATAATAATATCTCAGAAATCACGAAAGATCCAACTGATAAATATCAAGATACGATAAAAAGGATCCTAAAAACTTCTAATCTAATTTTTAGTAATGCCGACACAAAACAACTAACACATATGAACCCTAAACCCCCAATTTTAAGATCTCAAATAAAAATTCACAAAGACAACAAACCGATAAGACCTGTAGTTAACTTCATGAATGCCCCTTCTTACAAAATTTCCAAGAAGCTAGCTAAAATACTTCAAAATAGATTAGATCTTAAGAATACTTATACAGTGAAAAATACATACGACTTTATTCACAAAGTTCAAGACATTAAACTCAACAAAAATGATACTTTTATATCGTTAGATATAACAAATTTGTACACCAATATTCCCATAGCAGAAACAATTCAAATTACCAAACAGAATCTACTTAATATGGGAGACAGTCTTAACGTAACAGAACAAATCATTAACACACTCCAAACTATTCTAAAACAAAACTATTTCAAATTTAATAACAAAATCTACCAACAACAAGATGGGCTAGCTATGGGTTCTTCCCTTTCAGGTATAGTTTCCGAAATATTCCTACAACACATTGAAGAAAATTATATCAATAAAATTATTAAAAAATTCAATATAAAAGCTTACACAAGATACGTTGATGATATTTTCATTATTTACAATAAACACAAAATTAATGACATAGTACTAGATTTCAACAAACTACATAATCTACTCTTATACAATTCAACGGCCCTAAATAGCGTGCTTGCTCGCTCGCCCGCTTCGTGAGACATCGGGTATACTCGGCAATGTTCGTCTCTCGCAGTGTAAACTATCACGATGAGAACAAAATTAGGAAAACCATTTCTTTATTTTATAAGGCCTAAGTGAAATGAACACAATGAACAAATATTCTAATTTTATTTTTACTTACAATTTTCATAGCTCTGAACCACAAACATTTTTAATACGCTGTCAGAATAAATTTCTTAAAAATCCTGGAGTCAATTAATAATGGCAGGCGAAACCGCGGGCACATACTGTAAAATATTGATGGTTTAACCCTTGAAATATCGCTGATAATAAAAATAAAAAAACAAACCATTCCTTCCCTTGAAACATTACATAATTTCTTAAAATTGCACAGAATATCATATTCATCTGTCAACAAACAGTTGAGAAACAATAAGTATTATCAGTATTTAGGTGGCTTTGGGACTGCATAAAACTTATGATATAATTAATTTCTGTAATCTACATACTGATAGGAACGTATTTTGAAGGAAAAAGCGTAAGATATCCAGATAAGGAAGCATTAAAACATGGTTGACCATAATGCTTGCGTTCCTTCCAAGAGGCCAAGATTAAATATTAGGGAATCGATTATAGAACAGAATGAAAAAGAGGAACAGAAAAGAGCTGCAGATACTGGCCTGCCATTTAAACTTACAAGAAGGCAGTTTCCTGTAAGGGTAGCCTTGGCAATGACAATTAATAAGTCCCAAGGACAGACTTTAGATAAGGTCGGGATTTATTTGCCTGAACCAGTGTTTATGCACGGACAACTATATGTAGCATTTTCGAGAGTGAGGCGTTCAGAGGATGTAAGAGTTAAGGTGGAAAACACATCAGAACAGGGGAAGTTACTTGACCATTCTGATGCAGTTTTCACAAAAAATGTACGAGTAGTATATGATTATATATTTTAAATAAAAATTGATGAAGCCAGCGCTGACTTTTGTAAATGTATTTTCAGTGCCTTCAGGATTGTAGACCTGTAAGTTTCATATTTAAGCATCATTTTAACCGTGGCAACGCCACGGGCTATTTCCTAGTAAATTACAATTCACAGTAGAAACAAGCAATAATTATATTAATTACCTAGATTTAAACCTAACCAAGAAATATAATAAAATTCAATTCAACATTTACAGAAAGCCCACCTACACTGACAATATAATCCAACAAGAATCCAATCACCCTAAACTAAACTAAACTAAACTCCGTGGCGCTACATCCCTGGAGGGACTTGGCCTACCACCCGACCGCTGCTTCATCTCCCGTAGGCAGATGGCAGGATTGGGGGGCATGTGGTCAGCATTCCGACACCCACGGCCGTTAATGGTGGTTTTCTTGACCGGAGCCGCTACTTCTCTATCAAGTAGCTCCTCAATTTTGAATCACGAGGCTGAGTGCACCCCTACCAGACCTCCCTACCTCAGAAAAATCCGAGGAGGTACCGGGAATCGAACCCGGGCCGACGGATCTGTAGTCAGCGACGCTAACCACAAGACCACGCCGGCGGTCCAATCACACTAATAACCAAAAAATAGCTGCTATTAATAGTATGGTTTATAGGTTACTAAAAGTCCCCTTATCACACAGGAATTACAAGATTGAATTACAAACTATTTTACAAATAGCTCGTAATAATGGATACCAAGACAATTTAGTTTATAAATTAATCAAAAAGAATAAGAATGTTATCAACAAACAAAAGAATCCGGTAACCACACTCCAACCAACTCAAGAAATCAATACAAATGATCATAGCCAATTCACAACCTTCAATTTCACTAGTAACAAGGTCTATAAAATCACAAAAGAATTAAAGAAGAACAACTTAAACATTGCCTTTAAAACTAATAATAATTTAAAATATAAAATTCCTAATAAGATCAATAATTATAATAATAACAATCAATATGAAAGCTGTGGCGTATATAAACTAAGCTGTCAAGACTGCAATAAAGTATATATCGGCCAGACTGGAAGGTCTTTCAAAACAAGATATAAAGAACATATTTCTGATTTTAGGTAAAATAGAAATAAGTCCACATACGCAAAACATCTGCTAGACAACCTACATACCCCTACTACTATAGAAAATTCTTTACAAATTCTACATAAACACAACAAAAGCCCCAAACTCAATACTCTAGAACAATTAGAAATCTACAAACATAAGAATAACATCATAAATGAGAACACAATAGACCATAATACACTTTTTGAAACATACTTTAACCTAACAAGATAAGCGTGATCACTCATAATATTTAGTAGCATTCAAGTACTCACCATAGAATGTTATCTCGCTAGACCAACGGTAAGTTACTCAACCTTAAATAACACTATTATATGCGGGAATCACATTGAAGTAATCAAATATTACAAAAAAGATTGCTATGGAGCACTCAACTTCACTAATTTACATGTACTTACACATGACGCGTTTCACAAGTATCTTGCTTGTATCCTCAAATGAGGTCCACTGCCGGGTCCGCTGGTTGTTCGCTAGGTGTCGTTGTAGGTCGAATCAGCCTGGAGATGAGGTCATTGTCCTTTGGGATGTCGAAATTTACTAGATTGTATTTATTTTTCTGGATAAAGATTCTTTCCCATATAGTCAAATCTATTGGTTTATTTACTGTTTTTAGAAGGTCAATGTCCTCCTCGAACTCATGCTCTGTGGACCAATAGTGATGAGCAACTGCTGATTTATCTGTTTGTTTGTATTTGATGTTCCTTATGTGTTCTGTGTGTCTAACCTTCAAGTTCCTTTTTGTTTTTGCAATGTAACATTTGTCACAGTCTTTACATTTCAGCCTATATATACCTGAATTTTTATTGGGGGGAATCTTGTCTCTTTGTTCTGATTGCAGCAACGTTTTGATGTTACATTTGTTGCTGGGTGCCAATCTGATATTAATGTCTTTGAAAATTTTGCTGAATTTATCATGTAATTTTGGGTGGTATGTGAACTTCTTGAAAACTTTTTCATCTTGTATGTTATTCAAAGTGCAATTTTGTTTTATTAACTTCTGTTTTTCAAATTTACTTATTTTCCTGTTAACTAACTCCGGATTGAACCCATTTGTGCGTGCTGTATTCATTATCTTTAGATATTCCATCTCATACTCATTTTTGTTCATGGGAATATTTACTAGTCTGAATGTGAGGCTGTTTAGAATGGCATGTTTGTGTGTTCTCGGATTGTACCCCTCTTGCTTGATGTAATTATCTGTATGTGTATCTTTCCTGAATATTCCAAATTCTATCTTGTTCTCCTTTCTTAAGATTTTTAGGTCTAAGAATGGTAAATGGCTATCTGATTCTAACTCCTCTGTGAATTTTATGGAGGCATCCTGTAGATTTAGTAATTTCAGAGCATCACCAGCTAGTTTCTTGTTTACAATTGTGAAAATGTCATCGACATATCTGTACCAAGTCTTGAATATGTGTGGGAAGGCCTTAGTGATCTGTACTTCTAGGCTACTCATATATAGGTCCGCTAGGAAGGGGGACAAAGGGTTACCCATCGCTAAGCCCTCTTTCTGTTGATAGAATTTGTTCCTAAACACAAAGAAATTTTGTTCAATACACAACTTCGTGAGGAGCACATATTCTCTAATTTCTTCTATAACCAAACCTGTGGAACTCAACCATTCTTCTAATTTCTTCAGTGGATTGTTGATGGGGACACTTGGGAAAAGAGAAATTACATCATAGGATGCTAAGAGGAGGTTTTCATTTATGTCTATATCCTTGATTCTATTCACTAAGTCAAGATTATTTTTTATACTTAGACTTTCAAATTTCGGTAATTCTTGAAATTTCTTAACTAGCCATTTAGATAATTTGTACGTTGGAGAATTTATGGTGTTTACAATAGGCCTCATTTTCTTCCCAGGTTTATGGATTTTGGGTAGCCCGTAGATCTTCGGGATGGTTGGGTTGTCTATTCTGAGATTTTTCTTTACTTTCTCGGTCATTACTCTTTCCACTTTATTGATATTACTGTAAAATTCTTTGGTGCATTTCGGAATAGGATCCTTCTCAATTTCAACAAATTCCCCACCCTGTAGTAGTTGCCCCATGCTTTGTTCATAATCCCCTTTATCCATGATAACTAATTTGTTTCCTTTATCTGCTTTAGAGTATATCACATCTTTTTCTTTTAATTTTTCAATGATTTCTTTGGTCTTTCTATCTTGATTAGATTAAAGGAAACAAATTAGTTATCATGGATAAAGGGGATTATGAACAAAGCATGGGGCAACTACTACAGGGTGGGGAATTTGTTGAAATTGAGAAGGATCCTATTCCGAAATGCACCAAAAAATTTTACAGTAATATCAATAAAGTGGAAAGAGTAATGACCGAGAAAGTAAAGAAAAATCTCAGAATAGACAACCCAACCATCCCGAAAGTCTACGGGCTACCCAAAATCCATAAACCTGGGAAGAAAATGAGGCCTATTGTAAACACCATAAATTCTCCAACGTACAAATTATCTAAATGGCTAGTTAAGAAATTTCAAGAATTACCAAAATTTGAAAGTCTAAGTATAAAAAATAATTTTGACTTAGTGAATAGAATCAAGGATATAGACATAAATGAAAACCTCCTCTTAGCATCCTATGATGTAATTTCTCTTTTCCCAAGTGTCCCCATCAACAATCTACTGGAGAAATTAGAAGAATGGTTGAGTTCCACAGGTTTGGTTATAGAAGAAATTAGAGAATATGTGCTCCTCACGAAGTTGTGTATTGAACAAAATTTCTTTGTGTTTAGGAACAAATTCTATCAACAGAAAGAGGGCTTAGCGATGGGTAACCCTTTGTCCCCCTTCCTAGCGGACCTATATATGAGTAGCCTAGAAGTACAGATCACTAAGGCCTTCCCACACATATTCAAGACTTGGTACAGATATGTCGATGACATTTTCACAATTGTAAACAAGAAACTAGCTGGTGATGCTCTGAAATTACTAAATCTACAGGATGCCTCCATAAAATTCACAGAGGAGTTAGAATCAGATAGCCATTTACCATTCTTAGACCTAAAAATCTTAAGAAAGGAGAACAAGATAGAATTTGGAATATTCAGGAAAGATACACATACAGATAATTACATCAAGCAAGAGGGGTACAATCCGAGAACACACAAACATGCCATTCTAAACAGCCTCACATTCAGACTAGTAAATATTCCCATGAACAAAAATGAGTATGAGATGGAATATCTAAAGATAATGAATACAGCACGCACAAATGGGTTCAATCCGGAGTTAGTTAACAGGAAAATAAGTAAATTTGAAAAACAGAAGTTAATAAAACAAAATTGCACTTTGAATAACATACAAGATGAAAAAGTTTTCAAGAAGTTCACATACCACCCAAAATTACATGATAAATTCAGCAAAATTTTCAAAGACATTAATATCAGATTGGCACCCAGCAACAAATGTAACATCAAAACGTTGCTGCAATCAGAACAAAGAGACAAGATTCCCCCCAATAAAAATTCGGGTATACGAGGTGTGTTCAAAAAAAGACCGAACTTTTTAAATAGCTCGCTATCGACTGCAGATACAATCCTCTGGCTGCCTTGTACACTAGCGGCATCTATTGGTAATAGGTTGCCGGTTGCCGGACTCCGATCGGTGCATTAGTTGTGCAGTGACAGCCGCTTAAGTAAGGTTGTGTGCAAATTTCGCGTCGGATTAGTGATAAAGGTAGAATGAAGGAGTTGGAAGAACAATGCGTCTGTGTGAAATTTTGCGTGAAACTTGAGAAAAGTTTTACCAGAACATTCCAAATGCTTAAACAAGCATGTGGGGAAAGGCTCTCCTCGACCAAAGACAGCCCGGATGATTCGGTCGAACATGAAGGTGATGTTGGTCTGGTTTTTTTTATTGCAAAGGGATTGTGCACCATGAATTTCTACCACGTGAATAAACGGTAAACAAGGAAGTCTACCAGAAAATGTTAACACGATTGAAAGATGCTGTGCGTAGGAAAAGACCTGAACTGTGGGAGAAACAGTCATGGATGTTGCACCATGACAATGCACCAGCTCACGCATCGCTCCTTGTCACGAATTATCTGGCCAAACATGCCACTTCCGTTGTGCCCCATCCACCCTATTCTCCAGACTTGGCCTCTCCAGACTTTTTTCTTTTCCCACAAATGAAAACCACTTTGAAAGGGCGTCGTTTTCAAACAATAAAGGACATTCAAGACAATGCGACGAGAGTTTTGCGCGCCTTCACAGAAAGTGCATTCCAGCAGGCATTCCAAAACTGGAAGAAGCGATGTCAATAGTGCATTGATAGTAGAGGAGAGTACTTTGAAGGGGACAGTGTTTGAAAAGTTTGTATAATGAATAATAAAGCAAATACAGCAAAAGTTCGGTCTTTTTTTGAACACACCTTGTATATAGGCTGAAATGTAAAGACTGTGACAAATGTTACATTGGAAAAACAAAAAGGAATTTGAAGGTTAGACACACAGAACACATAAGGAACATCAAATACAAACAAACAGATAAATCAGCAGTTGCTCATCACTATTGGTCCACAGAGCATGAGTTCGAGGAGGACATTGAACTTCTAAAAACAGTAAATAAACCAATAGATTTGACTATATGGGAAAGAATCTTTATCCTGAAAAATAAATACAATCTAGTAAATTTCGACATCCCAAAGGACAATGACCTCATCTCCAGGCTGATTCGACCTACAACGACACCTAGCGAACAACCAGCGGACCCGGCAGTGGACCTCATTTGAGGATACAAGCAAGATACTTGTGAAACGCGTCATGTGTAAGTACATGTAAATTAGTGAAGTTGAGTGCTCCATAGCAATCTTTTTTTGTAATAATTACTCAACCTTATTAATAAGAACTCAATAGATAATCTTCTATGTTAATTTAAACCTTAAATATAGTTGTAATTAATAGCCTACCCTTATATATAAATTCAATTACCAACTATCTACTATACTTTATTTAATTATTATATAACTTACACACTAAACGTTCACTATCCAGCATACAACCAATTTCATCACTATAGATTTCATATTTAAAACAATTTACTTAATTACCATTATTAAAGATTTTTATTCTACAATTAATTTCACATGAGTTTCTTTTGATTCTAAATATTTATTTTAGGCATGACTGATGATGACACTATGACGTCGAAATGCATCTCAAATGAAAACTAAGAAAGCTGAAGAATATAAGAGTTAGTTCACCACATACTATTCAAGATCTGCTAGTCGATCCAAGAAGAGGAACTACATAAATTAATAATTACTTTTAATATTGACAATATTATAACTGACTTTCAGAATAGTAAACAGCTGTACTAAATACAAGAAGAAGGAGATAAGTGCATCTCATCTATACAATTTTTGTGACACACATAAACATTGCACGATATTTTAACAATTGACAATATGTGAATGCTTCAGCTCAAATTCACATATGTTTTAATCTATACTATATTTTAAATAATAAGTGACAAGGTCAATTTTATAATTTTTATTACTAATTATTGTAAATATTTTATTGTGACAATACATTGAGCTCAATGTCGTTTTAATATCTTATAGAGTAATGAATTAATTTAATTTATTAACTATTTTAATACATAATAAAAGCTAAATTTACAGCATATTTTAGTTTCTCTTTTACTTCTCATATAAACTTCAGCTTTTTGTTTTTAATATTAGTGGTATATAGGCGGAATTTACATAAACTAACTAATTATAAAATAATAAGGCTACAGTTTTTCATTTGCATTTAATTTCGCTTCAAAACTAGCCACGACAATTGATATTTCTACTACTGAATTATGCTGTACTGAAACTGTTACTAAAATTGAGAACTAATTCTTAAATTTAAATGGACAAAGTAATGTTCTGAATACTTGTCACCTCGCGTACTGCATAGAGGGAACTCCTTGCTCATTAGCAGGAATGCATTCTTTCTATTGTGTTTGCCTTATAACTTTATATATATATATCAGTTCAAATATTAGCAAATAACCTGACAATTTTGAAATGCATATAAAAATAATAAACATCAATGTAATGCAAAGTTTAATGATCACATTTGTTAGAGCAATAATTGCCATTTACAGTTCTTCCATTAGTTTTTGTTTGAATTGAAAATTGTGTCCGATAAATGACGACCGCCGTTTTGTAGACATTCATGTAGCGTTGCCTTGAAGTTTTCCGTCGCTCTCATGAACATGTCGTTCAGTATTGCCGCTATTTTGTTCTGAATTGGTTAGACGTGGAATTAATGCTCAAAACATTTGGTTTCAACAATATGGTGCTACTGCGCGCACAGCAAAACACTCAATGGGCATGGTCCGGGGGCTGGGAAATGTTTCCTGGATTTGTTCTGTCAAGAAATGGTAATCTCCCCTGGCCTGCTCACTCCCCGGATCTGACGATGTGTGATCATTTCCTCTGGGGCCATCTCAAGCCAAAAGTGTATGTTGGAAGACCTCATAAACTGGATGATTTTAAATTAGCTATTCACAACGACTAGCGGCAATACCGAACAACATGCTCATGAGAGGGACGGAAAACTTCAAGGCAACGCTACATGAATGTCCACAAAATGGTGGTCGTCATTTATCGGACACAATTTTCATTTCAAAGAAAAACTAATGGAAGAACTGTAAATGGCAATTATTGCTCTAACAATTGTGATCATCAAACTTTGGATTACAGAGATTTTTATTTTTTTATATGCATTTCAAAATCGTCAGATTATTCTGCCGGTCCCTGTATTTACAGCATAAATACTACAGTACTATAATAATACAAATAACTTCAGTATTAACAATATGGCACAAGGGATGTGTTCTCTCGCCTCATGCAGCGGACCTGGGTTTGATTCCCGATCGTAAAAAGTTACCTAGGTGGGGTTTTCCCTCACTGTGAGGTGAATGTCGGGTAACTTTTAAGCCCTTGTGGTTACAGGATATCATCTGACCATCATTATCATCATCATCATCTCATCCACAAAACGATCAGCATGAGTGTGTGCGTGACTGGTGTGTCTTGGCCTATGTAATCATGTTGACTTGGAGGTGGCCCCCAATATTCTGACAGTACGACTTGTGACGATAATGAGTCATTGTCTGGCATTGGGCTCACCACCCATTGGGGAGGCTCTCCATGGTGATTGTGTGGTCAAAAAAGTATGTGTGTGGTCAAAAAATAA
Source organism: Ectobius pallidus (assembly GCA_964059195.1). Taxonomy (NCBI): domain Eukaryota; kingdom Metazoa; phylum Arthropoda; class Insecta; order Blattodea; family Ectobiidae; genus Ectobius; species Ectobius pallidus. The sequence goes on along the minus strand of CAXKWD010000007.1, from coordinate 58,119,879 downwards.
ACCCTTTCCCTACAGGTTGTGGTCCTGTAAGACCCAGGCGACATGGGTCACATAAACATCTCTTCAAGGAATACTAAGATAAAGAAGTATACTAATACTAATGTTAATCAAAGAAATAGGTAATTAATAGAGCCCGGATTTCCATGCAAATGCATGTTTTTATATACTTTGGTTACATTACTCAAACTTTGTAGGTACACATTACATGACTTATGGATTCCAAATAAACATATTTTTTCCGTGCATGTTTGCATATTTCGGCCTTTTTATGGCAAAATTCATGCATAATGCATGTTTTGGATTTTTTGGGCTTAATGTAGCATATTCAGTCGTTTTTAATGCATATAAACCCTCATTTTCTGGTTTTAGTGCATAATATCAAGTTATCATGCATAACTGTGCATATTATGAATATGCCTCCCTAAAATCTTGGCTTTTCAAAGAAACGTAAAAATGTTGTATTGCATTACCATTGTTTTATTTTGATTGACTTGGCAACAGAGTCTGCCACCTACATGAATTTGAGAGTGCAAGCTACTGTTTACCCTAAATAAACAGTGATATAATGCACGAGGCTACAAAAGAAAATTCCGACTTGCCGACCCCCACCACCTTCCATTGAAAGAAAACTGCTAAACAGAATGTTCACTGCTTGAATAATTTGTCAGTAACTAGCCATTGTTGAAGACTTTGAATACTTTAGAATCGTGTTGTGGAGAAACGGGTGTGACAGTCAGGGAAAAACTTAAGAAGGTACTTAGTTCAAACCCTGATCTTAAACTTCTGAAAACGTGAAAGACGTATTATGTGGAGAAAATGTAAAAGACATGGAATTCGATCTCATCCTCAGTCAAATTTCTTCCCTTAAGTAGGCATATGCACCTGTTACTTCTTGTGAAGTAGATAGATCCATTTCTGTGTTCAAGAATGTCCTAACTTATAAACACACGAGTTTAAGTGAGGAGAATTTGGAAAAACTCGTATATTGTTTTAAGATAAATTGAAATAGGCTATATTGCAGTATAGTGTGGATTTTTGATAGTGCATGTTTCGCCCTTCATTGTGCATATTTGGAGATACGATAGTGCATGAATGCGTGCATATTTTTAAGTTTGATAGTGCATAAAAATCCGGGCTTTAGTAATTAAATTTCAAAACATCTTACCTCACGTTAAGGCAGGGGAGCTATCCCTTCCATATCCACGTCACTGGTTTATTCCAAGGGAGATAATAAACAGTTCCATCTCAATCTCGTCCTGTCACTCGTCAGTTTTCCACATTTCATTCTCAACACTGATCACAGAGGATACAATTTTTAAAGTTTTATGCACTCACTTTCGCAAACCCATCGTCTGTCAACTTCCTCATATCAGCTGCTGTTCTACTTGAACCCATACAAGCTCACAATGGTACAGTGGTGGCCTAACGACTGTTTGCTCTGCTTCTTCGGCCATCTTGTTAATTCTATATTTGTTGAACTTAGGCTTCAAGTGAGTAACAATTCCAAGTAGTTCAGCTGTAACATGGAGTCCTCATAGAAACTCCACATTCTTTCAGCCACCCTCTGTTGTCTTCTTTTTCCCATGACGTCGTTGGCATTAGTTCTATTTTCCTACATTGGTACCTGATAATGTCTATGACTATCACACAACAAGGTGGAATAATTGGCATTATTTGTTCCTTGAAATAATGCTCATAGACCTCACCATTCATTTCGTCATGAGTATCAAAAAAGAAACCATATATGTAATAGATTTTGAGCGCGCAAAGAAATAAGTGAATTACATCTCTTTAGCGAGGCAGCACGTTTCGTTAACTGTACAACACCGCAGCAACCTCATTCGCTTGTCACTTCGTCACGTGACTCTGCCTGCCCCACCTCAGGTTCAGAGTTGTTCTGTGTTTACTCTAGATGTTCTCCACTGCTGTAAGTTTCTCCTCATCCAAAAAACCCTACTTACCGGGTGGGTCCCGTTAGCAAGTGGGAGTGGGGGACTCGATTTATGTGTTCATCAGCTATTACCATCTAAAAACGAATACAAGAGAGAGGTACGGTATGATATTAGTGTCCTTCAGAAAGAATTGGCTGGTATTAAAGAAGAATTGAAGAGAAATACAGTCATTTTTACTGGTATGAACTTTTATCAAGCTGCTCACAGTAGGCCTAATTCATCTCAATCTGGCAGATGCCAAATCGTAGTACAAGCAATCTCCTCTCCTCCCAATTTTACTACTAGAAGGTTGATTCAGCGTTTGGGAAAAAATAGTTTTATGCTACACACTAGGCTCCTCTCTAATGGGGCCCGCCTGGGAAGGTGGGGTTTAGGGTTTCGTCACAGAAGAAATTCAATGTGAGACATAATAAACCTCATGCTATTCAGTATATTGGGCGAAAGATAGATATATGCTGCGCCCCAGAGAAGTTCCACCCGCTCGTTTCCCCTACTGACCCTCACTTCCGAGCCAATGGGCACGCTACTGCTTGCTTCCCCTACATCTCCTATCACGGCTATGTATTTGCTCAGTTACGAAAATTACAATTGTACCGTAGTAAAATTACTTTATTAATTTAGTAGGGGGTCATTCCATGTCAAATCAACCAATTCTACTATGAGATTTGAACCTTGACCTCTCAGATTTGTATGATTTTTTTTTTCAGGTATTGTACCCCCTAAATCATGTTTAAATTTCAAATTTCAAATTTTTCTGACTTTTGGTTTGTGAGTTACAAGGCTTTAAAAATAAAAAAAAACTACGGTTTTCTATCGCTTTAAGATTATTATAAAATGCTATAGCTCAGAAAGTATACCACCTAGAGAGCTCAAACTTGCACAGTTTTTTTCCTCTGAAAATTCCCTTTAATTTGATGTTTCAGAGAGCTATGTTTCTTAATTTTTGAAATGTTAAAAAAGTTCCCAAAAAAAGTTTTTTGAAATTTCAAAAATACGTACCGTTGGATTTTTTTTTTAAAATTATATGTGTTGTCCACTCTAATTGACTACATGAATGCAAAATTTCAAGATGGGATCTCAACGGGTTCTTATTTAAAAAAAAATATTTGACTACCAGAACACATGATAGTGAGGTGTATAGTGAACTATTTCTAGGCTATGAATACTAAGGTACATAGGCTAATTCTACCAAACCTAAATTATTTAGATAGCGTTCATATGTAACATTTCCCTCTTATTGTTTGTTAATTAAATGATGTGTAGTGTTGTTTTTAATTTAATTTTCATGATACCTGTAACTATACATAAGAAGGAAGAATAAATGTTAATTTATATATACAACATGCTAATAGTGAAATTTTGATGCCTTGAATCATCCAAAACTCTTAGTAATATCAACTCATATAGTTATAAATGGTAGAGGTTATCTTTTGCTTCGTTTTCCAGTATTATTTGTAACCTAATCACTTACAAAGAGTCCCATATAAAATAAATGGGTAAAAGTTGTTTCACCTTGTGAAAAAGTTTAACTTGTTGATATTTGCGTGGATAGAACTGTATTTCTTAGAATATTAGGTATTTACCATACATAGTTAATAGCATTTGTACACTTTAAAAATTTTCACTGAGGGTAACACAATTTAAATGTTTCTTTTTGATCTTTTTAAAGATATTTTTCCAAAGCAAGAGAAGACAGCTTTATTTCTTCAGCACTTAGAGTGTATGTTCTTCCCGTTGCTGTAGTTGGATCCACTGTTTGCAAAAGAGCGTTTCCTGGAACATCTACTAAATCTCTTGGTTGTGGATAACAAAAAAATGGGCTGGACCTTTTGGGTGTAAAAAATGTATTCCATACATGCCATTGTGTTTTTCTTCATTGCATTCCAGCCACCAAGAGTCATCATAAGCTACTGTCACAAAACCAGCAGCAATGTTTTCCAAATCTGATAGTGTTATTTGGTTCACTGTTGTCACACATTCAAGAGATTAATCAAGGCTGAAATGATAAGTTGACAGTAATTTGACTCTCTGTGTGGGGTTTATATGAGTGAAACTTTTGTGTTCCCACAATTGCTTTTATTCACTGAGCCGAGAAAGTAATCTTCTTTAGTCTCTTCGTAGTCTTCTGTTGTGCAATATTCAAAGTCAATGTTTTTTATATTTTCCAAGGCAAATTCATAAAGATTTTTGGGTGTTAAAATTTGTTGGTCATATGGCCATTGTAAGCTGGCTTTAGCAGCTAGCCGCTTAACAGTCCTGCCAAGGCCATCACATGCACTCTTGCCATGGGATGTTCCAAAGAACTCCCACTCTGTCTCAACTTCAAAATCTGTTTTATGCAAGCATAAATTAAGGAAGTTTTTCTTATTCTTATACTGGGCAGCGCTCCCATCAGAAAAGTAAGTAATCTTTTTAAGTGCAAAAGGCAAGGTTTGCTTTAAGATTTCTAGCAGTTTTTTCTGGAATACATAGTGTTTGCACTGGGACAAATAATACACGAAGAATAGTGGACTGTAACTTTAATTATCATTAGCTCAACACAAACATACAAGTTTTAATAACAAACTATGAGCAGCTACCAACTTCCACCTGATCACCGTGGAAGCGGGAGAACAAACTAAAATGGCTGCCGCGAGGAAGGACTGCGCGCGCATGCCAAGCATTTAACCTTCAATAGGTGCGCTAAATCCCAAACACATAGAAAGCGACTGTATTAAGTTCCAGGCAATCTGATATAACAAAAAATACTGCCGGCGGTTCAGTTTCCTCTCCCATTTGCAATATATATGATGAAAGGATGCATTGTAGCTTGGCTGGTAGTCCAGTGGAATGATTATATTTTGGCTTGTACGATGAAAGAGTAGTTTTCCGCAAAATCACAGTTGATTACTACATGGCCTTCAGTTAAATTTTCCTTGATTTCGCTTTATTATTCTTTCTGCTGGCTAGCTATAAATGAATGAGTTTTGAGATTTGTTAGTGTGTCCAAAAACTCATCAATAAAGTCATCGGTACACTTTACTATAGTTTCCATCACACACCTATCTACAGTTACCCACTTTTTGTAGGAAACTTCATCAATCATTTTTTCATTGAACTTTGTACTCAATAATTCTTGAAGTCTAGGAACACCAGGGCATTCTTTACAAACATTCATAAAACAATGTTGAGATGGTGGATTGCACATCATCTTGACCAGATAGGAGTGATAAGATTTCAAAGCAGTGTCATCCCCATCTAATACAAAATTTTGCATTTTTGCACTGTACATCATTAGCTTAATGTTTTGACACCAATAACTTTAGGCCTATATTTGCTAAGTTATCCCAAAATAAATATTTGCTTATAAAGACATATTTACGATCAACTACGTCACAGGAGAGACTGAGATTCTCTGGCCACCTTGTCCATTGAAAACGATGAAGCACAAAAAATAGACTTGAAGGAAATCCTAACGACATTTGCTCGTGCACAAACCAGGCGAATGCCATTTAATGTTTAGTACCTTATCAACTACACAGTGTTTGTAAAAATGGGGATGCCTACGTTATATTACTAGCCTGGAGTATTGAAATCAAATCTGAACAATGTTCCTAATAATGGGTAGGCCTATATTACTAGCCTTCAATATTCTCTTTACATCTGGATAATGCTCAAAAAACACAAAGGCAATATTTTCTTTTTTATTAACTGACTACAAATGATTCAAATAATTTTCAACTACCCAGTCAGCACACATATGTAAAATATATGTAAAACTTACGTTGTCCCTAGATCTAGGAAATATACATCTGACATATGGGTTAGATAAAATCTACGTATAATATATGCTCAAATGTCCCACTTTTTTATGTAGCCTATAGTTTACGTCAATTTCATGTCTGTGCAGACATTAATATATATATAAATCATACATACAGTCACATACGTACTATTGATGTACAATATCTATACGTAAAAAAATATGTAAAGATGATATATCAAATGTATATTTTATATATAATATTTATGTATGTATCTAGGGCCTTTGGTTCATAAATGTACACTGCTCACATACATTTTACGTATACTATCCATACATGAGAGATCCACCAAATGTATATTTGATATACAGGGACATTCATTCTCAGCGCCTTGCATAATGTGCTGCCGCATGCACAGCACCTCATGCTGCAACGGCAGATACATGGACCCTTCATAGAACCTGTATCCTTAAATGTGTTTGCAAGACGTATTATGGTACTGCGGTCGGAATAGGCCTATCTGGAAGCTCCTGATGAAATTTTTTTGTTCTAGCACATGACTTATTTGTCCTCATGAACGTGATGTGTATATATGCCGTCTCCCCGCAAAGGATTATTGTACTCTGGACATTACACAACACAGTATACAATTAAATATTACACTGAAATATCACAGAGTTACAGACTGGACTTCACAGTACACAAAGAAACCCTGCACTGAGAGCCTCATAGTCATAACATAACAGTAACAAACACACTCCGCTCTGCCAGCCACATAAACACTGCTATAGTACTGTATGTGGCAGCAAATTTGGAACAATTACAGCATCTTCTATATGAGCGTAGCAAGTACAAATTCTGAGACTGGTTAATGCAGGGGGGCATGAAGGATCCATGCATTGGCCGTTGCAGCATGAGGTGCAGTGCGTGCGACAGCCAGTTACACGACATGCTGAGAAAGAATGTCCCTGTATAATTTATGTGAACAATGTTTCTAAAATTGCATCTCCCATATTGTTTTTGCATTTTGAAGCAGTAGCTTTTTTAGAATAACTATAAACAAGCTAGCTGTGAATAATTGACAAAAAAGACCCCAACATTGCATTTAATACAGATTGTAGGTAAGAAATTAAATAATAGCACCATAACAATATTTATTACAATATTTTATTCTTAACAGATTACAAAAAGCTTAAAGAAAATACAAATAAATATTCAAAACAGCAAAAGTTTGCCCTGTATTTAAAAAAGGTGACTTTAGTAACACCGAAAATTGCAGACCTATCTCACTATTACCAGTTTTCTCAAAAACTTAGAAAAAGCAATGTATAAAAGGCTCTTATCATTCATAGTAAAAAACAATATCCTTTCCAAAGAACAGTTCGGTTTCCAAAAATGTAAAACTATAGCAGAAGCCGTATTTACCTAACTTATTGGCAAATGTTTTACATGGTGAATAAAGGAACTGAATTGAATTGAAAACAAACACATCAGCTCATGATGATGGGAAGACCCATTGAAATGATCATACATGATAATGTGCGTATAATTCCGAGCTCAATCTTGCTAAAATGTTATTGATCTCGTTTCTCTTTTTTCCCATTTATTCTGGTCTTCACCTGGCGAAACCATTCCCTTCAACGGAGTTCGAAGACCTTGTACGTGAATGTGTCCTTATGAGGACCGTTACTCAGAACACCTGAAACATTACGAAAATATCAATAAATAACAGGAAATAATTTATCACCATTAGAGCATAAATTGATATTATGCAAGTGATGGTCTTTAATCTTCCACAACATATAAATTACACAAGACTAGGTTCTAAAAGTTAATGCAGAAAATCCCTCCCGGATCATGTTTGGGGGTAAACCATGTTCTGTGTCACAGCGCAACAGAATTTATATAAGCATACATTAATACCAAGATTAGTGATGGTGTTTAAGCTGCCACAACATCTATCTGTAATTGATTAGCATTTTATACAAGATTAGCTACATGCTTCAGAGTTAACTGAAAATAAAAAATGAAATTGTGTTCTAAGTCTGAGAGTAACAGAACTGTTGGCACATGAGGTGCACCGCTCATTTTCCTCTCACCTTCATAACCTACTTTACAGAGTTGTCCCATGTGGTAGTGAGGTATATTGTTTTCATTGGGATCTCGCTGAGTACGTGCAGGTTTGATGCGATAGTGGTATTGTTTAAATTATCCTTTTGTATAGTAAATAATTAATTTTATACTGTTAATGTTTCTTTACCAGCATGGGAAATTTAAAGTTAAGTAATAGGGGTGGAGACCAGAGGTCAGACTTCAGAACAGTTTATAGTACGTATCTTTGATCACCGGTTGGATCGTTATTTATAGTATCGCTATTCCCATAATTTTCATTGAAAATAAAATTGGCTGGGAGTTGTGCAAAAGGTTCAAATGTGTGCTAATTGTTTGTATGGTTTTCGCTTAGGCATTTTTCACTCGATCGAAGAAAACAAGTGATTAGACTGTTAATATGAAATAAGATTTGGGGTAGTCTTTGAATATAATACTGTGTCTCTCACATTGCTGCATCCCACTGCAGTCTAGAGATACTTCTTATAACTTGCTTTGTAACTTACAAAAACAACCTGTTACAAATAATAAAAAAACAAACTAAACCGAAGCTCTTGCCTAGGGTATCATTTATCGTCTTGTTGACACTGCCGGTTTATGAGCATGGAGGGGGGAGCCAAAATAAGACACGAGAAAATTGTCATTTTAATGATCGAGGGAAATAAGTTATGTGAGTGTTCCAACAGTCAGAATCAGATATGCGAGAAAATAGTACCGGTAAATTTAATGATCAGATAGAGAAGTTTAACGCAAGTTTGGGGTTGTGAAAGCAGTGTTTGTGAATTTAATACCTTCGAATTTAACAGTGAATAATTTCATACATTAAAATCATTCCTGTTTTGACTGGTGGTGCACTCAAGCAATGGAAAACTGTAGTGGGATGCAGCAGTGTGAGACACAGTATTATAGCCTATTCAGAGACTACCGGGTTTTGTTAACTGTGTGTGTGTTTTTGTACTATAGCCTACTGCAGAAAATCACAGCCCTAACTTAACCTCGCTGTAAATATAAAAATAGCTCATTCTCGGTAGCCTATGAGGCCATGATTGGGATAATCAAATCTACAAAGTTTGATAGGCTACTGTACAGTACAGTACCATAACGGTTTTCCCTTTGTTTATCCCAATCTTACTGAGAACTGCCATTTGGTTTATTAACTTATATAAATGAGCAATTTTGATATTTACAGGTTAAGGTAGGGCTAAGTTAGTTGAAGTGATGTTCCGCAGTAATAAAAAATTTAAAAAAAACACACAAATAGAATTAACAAAACCCTATCTTTATGTAGCCTAAAAAAAAGAAACTGGTCAACCGTCGGTTTTTGCGATGAAAACTATCGCTAAAACTGTTTTTGGGAAAAAGTAGTTTTATGCTGCACACTAGGCTCCTCTCTAATGGGGCCCGCCTGGGAAGGTGGGGTTTAGGGTTTCGTCACAAAAGAAATTCAATGTGAGACATAATAAACCTCGTGCTATTCAGTATATTGCTCCTAAACTAACATAAACATTCCTAACCTAACAAAACGGCGGAGCCTGGCTGGTGCGCATCATAAATCTATCTTTTTCCGCACTATTCTTCCTCGTGTTATTATATCTACACACATATTAAAATGCACTTACCTCCTTTCCAAATTATATTTATTCTTCTGCACTGGGTTTCAAATAACCAAAAAAAAAAAAAAACGTATAATTCAGAGAACACATACTTATTATCAGGGCCCGGATTCTAATGACATGTCATCTTTTTATTGATGCTGCGTAGACATTGCCAACTTGTGGATAAATCCTGATCATGGTCTCTAGATTATAGAAGTGCATTTTTATTAGGTCATTTTTTGTAATTTTATGCAATTTTATATTTTTTAGGGCATTCATTTCGATTTTAGGTCATTATTTTGTCATTTTCGTGTCATTTGCTTCCTTAATTAGTCATTTTCATGTATTTACATTGAGTGTATTAACTTTTTTCGTCGCTAGCGGTGCTATCTTTGAAGTGTTGTTTGTTTAATGCAAGAAGGAAAAATTTGGCGATAAAGTGTTGACATGTCGCAGTCGGAAATGAGAATCAAAGAAACGCCAAAATGTTGTATTATATTACTATTGTTATTAGATTGACTTGGCACCAGAGTCTGCCACCTGCTTGGATTCGAAAGTGCAAACTTCTGTTTCCCCTCAATAAACAATAACATAATCCGGCAGGCCACAAAAGGATGTGCCGAATTTTGACTCACCAGTGCCTCAGTGCTAGTTTAAATTTCCGTGAGAAAAGAACATTCAAAATATTACAGTTATATACAGTTTTTACAATGATGTACAAACTATTCTGTAACTTTGTGTGTACAATAAATTTTTTTTATAAATAAAATATCAGTTTTTAGGTCATTTTTTATAATTATTAAGTCATTTTCTTTAAAATTTAGGGTAATTTTATAGATCATTTTTCAAACAATTTTAGGTCATCAGAATCCGGGCCCTGCTTATTATTCTTCTGCACTGGGCCTCACTCGCGTCACCGCTGGTGTTCTTCTGCCCGCAGCGCAAACTTACCAAGTCAGAAAAGTAGTCCTACTGAATGTACGGATGTAATCATTTTAAACCATTTTTTTTATTAATTTCTGATTAGCGTGAGTAAATTGTATTGCGTTCTCTTAATTTAACCAAATCGATTTACTAGAGTAAAACACAATAAACCGGTGTTTACAATGTCCAATTCTAGACGTAAAATTTACGTATACTTGCCAATTTTTTGAACGTTATTTTGATATTAGCAAATGAACAATTAATTCGATTTTGTTTTATATTTAGTCCTACTTATGTAACAGTAACTTTAATTATGATATATTATGAATATAAAGCAGGATTAAATTACAACAGTTTTTATGCATGTATATATTGGATATAAAATATACATATAATTTACATTTTGACTTTGACCAAACTTAAGATATATATGTAGCTCTAAAATATACGTATATTATACATATCGTGCTACGTGGGTAGGAAAATCTCAATAATATTGAAATACTGAATGGCACAAAGCAATAGTTTTTCATCAACTTTACCAATCATTCAAATAGTATTCAACTTGGAAAATGTCAATAATATTGAAATACTGAATGGCACAAGGTTATAGTTTTTTTATTAACTTTACCAATTATCCAAATAATTTTAAACTTGGAAAATCCGAATAAAATTGAAATACTGAATGACACAAGGCAATAGTTTTTTTATTAACTTGACCAATTATTCACATAATTTTCAACTTGGAAAATCTCAATAATATTGAAATACTGAATGACACAAGGCAATAGTTTATTATCTTTACCAATTCCGGGGTGCGCGAACAAAGAGAGTTATGTCCACCATCCTAAAAAATTGAGATATGTCCATAGAGTTATAGATAAAAATGTTCTCTACATTTGTGTTAAGTCCAGTAAGTCATATTCACAATTGTACGGTAGTTATGGATGTGTGCCTCATGGATTTATCCATCTCTAAAGCTATGTTGGACTGGTATAGTGTGTTCAGTCACTCTAATTCTCAGTAACAAGAAAGTGGACTTAATTCTCTTTGCCCGCCCATCCCGGAATTATCCAAATAATTTTCAACTTGGAAAATCTCAATAATATTGAAATACTGATTATCACAAACCAATAGTTTTTTTATTAACTTTACCAATTATCCAAGTAATTTTACCTGGAAAATCTTTATAATATTGGGATGCTCAATGAGACATGGCAATAGTTTTTGCATTAAGCTGACTACAGATTATTTAAGTAATTCTCAACTTGGGAAATCTCTAAAGTAGAAAAAGGCTAGAATACATTTTACTACAAGGTGAAAGATACCAAAGGGATACACACCATTAATAACCTCTTGGCATGAGATGCAAGCTAATCCCTGAGAAATAACAGTAAGTCATACAAATTCTACCTGAATAACAGTAATCTTGCTGATATAGACATGAAATTGCTAAATGAGTTAGATTGTAATCGTCGGCCATTAACATAAGAGGATCCCATGGAAGGAACGGATATTAAATATCATGGAATTTAAACAAATCACGTGATCGACCCTGGTACGTGTAAGTTCTTTGCGAAAACCTTGATATATACATAGTCAACATATTAATACCCCTATCGTAAAAGGAGAAATTGCCGTTACCCTAAATTTATTAATTACATAGAATACTTGTACTGAGAATTTTGCAATAGCAAATACAGAGTACGAACAACAAGCCCTTTTACATCGCGTATTGAATGTAATGCAAGTAACTAGAAAGATGGCGAGAGACTCGCCCAGACATACTACTGAAGTTCTTAGCACAGGGAATAATAGCTTATTTCTTGGTGGAAATAAAGTGGACTTTATAAGAAGATTAAACGGGGGCTGATTATGTATAAACTCACTCAATACCACGCCATCTATGGCCGCGTCGAAAACACCAGCCGCTACCAAGGCACCACTTTTACTTGTTCACTCTCTGAAAACTCCTACTAGACTCAAATCTCGGCGTAGAGCACCGAGAAGACCTGCTCAAGAGTGCACATGTGAGCTGCGTATACGCAAGTAGCATAGAAGAAGAAAAACAAGAGTAACGTCATGTTACAGCTAGAGGTACATAGTTTCCACTAAAAATAGTTGCATTTTAAAATACTAATTTTTCATTCCAAGGTCAAAAGGTGCACCAGTCATGCATCACACAAGTTCAGACCTACCTACCTGCCTCTCCCTCTCCCCCTATATATATATTTAGAGAGAGAGAGAGAGAAAGAGAAAAAGAGAGAGAGAAAGAGAAAAAGAGAGAGAGAGAGAATGAGAGAGAGAGAGAGAAAATATGTCTATTACCTTTTTTATAATTGTGGAGGATTTCTGATGTATTGTCTATGTTGTCTATTCTATGTCCAGTGCTAAGGAGATGTTTAGCATATGCTGTGCGAGTACCATTATATCTGAAATCAATAACATGTTCCTTGAATCTTTGCTTGAACTTTCTACCTGTTTGGCCTATGTACACTTTTTTACAATCATTGCATGTTAGTTTATATGGGTAATTCTACAGAAAACCTGCATTTTAATGTCACAGGACAATATATTGGAAACTAGTTATAATATTTGCAATTTTTCAAAATCTGATATTAAAATACAATATTATCTATTAGTTAGTACTTTACTTTGGGTCATTTTTTTAAAAATTAGCTGTAAAAAGTTGTCCACAGAAGGTGATTTCTCACTTCCGTGGACTGTCACAACCCTCAGGTAGAGAACTTCCAAAGATCACAGATACTGTACTTCTTAACAGCTTCACTTAAAAAGTATAGTATCTAGTCAGAAAATACTTCAGTTGAGCATAATGACGAATGAAATGTTTTTTTTTTGTCTCCACTGTCAATATTTTTCAACCTGAGTTCATGTCACAAGGTTTGCCATCACTTCTGTGGACACTCAAAAAATGCCTAAAATATTCACTAGTGTGTGCTAGTTACCTTTTTCTGAGAGTCAGCTGAAGAGGAAAGGCACCCAAATTGCAGAGTTGAGTGTCTTTGTTCTTCTGGATTGGATTTTTCAAGTTGGATGTATGTATCAAGTTTCTATTCACTTTTTGCATGTGGCACTTCTGTGGCATGTGGCACTTCTGTGGAATGTGGCACTTCTGTGGTCTTTATTAAAGTTTAGTTTTTAAGTTAAAAAATAATTTTTAGTACACATGACTTTTAGAACGTGATAATCTCAATAACCTGAAGAGCATTTGTTTCTGACCTCACAATGCAAGGCAGTTTGCAAAGAAACATATCTTTTTATCACTTCTGTGGACATGTGGATTCCACGGAAGTGATAACTGTCCACAGAAGTGATTTGATTCATTATTTTTAAAATTACGCACTTGCTGTGGTGTATCCAGTTGACCACTAACATTAAATTTTATAACAACATGCTGAATAAAAAAAATATTTATTAATATTTGAATTCCTTACCAGTATTGTAACATTTTATCTTTCATAAACAGTTAAGTCTTATTCAATGAGTGCATTATCATTAAATTGTCATTTTAGAAATTAATATTCTACATTAGGCCTCTTTAGTGCCTCCTGATATAGGTCTACTCCCACCCATCATAATTAATGGGATGGCTTGGGGAGGCTACTTACTGTATTATATATTGAACGGTAAGTTAGGTTACTTATTATTTTCAAAACAAATTATACCTTAGTATCATGTATTTGTAACAGCAGGGTTTAGAAGTTTTCATGACTAATATCACTATAATATAATATATATAATATTACCATGGACAAGTCTAATGTTCATTTTTAAAGCATAGATTAAACATTTTTGATATTTGTACCAGAATGGCAAGAGTAAAGAAAAATTATTTGAGGTAGAGAAGGAAACTAAAAAAAGGAAGTATGAGAAGAGCTAGAGTAAAAATGTAACAGGATTCACCAAAGCACGAAGAAGAGAAATGGAAAAATAGGGAGCGATACCAAAGAGGAAAAAAAGCAGGAAAGGGAACCTTTGTCACAGCTGACACACAGGGAGAGAAGGAAAGTTCGAAAAGAGTGGAGAAAACGGTCAACGAATTACAGACAGTCGAAAGAGCAAAATAATCGTACTAGTTGATTTCACTGAGAGTCATACTCCACCTACCAGTCCAGAAATTCAAGAACCGATGCCAGGCTCCACTACTACTCCTGATTTCGTTCAGTCACATGATAAGAGCCCTTTACATTTACCAGTTATAATAATAATAAGTTTGAAATGCGCACATTGTGCATTGTTTATTCTTTTATTATTTCTGAGATGCTCTTCTCACGTTGTGCACAGATCAGTATGTGATACCGTTCGCACTGTAGTTCACATAGCACGCAGGTGCATTCAACGTCTGGGTCATGGAACCTTTTCTTAGAACATATCTTGAAATGGAATCCATGTACAGCTAGACCAGTTACTGTATGCCTCATTTTATATCCTGCCTCCGCCCACTCACGGTGTATCATGGCGTCTGTAGCAAAGAAATCGTTCCATATTTCTCTTTTCTTTCTTTCCCTTTCTTCCATTATGATCTTGTAACTTTCTGTGCATGGTAGTAACGGATGTAATCGGAGATCTTCCAAGAAGAACGTTTCCCTGGCTAACTCATACACGAGCCTCGAGGGCATATATTTCGATAGACAGAGAGCTATCTTCAAGAACCATTTACCAGTTATAAAAATGAGGATCAAGTAGAAGAGAAAGGGGTGAAAAGATAGTAAAAATACAAGACAAGAGATTACTTGAAATTAAAGAAAGGAAAAATGCGAAGCTTTGACAGCAGAACCATTGTTTAAAAAAGCAGAAGAAAGGTAAAGAAGTTTTTAAGTGATGTAAAAAACTTTCCAAAGGTGTGAGGAAAAAGCTAATTTATGCAGAAGTGCTACAATCACAGATTAAGTCAAAATACACACAATAAAAAATCTGTAAAGGAAAAGAGAATATTGAAATTAAGTAGTAGTAGTAGTATTCAAATGTTCTGGAGCTCTTAAGGAAGACATAGATGTATTCTGTATACAAGAAGCAAATTTAACAGAAGAAAATGCCAAATATTGAAATTAATTACATGTGGAAAATTTTTTGAAAAATATCAGTGCCAAGGTTATTTTATGTCACCTCACAATGGAGAACTACGCTGTCAAATGGACAAACTTTGAGAAAAATGAAACTGAAAAAGATAAGAGAAGATGTGATAAGATTCTTAGAAAAAGATGAATCTAGCAGACGTTAACTGCAATAACTGTTCACTGAAAGTGACAAATTGTTTTCGTTTCCTGACATGCCTGATAAAGATATGGTTCCTAAAGAGAACACTATAAAGAAATTGAAAACTCCAAACATGAACACTAGGGGATGTTATGTATTTGAGAAAGACCTGTATCTTTTTGTAAACCTTAAATAATTTCTAAGTTTTTGTCTAATTTTTTAGTGACATCTTTTTTTATGACATCTTGTGTATGTTATACAAGTGGTTACTCTGTGGCAGTAAATTAATTTCTTGATTAATAAACCTAAATCTGTTTTACCTTTAGAAAAAATAGTGTCATAAGCATAATTTATAACAAAAGTCCATTATTATAACCAAAAGTCACTTCTGTGGACATGCGATCACTTCCGTGGACAGCATCTTTCTTTTAGATTTTTTTAAAGAAACCCAAAAAGAGATGACCTATGTCACTTAAACCACAGGTTAAGTACTTTAAAACTAGTACTGTAAATATTTTTCTAGGACATATCTGATAAATTCGTTTTTTTATTATTCTTGCATCAAAACTGCAGGGTTTCTGTAGAATGACCCATATATTCCACTGCCTTCCATTTTGTCTATATTGTTATTGGTGTTGTTATGTAATTTTCTTTTTAGGTTGTGATTTTGAAACTAGATTTCCTTGTGTTAGGAGTAAATGAGGTATTTTAGGTTTTCGTATCCCATTTAGGTGTTTTTAGGTTCCACAGAATAAATGTATATAATAACCTAAGAATCCGATCCCTAAATGCACTTTTTAATGCAGGCCTTTCCAACTCGAGCACTCTGTGCTGGGGTGCACCAGCTCAACACTCAGCACCACACCGGTGCTCTCCTTCCCCACGTAGCAGCCGGTGCGTGTGCGTCAGACAGCACAATAGGTAGCTGACCTCGCTTTCTTGATGGATATAACGTCTTATTTAAATACTTAGTTGCAAGGGAGAAATTCTTTAATTAGCACCATGTGTAATAGAATTAAGGCTTTCAAAATGCAGAAATTATTATTTAAAGACCAACTTAAGGTCGAACATTTTGACAATTTTCCTTCATTAAAATCATTAAATTTGTCTATTTACGAAAACCTTGGAGTGTATCACACGTCTTGACAGAATTTGCACGATGAATTCAATGCCCATTCAAAGAAATTAATGATATGGCATCTCAACTTGAAATTTTTCTGATGCCATATTTTGTCATGAAAATCACCATCATGTTTCCAAACAGGTACTGCCACTACACCAGCAATTTACTTTCATTTTACAAAGGTATTCATCCACAGAAATTTCCCAAACTTCATGCACTTGCTTTAAAATTTACGCCAGTGTTTGAGACAACTTATGCATGCGAACAGATGCTTTCAATTATGAATTTAAATAAAAATAGAACCAGGATTTCTCTGTCTGATGTTGCCTTAGAGGCTACTTTGGATTTCCTTTGCTAAATCGATTATATGCAATCTTCTTCTTTAGTCTTCAATCCTTCGATTGGTTTGCAGCGATTCACTATTCTGATTTTCTTTCTGCCTTCCTTTTTATTTCTTCATACGTTTTACAGTTCATGTCTTCCTTAATTTGTTCCATGTACTGTAGTCTTGCTCTTCCTTTGCTATTATTGCTTTCAATTCTGCTTTCGATAATGAATTTTAAAAGACTTTGGTGCCTTAGTAAATGCCCTATGAGTTTTATTCTTCTTTTTCTTATTTGGTTCCAAATTTCTTTCTTTGCTTTTGCTCTCTCATAAACTTCCTCATTGGTAATTTTATTGATATAGCTAATTTTCAGCATTTTTCTGTAGCACCATGTTTGAAATGCTTATGTTCTTCTTCTTTCTAATTTCAGGATTGACCAAGTTTCACATCCATACAACATTATGCTCCATTTTTCATCAAATTCTTCCTTATTTCCAAACTAATATTATTGGATGTGAATAATTTATTTTTCTTACTGAAGGCAAGTTTTGCTTGATATATTCTATTAATAATTTATTTTTTACTTCTTTCATCAGATGTTATTTTGCTGCCTAGATATTGAAATTCTTCAGTTTCATCCAATAATTCTCCATTCAATCTAATGTGTATTTTATTAATTCCTTTTTTCTTGCAAGTAAAAACTTTTGTTTTCAATTTATTAATATTTAAGTGATAATTATTTCTTAATGTGTTTTTCATTTTATTAATAAAAAATTCTAAATCTCCCTTATTTTTCATTAATATTGCAATGTCATCTGCAAATCGGAGCATATTAATTTTAAATCCCTGTATTTTTATGTCCATGTCTATTTCTCCAGTGACTTCATTTAATGCTCCTTGTATATATGCATTCAACAGTATTGGAGATAATGAACATCCTTGTCTTACACCTTGCCTTGAACGCAATATTGGTAAATTAGTTGCGACAAAACGATGTTAACAATCTACTTGAATTCTAAATGTACACAAAGGCAAACACAATATATAATTGTCGAGAATAAATGACGTGTTCATGTGTTCACAAAATTGTTACTAATGCTGGCTAGACCTGTGGAGCTGCCTCTGGTACTACACCGGTGCTGGCCTGCGCCATGGCAGCACCTGAGTTGGAAAGGTCTGTTTTAATGAGTTGGCCTGAATATTAAAAAAATTAGGATTTCTATGTGGTTTTTACAGGACAAGCTAATAACTAATTTTCCACCCTTGAATTCAGGAAAATGGTTTTCCAGGTTGTGTAGCGACCTTATTCACAGTACACTCAATTTGTTTATATTTATTCATGTCTTATGTTAATGACAAGTTAATATTAACGATCCTCTATTCTTTGGGCTGGAATCTGAACATTCATGCTAGGTTATAGGATGTAAATGCCTGATTGGTCTCATAATTGCCATTGTTCCACCAAATACAATAGAATATTTGACATCTTCTGATCTGTGCTTCATTCTAGAGCTCTCTTGTACATGCAATTCACACAGCAAGATAGTGGAAATGGGCATTGGTCAGTTTCCAAGGTGCAAAATGTGCAATAATAATGAATTACCAACTCATGATAGAAGAAAATGTATTCCCTGTTATTCGCAATCTACCAATGGTACTTCAATGTGCATGCCTTGTAGCCCCCAACAGATAACAGGTAAGTGAAAAATCTATTCCATTCTCTATTGTTAAGTAGTTTGTGAAATTCTGATTCACCTTAACACAATTTTGTCACAAAAAAGTTCACTGAAAGATGGGGATTTATAGGAACCCCCTAAAGAAATCTTGTGCAGAAACGCTTCATATTATTGGGGGGGGGGGGGAGTTTAATTAAAAAAAAAAGAAATCTGTAAAACATGTAAAAACATTTAAAAAGTGATGGAACATAAACAGTTAAGCAATTATAATAGAGTAATTATAATTTGAGTTGAACTTAGACACTTATGCTTCACTTACCAACTTTTTGGTAGAACATGTTTCAAGGACCCTTGTCCCCTACGTGTCCAACTGACAAATCTTGCTTTTGAAGGTCATGATGTGTCCCTGGTGGTGGTTTTATGAACTTCTTGATGAGGTTCTCATCCTCTGGTATTTCAAAATTCATGAGATTACTATCAAATTTCTTTATACAGATCCTCTCCCAGATGTCCAGTTCTTTTGGTTTGCTTACTGATTTTAACAATTTTGGTTCTCTACAAATTCTGTGGTCATTTTCCCAAGAATGCGTTGCAACGGCTGATTTTTCCAACTGAAAATTTTTAAGGTTTCTCATGTGTTCTTTAAATCTGGTCTCAACGTTTCTTTTTGATTTTCCTATATAAATCTTGCTGCAGTTAGTACAATTTATCTGATAGATCCCTGATTTCTTTCCAGTAGGTATATCATCAGTCTGTTTGGATTCAATCAAATTTTTTATGCTGAATCTGTTGTGAGTGGCCAAAGTTATGTTATGATCCTTGAATATTTTTTGAAATTTCGGAGTTGCCCAGGGGTGGTGAGTGAACCTTTTGAATTTTGTTTTTTTCCTTCTCAACAGACAATGTAGTAATATGTCTTATATCTTTCTGTTTTTCAAATTTAGCTATTTTTTTTATCTATTAGTCTTTTGTCGAAATCATTCATTTTAGCAGTTACTAGTACAGTGGTACCTCGAGATACGAGTGCCCTAACATACGAGTTATTTGAGATACGAGCTGTCGAGCGAGCGAAGTTTTGTTTTGAAATACGAGCGACATTTGAGATACGAGGAACGGCCAGCTGCGACGCTGCACACAGCCCACCGGTTTACTGCGCCTGCGCCTTGTGCGTCTCGCGCATTATCCCACGTATTCCCCCAGTGTGCTTGTTTACCTCGCTGTCGAAGCATTTTTGCTAAGTTTTTCTAGGGCTTGGCACTTTTTGTGCATTTACATACTTTATCACATTTCTTTTTATAACCATGGGTCCGAAGAAAGTGTAACAAATATGTATGTAGGCCTACACTGTATAAAACCAGTTTTTTTGCTTTACATTCTCTTTTATTATGTTTTTATACAATATTTGTCATTTATAAATACATTTTTCTTATTCAAAAACACGTAACAAAAACAATTGGGGGTAGCATTTTTGGGGCTGGAACGGATTAATGGCATTTCAATTAATTTCAATGGGGAAAATTGCTTTGAGATACGAGCAAATTGACATACGAGCAAGGTTACGGAACGAATTAAACTCGTACCTCGAGGTATCACTGTATGTGATTGTATTCATTATTGTATTCTTCAACTGTAAGGGGAATGTTCACCAATCTGTGGGCCAGGCTATTGAACACTGCATGCTTATGTGGTCTGGGGTTATGGCTATTTGCTTTGATGTAGTTTTCTGTATGAGTGGGTTTCCTGAATATTCCAAATTCTAATTTGCCATCTGTTCTTTTTATCTTCAAATCCAAATAATTCAGTGTTTTTTCTTTCTCAAAGTTGGGAATGTCCCCCCCCCCTTGTGCTCTACGGGTTAGGTTGGGTCAGGTAAGGTTAAAGTCCCCTTTTACCTGAAGATTGCTTGTCCTCGGAAGGTCACAAACGCCTGGAGAAGCTGTACCCCTTTCCAGGACTGGACCAGGAACAGGCAATGAAGTTGTAGAGCCTCCTCACGCTCTCGATAAGCAGGCCTTCTGTGGAAGCTGCCCCTTTGATGAAATTTACAAGAAGAAAGCCCATCCCAAAGGAAACAAAAGGACAAACGGATAGGAGGTCGAGGGAACAATAGCTTGCAGTTTCATAACCATATGTAACTGCAAGCTAAGTTGAAGACAAACAGTGGAAGAATTTTAAAAGATGTTTACTAAAAATTAGGCCTAAGCGAACTGATAGTTAAAATGATGAAAATAAACATATTAATGCATTACAGCAATAAAATTCCACATTAGAATTTGGTACTTACGATTAATTAAAATAGCAATTAAAATGCTAAAAGGAATAAATTAAAACTTAAAAGTATTTACATTTAATGAAAATAATTTCGTGTTAATTCATTAAATCAGACTCTATAATTATGCAACATCAGTTAGTTAGAACGGGGATCCCAGCCCGACACACATTTTCACATTACAAACAAACACAATGCATTCATACATGGGTGGTAGTAACTTTATTAAAAGAATAACTAGGATCACTCCTCTAGATGAAATTTAGATCATAACAACACGTTTCTATTTGCCACCCCAAATATAAACGGATCTCAAGTCCAGTACGTCATACATGGCGGGAACATTTAGAGAGAGCCAAATAAGTTATTATAAACCACAAGTTGAAGACGGGGCAAAAGGAGAGAATGAATTTACATCACAAGAAAGGGGAGAAAACTACTTAATTAAAATGTAACATGAAAATATAAGATATTTGAAAGTGCAATGAAAGCAGAGCAAGCCTGGGGTAACCGCCTAGACGCCACACATTATCAATCTTATTTTAGGCATCCTACCTGAGCTACAAACTGGAAACTACAATCAAAACATATCTAAATGAACCAAGAAGAGATTAAACTGTCTTCAACACATATTAGAATTGAATCACATTCATTCTCGGATTCTTTCCAGAGAACGATGCCATACTTTACCGAACGCCATGACGACCGGAACAAAGATGAGTCAGGGCACTGCCTTCTATATCTTACAAGCCATGATGCTTGAAATCTGGCAACACAGGAGGTAGTCCTATCTGTGGTGGTCTGTGGGAAGCATTTGAATACGTTTTTATTGCAGATCATTTTCTTCATCACAAATACTGACTTTATTTAGGACAAATCAGTAGGCCTATATTACATAGCCTATACTTGTGATGTGCATAATAATGTAACGGGCGGTGACTCCACATATCTGAAGGAAATCGTAGTTTTCAGTGTCTCCTCATTATACGTTATGATGTCGCGTTTTTTCTTATATTATTGGTAATAACCTCACTTATCCTGTTAGGCCTATGAGCTCTGTTATTTGACCCACAACAGAGTCATATTTTATTAAGCTACTACACTTCTCTGGGTCATTTTGTACCACCACTGAACTAGTTGTCTCAGGTATAATATAACCTAGAACACTGATATCTATCTTCTTGTCACATGCACTTTGTGGAAGACTATGCCCATGACTGTCACTGAAAAGAATAACTTTGCCTGATTCCTTGGAAGCACTCGACTTTCCGTTATTTGCTGTCTAAAAATCATCCATTCGTTCATCCTTGGCTCCAGTGGTGAACTGTGTTGATTCGACAGGTTAAGGTTTGAATCCCGTTCATTGGCTTCACCAAACTGTAGGAAAACGCTGAATCGATTTTCTAGTAGTAATATTGGGAGAATAGGAGATTGCATATACTACGATTTGGCGTCTACCAGATTGAGATGAATTAGGCCTGCTGTGAGCAGCTTGATGTTTTGATAAAAGTTCATACCAGTAAAAATGACTATATTTCTCTTCAATTCTTCTTTAATACCAGCCAATTCTTCCTGAAGGACACTAATATCATACCGTACCTCTGTCTTGTATTCGTTTGTAGATGGTAATAGCTGATAAACATGAAAATATTCTATGAAAAACTATTCTCTGGTGTACTCAATTAAAGGTGACGGTGTATATAAATATCTCATTTTGTACACGGTTTTTACCTTCTCTATGCTCTCCAGTTGCTCTTCAGGTGTGTCCAGATGTTCTCTAAACCATAGGCGATGATGACTGGGATTACTTTAAGCTGAAATATGCTTAATTTGCGATGATTCTGATTGAGTTCATTGCTTTATTTACGGCATGTTGATAGCCGATAGGACTACCGATGCGATGTTTCCAGATTTAACAACATGGCTTGTAAGAAATAAAGAAGGCAGTGGTCAGGGGCTACATATCCAAACCCAAGAGCTGGTGTCGTATATCACATGACCACAATTATCCAATAGGCGTAATTAACAAAGTAGCTTCTTCGCGGTTAGTTCTGTTGACAAATAAACACCGTTCATTCATCACGCTATGAGACAATATGCGAAGTCACTGCCGGTAACAGATGATGCGAGGTCACGAGGCAGAGAGAGAGTACGGGACAGACTTACCAGGTGGAGCCGGATGTCACGCAACACCAAAGTCTCGCTGGTAAAATTGACGTTGGCGTATAGATGGCGTATAAGAGCAAGTTCAGAGTTTCGCCGCTAGATGACGCAAGGAGCAGGTTTTCAAACAACAGCAGACTACAAATGAGTGATATTTCTTTTGTGTGCGAAATATCAGCTCAATCTCCCCGCCACTGAATTGAAATGTGCGTCTTGACTCACAGTTCAATACACAAAGACAAGCACTATAGTGACGTAGTGGTAGCACCATTTCTAGATCATGTGAAGTGAGACCACTGCACTGTTAGTAGAAAGTTTATCACTGGGAAGCGGGACCACTGCACGGTCTTGATAAAAATGTTTTTCACTGAAACGGGACCATTGCACTGTCTTTATAAAATGCTTTTCTCTCTGCACTGTCTTTAGAAAATGCTTATATACAGAGGACGGACTGGTATAATATTTAGTAGAGCTTATTAGAAGTTGCACTAGTAAGAGAAGTGTCCAAAACAACTTTGCTGTTCAGCACTGTAAGCACAGGGATGAAACTCATCAGGAAAGACGGAGTCCACAAGCGCAGTCCAATATAGAACAGGATGCAGAAGAAACTTTGCTGGAAGTGGCCAGTTTCCAGGGAAGGGAACACCAGTCACAATACATGAGAAGAGGTGTAGGGCAAGTACTGTGCCACTACACTGCAGACATCCACAGAGCAGCTCGATGATAGACTTCAGCGGTACAGGTCACCGAGTCAGCTGGCAGCTCGAAGTCAGGCTCCAGAATACAGGTCAAGGCAGCAGACAGTAATGCAGAACTTCGGGTCAATGACCACAGACCTCCGAGCAGTTTAAGGTCCACGACACAGGTCTGATAAGCAACAGGTCGCGGCCACAGGTCTCCTTACATAAGGACAAGTATTTCTGAAACATAATCCAGACAGCGGCAGAAAAGTTCATAATGGGACAACATCTCCCACAATCTTCCTCTTTTAGTTATGTTGCAAAATCTTCTCTCTCTCTCTCTCTCTCTGGCGAGAAGCTCATGGACGGAATGTGAAGGAGACGAAAATTCTTGAGGTTAGGTTTACATAATTTTTGTTACATTCTGAAGTTATATAATTGGTCAATATCACTCATGCACTCAATACATACTTAAATTCATCATGTGTTAGAATTTCACACAAGCATACAATATCTATAAAATTTCATTGTGTTCTAGTTATCATACATGCATACAAAAAATTCATATACCTTTACACTTATCAAAACTAACTTAGGCTTAGTCAAAATTTTAAAACATTGAAATCAAAATATATATAACTATTTATAGTTAAAATTTTAAAACCTTAACATATCACATATTTCATATTCAATTGAAAATTATTTATGGTCCTATTCTTTCCACTATGATTTTATTAAAAAATAATATAATACAAACAATAATACTTATTTACAATAGTGGATAAAACAATCCCCTCCAACACACAAAATGATACAAAGAAAACAAGATCCGGAAGATATGGAGGAACGTAGAAATGGGTAATGCTGAGGGTAGTGATAGAGGTGGAGAGAAAACACGGGACTTGAATAGAAGATATGTGTCTGTTAATTATATTCCTGGTTTGAGTGAAGGCATGTGCAAAGTGCTAAGGAAATATGACCTGATACCAGCATACAGGCCTATAAGGACCATTGGGAACTTATTTGCACAACACAAAAAATTTGGTAGCACCAGGAACAAGGAAAAGATGGAAAAACCGGGAATCTATGCAATTTCTTGCAATGATTGTGAAGGGATATATATAGGGGAAACAGGCAGAACATTTAGTGTAAGACTACGTGAGCATGAAAGAGATATAAAAAACAAAAAATGTTGTACAGGGTTAAGCCAGCATATGATTAAAGAAGGACACAAAATGGGCGAATTAGAAGTGGTGAAGATAGAAGCCAACCGCTTACGGAGGAAAATTGGTGAAGCCGTGACTATCATTGGAAGGAGGGATAATTGCGTTAATAATTATGAGGGAGACTTAGGGGAACAGTGGATTAATGTGATTAAGAACTTAAATAGAACATATAGAGTTCCAAGATTTCCCTGTCCAAGATCAATTTATGATAATAATTTTGATATCCCGAGGGAATGGATAAATGAGCATTTCAGAGATAACACGTTTAGGGAGCGGGAAGTAGAAAACAGTGGAGACTGTAATGATCAACAACAACAACAATAGTAACAAAAAACAAAAAAGGTGCTACATAGTTACGGCAGTTTGTTTATGATTTTTTCAATTCAGTACACTTGAGAAAGGCCTGGAGGGCAGGTTGAAACGTTGTGTGTTGGAGGGGATTGTTTTATCCACTATTGTAAATAAGTATTATTGTTTGTATTATATTATTTTTTAATATCACATATTTATATACAGTTATGGTACTTTGTTTCTAGGCGACTAATTAATATGCTTTTATACTTATGCATAGTTTATTGTTGTGATTCAATACTCATCCATTGATGATTATTATTCAATAAGCTTATCTGTTGATTTGGTAGAAGGATAGTATAAATATGTTTAAAAATCCAACCTGTCCTAACATTCCCTCATCCCGGAGAGATAACCAGGGAATCCTGCGTCCTGGCAACTGTTGGGGCATTCACTTAAGACTTGGATCGTTCCAAGTGTGTAAAATGGGAGGAAAGGGAGAAAATAAAATTAAACACCTACTTCATCATTCCTTGTAACACTACCTAATATTACTTCAGCAACAGAATAAGAACAAATGGATCGCTAGGACTTTTTTACGTTGGACACATGAGCTTTTACGGTCTTATCTGTTCCAACTTCTTTAAGTTCCACTGTAACAGGAGTCAGGAATCTCTCAATAAGATACGGGCTCAAATATCTTTTAGCGAGTTTCGCGGAGAATTTCGCAGCTGCATCGCTTTTAGGGAAATTCTTAACGAATACCTGATCGCCTACATTAAAATGTACAGGTCTTCTGTCTGCATTATAACGCTGAGCCGTTTTATCACGCGCCAGTCTTAAGTTAGCTGAGGCTCTCCGCCACATGTCTTTAACTTTGGCCACATCTTTGGCTTCAGGCAACAGGTCATTAATCAACCAGAGATTAGAAAGAGGATTGTTTGGAGTGAAGGCAAGCATCAACTTCAGTGGTGTCTCTTTATGGGCTTCGTGCTGGGCAGAATTGAATGCAAATTGTAGCCAATACAAATTACTGCCCCATGATGCATGATCATCTGAATGATATGCTATCAATGCAGCCCTAAGATTTCTATTAAAGCGTTCCGAATGGTTCGGCTTGGGGAAAAATGGCGAGGTTTTGATATGCTGGATCCCTAGTTGGAAGCAGAAATGCTTAAATGCTCTCGACACGAAGTTTGAAGCATTATCGGAGACGATCGAGCGCGGAAATTCAACTACAGCAAAGATTTTCTTAAGACACACTATAGTAATCATAGTTGTAGCCTCCCTGACGGATAAAAGTCACACAAACTTGGTAAAAGAATCTACTGTTACGAGTATGTAGGAATTTCCTGCTCTAGTTGTAGGGAGTTTGCCAACATAGTCAATATGGAGTTTTCCCATAGGAACGCTAGGCACTTCCGAAGCTAAAAATCCTAGCTTCATGCAACGAGCTGGCTTTGCACAGGCGCACTTTTGGCAAGCCTTTACCCTAGCTCTCATAGCGGCATCCATACCGTCCCAGACGAAAATTTGCTTGATTTTGCCCCTGGTTTTCTCATAACCCAGATGCCCACCAACTGCAGACTCGTGGTAATATTTGAATACCATATCTATGAGTGCAGAAGGTAATATGATACGGGATGGGGTCTTTCGAGAAGGATCGCTGTATAAAAGATCGTGCTTGAGAACATACTTCGGCACATTCTCTCCGTCTTTTATACGAAGAATAAGAGGAGCAAGTAATTCATCGTTCAGTTGATGATCATTTAATGACTTAAAGGCCAAAGGAAAATCTTCTAGAATGTTTGCCACCATGTCAGATAGCTCAAGATGATCTTCTAAATCTTGACCAGAATTCTCAATCATCTGGTCTGGACTAAACATTCTGGTAAGAGAGTCGGCGATTACATTCTCAGTTCCTCTAATGTGCTTAGCTTTAAACTTGAAAGCTGACAAACGTACAGCCCATCTGGCTATTCTGCCAGTTGTTCTTGGTTTGGCTACCGTGCCAAACAGGGGCACAGGTACACAGAGTTCCCTCGCAAACAGATTGACCCCCCTACTTGCGCTCTGTGCACCCGCTATAAAAAGGACGCTCGACACTCGACGACTGACCCACTTTGTCCCTCGCGGGAAACCGCGATTAGAAGACTTAAGGAAATGACTGACTACGGCGATGGCTGAGAAAACAATCAAGATCTGGCAAATCAACACTGACAGGGCCAGAGTAGTCACTGACCAAATTCGCGCGGAAACACACACACAACGTAGATATCCTTCTTTTACAAGAACCGTACGCATACCACGGGAATAAAATCACTGGATTTAGCTGTTGTCATCAAATCATCACTGGAAATTCCCCTGACGAATACCCGTGGACGGGAATAGTAATCCTAATCCCGGAAATTGAGTGCCTTAAGCAAACTCTCTATTCCATCCCCCATTTAATGTGCGTCAAAATAGCTACTGTCATCGGCGAATTTACGCTAGTTAGTGTGTGCCTCCAACCCGCTGAACCCCCTGATCCAGTCTTAAACAAGCTAAGGGAAATAGGAAGATCGCAAGCCAACATTGTTGTCGGTATTGATGCGAATGGCAAATCCCTTACACGGACCATAACGGAGAGCTTATGGTGGAGCTCCTTGCGGAAATGGACTGGTTTACACTCAATGGACAGAATACTGAACCCACCTTCCAAACTAGGCTAGGCCAATCGCACATCGATGCCTCGCTAATCTCACGAGACATGTGCCGCCGCAATGTTCAATGGACCATTAAGCCAGAAATCGGGACCAGTGCACGTAATGTTCTAGAAATAGTCATTGAAGATACTATTTTAAATGCAATACATGCCAGGCGCTATAATTTCAAAAATGCAGACTGGCAAGCTTTCTATAATAACGTAGAAACTAACCCAACTCCTCTCAACTCTCCCCTAACCTCCACTATGGAAGTAATTCATCAGGTGCATCAACTCACTGCTGCCGTTTCCCAAGCAGCACGAAAAAGTATTCCTATGACACTCCCAGGAAAGAAAGCTGTGCCTTGATCAACTCAGGCGAGACACTAACAGGAAAAGGCAAAAGGCCAATAGAGCTCGCGAACAGCCTAACCGGGACAGATATTACGCAGAATACGCTCAATCACGTAGAGAATACTCACGAGCGATTTATCTCGCGAAAGTAGAAAGCTGGCGGAACTTTTTCACAGAGCAAAGTGTCCTCAACTCATGGGGGCTTGCCTATAAACTTATGACGAAAAAACTGCACCCACGCACAGTTATCCATAGTCTCCGTACTCCACATGGCACGATTGCCGACACGTGGGACACTGTGGCCACCACTCTGACAGACGCCCTGGTCCCCGATGATTCTGATGTAGGGGAAACTCTAGAACAGCAGATACTCCGCAGGGCTGCGCGAAGACCATACCAGAATGAGTACAACGCCACCCCTTTCGATACAACAGATCTTGAAATAGCTATAGACCGAACAAAAAATCGAACAGCCTTCGGCATTGATGAAATCCACCCAGAATTCATTAAGAAACGAGGTCCGCTCCTTAAAGAGAAACTTCTCCAGATATACAATTCGTGCCTTAGCCTTGGTATATTTCCCAACGCCTGGAAAATGGGACTACTCAAAATTATTGTGAAAAACGACACCAAAGATCCATCTCTGGCCAAGTCGTACAGAACAATCTTTCTTCTCCCTGTCATGGGAAAGATCTTTGAACATCTCATAGCTTCCAATATAGACACTTCTCTAGAAGAATCATACTCGCCCAGGCAATTTGGATTCCGCCCTGGAAGATGTACTGAGGATGCAGCTTCACTGCTCCAGCAAATAGTAACCACATCTAATTCTAAATACGTGCTTACCATCTTCGTAGATATAGAAGGCGCATTTGACAGCGTCTGGTGGCCACACGCCCTGGAGAGATTTCGTATTATAAACTGTCCACAGAACATATATGCCGTCCTCAGTGACTACTTTCGGTCCAGACGAATAACGCTAAGGGATAACCTTAAATTCATTCACATAGGGCGCGTCCAAAGGGTGTCCCCAAGGCTCAGTATTAGGACCCAAGGTCTGGAACCTGGTATTTGATGAGGCCCTCAGACAACTTGAATAGACTCAAGGCGCTGACGTCATAGCCTATGCCGACGACGCTGTAATTATTATCGAAGGTGAGTCCAGAACAGATCTCGAACGCAAAGCTTACAGGGCAATAACAATTCTGGAAACTTGGTCCCACAAAGCAAAGCTAAAGATTTCTAAAACTAAAACAAATTCAATGTTCCTCAAGGGGAAAATAGGAAATCACCCTCCAATCATCAGGATAGGACATGACCGGATCCCATATGTTCGAGAAACAAAGTATTTTGGTATAACCTTACATGAAGGTAATAAATTCACCGCTCTTATTCAAAGAATCAGTGCTACAGCTAACAACCTATTTCAGGTCCTAGCCAGACTTTCTGGACAGCAGTGGGGATACAAATTCACTAACTACCGTATACTTTTCTCTGCTATTTTTGAGGCTATTGTCTCATGCTGCAAACGCTTGGGCCACTAAACTTAACACACATCACATCCGTCAACTCAAATCTGCCCAGCGACATTCTCTCTACTCCACTGTTTCGAATGATGCTCTACCAGTCATAGCTGGTGTTCTTCCTGTTGATCTCCTGCTTGAGGAACGGATAGCCAGAAACAAAGTGCGGAAGCAAATTAATTTTCAATTAGGTGCCCTTCAAATCGGACCAAGGAAATTTGAGAGCTTAGATCGATCACATCTTTATGAACGCCTTCACTCACAGTTAATAGATATTTGGCAGTAAAAATGGGTAGTTGCCCAAAATGGTAGAATCACTCGTGACTTTTTTTCCAAATGTCAGAAATAGATTTAAAATGCCATGGATTAAATTGGACCACTTCGTCACACAAGTATTAACTGGCCACGGCAACTTTGCCGCTAACTTAATCCGTTTCAATCTCACCGACGACGATCTATGCGCTTGTGAGGACAGCGAACCAGACACCATGTATCATATGCTGTATACTGTCCTCGATATCGAGAAGCTCAACTACTCCACGAAGCCGCTAGGGCAGAAGAGGAAGCCTGGGCACCGGACCTCACGTTCTGGATTCGTAAAAACACCTTCCCAGCACTTAAAACCGTTGCAAAAACAGCACTTCTCGAAAAGTCTATAGTAAATTAACACACCAAAGTAGACGGTCATTTGACCACTGCTCCAGTCCGAACGAGGTTTTTGAGGGGTTTCCCTCGTTCTTAGGCGAATGCCGGACTGGTCAATAATCCCCTCAAACAGATACATGCACCACAAATCTCTAGAATACATAACTACATGTCACTAAAAAACACACTTGGGGAGATATTGCACATAAGACCTATCCGCACTTAGGTCTTTCCTGCGCCAAAGTACTAAGACACAAGTACTCAGCCCAAACACGTCACGCCATCAACATCCCCTACGGATGTACATAAGGGCACAATAATTATACACACATCACATATGGTTACCAAAATTTGGTCTGACCGGAGGTTTAGGCTTAATTGCTTGGCACTCCGGGGGTAAGGGTGGGCATAAAAAAAATGGTCTTGGTTTTGCCAGAACCCAGCTTAAAGCTTGACAGTCTGTTTCTAGCAGGAATTCTACGTGCTCCACATACAAACGGAATTTCTCCACTGCAAATAGCACTGCGAGAGCCTCCAGTTCGTACACGCGTTCTGGTTGAGTCAAAGTTCTGGAGGCGTAAGCCAAAGGCCTTCGTCCCTCCTCGAATTCCTGCAGGAGAACAGATGCTATAGGAGATGCGTCAGTCTTTATCACAAATCTCTTAGAGAAATCGGGCGTGGCCAAAACAGGAGGATTCATTATGGAAGATTTCAGTGTCAAAGGCTTCTTGGTAGACAGGAGTCCAAGAAAATTTCACATTCTTCTTTCTCAAATCGTTAAGAGGAGCAGAAATATGAGCCATGTTGGGGATGAATTTTCTGAAAAAAATTCACCATCCCAACAAATCTTGCCACACCCTTGGCATCTTTAGGGGGGGGGAAATTTCGAATAACATCCGTTCTCTCTGGGTCTATTGAAACGCCATCGGCAGGAACGACAGTCTCCGGGCGGTTATACTAACCTTATCCGGGTTGACTGTTAGCTTCGCGCTTCTGAGGCCTGAAAGCACTTCCTTGAGGTGTTCTAAGTGTTCCTCAAATGAATAGGAATAAATTATAAGGTCGTCTAAATAAAGAAACCAAATTTGAATTTAACATCTGAGAAAATTTGATCTAAAAGACGAGTGAGAACTTGGGCTCATGTCGCTAAACCGAACGGGACAGAATTGAACTCGAATAAATTCCAGGGAGTCTCAAAAGCAGAATACCTCTTGGATTTTTCTGAAAGGGGAATCTGGTAATATGCTTGGTTTAAGTCAAGGGAAGAGAAGAATTTAGAACCATGAAAAAACTGAAAGAAGAATTAATATCGGGAATAGGAACTGACTCTTTGTTTATCTTTTCATTGTGATGGCGGTAATCATCCACTGGTCGGAACCGGCCTCCAGACTAAGGCACCAGAAAGATAGGACTGGAGTAGTTTGATACAGAAGTGCGCATGACTCCCGCATCGAGCATGTCCTGGATTTGATCTTTCAAAATGGTCATCTTCGGCGGGCTAAGCCTTTAAGGAGGTCTACAAACTGGTTGAGTATCGTTCAGCTCAATCTCGTATTCCAAGAGATCTGTTAGTCCTATTTCTTTAGTTAACACATCCGGAAATTCATCAAGTAAGGAATTTACCTGGACACTATCTGAATAAGACAGATGAGATAAATCAATGTCCATAGAATTAATAATGGAAGTAGGATAATGCAGCTCAGGGACTAAGTAAGTTGGTTCCGTAACATCACAAGCAGTAGGCTTACAATAGGGAACGCCAGAAAATAAATTAATCTTAACTTCATTAGCTAAAGGGAAATAAATTTGGTTAGAACATAAATCCAACAATAAACCTGTTTTACACATGAAAGGGGAACCTAGTATCATTGGCATTACCAATCCATCGGTAACTACAAAAGGGAAAGTCCAGGTAAATTTACCAATTTTGACTTTTAACTTAACACAACCCACTGTTTTTAACATGTGATCATCAGCTGACTTATACTTTGCTTCGCTCTCAATTAACCTAGGAGTGTGTTTGTCCACTAAACACATACTCCGATATGCATCACTAGAGATCAGATTGGCTGCTGCTCCACTGTCAAGCAGCACTGATAAAGTGTGATTGCATACGGTAGCTTGGAGTCGATCACTCCATGAATATTTCGCAGCGGAAAAGGTTTATTTGTAGTCATCTTCTTTGTTCGCAGCTTTTTTTGTTTCTTTCCACGACTGACAATATGTTTCTTTGACTTCGGTTCATTTACTCTTAGGTCCGGACCTATTAAATTATGAGAAAGTATGTTTGAACTTGTACTTGTAGGAGCAAGGCGTTGTATGTAGTTGTGCTTCCGGAAAAGTTTATTAACAAAGATCCTGGTAGGAAATGTCCTGTCTGACTTTACACTCTTGTCCGTCACGTCAGTCTTGTCTTCAACCCCGGTCGGGAATGCACAGCTGTATAAAGTCGAGTCATCAGCATGTACACCCCAGTCACAATGGTCCGTAACGTCTGTCTTCCCTACCAAATTTACTCGTTCACTTGTTTTTCCGTCACTGTCTACTCCATCAGCACTACCACATACAAGCAACGAACCACCTCGACGTCTAAGGTGGGACGCTCCTCATTGAACATCACTATGCTGGCCTCTGCCTCTAGCAGAGCCACGTTGACTTCTACCACGTTCTACAGCTCTGTTGCTACCAACTCTACAATCTTGCTTGAAATGACCCGGTTTACCAAAATTATAACAAGATGGCCTAGTGTCGCCCCTACCACCGGCATAACCTCTGTTGCTAAAATTACCTCGGGGATTCTCAAAGCGCACAGACCTCACTTCGGTTTCCTTCATACGAAGTGAGTCCGAATAACTAAAAGCATTGATGTGAGCGCAGAGTCGCTCCAACTGTGCAAAAGTAACTGGCTTGGCCTCAAAAGCAACCTGACTTCGAGTTTCAGGAGCCATTCCTTCTAGAATGCACTGAATTACTTCTCTCTCCGACAACTCAAGACGAAAGACTTTGGTAAAAGGACGAATAGATTGGACATATTTGGAAAAAGATTCATTGAAATTCTGAGTTCTATAAAAATGCTTGTTAAGTAGGGAAGCTCTAGCACATCTGCAAAATCTTACTATGAAACTGGTCGAAACCAAATCCAGCATTAGCAGTTTCCAAAGCTAATTCCTTAAGTGAACCAGAAAGTTTAGAGGAAAAATAAGCCAACAAACTGTTTTCGTTAAAGCCGAACATGGCGATTTGTTCTTTCACTTCACATAGAAATTCAAGAAATTTTACAATGTTGTCCAACGAGTAATCAGCAAATTTACCAATCAAGTCCAGCTTATTAGCAAGAG
Organism: Ectobius pallidus; assembly: GCA_964059195.1. Classification (NCBI taxonomy): domain Eukaryota; kingdom Metazoa; phylum Arthropoda; class Insecta; order Blattodea; family Ectobiidae; genus Ectobius; species Ectobius pallidus. The sequence continues at coordinate 58,086,043 of CAXKWD010000007.1, read as the reverse complement.
GAAGTTCACCACACTAGTATCGAAAACTTGAGAAGAGGGAATTACTTTATTACGTGGCGAGCCTTCATACATAGCTTGCTGCATACTTATATAATTATTCCGAGCAGCTAGAGAATAATTAAAGGGACTGTCATCAGTATTACCATGATGAGGGGTAAACATGGCGAAGCGCTCTCCTCTGTTGGGTTCACTGACCGTGACTTCCTCCAACAGCGAAGTAGCAACTTCCACCGCTTGGTCGGTGAGACCAGATGCAATGGGTGGGTCACGTTCGGTGCCCGTTTCTCCCATGCAAGACTTGTTAGCGAGATCCACAATTGATGTTTTTACCTTTTCCAACATTTGCCTAGCTTTGTTATTGGCAGCATGCCACTGATAAATATAGGATGAGTCTACCAGATCGTGTATGTCATGCAATCGGTTAATCACATGCAAGAGTCTCTGTTCACTGCGTTCCAACTGAACGACATTTAGATGCTAAGCATGCTAAGTTGTCTAGACGTTCATGCGCATGTTTGAAAAGAGTATCAACATTTAACTCACTTATTTTATCCTGACTAATGGGTACCTCTGTGTTTTCCTTTAGACTAGCCCTCAGGACATATACTGGATCGTTGTGTGTTACTTTGATGTCTCTGATTTGAAGTTCATATATTATATCTTGCATGAGGAGCAGATCAGACTTTACAGAGTGGCGCTCCATTATTCAGAATCGCGGTATAACATGGAACACACAGACAGAATATTTTAGTCGCTTGGAAGAGACAAAGCACCAACACAGTAAAAATAAAAAATAAATAAATAAACCCTTCACTCATTTACAGTTTTAGGCCTATAAAATAAAACTTCAAATTAAAATCAAATTCTTCCACCATATTATAATTAAAACAGCAGGTGAAAACAGGAAAGAGAACAGAACGCACCCAGCAAAACCTGTCACCAGAATGCTACAAATTATTTCATTAATAATACATTGAGTTTGCAAGGCAACTAGACAAGAAGCCGTGGAACTTGAACAGCAACCAGGCTATAGCTTCCAAATTGTCCCTACCCCTTCTGCTCTACGGGTTAGGTTGGGTCAGGTAAGGTTAAAGTCCCCTTTTACCTGAAGATTGTTTGTCCTCGGAAGGTCACAAACGCCTGGAGAAGCTGTACCCCTTTCCAGGACTGGACCAGGAACAGGCAATGAAGCTGTAGAGCAGGTATGGGCAACCTTTGGAAAGATGCGGGCTAAACTTTACGATATTTATGAAGTCGCGGGCCGTAGATAATAGGTATTTGTGAAAAATAATCATGATACGGTTTTTATATTTATAAAGTATAATGCTAAAGTTACATGAATGAGGAAAATATCGAACTGATTACCGGTATGTATTTACTTAAAATCAGCAGAAATTAATGAGAAACTTGAGCTTGAACTTGACAAACAAGATAATAAATGTGGCATCAATCCCACTAATACACAAGCGCAGAGTGTTTTCCAAATTTCCATCTGTTAGTCTCATTCGATACTTTGATTTATTAGTTTGCATCATGGAAAAAAAACTGTTCACATTTATAAGTACTTCCAAATGCACTCAGTTGTGGATACTTTTCTTCGGCAATGTATGTTCTGTAGAAATCACTTAGCTCCACGTCTTCAAATTTTTACTTCAAATGTGTGTCTTCCTGAAGCTCGATCAACTCCATTTGCAGGTGTGTCGGAGCCTTCTCGACGTCACTTTTCATCGGAGTAGCAAAAAAGTTAAAGCAGCTATCCAAGTATTTGAAGTCCGAAAATCTATTAAAAAATTGCCCCGACAGTGATTTCAGTTCTTCAGCATATTGAGTGTAATCATTATTTTCGTGATTGGATAAGTGTTGAAAAATGATAACAGCTTCCAGATAGCATTTATGTTTCCCACAAGCTAATTTTGTTCTGGAACGCTATCAAATGGCTTTACAGTTCGTTTACCAACTGACCTTGTTTTTGAAGCTTCATATTCAACTCATTCACGTGACCCGTGATGTCAATTACAAATGCTAAATCACTTAACCATTTCTGATCACTGACTTCTGGCAAAGGTTTTTCTTTGATTTCCATAAAATCAGCTATTTCCTGTCTAAGATCGTAAAATCTTTAGAGCATTTTGCCTTTGCTTAACCATCTTACTTCGCAATAATATGTCATGTCACCATGTTCCGAAGAGAGGTCATCCAAAAATGCTTTGAACTGTCGATGGTTAAGCGCGCGGGATCAAATAATATTAATGGTCTTTATTACCACGTCCATGACGTTCTGCAATCGAATGGACTTAGAACAGAATTTTTGTTGGTGGATAATGCAATGTAGGATTATTAAATCATCTTTTTGCACTTCCAAGTCAATTGCGTTTTCTTTCAAAATTCCGATGAAACCCTTTCGTGAAGCGATAATATAAGGCGCACCATCTGTGCAAACCCCAATTAATTTGCACCACTGCAAACCATACTGTTCGATAGCACTTTTAACCTCACGAAAAATATCTTGTCCACTTGTGGTCCCTTTTAGAGGCTGTATAGCCAGCAATTCCTCAGTTACGGTAAATTCTTCGTCAACGCCTCGTATGGAAATAGCTAGTTGCGCTGTATCAGACGAGTCGGTGCTCTTGTCCAAAGCAATCGAAAATGATTTAAAATCAGTCACACGATCAGGGTGCACAAACATTTTTTATATTTTGGGGAACAGTTTGATTTTGTTAAATGTAATACTGGTGGTAAAATATTACATGACTTATCCTATCAATTTTTTCTTGATATCATCAGCCATCGTATCTGTACGTCGAATAACAGAGAACCGAAAATATTTACTTTTTCGAGCCTCGATTTTAAAATGTTCCGCGGGCCGGATCAAAAGTCGGGGCGGGCAACGTCCGGCCCGCGGGCCTCCTCACGCTCTCGATAAGCAGGCCTTCTGTGGAAGCTGCCCCTTTGATGAAATTTACAAGAAGAAAGCCCATCCCAAAGGAAACAAAAGGACAAACGGATAGGAGGTCGAGGGAACAATAGCTTGCAGTTTCATAACTGCAAGCTAAGTTGAAGACAAACAGTGGAAGAATTTTAAAAGATGTTTACTAAAAATTAGGCCTAAGCGAACTGATAGTTAAAATGATGAAAATAAACATATTAATGCATTACAGCAATAAAATTCCACATTAGAATTTGGTACTTACGATTAATTAAAATAGCAATTAAAATGCTAAAAGGAATAAATTAAAACTTAAAAGTATTTACATTTAATGAAAATAATTTCGTGTTAATTCATTAAATCAGACTCTATAATTATGCAACATCAGTTAGTTAGAACGGGGATCCCAGCCCGACACACATTTTCACATTACAAACAAACACAATGCATTCATACATGGGTGGTAGTAACTTTATTAAAAGAATAACTAGGATCACTCCTCTAGATGAAATTTAGATCATAACAACACGTTTCTATTTGCCACCCCAAATATAAACGGATCTCAAGTCCAGTACGTCATACATGGCGGGAACATTTAGAGAGAGCCAAATAAGTTATTATAAACCACAAGTTGAAGACGGGGCAAAAGGAGAGAATGAATTTACATCACAAGAAAGGGGAGAAAACTACTTAATTAAAATGTAACATGAAAATATAAGATATTTGAAAGTGCAATGAAAGCAGAGCAAGCCTGGGGTAACCGCCTAGACGCCACACATTATCAATCTTATTTTAGGCATCCTACCTGAGCTACAAACTGGAAACTACAATCAAAACATATCTAAATGAACCAAGAAGAGATTAAACTGTCTTCAACACATATTAGAATTGAATCACATTCATTCTCGGATTCTTTCCAGAGAACGATGCCATACTTTACCGAACGCCATGACGACCGGAACAAAGATGAGTCAGGGCACTGCCTTCTATATCTTACAAGCCATGATGCTTGAAATCTGGCAACACAGGAGGTAGTCCTATCTGTGGTGGTCTGTGGGAAGCATTTGAATACGTTTTTATTGCAGATCATTTTCTTCATCACAAATACTGACTTTATTTAGGACAAATCAGTAGGCCTATATTACATAGCCTATACTTGTGATGTGCATAATAATGTAACGGGCGGTGACTCCACATATCTGAAGGAAATCGTAGTTTTCAGTGTCTCCTCATTATACGTTATGATGTCGCGTTTTTTCTTATATTATTGGTAATAACCTCACTTATCCTGTTAGGCCTATGAGCTCTGTTATTTGACCCACAACAGAGTCATATTTTATTAAGCTACTACACTTCTCTGGGTCATTTTGTACCACCACTGAACTAGTTGTCTCAGGTATAATATAACCTAGAACACTGATATCTATCTTCTTGTCACATGCACTTTGTGGAAGACTATGCCCATGACTGTCACTGAAAAGAATAACTTTGCCTGATTCCTTGGAAGCACTCGACTTTCCGTTATTTGCTGTCTAAAAATCATCCATTCGTTCATCCTTGGCTCCAGTGGTGAACTGTGTTGATTCGACAGGTTAAGGTTTGAATCCCGTTCATTGGCTTCACCAAACTGTAGGAAAACGCTGAATCGATTTTCTAGTAGTAATATTGGGAGAATAGGAGATTGCATATACTACGATTTGGCGTCTACCAGATTGAGATGAATTAGGCCTGCTGTGAGCAGCTTGATGTTTTGATAAAAGTTCATACCAGTAAAAATGACTATATTTCTCTTCAATTCTTCTTTAATACCAGCCAATTCTTCCTGAAGGACACTAATATCATACCGTACCTCTGTCTTGTATTCGTTTGTAGATGGTAATAGCTGATAAACATGAAAATATTCTATGAAAAACTATTCTCTGGTGTACTCAATTAAAGGTGACGGTGTATATAAATATCTCATTTTGTACACGGTTTTTACCTTCTCTATGCTCTCCAGTTGCTCTTCAGGTGTGTCCAGATGTTCTCTAAACCATAGGCGATGATGACTGGGATTACTTTAAGCTGAAATATGCTTAATTTGCGATGATTCTGATTGAGTTCATTGCTTTATTTACGGCATGTTGATAGCCGATAGGACTACCGATGCGATGTTTCCAGATTTAACAACATGGCTTGTAAGAAATAAAGAAGGCAGTGGTCAGGGGCTACATATCCAAACCCAAGAGCTGGTGTCGTATATCACATGACCACAATTATCCAATAGGCGTAATTAACAAAGTAGCTTCTTCGCGGTTAGTTCTGTTGACAAATAAACACCGTTCATTCATCACGCTATGAGACAATATGCGAAGTCACTGCCGGTAACAGATGATGCGAGGTCACGAGGCAGAGAGAGAGTACGGGACAGACTTACCAGGTGGAGCCGGATGTCACGCAACACCAAAGTCTCGCTGGTAAAATTGACGTTGGCGTATAGATGGCGTATAAGAGCAAGTTCAGAGTTTCGCCGCTAGATGACGCAAGGAGCAGGTTTTCAAACAACAGCAGACTACAAATGAGTGATATTTCTTTTGTGTGCGAAATATCAGCTCAATCTCCCCGCCACTGAATTGAAATGTGCGTCTTGACTCACAGTTCAATACACAAAGACAAGCACTATAGTGACGTAGTGGTAGCACCATTTCTAGATCATGTGAAGTGAGACCACTGCACTGTTAGTAGAAAGTTTATCACTGGGAAGCGGGACCACTGCACGGTCTTGATAAAAATGTTTTTCACTGAAACGGGACCATTGCACTGTCTTTATAAAATGCTTTTCTCTCTGCACTGTCTTTAGAAAATGCTTATATACAGAGGACGGACTGGTATAATATTTAGTAGAGCTTATTAGAAGTTGCACTAGTAAGAGAAGTGTCCAAAACAACTTTGCTGTTCAGCACTGTAAGCACAGGGATGAAACTCATCAGGAAAGACGGAGTCCACAAGCGCAGTCCAATATAGAACAGGATGCAGAAGAAACTTTGCTGGAAGTGGCCAGTTTCCAGGGAAGGGAACACCAGTCACAATACATGAGAAGAGGTGTAGGGCAAGTACTGTGCCACTACACTGCAGACATCCACAGAGCAGCTCGATGATAGACTTCAGCGGTACAGGTCACCGAGTCAGCTGGCAGCTCGAAGTCAGGCTCCAGAATACAGGTCAAGGCAGCAGACAGTAATGCAGAACTTCGGGTCAATGACCACAGACCTCCGAGCAGTTTAAGGTCCACGACACAGGTCTGATAAGCAACAGGTCGCGGCCACAGGTCTCCTTACATAAGGACAAGTATTTCTGAAACATAATCCAGACAGCGGCAGAAAAGTTCATAATGGGACAACATCTCCCACAATCTTCCTCTTTTAGTTATGTTGCAAAATCTTCTCTCTCTCTCTCTCTCTCTGGCGAGAAGCTCATGGACGGAATGTGAAGGAGACGAAAATTCTTGAGGTTAGGTTTACATAATTTTTGTTACATTCTGAAGTTATATAATTGGTCAATATCACTCATGCACTCAATACATACTTAAATTCATCATGTGTTAGAATTTCACACAAGCATACAATATCTATAAAATTTCATTGTGTTCTAGTTATCATACATGCATACAAAAAATTCATATACCTTTACACTTATCAAAACTAACTTAGGCTTAGTCAAAATTTTAAAACATTGAAATCAAAATATATATAACTATTTATAGTTAAAATTTTAAAACCTTAACATATCACATATTTCATATTCAATTGAAAATTATTTATGGTCCTATTCTTTCCACTATGATTTTATTAAAAAATAATATAATACAAACAATAATACTTATTTACAATAGTGGATAAAACAATCCCCTCCAACACACAAAATGATACAAAGAAAACAAGATCCGGAAGATATGGAGGAACGTAGAAATGGGTAATGCTGAGGGTAGTGATAGAGGTGGAGAGAAAACACGGGACTTGAATAGAAGATATGTGTCTGTTAATTATATTCCTGGTTTGAGTGAAGGCATGTGCAAAGTGCTAAGGAAATATGACCTGATACCAGCATACAGGCCTATAAGGACCATTGGGAACTTATTTGCACAACACAAAAAATTTGGTAGCACCAGGAACAAGGAAAAGATGGAAAAACCGGGAATCTATGCAATTTCTTGCAATGATTGTGAAGGGATATATATAGGGGAAACAGGCAGAACATTTAGTGTAAGACTACGTGAGCATGAAAGAGATATAAAAAACAAAAAATGTTGTACAGGGTTAAGCCAGCATATGATTAAAGAAGGACACAAAATGGGCGAATTAGAAGTGGTGAAGATAGAAGCCAACCGCTTACGGAGGAAAATTGGTGAAGCCGTGACTATCATTGGAAGGAGGGATAATTGCGTTAATAATTATGAGGGAGACTTAGGGGAACAGTGGATTAATGTGATTAAGAACTTAAATAGAACATATAGAGTTCCAAGATTTCCCTGTCCAAGATCAATTTATGATAATAATTTTGATATCCCGAGGGAATGGATAAATGAGCATTTCAGAGATAACACGTTTAGGGAGCGGGAAGTAGAAAACAGTGGAGACTGTAATGATCAACAACAACAACAATAGTAACAAAAAACAAAAAAGGTGCTACATAGTTACGGCAGTTTGTTTATGATTTTTTCAATTCAGTACACTTGAGAAAGGCCTGGAGGGCAGGTTGAAACGTTGTGTGTTGGAGGGGATTGTTTTATCCACTATTGTAAATAAGTATTATTGTTTGTATTATATTATTTTTTAATATCACATATTTATATACAGTTATGGTACTTTGTTTCTAGGCGACTAATTAATATGCTTTTATACTTATGCATAGTTTGCCAACATAGTCAATATGGAGTTTTCCCATAGGAACGCTAGGCACTTCCGAAGCTAAAAATCCTAGCTTCATGCAACGAGCTGGCTTTGCACAGGCGCACTTTTGGCAAGCCTTTACCCTAGCTCTCATAGCGGCATCCATACCGTCCCAGACGAAAATTTGCTTGATTTTGCCCCTGGTTTTCTCATAACCCAGATGCCCACCAACTGCAGACTCGTGGTAATATTTGAATACCATATCTATGAGTGCAGAAGGTAATATGATACGGGATGGGGTCTTTCGAGAAGGATCGCTGTATAAAAGATCGTGCTTGAGAACATACTTCGGCACATTCTCTCCGTCTTTTATACGAAGAATAAGAGGAGCAAGTAATTCATCGTTCAGTTGATGATCATTTAATGACTTAAAGGCCAAAGGAAAATCTTCTAGAATGTTTGCCACCATGTCAGATAGCTCAAGATGATCTTCTAAATCTTGACCAGAATTCTCAATCATCTGGTCTGGACTAAACATTCTGGTAAGAGAGTCGGCGATTACATTCTCAGTTCCTCTAATGTGCTTAGCTTTAAACTTGAAAGCTGACAAACGTACAGCCCATCTGGCTATTCTGCCAGTTGTTCTTGGTTTGGCTACCGTGCCAAACAGGGGCACAGGTACACAGAGTTCCCTCGCAAACAGATTGACCCCCCTACTTGCGCTCTGTGCACCCGCTATAAAAAGGACGCTCGACACTCGACGACTGACCCACTTTGTCCCTCGCGGGAAACCGCGATTAGAAGACTTAAGGAAATGACTGACTACGGCGATGGCTGAGAAAACAATCAAGATCTGGCAAATCAACACTGACAGGGCCAGAGTAGTCACTGACCAAATTCGCGCGGAAACACACACACAACGTAGATATCCTTCTTTTACAAGAACCGTACGCATACCACGGGAATAAAATCACTGGATTTAGCTGTTGTCATCAAATCATCACTGGAAATTCCCCTGACGAATACCCGTGGACGGGAATAGTAATCCTAATCCCGGAAATTGAGTGCCTTAAGCAAACTCTCTATTCCATCCCCCATTTAATGTGCGTCAAAATAGCTACTGTCATCGGCGAATTTACGCTAGTTAGTGTGTGCCTCCAACCCGCTGAACCCCCTGATCCAGTCTTAAACAAGCTAAGGGAAATAGGAAGATCGCAAGCCAACATTGTTGTCGGTATTGATGCGAATGGCAAATCCCTTACACGGACCATAACGGAGAGCTTATGGTGGAGCTCCTTGCGGAAATGGACTGGTTTACACTCAATGGACAGAATACTGAACCCACCTTCCAAACTAGGCTAGGCCAATCGCACATCGATGCCTCGCTAATCTCACGAGACATGTGCCGCCGCAATGTTCAATGGACCATTAAGCCAGAAATCGGGACCAGTGCACGTAATGTTCTAGAAATAGTCATTGAAGATACTATTTTAAATGCAATACATGCCAGGCGCTATAATTTCAAAAATGCAGACTGGCAAGCTTTCTATAATAACGTAGAAACTAACCCAACTCCTCTCAACTCTCCCCTAACCTCCACTATGGAAGTAATTCATCAGGTGCATCAACTCACTGCTGCCGTTTCCCAAGCAGCACGAAAAAGTATTCCTATGACACTCCCAGGAAAGAAAGCTGTGCCTTGATCAACTCAGGCGAGACACTAACAGGAAAAGGCAAAAGGCCAATAGAGCTCGCGAACAGCCTAACCGGGACAGATATTACGCAGAATACGCTCAATCACGTAGAGAATACTCACGAGCGATTTATCTCGCGAAAGTAGAAAGCTGGCGGAACTTTTTCACAGAGCAAAGTGTCCTCAACTCATGGGGGCTTGCCTATAAACTTATGACGAAAAAACTGCACCCACGCACAGTTATCCATAGTCTCCGTACTCCACATGGCACGATTGCCGACACGTGGGACACTGTGGCCACCACTCTGACAGACGCCCTGGTCCCCGATGATTCTGATGTAGGGGAAACTCTAGAACAGCAGATACTCCGCAGGGCTGCGCGAAGACCATACCAGAATGAGTACAACGCCACCCCTTTCGATACAACAGATCTTGAAATAGCTATAGACCGAACAAAAAATCGAACAGCCTTCGGCATTGATGAAATCCACCCAGAATTCATTAAGAAACGAGGTCCGCTCCTTAAAGAGAAACTTCTCCAGATATACAATTCGTGCCTTAGCCTTGGTATATTTCCCAACGCCTGGAAAATGGGACTACTCAAAATTATTGTGAAAAACGACACCAAAGATCCATCTCTGGCCAAGTCGTACAGAACAATCTTTCTTCTCCCTGTCATGGGAAAGATCTTTGAACATCTCATAGCTTCCAATATAGACACTTCTCTAGAAGAATCATACTCGCCCAGGCAATTTGGATTCCGCCCTGGAAGATGTACTGAGGATGCAGCTTCACTGCTCCAGCAAATAGTAACCACATCTAATTCTAAATACGTGCTTACCATCTTCGTAGATATAGAAGGCGCATTTGACAGCGTCTGGTGGCCACACGCCCTGGAGAGATTTCGTATTATAAACTGTCCACAGAACATATATGCCGTCCTCAGTGACTACTTTCGGTCCAGACGAATAACGCTAAGGGATAACCTTAAATTCATTCACATAGGGCGCGTCCAAAGGGTGTCCCCAAGGCTCAGTATTAGGACCCAAGGTCTGGAACCTGGTATTTGATGAGGCCCTCAGACAACTTGAATAGACTCAAGGCGCTGACGTCATAGCCTATGCCGACGACGCTGTAATTATTATCGAAGGTGAGTCCAGAACAGATCTCGAACGCAAAGCTTACAGGGCAATAACAATTCTGGAAACTTGGTCCCACAAAGCAAAGCTAAAGATTTCTAAAACTAAAACAAATTCAATGTTCCTCAAGGGGAAAATAGGAAATCACCCTCCAATCATCAGGATAGGACATGACCGGATCCCATATGTTCGAGAAACAAAGTATTTTGGTATAACCTTACATGAAGGTAATAAATTCACCGCTCTTATTCAAAGAATCAGTGCTACAGCTAACAACCTATTTCAGGTCCTAGCCAGACTTTCTGGACAGCAGTGGGGATACAAATTCACTAACTACCGTATACTTTTCTCTGCTATTTTTGAGGCTATTGTCTCATGCTGCAAACGCTTGGGCCACTAAACTTAACACACATCACATCCGTCAACTCAAATCTGCCCAGCGACATTCTCTCTACTCCACTGTTTCGAATGATGCTCTACCAGTCATAGCTGGTGTTCTTCCTGTTGATCTCCTGCTTGAGGAACGGATAGCCAGAAACAAAGTGCGGAAGCAAATTAATTTTCAATTAGGTGCCCTTCAAATCGGACCAAGGAAATTTGAGAGCTTAGATCGATCACATCTTTATGAACGCCTTCACTCACAGTTAATAGATATTTGGCAGTAAAAATGGGTAGTTGCCCAAAATGGTAGAATCACTCGTGACTTTTTTTCCAAATGTCAGAAATAGATTTAAAATGCCATGGATTAAATTGGACCACTTCGTCACACAAGTATTAACTGGCCACGGCAACTTTGCCGCTAACTTAATCCGTTTCAATCTCACCGACGACGATCTATGCGCTTGTGAGGACAGCGAACCAGACACCATGTATCATATGCTGTATACTGTCCTCGATATCGAGAAGCTCAACTACTCCACGAAGCCGCTAGGGCAGAAGAGGAAGCCTGGGCACCGGACCTCACGTTCTGGATTCGTAAAAACACCTTCCCAGCACTTAAAACCGTTGCAAAAACAGCACTTCTCGAAAAGTCTATAGTAAATTAACACACCAAAGTAGACGGTCATTTGACCACTGCTCCAGTCCGAACGAGGTTTTTGAGGGGTTTCCCTCGTTCTTAGGCGAATGCCGGACTGGTCAATAATCCCCTCAAACAGATACATGCACCACAAATCTCTAGAATACATAACTACATGTCACTAAAAAACACACTTGGGGAGATATTGCACATAAGACCTATCCGCACTTAGGTCTTTCCTGCGCCAAAGTACTAAGACACAAGTACTCAGCCCAAACACGTCACGCCATCAACATCCCCTACGGATGTACATAAGGGCACAATAATTATACACACATCACATATGGTTACCAAAATTTGGTCTGACCGGAGGTTTAGGCTTAATTGCTTGGCACTCCGGGGGTAAGGGTGGGCATAAAAAAAATGGTCTTGGTTTTGCCAGAACCCAGCTTAAAGCTTGACAGTCTGTTTCTAGCAGGAATTCTACGTGCTCCACATACAAACGGAATTTCTCCACTGCAAATAGCACTGCGAGAGCCTCCAGTTCGTACACGCGTTCTGGTTGAGTCAAAGTTCTGGAGGCGTAAGCCAAAGGCCTTCGTCCCTCCTCGAATTCCTGCAGGAGAACAGATGCTATAGGAGATGCGTCAGTCTTTATCACAAATCTCTTAGAGAAATCGGGCGTGGCCAAAACAGGAGGATTCATTATGGAAGATTTCAGTGTCAAAGGCTTCTTGGTAGACAGGAGTCCAAGAAAATTTCACATTCTTCTTTCTCAAATCGTTAAGAGGAGCAGAAATATGAGCCATGTTGGGGATGAATTTTCTGAAAAAAATTCACCATCCCAACAAATCTTGCCACACCCTTGGCATCTTTAGGGGGGGGGAAATTTCGAATAACATCCGTTCTCTCTGGGTCTATTGAAACGCCATCGGCAGGAACGACAGTCTCCGGGCGGTTATACTAACCTTATCCGGGTTGACTGTTAGCTTCGCGCTTCTGAGGCCTGAAAGCACTTCCTTGAGGTGTTCTAAGTGTTCCTCAAATGAATAGGAATAAATTATAAGGTCGTCTAAATAAAGAAACCAAATTTGAATTTAACATCTGAGAAAATTTGATCTAAAAGACGAGTGAGAACTTGGGCTCATGTCGCTAAACCGAACGGGACAGAATTGAACTCGAATAAATTCCAGGGAGTCTCAAAAGCAGAATACCTCTTGGATTTTTCTGAAAGGGGAATCTGGTAATATGCTTGGTTTAAGTCAAGGGAAGAGAAGAATTTAGAACCATGAAAAAACTGAAAGAAGAATTAATATCGGGAATAGGAACTGACTCTTTGTTTATCTTTTCATTGTGATGGCGGTAATCATCCACTGGTCGGAACCGGCCTCCAGACTAAGGCACCAGAAAGATAGGACTGGAGTAGTTTGATACAGAAGTGCGCATGACTCCCGCATCGAGCATGTCCTGGATTTGATCTTTCAAAATGGTCATCTTCGGCGGGCTAAGCCTTTAAGGAGGTCTACAAACTGGTTGAGTATCGTTCAGCTCAATCTCGTATTCCAAGAGATCTGTTAGTCCTATTTCTTTAGTTAACACATCCGGAAATTCATCAAGTAAGGAATTTACCTGGACACTATCTGAATAAGACAGATGAGATAAATCAATGTCCATAGAATTAATAATGGAAGTAGGATAATGCAGCTCAGGGACTAAGTAAGTTGGTTCCGTAACATCACAAGCAGTAGGCTTACAATAGGGAACGCCAGAAAATAAATTAATCTTAACTTCATTAGCTAAAGGGAAATAAATTTGGTTAGAACATAAATCCAACAATAAACCTGTTTTACACATGAAAGGGGAACCTAGTATCATTGGCATTACCAATCCATCGGTAACTACAAAAGGGAAAGTCCAGGTAAATTTACCAATTTTGACTTTTAACTTAACACAACCCACTGTTTTTAACATGTGATCATCAGCTGACTTATACTTTGCTTCGCTCTCAATTAACCTAGGAGTGTGTTTGTCCACTAAACACATACTCCGATATGCATCACTAGAGATCAGATTGGCTGCTGCTCCACTGTCAAGCAGCACTGATAAAGTGTGATTGCATACGGTAGCTTGGAGTCGATCACTCCATGAATATTTCGCAGCGGAAAAGGTTTATTTGTAGTCATCTTCTTTGTTCGCAGCTTTTTTTGTTTCTTTCCACGACTGACAATATGTTTCTTTGACTTCGGTTCATTTACTCTTAGGTCCGGACCTATTAAATTATGAGAAAGTATGTTTGAACTTGTACTTGTAGGAGCAAGGCGTTGTATGTAGTTGTGCTTCCGGAAAAGTTTATTAACAAAGATCCTGGTAGGAAATGTCCTGTCTGACTTTACACTCTTGTCCGTCACGTCAGTCTTGTCTTCAACCCCGGTCGGGAATGCACAGCTGTATAAAGTCGAGTCATCAGCATGTACACCCCAGTCACAATGGTCCGTAACGTCTGTCTTCCCTACCAAATTTACTCGTTCACTTGTTTTTCCGTCACTGTCTACTCCATCAGCACTACCACATACAAGCAACGAACCACCTCGACGTCTAAGGTGGGACGCTCCTCATTGAACATCACTATGCTGGCCTCTGCCTCTAGCAGAGCCACGTTGACTTCTACCACGTTCTACAGCTCTGTTGCTACCAACTCTACAATCTTGCTTGAAATGACCCGGTTTACCAAAATTATAACAAGATGGCCTAGTGTCGCCCCTACCACCGGCATAACCTCTGTTGCTAAAATTACCTCGGGGATTCTCAAAGCGCACAGACCTCACTTCGGTTTCCTTCATACGAAGTGAGTCCGAATAACTAAAAGCATTGATGTGAGCGCAGAGTCGCTCCAACTGTGCAAAAGTAACTGGCTTGGCCTCAAAAGCAACCTGACTTCGAGTTTCAGGAGCCATTCCTTCTAGAATGCACTGAATTACTTCTCTCTCCGACAACTCAAGACGAAAGACTTTGGTAAAAGGACGAATAGATTGGACATATTTGGAAAAAGATTCATTGAAATTCTGAGTTCTATAAAAATGCTTGTTAAGTAGGGAAGCTCTAGCACATCTGCAAAATCTTACTATGAAACTGGTCGAAACCAAATCCAGCATTAGCAGTTTCCAAAGCTAATTCCTTAAGTGAACCAGAAAGTTTAGAGGAAAAATAAGCCAACAAACTGTTTTCGTTAAAGCCGAACATGGCGATTTGTTCTTTCACTTCACATAGAAATTCAAGAAATTTTACAATGTTGTCCAACGAGTAATCAGCAAATTTACCAATCAAGTCCAGCTTATTAGCAAGAGGAAGTTCACCACACTAGTATCGAAAACTTGAGAAGAGGGAATTACTTTATTACGTGGCGAGCCTTCATACATAGCTTGCTGCATACTTATATAATTATTCCGAGCAGCTAGAGAATAATTAAAGGGACTGTCATCAGTATTACCATGATGAGGGGTAAACATGGCGAAGCGCTCTCCTCTGTTGGGTTCACTGACCGTGACTTCCTCCAACAGCGAAGTAGCAACTTCCACCGCTTGGTCGGTGAGACCAGATGCAATGGGTGGGTCACGTTCGGTGCCCGTTTCTCCCATGCAAGACTTGTTAGCGAGATCCACAATTGATGTTTTTACCTTTTCCAACATTTGCCTAGCTTTGTTATTGGCAGCATGCCACTGATAAATATAGGATGAGTCTACCAGATCGTGTATGTCATGCAATCGGTTAATCACATGCAAGAGTCTCTGTTCACTGCGTTCCAACTGAACGACATTTAGATGCTAAGCATGCTAAGTTGTCTAGACGTTCATGCGCATGTTTGAAAAGAGTATCAACATTTAACTCACTTATTTTATCCTGACTAATGGGTACCTCTGTGTTTTCCTTTAGACTAGCCCTCAGGACATATACTGGATCGTTGTGTGTTACTTTGATGTCTCTGATTTGAAGTTCATATATTATATCTTGCATGAGGAGCAGATCAGACTTTACAGAGTGGCGCTCCATTATTCAGAATCGCGGTATAACATGGAACACACAGACAGAATATTTTAGTCGCTTGGAAGAGACAAAGCACCAACACAGTAAAAATAAAAAATAAATAAATAAACCCTTCACTCATTTACAGTTTTAGGCCTATAAAATAAAACTTCAAATTAAAATCAAATTCTTCCACCATATTATAATTAAAACAGCAGGTGAAAACAGGAAAGAGAACAGAACGCACCCAGCAAAACCTGTCACCAGAATGCTACAAATTATTTCATTAATAATACATTGAGTTTGCAAGGCAACTAGACAAGAAGCCGTGGAACTTGAACAGCAACCAGGCTATAGCTTCCAAATTGTCCCTACCCCTTCTGCTCTACGGGTTAGGTTGGGTCAGGTAAGGTTAAAGTCCCCTTTTACCTGAAGATTGTTTGTCCTCGGAAGGTCACAAACGCCTGGAGAAGCTGTACCCCTTTCCAGGACTGGACCAGGAACAGGCAATGAAGCTGTAGAGCAGGTATGGGCAACCTTTGGAAAGATGCGGGCTAAACTTTACGATATTTATGAAGTCGCGGGCCGTAGATAATAGGTATTTGTGAAAAATAATCATGATACGGTTTTTATATTTATAAAGTATAATGCTAAAGTTACATGAATGAGGAAAATATCGAACTGATTACCGGTATGTATTTACTTAAAATCAGCAGAAATTAATGAGAAACTTGAGCTTGAACTTGACAAACAAGATAATAAATGTGGCATCAATCCCACTAATACACAAGCGCAGAGTGTTTTCCAAATTTCCATCTGTTAGTCTCATTCGATACTTTGATTTATTAGTTTGCATCATGGAAAAAAAACTGTTCACATTTATAAGTACTTCCAAATGCACTCAGTTGTGGATACTTTTCTTCGGCAATGTATGTTCTGTAGAAATCACTTAGCTCCACGTCTTCAAATTTTTACTTCAAATGTGTGTCTTCCTGAAGCTCGATCAACTCCATTTGCAGGTGTGTCGGAGCCTTCTCGACGTCACTTTTCATCGGAGTAGCAAAAAAGTTAAAGCAGCTATCCAAGTATTTGAAGTCCGAAAATCTATTAAAAAATTGCCCCGACAGTGATTTCAGTTCTTCAGCATATTGAGTGTAATCATTATTTTCGTGATTGGATAAGTGTTGAAAAATGATAACAGCTTCCAGATAGCATTTATGTTTCCCACAAGCTAATTTTGTTCTGGAACGCTATCAAATGGCTTTACAGTTCGTTTACCAACTGACCTTGTTTTTGAAGCTTCATATTCAACTCATTCACGTGACCCGTGATGTCAATTACAAATGCTAAATCACTTAACCATTTCTGATCACTGACTTCTGGCAAAGGTTTTTCTTTGATTTCCATAAAATCAGCTATTTCCTGTCTAAGATCGTAAAATCTTTAGAGCATTTTGCCTTTGCTTAACCATCTTACTTCGCAATAATATGTCATGTCACCATGTTCCGAAGAGAGGTCATCCAAAAATGCTTTGAACTGTCGATGGTTAAGCGCGCGGGATCAAATAATATTAATGGTCTTTATTACCACGTCCATGACGTTCTGCAATCGAATGGACTTAGAACAGAATTTTTGTTGGTGGATAATGCAATGTAGGATTATTAAATCATCTTTTTGCACTTCCAAGTCAATTGCGTTTTCTTTCAAAATTCCGATGAAACCCTTTCGTGAAGCGATAATATAAGGCGCACCATCTGTGCAAACCCCAATTAATTTGCACCACTGCAAACCATACTGTTCGATAGCACTTTTAACCTCACGAAAAATATCTTGTCCACTTGTGGTCCCTTTTAGAGGCTGTATAGCCAGCAATTCCTCAGTTACGGTAAATTCTTCGTCAACGCCTCGTATGGAAATAGCTAGTTGCGCTGTATCAGACGAGTCGGTGCTCTTGTCCAAAGCAATCGAAAATGATTTAAAATCAGTCACACGATCAGGGTGCACAAACATTTTTTATATTTTGGGGAACAGTTTGATTTTGTTAAATGTAATACTGGTGGTAAAATATTACATGACTTATCCTATCAATTTTTTCTTGATATCATCAGCCATCGTATCTGTACGTCGAATAACAGAGAACCGAAAATATTTACTTTTTCGAGCCTCGATTTTAAAATGTTCCGCGGGCCGGATCAAAAGTCGGGGCGGGCAACGTCCGGCCCGCGGGCCTCCTCACGCTCTCGATAAGCAGGCCTTCTGTGGAAGCTGCCCCTTTGATGAAATTTACAAGAAGAAAGCCCATCCCAAAGGAAACAAAAGGACAAACGGATAGGAGGTCGAGGGAACAATAGCTTGCAGTTTCATAACCAGATGAAATTTAGATCATAACAACACGTTTCTATTTGCCACCCCAAATAGAAACGGATCTCAAGTCCAGTATGTCATAAATGGCGGGAAAATTTAGAGAGAGCCAAATAAGTTATTATAAACCACAAGTTGAAGACGGGGCAAAAGGAGAGAAAGAATTTACATCACAAGAAAGGGGAGAAAACTACTTAATTAAAATGTAATATGAAAATATAAGATATTTGAAAGTGCAATGAAAGCAGAGCAAGCCTGGGGTAACCGCCTAGACGCCACACATTATCAATCTTATTTTAGGCATCCTACCTGAGCTACAAACTGGAAACTACAATCAAAACATATCTAAATGAACCAAGAAGAGATTAAACAGACTTCAACACATATTAGAATTGAATCACATTCATTCTCGGATTCTTTCCAGAGAACGATGCCATACTTTACGGAACGCCATGACGACCGGAACAAAGATGAGTCAGGGGCTACATATCCAAACCCAAGAGCTGGTGTTGTATATCACATGACCACAATTATCCAATAGGCGTAATTAACAAAGTAGCATCTTCGCGGTTAGTTCTGTCGACAAATAAACACCGTCCATTCATCACGCTATGAGACAATATGCGAAGTCACTGCCGGTAACAGATGATGCGAGTCACGAGGCAGAGAGAGAGTACGGGACAGACTCACCAGGTGGAGCCGGATGTCACGCAACACCAAAGTCTCGCTGGTAAAATTGACGTTGGCGTATAGATGGCGTATAAGAGCATGTTCATAGTTTCGCCGCTAGATGACGCAAGGAGCAGGTTTTCAAACAACAGCAGACTACAAATGAGTGATATTTCTTTTGTGTGCAAAATATCAGCTCAGGAACCAAATGAGACCTATTATCAACAACATTAATACCCTACTTATTATGTAGCAAAATGGTTGACTCGGAAATTTCAAACATTAACTTACTTCAAGACCCGCAGCATAAAAAACTCTTTAGAATTAATAGAAAAAATTGAAGACATAGAACTGCTTCCTCAAGACAGACTGGTTTCTTTTGATGTAAAATCTTTGTTCCCCAGTGTTGGGTACAAGAGCGGCATATGACCCTGCCGTAGAGGGAAAGATGGGAAGGGATATTAGTAGGAATCTCTGATAACTAGGAGGACCAGTCTGTTTAATGGTACAGACAACCAGGGTGGAGCGAGTGGATTTATAGATCTCAGGTGCTGGAAAACAGGGATCCTCGGCATGTAATGTTGGAAACAAACCTGTATCATGTAATAAACTATGGACTTTATTCTCACAACATATAGGAAACGAATGCACTTGAAATAATAATAGAAACACTGAAATAAGATATATAATGAATCTGAAATAGGTGCACTTGCACTGAACAAAGGAATGTGCGTAGGCGCGAACTTGGTACACACGTGGCGAATAATTTCTCTAATTATGCCAGCGATATAATTTATATCTTAATATGAGCGTAATGATAGCTGAATTAATTCTAATATGATTTCACTCTGAAATCTTGACTATACTGAACTTATAGACGAGCTATTGCGAACGCTTGGTTGCGCAACGTTGCCGCACTGAAACACGAACTTTTAGACTGATCTAAGAAGCCGATAACACTGAATCTACTGTAATTAGTGTAGATTAATTAATATCACACGATAATACTTGTAAATAGAAGTATTATGTAATTATTCGCTAATTAATAGAAAACCTCTGTTCTATTGTCTGAAATAGGCGGGATTCTGGAACGGCGCTTCAGCACGTCTCTCATGCGTGAAGGCTCGATGCTAACTAACGTTCTAACATGACGCTGTGATGTCATGCTGCCTCTGCATCTGCACCTGTCGATGAAAGGGGATTCACAGAAATCGGAGGGCTTATACTAATATCAATGCGCTGAGAGAACTGATTCAGCGATATTACATTGAGCGGAACATTTGAATAGACACTCATACTAGACACGTAGAAACTGCTAGTAGAACCTATAGCTTTCTCCAACATAACTCCCCGCGTTAAAGTACTAACTTTAAGAAAAATAACTAAGGAGAAAGTTATGATAAAGAAGATACACTTGTATATACACGGAAAGCACTGACTCTACACTATTTAGACTGGCAACACACGTAAGGTTGTGAAGGTCTAGGTGAATGATGGCTGGAATCCAAACTGTTGTTGTAGCATCCATAAGTGAAGACTTCGACTTGTGCACAACAGCTGACTCAGGAACATGTAGTGTAGATCAGGTGGCTTGTTGACATGCAGTTGTAGCGATGCTAATCTTTGTAGATGCTAAACTGTTTAACCTTACTGAAGAAATGCATGATGATTTCTGTCTATCAGTCAGGGCACAGCTGATGATCTTATATTACTAACATGGTATCTTGACATAATGGAGAAAGACCATTAGATAAACATTAAGTGAGTTTTAACACAAACAGTGCTAAAGAATAGCTTTCTTACATATATCACAGTATAACGGTTTGGCTATCTTTTCATAGTTCTTACAGACATAATAGCTCTCTAACTGGATATATGCAGATGATGCAAGTAAATAGCTTTTCACTATTTTGAGTATGGTAAACACTGCTGGGTATTGTTTCTAGATGATGTCAGATACTGTTGAGTGTTGTTTCGCTCTGAAGACAAACACTGCGGAGTACTGTTTTTCAATGAAGGCAGACACTGCGGAGTGTTGTTTCGCTCTGAAGACAGACACTGAGTGTTGTTTTTCGAATGTAAAGATCGGTAGAAAGGATCTGATTTACATCTTGTATTTCCACTATCACTTGTTTTAAATCTTCCTTGACTGTTGAAAGATTTATTGTGAATGGATGTGTGCACATGTTCGTTCCTGGTTTTGAAGGAAGCTAAGCTATTGCGAACTGGTGTGACCGCTGCACTGGGTCTGTTTGTCTCTAAGCGTTTGCTCTGCATATGATGAGAGGCTTTGCTTGAATTGTTTTGAATTCTAGCTTGTTTAGAATTGCTATGTAGTGAAGTACTCTGCTGACTTCGACTGATGTTAAAGCATGTTAGGGCGTATGCTTTGGACTGACCTTTCTTAGTTGTAAAGTGTAATAGCTTGCTGTGATTTGAGCCACACTTACAATAAGCCTGAAGAGAACACATTTGTACCTTGTGTTCAGAAGAGAAGCAGTTGAAACAAAGCTTCTTGGATCGCACGAAATTCCATCTTTGTTGTATGCTTAATCTGCTAAATTTGTGGCACTTGTGTAAAGCGTGATTTAGTTTACACAGAGGACAATTTTGCTGATGTGTAGATTTGCTAGTTACAACGAAAGATTGCATTTCTGGCATTTCATCTGTCGTAGAGATCGAATCATCCTGGAGCGAAACCGTATTCATGTCACGATGCAGGAGTTGACTGTGTACTGATTCTTCGCACTCACAGAATGATTTTAAGTTGCACTGGCGTACCTGATGACTTGATGAGAAACAGTTGACACACAGGTGCTTAGAGTTGACGAAATTCCATCGCTCATTGACTGGAATTTGCCTAAATTCATCACAATGGTACAATTTGTGATTCCGTTGACAATAGGTACAAGATAATCTGTTTGTACCTCCGTACGACTGTCGCGACTCCTGGACAGTGTATTGTGGTGATCGCAGCTCAACCTTTCTTGCAGGTGATGGGCTGGACACGTAGTTGGAAGTTGCTAAAATCTCTAAAGTATGTGCTTTAGATTCTAGAAACTGTATTAGATCTTGTAGAGAGGTAAAATGCTGAGAATTGATTTTACTCTCGAATTCTTTGCGCATGCTGTCTGTTAAGCTGTTTAACAGAAGCTGAGTTAATAGCACTTCTTGTAGCGGAACTTCCACTGAGAGAGCTTCCACTGCGTTTAAATTGCTCTGAAAACTGCTCAGAAGATTTCTCAGTTCTGTCACATTGTCTGCTCTCATTTCTGGCAATGATAACAGCTGTTGTATATGTGATGTTGCTATTAATCGTTTATTATCATATCGATCACAAACCAATTTCCAGGCTACTGGGAAATTGTCATTGGTGATTGGAAGATTTGAGATTAGCACTTTCGCTTCTTCTTGAAGAGCTGATACGAGGTAATGGAATTTCTGAATTGGATCTAGAGATTCATTGTTTACAATAAGACTGCTGAAGGTATCATGGAAATGCTTGAATTTTGTAACATCCCCATTGAAGGTAGGTAAATCTAGGACTGGTAGAGGGATATTTCTGCTCTGTGCATTGCAAGAATGTGATGTGTGATGTGATATACCACTGCATTGTGATTGTTCACTGTTCACTGGATTTGCACTACGAACTGGCTGTTCATGATGACATATAAGCTCACTGAGTCTAGCTTTCAATTCTTCGTAACAACTTCTTGCTGTTTCCTTATGCTCTGCGTGTTCATCTAAATCTTCTTCGGCTTCTATAAGCGCTTCGATTTGAGATTGAACTGCGTCGTATCTCTCCCAAATAATGTTTAAAGTGTCAAATTTAACTTTTAATAGAAATACATTTGTTTCTTCATTTATATTAGCAAGAGTCTTTTGCATGTGAGTTAACTCACGCTTAATTATTCCTCTTCTTTTCGTCAAATCTTTTATCTGCTGTTCCATGTTGAATGGATGACAATACTTGCGAATGTAAAATGCTCTGAAATCTTCGCTCTGAAGAACTTCTCTGATGTTCTGCTAGTCACCGCTGTAGAGATGATAGCCTTTTCTCACTGCACATCTGTAGCTTCTGCTTGGAGTGACTTGGGCACTGCACACTTGATGTCCGCTGGACCATGAATTCAATGTAGACGTCCGATACGCGGCTGCTATGATCTATTGGGCGTACCCGAGAAACCGATTGGAATCTGAATTCCGTTTCGTTGGTAGACCAATACCGAAATGAAACCGTATATGTGAGAGATGTCGAGATTTGTCCAAATTACATCCGGACCCGGTATAAGGACCATATGTTGGGTACAAGAGCGGCATATGACCCTGCCGTAGAGGGAAAGATGGGAAGGGATATTAGTAGGAATCTCTGATAACTAGGAGGACCAGTCTGTTTAATGGTACAGACAACCAGGGTAGAGCGAGTGGATTTATAGATCTCAGGTGCTGGAAAACAGGGATCCTCGGCATGTAATGTTGGAAACAAACCTGTATCATGTAATAAACTATGGACTTTATTCTCACAACATATAGGAAACGAATGCACTTGAAATAATAATAGAAACACTGAAATAAGATATATAATGAATCTGAAATAGGTGCACTTGCACTGAACAAAGGAATGTGCGTAGGCGCGAACTTGGTACACACGTGGCGAATAATTTCTCTAATTATGCCAGCGATATAATTTATATCTTAATATGAGCGTAATGATAGCTGAATTAATTCTAATATGATTTCACTCTGAAATCTTGACTATACTGAACTTATAGACGAGCTATTGCGAACGCTTGGTTGCGCAACGTTGCCGCACTGAAACACGAACTTTTAGACTGATCTAAGAAGCCGATAACACTGAATTTACTGTAATTAGTGTAGATTAATTAATATCACACGATAATACTTGTAAATAGAAGTATTATGTAATTATTCGCTAATTAATAGAAAACCTCTGTTCTATTGTCTGAAATAGGCGGGATTCTGGAACGGCGCTTCAGCACGTCTCTCATGCGTGAAGGCTCGATGCTAACTAACGTTCTAACATGACGCTGTGATGTCATGCTGCCTCTGCATCTGCACCTGTCGATGAAAGGGGATTCACAGAAATCGGAGGGCTTATACTAATATCAATGCGCTGAGAGAACTGATTCAGCGATATTACATTGAGCGGAACATTTGAATAGACACTCATACTAGACACGTAGAAACTGCTAGTAGAACCTATAGCTTTCTCCAACACCCAGCATACCAAAATACAAAGTAATGACATACCTGCAAAATTGGCTGAAATATATAGACTTAGAAAAGGATACAATAGAAGAATATGAAAAACTCACAAAAGTCTGCATAGATCAGAATTTCTTTTCCTTCAATGATAAACTACACCAGCAAGAATCAAGCTTAGCGATGGGCAATCCTTTATCACCATTTCTAGCAAACCTTTTCATGAGTCACTTTGAAACTCACATGACAGAGTCTTTCCCATACATTTTCAAACATTGGTATAGATAAGTGGAAGATGTCTTTGCTGTGGTCAGTGAAAAGCAAATTGTTGATGCACTCAAACTATTAAATCTACAAGAAAATTCTGTAAAATTCACAGTGAGATTGAGAAAGAAAAAACACTGACTTTTTTGGATTTGAAGATAAAAAGAACAGATGGCAAATTAGAATTTGGAATATTCAGGAAACCCACTCATACAGAAAACTACATCGAAGCAAATAGCCATAACCCCAGACCACATAAGCATGCAGTGTTCAATAGCCTGGCCCACAGATTGGTGAACATTCCCCTTACAGTTGAAGAATACAATAATGAATACAATCACATACAGTGATACCTCGAGGTACGAGTTTAATTCGTTCCGTAACCTTGCTTGTATGTCAATTTGCTCGTATCTCAAAGCAATTTTCCCCATTGAAATTAATTGAAATGCCATTAATCCGTTCCAGCCCCAAAAATGCTACCCCCAATTGTTTTTGTTACGTGTTTTTGAATAAGAAAAATGTATTTATAAATGACAAATATTGTATAAAAACATAATAAAAGAGAATGTAAAGCAAAAAAACTGGTTTTATAAAGTGTAGGCCTACATACATATTTGTTACACTTTCTTCGGACCCATGGTTATAAAAATAAATGTGATAAAGTATGTAAATGCACAAAAAGTGCCAAGCCCTAGAAAAACTTAGCAAAAATGCTTCGACAGCGAGGTAAACAAGCACACTGGGGAAATACGTGGGATAATGCGCGAGACGCACGAGGCACAGGTGCAGTAAACTGGTGGGCTGTGTGCAGCGTCGCAGCTGGCCGTTCCTCGTATCTCAAATGTTGCTCGTATTTCAAAACAAAACTTCGCTCGCTCGACAGCTCGTATCTCAAATAACTCGTATGTTAGGGCACTCGTATCTCGAGGTACCACTGTACTAGTAACTGCTAAAATGAATGGTTTCGACAAAAGACTAATAGATAAAAAAATAGCCAAATTTGAAAAACAGAAAGATATAAGAAATATTACTACATTGTCTGTTGAGAAGGAAAAAAACAAAATTCAAAAGGTTCACTCACCACCCCTGGGCAACTCCGAAATTTCAAAAAATACTCAAGGATCATAACATAACTTTGGCCACTCACAACAGATTCAGCATAAAAAATTTGATTGAATCCAAACAGACTGATGATATACCTACTGGAAAGAAATCAGGGATCTATCAGATAAATTGTACTAACTGCAGCAAGATTTATATAGGAAAATCAAAAAGAAACGTTGAGACTAGATTTAAAGAACACATGAGAAACCTTAAAAATTTTCAGTTGGAAAAATCAGCCGTTGCAACGCATTCTTGGGAAAATGACCACAGAATTTGTAGAGAACCAAAATTGTTAAAATCAGTAAGCAAACCAAAAGAACTGGACATCTGGGAGAGGATCTGTATAAAGAAATTTGATAGTAATCTCATGAATTTTGAAATACCAGAGGATCAGAACCTCATCAAGAAGTTCATAAAACCACCACCAGGGACACATTGTGACCTTCAAAAGCAAGATTTGTCAGTTGGACACGTAGCGGTTTATGGGGACAAGGGTCCTTGAAACATGTTCTACCAAAAAGTTGGTAAGTGAAGCATAAGTGTCTAAGTTCAACTCAAATTATAATAATTATAATTTGAGTTGAATTATTACTCTATGTAAAAACATGCTTAGGCCTACTGGTATTTTGCTTTCCTTGTCTAATTGTTCTCTTTCCTTTTACTCTTCTTCTCTTTTCTCATCTTATCTCCCTCAATGCATTCTTGAAGTCTTCGAGGATTTTTGGCTATTTAATGTGGCAAGTATAGTTCAAAATCAAGGATTCGTTGTAGAAAAGTACTTACTTCAATTCTCGTTGAGTACAGTTCTTCTTGACACATAGATTTCCCTCTCATCAGACTGCTTGCTCAGTGGTTTTATGTGAATCATCTGAAGGTTGTATTCTCTAACTTTGTGGATTTAATATTTAACAATAACGAAACAGGAATATATATGGCACAACTTTAGCATTTATTCATTTCACTGTACTTCTTCTGGAGATCAATTATTTGCACTTCCACTGAGAATGTGTAAATCTGTAAGCACATACTGTATGTCTCTATCACCATTACTTGCATGTGTGTCTTGTGAATATATTATCACAAATAAAGATAAACATCACACGGCATACTTTTAATTATAATTGCCATATTTGCCGAGATTTATCGTGTTGGGGCAAGTGACCAGACTGATGTCCTCCCTGTGCCGTGGTCAGAGCAGAATATTGTTTTGTCCTGGAAATGGTCATTTCAATTTGAATTCCCTTCTTGTTGTTGGCTGTCCCACATGACGTAACCAAATCTGATTGGATAGTTTTAATTAGTGCTTTATTTTAAATAAAAATTTCCATTTATTGATATTAACTGTCTCCTTTGAATTTATGTTTAAGTAATTAAAAATATGGTCCCTGATTATATGAAATAATAATAAAAATTCAGGTAAACTGATATAGCAAAGTGCCGGAATGCTTTTATTTAATCAGTGATAAGTTAATTGCAATTATGATATGAACAAAATTAGTTACTTAGTTACTTAATCCAGATCAATTCATTAAGCAGGGCTTGTGGAGGAACATCCTGGTATAAGAAATTCTTAAAATATATCAACATTTCACAAAATACACTGGCAAAGAACTCCACTTAATGTACGTAGGCCTAATTATTTCACAGTAATATACCTTCTGTATATAAACAGTATTCAACTTGATCAACGAAATAAACATCTGACTAGTTCGATAATCAAATGCAAAGGAATATGTCATGGCCAACTGTATTACAAATTCCAAAGCTGTATATGATCAGTTTAAAACAATATGTTGTCAGGATAACCAATTTGCATTTGTTAAATTCTTTCTAATATATTACCATAAAATAGGCAATAAATTGGGTATTACTCCGATGTTGGTAAACCGATTTGGTCAAATATCAATAGGTTTCTTCCCATGAACCCTACAAATGCATGTACAAAGATTAATTAAAATCCGATAAAGCGTATTTCAGGTATCGCGCGTACAGACACACGGGCAGAGAGATGGACAGACATTTTTCCCTCCCCCACACAATCTCATAAAGTACCATTCTGGCACTTAATAATTTTCCCTTTTTAATTTGAATTGCGCTAAATGAATGAAAGGTTAATATGATGAATATCAATTCATACTGTAGCTTGCCTAATTATTATTTATTATCTTATATTTTATTATGTAATTATATGAACGGATAGGCAATTCCACTCTCACAGTTATCCCCTGTCAATGCGACTCGAACCTCCATTTCTAGGTACTTGCACTTCACAGTTCAGCTTATCTTTATCAGATGGAAATTGGAATTCAAGATCACATATCAATTTCCATTTTTAGTTGGACATTATTATGCTTCAACTGGCTAAGACTAATGTCGTGTTGGAGGTGAAACTACATGTTCACTGAATTTTTATGCTTTTTCTTTAATTATAAAATTAATATTGAAGAAAATCTAAGCACTCTTTATTATATCCAAAATTTTAGTTCTGCATCAAATGGTTAAGCAGCATTTTCCAACTTTTACAATATTGATGCATGTTGTATTGAAGATTTTAATTCTGCCTCAGACAGTTAAGCAGTATCTCTGGCTTACATTCTTGATGCAAACCGGTAACTGATACGCCAATATATGAACTCCGAGACGAGTTAAGATGGTCTTTCTACTTCAGTGCAGTAACAAGTTTCTTAAATATGACAAGCAGGACTAAAAAAATCCCGGAAATGTTAAAGAATCAGGCTACGGCTCCACTAGCAGTATTCGACTGCTGCCACGAGCAGCATTCTACTGTCTAAATTTTTACTGCGAGAAGGTGGCTTCACTTGCTGTAAATTTTCTGCGAAAAAAAGCTGTAGTTTACTGCTCCGCTGTGCTCAGCCCGGCTTGTTAGCAGTTTTGTTCTGCATTGCACACAGCGTTGTGGGGTTCTTGTGCATAGAATATAGACTGTCTTGTAATAATTGGTGGAAATGAGTGCATTGTATATCTTAAAAGTAATTGTATGTTTGCTATTGGTTCGCCGTCGCCGGAGATTGCACAAAAGAAGATGGTGGATTCATCCAATATTAAGTAAGAGGAAACGTGAGGGCGTGTTTGCTACATTGTATCACAAACTTAGGGAATATCCAGAAAAAATTTTTGAATTCTACCGGATGTCGGAGGGTTCCTTTGATTATCTTCTATCTGTGGTCTCCGGTAATCTGAAGAAAAGAAACACCAAGATGAGGGAAAGTATAGGCGTAGAAGAAAAGCTGTCTGTTACATTAAGGTAAGTTTATTTCAAATAGGATTAAATTTTCTTTAATGTTCATTACAATGACAACTTTACAAATCAAGAAATGACAGCACAGATTCCTCACTGTTTTCCACTGATAATACTGACTGTGGGGGAAGGTATGAACTGGATGTGTTACTTGATGAAGGCATGTGAAAAGCAACATCTGACATATTGGTGGAAGGGGTTTCATGTTGGGTTTGAGAATTTTTCTGTCCTAGAAGGACACGTTCTTCTTGCATTGAAGAGGTAGATCGACCTATTTCGGTAGAAAGGAAGTTTGAATTTTTGGTATTTGCTTTATCAGCCAAATACTGTTGTAATAATTGCATAACTTTGATCTGGAAATCGAAAGCCGCTGTCTGATTTAATTGTTTCAGTTTTGGTAATAACGACAACAAAAACATTTTGTCAGCATCGCTTTCTGGCGGAAGTGAAGCTGTCCGTTCCTGTGGCTTTGGAACGCTGGTTTGCAGAATGTTGATTAATTGACTTTCAAACGACCCCCTTTTCTTCTCGACCAACGAACGTGCATCCTTTGGGCGAACTGCTGGAACGGTCGGACGTGGTTCGGGCTCTTTTTCTTGATTTTCAGGCAGTAGTTCCATGTTTCCAGAAGTCCTGCGTGTACAAAAATACTGATATCATTGAACTGAACAGAAAATAAGCGTAGACATCGTACTTCAATATAAAACAAATACTGAATAATAGCATGATAAAAAATGAGATTGATTACATAATGACAAACAAGCTAGAATACATCACTAAATTAACAGTTATTAACAACCTACAATTTGATACAGATCACAGAATGGTCAGAGCAACGATAAAAATGGGGAAAAGAAGCAGAAGAAAATGTAGAACCCAACGAATCATTATCACGGAACATAACGAAGAGGAGTTCAAATTGGCTCTAGAGGAAAACATCAGAAGAACGAACTTTTCAACAGAAAGCACAACAGAAAAATACTCTTTGTTAGAGAAATGCCTGAAAGACGCAGGAAACAAAGCGAAAAGCCAAGAAACACCAAAGAGAAAGAAAAAACTAAGCACAGACACAATACAGCAGATAGAAAAAAGAGAGCAGCTAAAAGAACAACAACATGAATCAGAAGAGAAGAAAGCAGAATACAACAAAGCAAACAAAGAGACGAAGAGGGCAATAAGAGAAGATCTAAGAAGGTACAACACAAAGCTAGTAAGAGACATAATGGAAACGTCAAGATCCACAAGAGAAATGAAGAAAGAGATATTCCAGGACAAAAGTTTGATGACAGGAACAATAGGCCCAGGAGGAAACAAAATCACGTCAAGGAAAGGAATTGTCGAAGCTGCGACCACATTCTACGAAGGCCTATACAGGAGCACCATAGAAGACAGAGAAGAAGAAATGGAAAAATACAGGAACCTAGAGGCCGAAGAGGTACCCTCAATCATCGTGTCCGAAATAAGAACATCTATCAGTGAACTGAAACGAGGAAAAACTCCAGGAGAAGACGGAATAACAAATGAATGCATTAAAATCAGCGAAGAAATACTCCGGGAACCACTAAAACAGATATTCAACGACATATTAGAGAAAGAAGAAATACCTCAACAGTGGAAAGAGAGCAACATCATACTGCTGCATAAAAAGGGATCAAAGGATGACATAAACAATTATCGCCCAATCAGTCTGCTATCAAACATCTACAAGCTATTCTCGAAGATAATAACGAGAAGAATGTCAAAAGAACTAGACGGTAATCAACCACCTGAGCAAGCAGGCTTCAGATCAGGCTTCTCCACAGTAGACCATCTGCAAACCATAAATCAGATCATAGAAAAGGCACAGGAATTCAGACTAGGGCTATATATAGCATTCATAGACTTCACTAAAGCGTTCGACAGCGTAGAACATCCATGCGTACTTGAGGCACTGCTAAAACAGGGAATAGAAAGAAAATACATACGCTTACTAGCGAAGATCTATTCCAACAACACAGCCAAGATCAAAACGGATGAGGAAGGGACACCATTCACATTATTAAGAGGCGTCAAACAGGGAGACCCAATATCCCCTAAACTGTTCACAAGCCTATTAGAGCAAGTGTTTCGCCGAATAGACTGGGAAAACTACTGGATAGACATAGAGGGAAAGAGACTTACGAACCTAAGGTTTGTGTATGACGTCGTTTTATTTGCGAAGTCTGCAGAAGACCTAGAGAACATGCTGAAACAAATACAGACCCAATGCAAAAAGGTAGGCCTTCAACTCAACACCAGGAAAACAAAAGCAATGACGAATAGAGAGGAAATCCAGATCCAAATGGAATCGGAAGCACTAGAATACGTCCAGGAATACGTATACTTGGGTCAAAGCATATCATTTCAAGACAGCAACAACAAAGAACTAAAGAGGAGGATCTCACTAGCCTGGAGAAAGTTTTGGAGCCTACGTTTCATCCTAATGGACAAGTCGCAACAGCTAAAGTTCAAACGCGAAATCCTAGACAGCTGCATACTCCCAACACTAATATACGGAGCACAAGCGTGGACAACAACCCAGCAACAAAGGACTTCAATACAGACTACTCAGAGGAAGATGGAAAGGAAGATATTACAGATAGCAGTAAGAGACCGAATAAGAAACGCCGAAATCAGGAACAAGACACAGGTAAAGGACGCCGCGACAGCAGCCCAAGTAGCGAAGTGGAGATGGGCAGGCCACACAGCAAGAATGGACAACAACCGCCGGGCAAAAATAGCAACGATGTGGGACCCAAGAGAGGGAGAGAGGGGACCAGGAAGACCAAGAACGAGATGGGTGGACGAAATAAAGAGGAACGCTGGCAGCACCTGGACTAGGATGGCGAGGAACCGAGAAGTCTGGAAGGAACACGTAAACCTCATAAAATACTAAGAACAGACTAATTTATTGGTTTAGGTTAGGTGGCTCTAGGCCATTAAGCATGAAAAAGATATAAAAAGGAGAGGAAGGTGCCAGAGAACTTACCAATTGGCAGGAGAAGCTGGTCTTCAATTGGTGCTGGCTCTGGTATCATAGAAACACATAAAAAGAAAGAACAATAAAAACGAAAATTTTCGGACAAACTTTGCCCTTTGTCAATCACTTAGAGAATGGAGCTTGAAGAGAAAGTGTAGGGTTGCCAACCTAGCCAACTGATGAAGAATGGCATCCTATGTTCTCTGGCCAGGAGGGAAAAGGTGTTATCTGATGTTGAGGTTGGGGGGGTTTCTGGATTTGGTTATCCACTGGTGAGCCAGTTCCCACCTTCTGAGTTGGGAGGGGTTGCAGCTATCAGGGAGGCTTTTGATTACTTTGATGGTGAAACAGTCCTCAAATGATATCCCATGGTCCATAGTGTGTTTGGATACAGGTTTATCTGGATTTTTGCTTTTGCAGTCATGCCTGTGGCCATTCATTCTTTTTCTTAAAGTTTCAGTGGTTAATCTATGTATTGGGCCGGGCATAGATTGCATTGTAGTTGATACACTATGTTGGAGGAATTGCATGTGTGGTGACCCTGGATCTTATACTCTCTATGGGTGATTGAACTTTTGAAGTTTTCAGCTGGATGATGAATAGAGCAGGTCTTGCAGGTAGGTCTATTGCATGGGAAAGTGCCTTTAGGTTCAGAATTGGATGTAGGCCTTTCTTGTAAGCGCTTGGGCTTAACCAGTTTTTGTTTCAAGTTAGGGAGTTGTCTAAACATCACAGAAGGGGATTTTGAAAGAAGATCTCTTGTGTGTGGGCTTGCTTGCAAAATATTGTAGCCGTCATGGAGGACCTTATTGAGGTTTTGAAGGCCATGGTGATATGTGGTTATAAGATGTATATCATCAGATGAGTGTCTTCGTGGGGTGTGCTCACCAGCGGTATTCATTTGTGCTCTTTGAATTTGACCCTGTACTAGAGTCCGCGGATAACATCAGGAGACGAAAGCATCCTCTAGCTGTTTGTTGAAAGTAGTCCTATCTTTTTCTGCTGTAAAGATCCGTTTTGCTCTTAAAGCTTGGCTGAATGGAATAGAGCGTTTGGTGTTATTTGGGTGGCAGCTATTAAAATCCAGGAATTGTAGTTTTTTGGTGGGTTTAACATGTACTGCGGTGCTGATGGACCCATTTTTGAGGCTGACATTGACGTCCAAGAAAGTGACTAGTTCTGCAGACGAGTTCCAGGTAAAGTTCAATGTAGAGTGGTTCTGAAGGTTATTGAGAAATTCTTCCAACTTATCTTGTCCATGGGTCCATATGAGGAAAATGTCGTCAATGAAGCGGAACCAACAGAGTGGTTGAAGAGTCTGCTTCTGTAAGAAAGTTTCTTCAACCCGTCCCATGTATAGGTTGGCATAGGATGGGGCACACCCCACGAAGACACTCATCTGATGATATACATCTTATAACCACATACCACCATGGCCTTCAAAACCTCAATAAGGTCCTCCATGACGGCTACAATATTTTGCAAGCAAGCCCACACACAAGAGATCTTCTTTCAAAATCCCCTTCTGTGATGTTTAGACAACTCCCTAACTTGAAACAAAAACTGGTTAAGCCCAAGCGCTTACAAGAAAGGCCTACATCCAATTCTGAACCTAAAGGCACTTTCCCATGCAATAGACCTACCTGCAAGACCTGCTCTATTCATCATCCAGCTGAAAACTTCAAAAGTTCAATCACCCATAGAGAGTATAAGATCCAGGGTCACCACACATGCAATTCCTTCAACATAGTGTATCAACTACAATGCAATCTATGCCCGGCCCAATATAGAGGATTAACCACTGAAACTTTAAGAAAAAGAATGAATGGCCACAGGCATGACTGCAAAAGCAAAAATCCAGATAAACCTGTATCCAAACACACCATGGACCATGGGATATCATTTGAGGACTGTTTCACCATCAAAGTAATCAAAAGCCTCCCTGATAGCTGCAACCCCTCCCAACTCAGAAGGTGGGAACTGGCTCACCAGTGGATAACCAAATCCAGAAACCCCCCCAACCTCAACATCAGATAACACTTTTTCCCTCCTGGCCAGAGAACATAGGATGCCATTCTTCATCAGTTGGCTAGGTTGGCAACCCTACACTTTCTCTTCAAGCTCCATTCTCTAAGTGATTGACAAAGGGCAAAGTTTGTCCGAAAATTTTCGTTTTTATTGTTCTTTCTTTTTATGTGTTTCTATGATACCAGGGTAAGAACAGACTAAGACAGTGAAAGTGAAAATAAGTGAATAGTGGAGTGAAAAGGAGAAAGTGTAGACTAAAAGTTACCAGAGACCAAGACAAACGAATTCAGAAGGACAAAGACAGGAAAATTCCACATTCGTAGCTCAAATGTGGGAAGAACAATCGAGCTACCCTCCTTTTAGGAGAGGCCATTGCCTTTAAGGGATTGAAAGCTATTTTTATTTTATTTAATATCAGAATTAGCAGGTAAAATACTGCATGAAACTGAGAAGTTCAAGTCTGATTTCAAAGTTGGGGAATTGTTAATATTAGTCATTTTACTTTAACTTTTTAAAAAATAAACAGGTATTCAGATCACTTACTGTCGATTCTGCAAAATTGGTTGAATGAAAGACATCTGGTGCTGGTATATGTACGGCCTTCTTTTCGTTCGCACCACTTCCACTCTTGCCTGTTTGTGTTTTCAAGGATCTAATATATGCATCTTTTATAGTCTTCCATTTCATTTGAACTTCCTTTCCTGAAACAAGTCGAATTTACATTATTTGAATTTAACATACTATGTTACTTTCAGGTATTTGGCTACAGGGTGTTCAATTCGTTCAATGTACTTCCAGTACCTTATTGGTCGCAAAACATTGTGTACTATTATTAGAGAGACATGTGACGCTTTATGGAATGGGCTACGCAATGAATATATTGTGACAAAGCCAGAAAAGCCTAGAGCCTGATAGAAGGAGGAGTAAGCCAGAAAGAACTAGAACGACGGAGTCTAGAAGGATCGCGCTCCCCTAGTGGATGGACGGCAGACGAGCGCCAGTGGGCGTGACCGCAGCACGGCTATTGGAGCCGCGTGCCAACGGGTGCGGCCTACTCCCTGGCACGGCGCGGTGAGTGACGGCGCGCGCTCGTGGGAGGGGCCAGAGGTGGAGCCACGCGCTAAGGGCTTGACGGCGCACCGCGCGGACATTCTAGACCATGCGCGGGCGGAGCTTTCCAGATCTCGACTCTGGAACTTTCCTTAAGGCTATATAAGGAGTGCGAGCAGCCGAGCCGAGTCAGTCAAGGAGAGTTCAGTACAGTGTGAAGAGTCAGTACATCAGAGGAGAGGCAGTCCGTGAAGAGCCGGAGGGTCAACGAGGGAACAGTCAGAGAGGCAGTCCGTGAGTAGCGGCGAGCGTCAGCGTCAGAGGGTGAGCTGGACGGAGAGGACTGATCAGCGCGGCCTCGAGTGAGTGTGTCTTGGGAAGCTGAGGAGCCAGTGACCGGAGGGACCCGAGAGCGGAATAGCTAGTCAACGGGGAACTAGTGACCAGAGGGAAGGGTGAACGGAAGAGCTGGTGAGCTGATCTGGGCTGAGGCAGTGCCGTCCCGGGGAACTCTGCGCGACGGGTGGATCGCACAGCGGCAGCGAGGACTGTGGAGTTGACCGGCGCGACGTGGGATGATCTGGATTGGACTGGAACAGTGCTGTAATTAGGACTGAGCACAGTGAGAGTGAGCTCTGAACAGGACAGTGAACTGGCGAATAGTCTGGAGTTTTCTGGCTGTATTGTCAATTGTTGTAGGAAATAAAGAAACCTCCATCCTTCAATTATAAACTCGGTGTTCTCATTTTGAACCCCGACGAGCCCTTGTTACAATATGAAGCAGCCAGCAAAAGAAGATTGGATTACAATATCAAACAAGTTTGAAAGAATTGCAAATTTCCCACACTGTCTCGGAGCGATCGACGGAAAGCATATCCGGATTGTAAAACCATCTTATAGTGGGAGCAATTTTTTTAACTATAAACATTTTTTCTCATTGGTACTAATGGCAGTGGCTGATGCCGAATACTGTTTTACATACATCAGTGTTGGGTCCTACGGGAAATTAAGTGATTCCAATGTATTCAAATCTACACAATTTGGACAAGAATTGTACTTGGATAAGTTAAATTTACCGGAACCAAAACCACTTTCAGGTATGTCAGAAAGTCAAAATCAAAATGTCCCTTATGTCTTTGTGGCTGATGAAGCATTTGCTCTTAGTACTCATTTGTTGAGACCTTTTCCTAGCAGAACACTTACAAAGGAAAGAAAAATATTTAATTACAGATTGTCTAGGGCTAGGAGATTTGTGGAATGCGCTTTTGGAATAATGTCTAATAAATGAAGAATTTTGCATCGTCCAATTGATGTTAATGTTGAATTTGCTGATTCCATTGTTAAAACATGTTGCATTCTACATAATTTTGTAAGACAAAGGGATGGCTACAACTTTGAGGATAGTTTGACATGTGATTTGGAAAGTATACCATCGCAAGGTTTAAGAGGTACTAAGAATGGTATTCTTGTACGTAATATGTTTATGGACTACTTTTGTTCAAGCGAGGGATCAGTTCCTTGGCAAAATAAGTATCAGGCCTAACGGAGCCTGAAGCAATAATTTGATTCTTGGAAAAGTAGAAAGTGCACAAATAGAATTTGTAGCAATAAAAAATGACAACAATGTCATATTGTTCATGTAGCATATTTATTAATTTAATAAAAAATGACAATAATGTCATATTGTTCATGTAGCATATTTATTAATTTATTATCACCAGGGTCCGGATTCTGATGACTTAAAATTGTTTGAAAAATGGCCTATAAAATGACCCTAAATTAAAGAAAATTACTTAATAACTATAAAAAATTACCTAAAACTGATATTTTATTAATAAAAAATTATTATTGCACACACAAAGTTTTAGACTAATTTTTACATAATTTTAAAAACTGTAAATAACTGTAATGGTGTGAATGTTCTTTTCTCACGGAAATTTATACTGGCACTGAGGAACTGGCGATTCAAAGTTCGGCATTTCCTTTTGCGGTCTGCCGGATTATGTTATTGTTTATTGAGGGTGAACAGTAGTTTGCATTCTCAAATCCAAGCAGGTGCCAAGTCAATCTAATAACAATAGTAATATAATTTTGGCATTTCTTTGATCCTCATTTCCGACTGAGATATGACAACACTTTTCCTTCTTGCATTAACAAACAAACACTTCAAAGAGAGAACCGCTAGCGACGAAAAAAAGTTAATACACTCAATGTAAATGCATGAAAATGACTAAATAAAGAAGCAAATGACACGAAAATGACAAAATAATGACGTAACATTGAAATAAATGCCCAATACATATAAAATTGCATAAAATGATGTAATAAAAATGTATTTGTATAATCTACCTATAGAGGCCATGATTAGAATTTATATACAAGTTGGCAATGTCTGTGCAGCATCAATAAAAAGATGACATGTCATCAGAATCCGGGCCCTGATTATCATTTACCTATTCTATTTTGTTCTGCTAACTCGATTTCCTTGTATCTCTCTCCAACAACCGCCTCAGTGACTTTTTTCCATGCTTCCACTTTTGCTATTCGATTTTTATAGTTTTCATCACCTGTATTGTACAATACAGGATACATCTCTACTTGCACTATGATCTCTTCACTGTCTAGTTCCATTTTGTCAGTACACAAACAAACAAACAAAAACAAACAATGAACAACAACAATTATACAACAAGGGCGCTCGAGACAATGAGTTACTGTCGCTGCCAGCAGATTTCTACAGCTAGTGAAGCCAGATTGCCGCAGTAGATTACTGCGCCAAAATGGAACATGTTCTATTCCGCGGCAGTAGAAATTTTTACTGCCGCAGTAATTGTGTTAAGAGCAGTAAAATGACTGCCCATATAGCCACCTAGACTTGTTTGCGTGTGTTCCATTTTCAAGCAGTAGAATGCTGCTCGCTTCAGCAGTCGAATACTGCTAGTGGAGCCGTAGCCTCAAACTGCAGTGAAACTTCAACTTGAAACTTCCCATAAAACATGACGGAAATACATGGATGCAAAAGGAAATTTCTGCACTGTATGAGTCTAGAACACCTTCAAAGAAATAATGCCTAATTCATCATTCCCTTATGATATAATGAGGTTACTGAAAAATTTCAAGTGTAAAAGTTAATGTATTTTGTAGAACATATAGAATAGTTTTTAGTGTTTTAGAACATGGTAGCAGTTTTGAAATTAAAACGTTACATTACATAATTATTCTCTCTATATTTTTATACATCTTTATATCATTGCCTTGTAATGAGTTTAATGAATGAATGAATCTTACTTATTTCATTACTTTTCTTACATTTTGAGGTATTGAACTCTCATGATCATTTTGTTTATTTACAGTTGATCGAGAGTACAGTGGAAAACTTACCAGAATAATTCAGTGTGTAAATTGCACAGGTGGCACAAAGCCAAGTTCAGATGGGAAATTTTGTGAACCTTGTGTATTTAACTGCTCATGTCCAGCAGACACTCATGAAGAGATAGAGCAAATCTGTGTACCTGTGAACAGTCTACAAGGGTGGCCTGATGATAAAAACAGTTACATTATTAATTTTGAAAATGGAGAAAAAATAGACTCATATTTCATCAGGAAATATTTAAGACTCTCTATATACCTGTGCAAAATGGTAATTTGTATGAACTTTTTAAAAATTTACTAGTGTTTCACTTAAAGGCAGTGTATTGTTGCAGCGACTTATGTGGCCTTAGAGGCCGATTGAATAGTTTTAATTATTATTTAGTTATGAAAGGAAGTGCGCATAAACATGCATAGATAATGTTTTAGAGGAGTCAATTAGTTTTGGCTGTATTCCTTTAAGGATTTCACTCTCTTTTGGCACTTGAGTATATGGTATCTGTCATAAAATCCATCACACAGTGTGCACACACAGTCACAGCCGGGGGCGTGATATCGTGTATTCTTGCAAATTTTGTGGTGGTAGCCATGGGTAGCTAGGCTTGTTAGCAGGCGCCTTAATTCCTGGTTCGGCCGGGTCCAGTTTCTGTCGATCATAGCCTCCGTGCCGTAGAACTCAAGCCATATATCCTCTTGTTTTTCTTTCCTCTCTGCCAGGGCACAGGTCCAATTTGGCGTCGATGGTAGGGCCATCTTTATCTTAATGTCTTCCAGGAGAAAAGTTTCCCTAGCAAGGACATATGCAAGTCTAGAGGGCGCGTATTTTGAAATTCCGAGAGAGGCTTTTAGAAAGCGCGCTTATACCTTCTCTAATGAGTTTAGATTGTTTACACTCAATTTTTCCCAGATTATCTCTAGTCCATAGCTGAGAATTGGGACAATTTTGGCCTGGAACAGGAATAAGGCCATTTCAAGTGACAAGGCGGTGATGTTTTTGATTGTATATATGGCTCTGATTGCTGCTTAAGTTCTGTCTTGGATATGTATTCTGAAGGAGCTTGCAGACGTCTGTAGCGTGACTCCTAGGTACTTGAAGGAGTCGACGATTTCAAGTGGTTCACCTTTGTATGTTAATGTGTCCTCTGGCTTGGGTCTCCCACCTTTTCTGAAAGTCATTTGAACTGTCTTTTTTCTGTTTACAGTGGTTTCTGTCAGCCCAGTCTGTCAGGGCGTCTAGGGCGCACTTCAGGTCCTGCCAGTTTGGGGAGAATAGGGCCATGTCGTCTGCATACATCAGTAGTGTGGTTTCCTTGGATTGCTGCCGGATTGCGTTAGTGATGTCGGATGTTGCCACGTTGAATAGTAATGGGCTGATTGGATCCCCTTGGAGAATTCCATTTGTCTGTCTGATTTTTCCAGAAGAGGTCACTGAGTCATTGATAGTGACTATGTTGTAGGCTAGGATGCTGCGTATGAGTTTGGTTTCTGGGTTGTCTTGTGTGGTTAGAGCTTCTAGCTTCTTCATCACTATGTCTCGGTCCAGCATGTCGAAGGCTTTGGTGTAGTCTATAAACACACAGTGAAGTTTCCCTTTCGGCAGCTGTATCGAGTCTTCTATTGCGTTTATCAGAGTGTTTACTGCTTGGAGTGTGTTCTTGCCTTTCCTGAATCCAAACTGTTCTTCAGGTATGTGTTGGTCTATTTTCTTTGACAGCCTTGTATTCAGGATCGTCGTGAGGATTTTGAAGTCTGTATTCTCTGTATGAATTTGGATCTCTGTTGTCTCCTTTGCCTTTGTATAATGTTTTGATTTCAGAGTGTCTCCATCTTTCTGGTATGTTGCCAGTTTTTATACATTTGTTTATTAAGGAGGTCCATGTGTCCAGGAGGGCTTCTGTGTATATTCCATCTGGGCCGCTTGCTTTTCCATTAGGCATGCTTGCGATGGCTTCTTTTACTTCCTCTTTGGTGACCATTTCTGCATTGACCGACATTTGACTGAGCAGGTTGGGCGCAGAGCTTGTATCAGCCGAGCAAGCTTGTTTGGAGTTAAGAAGGTGCGAGAAGTGTTTTTCCCAATCTTCTATATGAATTCCCTTGGCAATTGCGGTCGAATGCTTCGTTTGGGCTGAGAATGGGTTTCTTATTGCTTCTTCTGCCGCATTCCTTGCTTCTTGCTCTATGTAATTTGTTCTTGTTGTCTTTAACAGCTGCTTGTATCTCCTGCGTTCCTCCGCATAGAAGAGAATGTTCTCCTCAGTGCGTGCAGATTTTAGGAGTTGTAGTGCATTGAGTGTCTTCCTTCGTGCTTCGTAGCATTCTCTGTTGAACCACTTTTTCGAATTCCTAGGGGTGCAGCGTAAGGTGGCTTTGTAGCTGATTCGCTCCAGGGCATCGTCAAGGCTATTTTTGTCTATCAGCTCATTTATTTCTTTTATCTCTGAGTCTTCTGC
The DNA here is from genome assembly GCA_964059195.1 of Ectobius pallidus. Lineage (NCBI taxonomy): Eukaryota > Metazoa > Arthropoda > Insecta > Blattodea > Ectobiidae > Ectobius > Ectobius pallidus. The sequence continues at coordinate 58,045,601 of CAXKWD010000007.1, read as the reverse complement.
GATTTTCTTCCCAGTTAGTTTCCGTGTTTTCTTGTTTTCTGGTTCTTTTTGGTTGCGGGTGTCCATGCCAGTGGCGTATATGTTTGCTGCTATTGGTATATGTTTCCTATAGGCGGCACCTGCCCTTGGCCATAGATGTTTCTCATTTGTTATATGGAGATTCTTATGCGTTAGTCTGTGCAGTATTAGGTCAATTGTGCTTGTGCCATTGGGCGCGAGGTAAGTGTAGTCCATTGGCTTATTCGTGAGAGTGAAACCCTACTCTACTAATGTATCCAGTATGGTTCTACTTCTGAGGTCTGGTTTATCAATTCGGCAATTGAGATCTCCAGCCAGTATTATATTTTCCTCGGGTTCTGTATGTGACAGTGCTTGTGCTATGGTTTCCTTGGCATCATTGATTGTCATAGCCGGGCTAAGGTACATTCCTATGAATGTTAGCATTTTCAGTTTGACAATGGTAGTATTATCCGTCGTTAATATGTACTTTGGTTTCCCCATCTTTCCATTATAGTAGAAGGATACTCCCCCTGACGGTCTGCCCATTTGGTTTGCTTTTGCTAATGCGTGGACTGCGTAGAGGCCTGGGATCTCCGCTTCGCTTGTTAGCATGGTTTCTGTTAGGATGGATATATCAAAGTCTGGAATCGGGTTTATTGGTAACTCTTTCAAAGCATTTTTTAGTCCTTCTATATTCCAAAGCAGTAATTTCAGATTTTCATTTTTCTTGTCATGCAAGCTGCGTTCCTGGTCTCGCTTGTAAGGGCTATTCGAGGGATGCTCCTCCTGCCACTCTTCCGTGGTGTCCCTGGGGGAGACGAAATCTCCGCACTAGGACTCCCTTGGGCCAGAATTCCGGGTTTTCAATTTGTTCCAAGTAATCAAAAGGGATGCCAACTTTGAAAGCCTTATAAGTGCCCCTGCTGTTAAGGTCTTCGCAGCTCGTATTTCCAACAATTCCATTTTTGTTCAGGTATTTCATGACACTGTCTGTTGTGGAGTTCTGCTTCAATCTGCTTACGTAAAGCCAAGCCGTTTTCTCTCCTGCTTGGAGGTCGTTATCTTCCTTTGTCCCTATCGTCACTGTTTGGCGCTGGATTCTCTTCCTCCTCCTAACTACTTGTGTCCATGAGCTGGTGTTGTCTTCTTGCTCCTCGATTACATCTTCAGTGTGTGTTTCCGGTTGGTGGTTTTGGTTAGGCTGTGAGGCGCTTCGTTCTTTTCTATTCATGATGCTCTCCTCGCTATTTGATTCGCTTTCTACAACTGTAGATATTTTCTTTATTATTGGTGATCTATCTTCGTTCATTAGTTTCCTTATCTTCTCCTCGATGGTTCTTGCCAGATTGTTTTCCAGGAAATTCATGATGGTGTCCACCTTCCTGGATAGGTCTTCAATTTTCTTGTTTTCTGCGGTCTCTTCCACGAGTAGATCATGTTAACAATTGTCACACATCCATAGAAGTTTACAGTTTCTCCGTGTCAGGATTTCAAATTCTCCTGTTGTCATACCTGTGCACTCCTTGTGGTGCCACCTCTTGCATACTCCATCGCATAGTATGGAGATGTCTTCATCTTTGATTTTCCGTTTACAGGTTCCACACTCTGATGGTTCGTTTCCGTTCTTTTCTGTCATGGTAGTCATTATTTAGTTATGGGACTACCTTTTACTTTTCTATACCCTTAGCAAACAGGGATGGCGGATGAGGCCAGGTAGGTTCCTTCACCCGCAAGCACCCTCACATTTAGAAGCATAGGAGATTAGGACAAACTGTAATTTGCACCCCATGAGTCACCTAGTCTACTTCAATCAGTCAATCTTAGATTTTTTTAATATGTCATTTTATCTTAAAATGTTTGTTATATATCAATTCTACACATAATTACAAGAAATATGACACCAAACAACGTATAATTTACTTCAATTGGAACATTTCTAACAAATGATGAAGTAAGTCACTAAGATGACTCGTAAGTGTAAATCATATGTTTCTGTTCCAACAAATGAGTTCTTCAGTAACATCTTAGACTCTGGACTAGGCAGTAGCCTTTACGGTTTTTCGTATCTGTTCAGTTTGCCAGTACATATGTGCTTTTATGTTCATGTCAGTTATAGTTATTGAGTTTTAGTGTAAAGGCCACAGCACTGTGACTTCCATGAAAAATCGCCAAATAATTCATTCACAGGCGAGAACAATGATAGCGAGTGTTATTCAGTATTTTGAAAGTGAAAAAAATAACAAAGGACCTTTACTTGATGTAAACAAAGTATTACAACGAACTGCCGACGCATGCTGAATTTCTTCGAGAACTGTTCAAAGAATAAAAGCACAAGTTTGTGAAGTGACGAAGATTACTAACAGCCACGATAACATCACGGAAGAAGCCATGGAAGTTGTGGAAGAACAAATTCCAAATCATTTACCAATTCATTCCAACGTAGCCCTGCGTACACCACGAAAAGGAAAGTCAAGAGAAAGAAAAGTAACGAATCTGGACGAGTTTGACATGGCAGCAGTCTGGCATCACATTATGGTGTATTATGAGAAAACGGAGGTACCGACTTTGCCTAAATTAATTCATTCATTAAGTGAAGCCGGTTTATTTACTGGAATTTGCGGCTCATTACGAAGAGTAATAAAATGCCTAGGATGTAGATAGAAGAAATTTCAAAAAAGGAAGATCTTGATTGAAGAACCTTCAGTCGCTTTATTAAGATGTAATTTCCTTCGTAAAATGCACCATGTGGATTTGTCAAAAGTATATTTTCTGGATGAAACATGGATAAGTCAGAATGAAAGCAAAGAAAAGGGTTGGACAGACGACTCAGTAAAATGTACTCTAGCATCACCATTAGGGAAAGGTAAATGCCTTATTAACTGTCATGCAGGAAGTTCTAGTGGTTGGATCAAAGCACCTCCATTGGTATTTGAATAAAAAAAGACAGGAGATTACCATGAGGACATGAACAGTGCAGTATTTGATAAATGATTCTTTGGCACCTTACTTCTAGTTCTTCCTCGTGGTGCTACAGTAGTAATGGACAATGCGCCATATCACTCGAGGATAAAATAAAAGGGTCTCACTTCTTCTTCGACTAAAGCTGTCATGATACAGTGGCTACAAGAGTGAGGATTTCCCTTTTCGAATGACCTAAAAAGACCTGATCTCTACCAGCTTGTTCGCCTTCATAAACCTCATGTACCCACCTACATCATCGATGAGAAAGCTGCCAAGATGGGGTTTAAAGTAATACGCCTTTCACCATATCATTGTCACTACAATTCTATTGAGATGGTGTGGTCCTACCTCAAAGGATTTGTAAGGGAACGGAACACTTCATTCAAAATCAAAGACGTTCAGGACTTGTTTTTCGAGCTATAAGCACAGTGAAAGCAGATCAGTGGAAGAAATATGTGGACCACGTTAAGGACATATTAGATGCAGACTGGAAAAAGGAAGGACTAGACCAACAATGTGCGCAGCAGTTTCTTACAAACTTGCTTCCAGGTGAAAGTGATCAGGACAGTGAAGACGATAGTGACAGTGACAGTGATCAAGATAACTTCGGTGTTACTCCTCTTTAGTACCAGTAAGTCTTTGCATGTAACTTGAAGGACTAACTTATTAATATAGGCTATTGCTCTAAAACTATTATATGCCTGCAAGCATGTTCTTTAGGTATCTCGATTCCACAGTATCCCTAAGGATATAAATATGTTTTACGTACAAATATTTTTATATTTTGTTGATAAATTTTATAAATATATTTGGACTTTAATCGTAATATTGTTTCCCTTAACAATTCTGTAGTATTACTGTCATATGGTTAAAAATCTCATTAATGAATTAAAACAGCTGTAAATAAATGTTGTGTAGGGTACGTTTAATTTTTAAATACGAAAATAATACCCGATCGCGTATTTTCACCCCATTAGTGACATATTGTATAGACCCAATCAAACTAAGATTTTTTTAAGTTGCAGTTTTATCTTAAAATGATTTATATAAATAAATTCTCCACATCATTAGAATTTATTGGAATTGCAAATTCAGAAAAAGTACATAAATAAATAAAAGTTACGAGAAAACTGCTTTCAAGTCCTATGTTCCTATTAAAGTAATTATGCATTGTTTGGTGCCATTTTTCTTGTAATTATGTGTAGAATTAATATTTAACATACATTTTAAGATAAAATGACATATTAAAAAAATCTAAGATTGATTGATTGAAGTAGACTAGGTGACTCATGGGGTGGAAATATGGTTGGTCCTAATCTCCTGCACTTGTAAATGTGAGGGTGCTTGCAGGTGAAGGAACCTACCTGCCTCAACCGCCATCCCTGTTTGCTAAGGGTATAGTTATATATTTATATATATTTGTACCTTTTTAAAATATATAGCTGGGCAACCATTTAATTTTAGAGGCCATTTGAATAGATTGTAGGAGCAGGGAAGGAAGTGACCTCCAAGAAATGACCAAGTCCGAACATATGCACTAAACAAAACATCTATTCTCATTTGTCATTAATCAATACATCACCCTTGGAATAATTCTGTAAGTAGTAGACTATATATAAACACTAAACAAAACAACCCTATACAAGACCAATAATATAATATAATATAATATTTGAACAATATAATTTTCCAATGAAAATTTAATAATAATAAATGTAATTGTTACCGTATGTGTAATTACGTCTTCAAGCTTCAGAATACTAGGTAATATAATTTTCTGTGAGATTTCAATAACCACTCTGAAGTTAACAATATGTCAAAACATAGTCTTTCAAACTGTAGAAATTGGAACAATATAACCTTCCGTAAGAATTCAAATTTTATTCATTCTTGTGTCCGACTTTAGCGTTGTGTAACAAATAGTTGAATAAAAACACTTTCTTTAACGCACTTTATTTTACCTTAGTAATTTTATGATAAATTAACTAGGCCTGCAATTTCCCAAGAATTGGCCACTATACTTTTTGCATAAGAACTTCACCATAAGTTTCCAGTTAGTACCTACGAAATCACTTACCCCTACATTCCCATATGTATGATCTATATATACACTAATCAATAATAAATCCTGTTCAATAAGGTCAGCCCAGCCTAGCTCTGTAAGCATAAAAGTCGTAAACTTACAATGCACTATAGCTGAGTTCGGGGTCAATAACTGAAATAACTGCGACAGGTGAAGTGAGTAGGGAGACCAAAGGTTTATTTCTATACTTCAAGATTAAAACTAGATAAACTGATAAGATATGGTACATTCCCCTACCCTATAACTCACACGAAGCAATTCAGCACCAGGCTAAAAATAATTAAATCTCTGTTTCAGAACTTAGTAGTGATCCTCTGCCAAGAATATCTTAGCTCTCCTGTACAATTACTATTAATACTAATTTCTTTCTTTATATATACAATTTCTAGATAACCATAATGCAGTCTCCTTAAATTTCATCTGGGATAGAAGAATGTTCTAGAAGTTACTGACTTCCCCCACCCACACACAATGCTAAGCCATTGTAGTTATAAATAACTGCTTACGTATCGACATTGAATACACAATTCTTCATTGGGCCAAGAAGCAATACCTTCAATGTTCCTGAGTTCCTGTATGATAAATTGTGAAGCTATTTATTGAAAACATTAGTCATCTTTGCATTTCTAGACATATTATGAAGAGGTGATATGCTAATATCTGGTAACTTCTAATCAAATGTCCGAACATAAATTTAGCACGAGTACTTGAAACTTAATGCAAACTTTAATACAATGGATGAATATATTGGAACAGACTTACATCCAGCAGACGTCCAAACCCCATGCCACTGATTGTAACCCACTACTTGTTCACTTGATCACTCTCTGCAACAGAATCTCATGGCCGTACATCGCGAACCCTGAACTCCCCTGAACAAACTCACGCATGCGCAGAACACCGCTGTGAACAGAGATTATAGTACCAACACTCGGAACTTGATTTTTTAATAAATGCAGCAGGATTTATTATTATTATTATTATTATTATTATTATTATTATTATTATTATTATTATTATTATTATTATTATTATTTTCAAAATTTTTAGATTCACAGCGTTGAGGCTGGATTCAAGATTCTGTTCCAGAATGCCTCCAGCCCCCTCAGGAGTAGATTCTTCACGGGTCTGGTCCTTATAGCACCTTCCTCAAAATGTGAGCAGTTCCGAGCAGGGCAATCTCTTGAATTTTGGAAACCTGTGCTTCTCCCATTATCGTGATAGATTGTTTTCCAGGTTTTTTGGTATCGTACCCAGTGTTCCAACTATAATAGGTATGACTTCAGTTTTCACGTTCCACATTCGACTGATTTCTATCTGAAGGTCTCTATATTTCAACCTTTTTTCAGCTTCCTTTGAAACCACATTCTGGCAGTTTGGGATTGCAACATCAATTAATTGACAGGTCCTATTCTTAGCGTTTAGTATTACTATGTCTGGCTTGTTTGCAGAAACTGTTTGGTCTGTATGGATTTGTCGATCATACAGTACTGTAACATGTCCCATACATTCAACAGGGTTTGGGGTATGTTCATACCATCTACTGCATGTTTCTGAGCTTAGGGATTTGCATACTTGCCAATGTAGATATTTGCATACATTATTATGTCTCTCCAAGTATTCTTTTTTTGCTAGAATAGGACATGCTGAGATAATATGATCAATAGTTTTTGATTGGCTCTGACAGAGGCGACATTTATCATCTTGTGAATTCTTCAGAACATATTTCTCATAATGATGTGTTCTTAAAGCTTGATTTTGAGCAGCAATTATAATGGCTTCAGTCTCCGGCTTCAATTTTCCTCTGATTTTCCACCTGTATGTCTTTTCTTTGTCTATTTGTATTCCATCCAACCTTTTCAGGTACTGTCCATGTAGTTGTTTATTTCTCCATGCTTCTTTCAACCTACTCTGTGATTCTACTTTGCTGTTAAATTTATTCAGCATAGAGTTATTATCTGAAGACATCTGTGGGGTTTGTATACCGTACTTTTTAAGACAATATTTCTTGCTTTACTTATGATTCCATTATTTCCATACTTTAAGTCCATCATATTAATCTGTCTCACATATGGATCATCTAAATGGTTTGCTACATATCTTCCTAGGTTAAATATCGCATTTTGGTGTGCAGCTTCAATTTGTCGGAGTCCTTTCTCCTTATTTTCGTGAAACATAAAGTCTGTCAACATCAGCTCTAGGGTGAATTAACCCACACATGTGAAGCATTTTTCAGGTTTTACGGTCCATGCAATAAATTTCTTGTTTTGTCCATTTAATTGTCCAAACCCATTTTTTACTACTGGAACAGCTAATGTGCCAATCGCCGTAATTTTATTTTTGGCACTTAATTCAGTTCGCGTGATAATTCTGACACTTCTATAATATTCTTTTCGTATCTCATCTTTCATTTTTTTCTGTGCAGATTCCAAAATTTTCTTCTATCCCCAGATATTTGTAGCTCCTTCCCGGTTCCAAATCCCTGACTTCTAGGTCAGTATCTAAGCTAATGTTTTCGGTCTTCTTTGGCTTGCCCTTCTCAATATTTATTTGTGCACATTTATCTACTCCAAGTTCTAACGAGACATCATCACTAAACTCTTTAACCACAGTCAACATTTCAGCTAGAATCCTGTTATTTCTATCATATACCTTCAGATCATCCATATAGAAGAGGTGGGTTATTTGCTTATAGTCTCTCTGTAGTCTATATCCAAAATTTTGTTCATTTAGTTGTCTGCTTAACGGAATTAAGCTAATACAGAACAACAGAGGTGATAGGGAGTCACCCTGAAAAATGCCTCGTTTAATTTCAATATTCCTTGATTTGCTCATTTTTCATCAGGATCTTTGTACACCATTTACTCATACTGTTCTTGCAGAAAGTTATTAATTTTGGATGGATACGATATAACTCTAAAGCATCCAAAATCCAGTCGTGGGAGACACTGTCAAAGGCTTTCTTATCATCTATCCATGCCATACTAAGATTTCTATTCCTCTTCTTTGCATCGTCCATCAGGGTTTTATTAAGAAGTAATAGCTCCTTGCACCCATATGATCCTTTTCGGCATCCTTTCTGTTCATTTGGAAGAACACCTTGACTTCAGAGCTGACCATAAATCTTATTTGTCATTATAGATGTTATTACTTTGTACAAATTAGGTAAACATGTAATAGGTCTATAGTTCTGTGCCACTTTCCAGTCACCCTTTTTGTGTATTAAGAATTTAATACCTTGGGTTAACCAGTCTGGAATCTCTTCTGGGTTATTAACGAGTTTATTTATGGAATCTGTTAAATGTCTATGGGTCGCTGTCAAATTTTTATTCCAATAATTTGGTAATCTATCATGTCCTGGGGTTTTCCAATTCACCAACTTTTTGACAGCCATGGCAAGTTCCTCTTCACTGACGGTTTCTGAATTCTGGTCGCCCTCAATTAATGGTAGTTCTTCCATTTATTTCTTTTCGTCTTCAATCCATTTTGCATTTTTATTGTACGTTTTTGTTTTCTCCCATAAGTCAGCCCAGATATTTTCAACCTCAATTACTGATGGAAACTGACTTCGTTCATCTCTTTCCTTGTTTAAAGTTCTGTAGAACTTCTTCTGGTTGGTTTTAAACAATTTATTTTGCATATAAAAATCCCTGCGTTTCTTATATCGTCTAATCCTTTGAGCATAAGCTTGAATTTTCTCCTTTAATTTTTCCACTGCATCCTGTCTGGTTATTTCATCTCGTATTTTATATTCCTTCTCGACATTTTTAATATTATTCTGTGCTTTGGTTGTGTGTTTTCTCTTACTCGATGCTTCATATAAAAGAGAAAGTTCGCATCGAGAATCTTCAATCTTACTTTCAATTCGTTTAATCCACTGCGGTTTTGAATTTTCCTTGACTTCCTTACGACTGTATGGTTTCTCTTCTTTCTTACCTAAAATTTTATCAGTTACTAGAGATGCAGCAGCATGCATCATATGGTTAATCTCTGTGATATTATATGTTGGAGTTTCTTCTAAGAGCAGATCAGCAAGGATACAATTTACATCCTTTATCATACTTCTTACTTTCAGATTATTATTGGTCTTCCTTAAGGATGGTCGTATATCTAAAGGCATCTGTTCAACTTCTTCAATTTTTTCACATAATTCCTGTTTAAGCGCAAATAAATCAGTATTCTGTTGAGTATGACAATTTTGTGTTTCATCTGGCAAACAAGATTGATTATCTTCCACAGCATTGAAATCAACATTATTCTCATCTTCATTCTGTGTATTTTCTCTTTGATAAGTCATTAAAAGTTGGTCTGTAGTAAATTTTTCTTTACTTAATGTATATCTTCTCTGGTTTGCCAACTTTTTGGAGTCTATCATGAGTCTCGTCTCAGGGTTCCGCTCCCGCCATTTTCTGTAGACCTCATGTTCGGAACTGCTATCTCTTGCTCTAGCATAGTAGAAACACCACAGCACTTCTTTCTGTTCGTCATCCGACCATTTCATTCTTTGGCCCTGCCTAATTGTCACTTCTGGAACTCTATGACTCACGTCAGTGAGGTTACTAGATGTACTAAACGACCTGGGCATACAAGGGGCAATACAAGCAGAGCCCCGCTTGCTATGGCAAGGCTTTATACAACCAGAGGGTGCCTGTTATCTGGAGGACATTGTTCAAGACTATCTCACCCTAAGCCATTCAACTTCTCAGCACGATGTTTCCACCTTAAGTTTGTGAATTTTTTTTCGAGGTTAACTCTTCTAGGTCCGTCGTGTTCTGCGAATCGGGGTTACATTATTATTCCTTTATTTATTTCTCTGTTTAACTAAACAGGTATATATTTATGTACATACAGCTTTACGTGCAGGTAAGTATACTGTAAATGTATATAGTAACAACAATTGTCCTGTTGTACACAACTTCTACTGGTCCACTTTTTCCCCAAGAACTCTTCTGACGATGTTACACGTTTCTAGGATTACCGCACGCTGCATAGATAAGTACAAATATTTCTGTACTTTTAATCGCTTTAAACTGTCTTGAAGCTTGAAGGGAATCTCACCAGTACATCCCAGCACAATAGGCACAATCTGTACAGTGTCCATATGCCACATAGCCTTGATTTCATCAGCAAGTGGTAAGTATTTATTAATTTTTTCCCCATAAACTTTTTCTACATTGGCTGCTAACGGAACCGCAATGTCGATGATGTAGGTGAGTTTTTCTTCCTTCAAGGAAAGCACAATATCTGGAATATTATTTTGTATGGTCTTATCTGTGATGATCTTCCTATTCCAGTACAATTTCGCCCTCTGATCCTCACATACAGGAGAAGGAACATATTTATAACAGGGTAATGTAGGTTCCTTTTCAAAGAACATGTTTTTCAGTTCTTGGTGAATAATATTGGCTACCTTATTATGACGATCAAGGTATTGCTTGTGTGCCATCACCTCACATCCAGATATTATATGACTTATAGATTCTTCTGCTTTCCCACACATACGACAGATGATGTTTTCTACCGCTTGCTTCATGATTCTCTTTTGGTAGCTGCGCGTTGGTATTACTTGATCTTGTATGGCTGCTACAAAACCTTCCGTTTCCTTGAATAAGTTTCCACTCATTAACCACTTATTATTATTATTATTATTATTGTTGTTGTTGTTGTTATTGTTATTGTTATTATTGTTGTTGTTATTATTATTATTATTATTATTATTATTATTATTATTTTGATAAAACGGCCATATGCTCTACCAGGTTACTGCTAACAAGAAATGTAATGACACAATCTTTAATTAAAGAATGCGACCTGCTTTCCTCAAATATAAACATATAATCTAGTGTCTGCATTGAATTACAAGTAAAGAATGTGCTGACGAAACAAAGTTCATGCTATTGACATAGCTCTGCTGACCGCACAATCAATCATGTTAAAACTGCAGACTTGACAGTTAGGCAATCAGATGTCTAATTATGTATTATCTTGTAATTCCTCTTGCATATGTAATTCTATTATTATTGTACATAATTTATCATCATCTTAATTCATCACTGCCATTCCTGTATCATAAATCATTCTAATATTAGCTAGAAGCCTACTGTTTAAAATTTGTAAAAATTGTCTGTAGCTTCTATAAATAAATAATTGAAATTATTATTATTATTATTATTATTATTATTATTATTATTATTATTATTTTTATTTTTATCTTTATTTTTGTTCATGCATGAGCCCATGTAGGACTACACAAAGTTCTTAGAGGCGTTTCTGTGTTTTCCTTTGACTCCATATTGCTTTCATTCTTTGGCTGTGAGCTTCCTTCCTCTCGTTTGTCCATGTTGTTCCAGTTATTTTCTTCGGTCTGTCCTCTTGGTCAACTTCCCACTTAAGCACCTTGATTCTAAAGCTATCTCTTTTCAAAATATCTTCTGGAGTAATTTCTACCAGTTTTAAGTCATTTTTTACTTCACCAATCCATTTCATAGTATCTACTTTTGCTTTACTTCTACTTTCATAGAATTCCAATATTTGTTTTGTGAGCCTATTTGAATTCATTCGTTTAATATGTCCATAAAATTTTAACCTTCGTTTTCTGATATCACTATGAATGTCTGTATATGTTTTTATTTCCTTTTTACTCCTAAGTCTGTATTCTTCACCTACGCTTTTTGAACCTAAAATTTTTCTTATAATTTTGCACTCTTTTTTTTATTTTTTTATTATTATATTTTCTACATCTGTTTTTCTGTTCAAAATTAGAGTTTCGGCTCCATAAAGGCACTCGGGTTTAATTACAGTGTTATAGTGTCTCAATTTTGTATATTTAGACATGCACTTCACCATCACCCTTCGATATTAGTTTTCCTGCCTGTTGCTTACTACATTTATCACCTTTTCTATTGTCATTAACTGGCCTATTTACTGATTCTTGGATATTCTGTATATAATGCTGTCAGGGTTTAGGAGTTAGTGGGGTTAGAGGATTAACAGTTGATTGGTGAATGGTGATATTTTCGGTTACTAGATCTTGGGCCGCTCTACTAATTATGTTGCTAAGTACTCGTTTGCCCCACTTGTTAAAATGCAATCCATGTCTGGTGTGCATGCCTCTTTCTGCACTGTGAGTGTTTACTAACTTTACATTGCTGAAGTTATTGCATAGTGTGGTTATGTTGGCGTTTGCCTGTCTCACTTCTTGGTTTTCCCACGAGTTTGAGTTTTGGTCATGACGATGTGGTAGTGTAAGTATTAAGACATTGGTGTGGGTTAATTTATTGAGTGATCTCTCCAAGTCATGGATAATGTTATTTGGTGTCCCTCGAATGACATCGTTAGTACCCCCCGATATCACTACACAGTCCTGTTTGGTGAAATTGTCACACTTAACCTCAACTGTTTTTGTAACCTCGCTCATTCCTGCTCCTGGTTTCACTACTGCGGTCACTGTTGAAGTACAGTTGTTTTCTACTAACTTCTTCGCCAATCCTCTACCGTGACTGTCTGTTAAGATGAGGATATTTCCACTTCTTTTTTTCTGAGTAGGTTTTCTGGTAGGTCTGGCCTTGCTTGTTGTGGGATCTCATGGCTGCATTCCATCAGTGAGTCCGTTTCTTGATACTCATTTCCTTGGTTTAGTTGTCTAAGTGGCATATAGCGGTTTGTTGTCGCTAGCGGCGGGAATTCATGTAGATTCATTATTTTGCTGGACGACCATCCACTTTTTCGTTCATTTACTTTCGTCCATTCCTTGGGAGTAGCCTGTTTTGAGCGCATGATCTCCTCATTCATCATTTCAATTACTTTGTTTAAAGATTTTATCTCCTCTCGTAATTCTTTAATAATTGATGTGTGGCTATCCCTATCATCTGATCCGTCATATTCTTCGGTTGTAGGCCTGTGTGTGGAGTTCATGCTTGCTTCGCAAGACCATTCAGGTGGCATGTTTATGTTATTTTTCAGAATTGGGTCTATTCTCGCGCATCTGAAGTGCATATACCTATCACAACGTGAACACAGAATGCCATTTTTTACGTTTCTTTCGCATCTTCCACAGACATAGTTGTCGATGGTGGGGCTTTTCCCTAGTGACCTATGTGCTAGTTCGGTTGGGGGCGCCATTTTATCTATGCTCTGTTTTTGCGTCACTTCCGGTTATTGCCTCTATTCTCTGGGTCCTCTTCCCTTTCTCCTTGCTGATGGTAGGCCTACTACAGCCACCAAGGTAAGCAGGGTACATGCTTCTTGAACATATGTGCATAAGGGAAGGGATAACCCTCAATCAGCTAAAAATATAAAAACAACTCCCCAAGTACTGCGAGGTCAGTCTCTCAATTTCTATCATCAAAATGTTCAAAGCTTAAGAAATAAAATGTTAGACATTGAGGTTATGCTGCAGGATAATAAATTTGAATCTTATGCTTCACAGAACATTGGTTAACTGAAACAGAACTAACTACACATACCCAATTATTATCTAGGCACATATTTCACTAGATCTACGATGAAAAATGGCGGCTCCTGTATATTTATCAGAGATAGTAATTGTATCAAAATAAAAGACAATATCAAATGCCATCATATCAGTATGGAAAAGCATTTTGACGCATGCATAATGGAACTGTCCGAGTTAAACATAGTAGTTATATGTATTTATAGAACTCCTGATGCAAATATAGATATACTCATAACGAAAATGGGACAATTATTAGAAGGTATACCAAATGGCAAACATGTTCTAATAATAGGCGACTTGAATCTAGATTTTACCCCAGACAAAATAGATAAGAAATTCTCAGAGTTCATGGTGGTACATAACCTAACACCAGTCATACATGAGCCCACACGCATAACAGCCAATTCGGAAACAATAATTGATCAAGTATTAGTAAGGCAACCACTTCCTGAAATTAATAATGTAAGAGTATTTGATTCCGGTTTCTCAGACCACTATGCTCAACAATTTACAATAAACAGTAAACTACTGGGTAAAAAAAACAAGCACTTTGAGATTGAATACAAGGTAGGTAGGTTTTTCAGCAATGAAAGAATAGAAGCCCTTAATAGACTGTTAAAACATGAATCATGGCAAAATATCTATAATGAGAATGATGCAAATGCAGCTTGTGAATCATTCACACAAAAAATACAGTTCTACTTGAATATGACCATACCAATTCAGAGAATAAAAATTAATAAGTATAAAGGGAAATCATGGATAACTCAAGGCATAAAAAATTCCTCAAAGAGGCTTAAGTTTCTTAGTAAATTAAATAAGACAAGTAACAGCAATAATTTCAAAACCTATTTCAAGAATTATAAAAAAATATACAAAAAAGTCCTAATTGCAGCAAAGAAGTACCACAACGATATTATTATTGACAAATCAGATAATAAATCGAAAGCTATGTGGAGGATAGCCAAAAAAGAAATGGGATACACGAACACAAAAGAAACATATCACCTAAAATGTGAATCGGGAAAAATGCTTACTAATCCCACAGAAATAACACACAAATTTATTGAATACTTAGTAATGTATCTGATAGAATAAAACAACAAAATCATGGGTTGTGGACACCTGCTGGCATACCCAACCTAAACAGTTCAATGTTCATATACCCCATTGACATAAGAGAGGTAAAAACAATTATAAACAGTTTAAAACCTAAATATTCATCTGGTCCGGATGACATACCAGATATCATATGGAAAAAATGTTGTGAAAACATTATAAATCCCTTACGTTACATCATCAATCTCTCAATTACTTCTGGAGTCTTCCCTGAGTGCCTAAAAATAGCAAAAATAACACCAATATATAAGAAAGGAGAACACACTAAAGTAGACAATTATAGGCCCATATCGATATTATGCTCTCTCTCAAAAATCTTTGAAAAAGCAATGACTACACGACTGGAAACATATCTTAAAAAACATCAAATTTTGAATTCGGCACAACATGGTTTTATAAAGGGGAAGTCTACTGAGTCAGCAATTAATGCATTTTTAAATAACATATATAATTCATTGGATAAAAGAGAACATAATATAGGCCTATTTATGTATCTATCAAAGGCCTTTGATTTAGTTGATCATAAAATATTAATACAAGAACTGGAGTGCTATGGTGTAAGGGGACTAGCTAATGATTGGTTTCAATCATATCTCAGAAAGAGAAAACAATATGTTGAAATTGTTAGTAAAAACAAAGTAACAAATACATATGAAAAACACAGTTCCACAATGCAAGGTATCAAAATAGGTGTTCCTCAAGGCTCAGTCCTCGGTCCAATACTTTTTTTAATTTACATAAATGACCTACCAAATCATGTAAAACAGAGTCAAATAACATTATTTGCAGATGATACAAGCCTAACCATTAAGGGAGATAAAAATCAAGTATCTACTACCATTAGGGAGACTGAGAGTCAATTACAAAATTGGTTCAATAAAAATAAGTTAATAATAAACAAGGAAAAAACACAAGCAATAACTTTTAGACATCAAAGGAATAGTCATCCATTTCTACCCCCTATAGAACTTGAAAACAAATCCATTAATTATGCTAACAATGTAAAATTCCTAGGGATATGGATAAATGAAAATCTACAATGGACCACCCACATTGAGAAGCTGGCCTCAAAGCTGAGTCAATTGTGTTTTGTCCTCAAAACCATAAGGGAAAGAGTGAATCAAAAGACGCTGAGAAGCCTGTACTTCGCTTACTTTCACAGTCAACTTAGTTATGGAATAATATTCTGGGGGAAAAAGGCAGATCTTATTTTTAAAATGCAGAAAAGGGTCTTGTCTTCCCAAAACTTCTTCATCCTTTCGCGATGTTGCTGTTTCCTTTCTTCCGTCCATTTACTTCCCGTTTTCTTCTTTGGTTTCTCTGGAAATTCGCCATCAAATATTGCTTTCCTAAACTTTTCTCTGTTTGCAATATCCTCCTTTTTGATGTTGAGTAATTTCAAATCTTCTTCTTCTTCTTCTTCTTCTTCTTCTTCTTCTTCTTCTTCTTCTTCTTCTCATTATTATTATTATTATTATTATTATTATTATTATTATTATTATTTATTTATTCCACTGCTTTTACAGGTATGAAAACAATATCATCATCATCATCATATTATTATTATTATTATTATTATTATTATTATTATTATTATTATTATTGTTATTATTATTATTATTATTATTATTATTATTATTATTATTATTATTATTATTATTATTATTATTATTATTATTATTATTCAAGTACTTAAGAAGTCTGCTGATGATTAATGCCTACTTCACAAAGGAATTCAGATCACGAATTGTTATGCAAAAAAGTCATTCACAGAAAATAGATTACTGTACTGAACTTGGATTTTAGGAAGAAATTGGAGCACTGCTTCATATGGATTGGAAACGTGAACCCTAAGAAAAATGAAGAAGAAATACCTGGATAGTTTTGAAATGTAGTGCTAAAGAAGAAAGGAAAAATAAAATGGATGGACAAATAACAAATGACGTCCTGAGAAGAGTAAACTAGAAGAGATCAACCCTAATCACAGTTCTTTGTAGAAAGCAAACTGGATAGGTCACATCTTGAAAAGAAATTGTCTACTACATGACATCATTGATGGAAAGTTGGAGGAAACTTTAGGTCTTGAAAGAAAAGAAGAATCTAGGTGCCACATGATCTAAAGAAGTTACTGAAAGAAGAAGTTAAGGATAGATGAAGATGGAAAGTTAAATTAGGACCTGCCCGTGGGCAGAACACTTAATAAAAACATATATCTAGAGGACCTGGAAGGGCACCATTGATTATGACGCAATAGCAGAGTATGATGATTATGAGCAGGGCCCAGAAGTTAATGGTTTATCAGAAGACGAAATGTGTGGGCAAATACCGTATTTACTTGAATCTAATGTGGACCTTTTTAGTCCATTTGTAGGATTCAAATTGGGGTGCGCATATAAGGGCTATACTTATACTTATACTTATTATTAGATTTGGCTGCAAATCCATTCTGTTGTTTGGCGGTAACTTTGATTACTACCCACGTGCGATTTCTTGGGAGCTCGGCTCCCTAATCCTCATTTGGTAGGTTTCGTTCAACTTCGTAGGTAGAGCTGACAACATTGAAACACAAAGTACGCTATACACCATGACATCTATTGGCTTCACTACTAAGCTTTCATTCTGTTTCAAGATCCTTATTTATTTATTGACATTATCTTTTCTGACGCATGGAGTTATGGGGAAAAATACAATCTTTGGAATTGCTGATTTCACAAACACTTCATTGTACATCCAACACTTTCCTCACCTCTTTAAGAATTCCGTATGTGCTAATTTCTGACACTTCCGTGAACTCTGATGTCAATTTCATGGACTGAAAGTTGAGCAAACTTTTCACAAAACGTATTAAATACGTTTAAAATTAGGCCAATAGTTTTCTCCACTTTTAGATGCCTTACCTCTCTTACGTTTACAACACGTAATGGTGAAGCATGTTCTGCCAAGACTCTTCTTTATGCTTAAAATTAGTCACCCAGTGTAACAATATTGAGCCTATATTATGTATAATATTCTTATTTGATGACTTATTTAATAACCAAACCCTTATGATGTGTAATTAATTGTTACGCAATACCGTCACCACGTTATATTATTGGACTGCATTAAAATCGTTTTATATTAAATGTCACTACATAAAATACCATACGCGTGATTCTGCTGAAACGTGATTTCTTTGATTGACAATACTGCAGAAAGACTAGCTATGTTTTTTTCCCCCCGACCCTCACTTCGCCATAAATCCAGTGCCCAAGAAATGGCGCGTGGGTAGTACTTATGTAACATTGCATTGCTATAATTCTTGACTTCATTACATTTATTGTTGGCCTATTACCACTTTGCATGAAATTGGGTTGAAGTTAATGTATTATTTTGACACTCTAACTTAACACCGAGCATGTTCAAAGGTGGCAGGATTCAATGCTGAGGTATTTATTGCCCTGCACAATCTCTGCTAAACCATTATACCAACCTTTATTCATCAACATTTATGAATCCACTACAGTATAAAGTAAAATACTAAGGTAAAATACCAAAAAAAAAACATTCTACCATTGATGCACATTGCATTCACTAAAACTTTTCGTTTAAGAATTAAAGTTTCAAAATTGGAGTGTGCATTAGTTTCGATTCGAGTAAATATATGTTCTAAAATTTGTAAAATATGCTCCAGAACCAATGAAATATGCTCTATCATTGAAAATAATTTCAATACATGAAATTCTGTAATTAACTGAATTACATTGTAAATTGCAGGAATATGGCATAGCTTTCATAAATTACACTACCCTGCATCATTTTGCAGTATAGCATTTAATAAGTGATTTTAAAAAAATAAGGTCTCCTGATTTAAGAAATGTCACTATTTTTTTTGGTAGTGGGAAATTCCATTCACATTGGGGTTGTTATTGTGTAATTCAGTATAACTTGATTATTAATATATTATGTTTTCGTGTTTGCGTCTGAAAATGTGTAATGGCGGACGCAACTTTAAGGTCTAGGTAGACCGTCTTGGGGGCTTATAGTAGTTAAACGGTAAGTCGTATCAAAAAATTGATTACATCAGCAGTAACGGATTTTGATAGATCTACAAGTTTGTTCTTGTGACTTTTTGTTGTATCTCCATCAGTTATCCCTTAGATTGAGTTAGATTTTTTTTATTTTAAGTACATTTTGTATGTTCTCATATTACGTAATATTTGACACGCATAGGACAGATAGAATCGTAAAATTTGGCAGGAATATTGGCACATACAACAGCCATAAGCATGCAAAATTTGATGTTTTAGCTGCCCCAAAAACTTGCTGGATAGCCGTGACGTCATTCACATCTAGGACAGCCTAATCTTCTACTTATTAACATTGATGTTTATTCACTTCCAGATGAGCTAGAAACTTGGAAAACTTATAGATTTTAAGATTTTAGATTTTCCTGGCGAAGAGTATGAATAAATCTTTCCCGGGTAGATAGCCAGG
The DNA here is from genome assembly GCA_964059195.1 of Ectobius pallidus. Lineage (NCBI taxonomy): Eukaryota > Metazoa > Arthropoda > Insecta > Blattodea > Ectobiidae > Ectobius > Ectobius pallidus. The sequence continues at coordinate 58,026,510 of CAXKWD010000007.1, read as the reverse complement.
TTTGAAGATCAAGTGTCTCCGACGTTTCAGAGGCCCACGCTGCCTCCATCCTCAGGGATACTGAAGTGTCGAGTCTGTCATGCCGAGGTGGTATATATACAGATCGCGAGTTGCGAGGAGTCGACCAATCAGGCGCCAGTTCATTTTTCCATCGTCTTTTTTTCGGCCAATCGGCTTCTACTGTCTTTTAGTTGTTTGAGACAGTGATTCCAGGCAGGGTTGATGCTGAGGCCTCCGTCTCTATTGAAATTGTTAGCCTCAAGCTTAATTTCGATCGCTTCCTTGATTAATCTGTCCCAGAACCTTGAAGTCTTCGCAAGGATTGTAGTGTTTGCGAAATCAATCCTGTGCCCGGATCCCAAGTTGATGGTATGTTCTGCCACCGCAGATTTATCGGGATAGAAGAGTCTGATGCAGCGGGCATGCTCAGAACAGCGCTGGTCAATAGTCCGTGAAGTCTGCCCGATGTAAGCCCTGCCGCATTCACAGGGGATGCGGTACACACCCGGTGTTCTGAGTCCTAAGTCGTATTTCACCTGTCTCAAGAGGCTTCTGGTCTTCATAGGTGGTTTGAAGACTGTTCTGATCTTCCATTTCCTCAGGATTCGGGCTAATCTCTGTGATAAGTTACCGAAATACGGCAGTACTGCAGTGCTTTTAGTGTCGTCAGGGTCTCGTGTTGGAGGTGTTGCCTGACGAACGGTCCTTTTCAGGGCCAATCGAATTTCCCTTTCATGGAATCCATTTTGTAAGAATGTCCTCCTCAGGTGGTTCAGTTCATCAGGCAGGTTTTCTTTGTCCGAAATGGAGATTGCTCTGTTGATGAGGATGTTAAGTACTCCTCTACGTTGCGCTGGGTGGTGATGACTATTGCCGTTGAGATAAAGGTCGGTGTGAGTCTTCTTTCTATACACCCTATGACCTAGTGTGCCATTGGTCTTACGTTGTATTAATATGTCAAGGAATGGAAGACAGCCATCTTTTTCTATCTCCATCGTGAAAGTGATACTCTGGTGTATGTTGTTGAGGTGGTCGAGGAATTCTTGGAGCTTCTCCTGTCCATGAGGCCAGATTACGAACGTGTCATCCACGTACCTGTAGAAGCAGGTGGGTTTATAGGGTGCTGTTTCAAGCGCCTTCTGCTCAAAATGCTCCATGTATAGATTAGCTATGGCCGGAGAGAGCGGAGATCCCATAGCTACCCCGTCGGTCTGTTCATAATATTTCCCGCCGTAGAGAAAGTATGTGGAAGTCAGGGTGTGTCGGAATAGCTGTATTATATCATGGCTGAAGTGTGGTTCAAGTAGTTCCAGTGAATCTTCTACCGGCACCCGTGTGAACAGCGAAACTACGTCGAAGCTGACCAGCAAGTCACCGTTATTGACTGTGATGTCTTTGAGAGTGTTGACAAACTCAGTTGAGTTCCTCACATGATGTACACATCTCCCCACTAAAGGCTGCAGTAGCTTGGACAGATGTTTCGCGAGTCTGTATGTTGGAGCTCCTATTGCACTGACCATCGGTCGTAGAGGGACTCCTGCTTTGTGAATTTTCGGGAGTCCGTACAGCCTAGGAGGTACTGAGCCATGTGGCGTCACCTGTTTTTTGATGTCCTCAGGCAGCGTAGATCTCTTAATCAGACCTGAAGTCTTCCGTTCGATAGTAAGTGTTGGATCTCGTTTGAGGAGCTTATATGCAGGATCGTGAAGGATTTCACGTATTTTCGTATCGTATTCCGATGATCTCAACAGTACAGTGGCATTCCCTTTGTCTGCTGGCAACACTACAGTGTCACTGTCATTACGGAGGTATCTCAGTGCTTCACGTTCTTCCCGTTTCATGTTGGACTTCGGTGGAACGGTCCTTTTAAGGGCCAGGCTGACTTCCTGTCGAATCTCGTCTGCTGTATCAACGGGGAAAGCCTTAACTGCTTGCTCAATTCCGCTGATGATATCAATGGTGGGAATTACCCTAGGTGTAGGTGCGAAATTAAGACCCTTGGAAAGAGCAGATATAGCAGCAGCATCTAGCTGTTTGTCAGTCAAGTTGACGATTGTGCGTCTCGTGTCCCCTTCTGCGTTAATGTCGTGCTTTTTATGGAGGCGGTCGTACTTGTTTACTTGTCTCTCCGATGTTTTCCTGTGCATTAGATCTTCCTGTGCCTTAGTGAAAAGATCAATCCTTTCCCAGTCATGTGGTGACAGACGACAGCTTAGAAGTAAGTGAAGCTGAAGTAACTCCTTGTCATTCTTATCCAGTTCGTACCTAGTGTAGTGTATCCGTTCTCGGGTCAATGCCAGGCTTGTCCGATGTAATATCTTCCTGGTAGCTGGAGTGCTCACAGGGTAGCGTAGTTTAGTAAATCCAGGAGCGATATTATTCTCTCGACATCTCCGTAAGAAAGCCAAAGAACTCAGTAATTTAGCCTTCTTCTTCCGCAGCTTCTCAAATTTACGTATACTGCGAAGCATTTCCTCCCCGTAGAGGTGTGTAATGTAAGATTTTAGATTTTCCTGGCGAAGAGTATGAATAAATCTTTCCCGGGTAGACAGCCAGGTTTGAAGATCAAGTGTCTCCGACGTTTCAGAGGCCCACGCTGCCTCCATCCTCAGGGATACTGAAGTGTCGAGTCTGTCATGTCGAGGTGGTATATATACAGATCGCGAGTTGCGAGGAGTCGACCAATCAGGCGCCAGTTCATTTTTCCATCGTCTTTTTTTCGGCCAATCGGCTTCTACTGTCTTTTAGTTGTTTGAGACAGTGATTCCAGGCAGGGTTGATGCTGAGGCCTCCGTCTCTATTGAAATTGTTAGCCTCAAGCTTAATTTCGATCGCTTCCTTGATTAATCTGTCCCAGAACCTTGAAGTCTTCGCAAGGATTGTAGTGTTTGCGAAATCAATCCTGTGCCCGGATCCCAAGTTGATGGTATGTTCTGCCACCGCAGATTTATCGGGATAGAAGAGTCTGATGCAGCGGGCATGCTCAGAACAGCGCTGGTCAATAGTCCGTGAAGTCTGCCCGATGTAAGCCCTGCCGCATTCACAGGGGATGCGGTACACACCCGGTGTTCTGAGTCCTAAGTCGTCTTTCACCTGTCTCAAGAGGCTTCTGGTCTTCATAGGTGGTTTGAAGACTGTTCTGATCTTCCATTTCCTCAGGATTCGGGCTAATCTCTGTGATAAGTTACCGAAATACGGCAGTACTGCAGTGCTTTTAGTGTCGTCAGGGTCTCGTGTTGGAGGTGTTGCCTGACGAACGGTCCTTTTCAGGGCCAATCGAATTTCCCTTTCATGGAATCCATTTTGTAAGAATGTCCTCCTCAGGTGGTTCAGTTCATCAGGCAGGTTTTCTTTGTCCGAAATGGAGATTGCTCTGTTGATGAGGGTGTTAAGTACTCCTCTACGTTGCGCTGGGTGGTGATGACTATTGCCGTTGAGATAAAGGTCGGTGTGAGTCTTCTTTCTATACACCCTATGACCTAGTGTGCCATTGGTCTTACGTTGTATTAATATGTCAAGGAATGGAAGACAGCCATCTTTTTCTATCTCCATCGTGAAAGTGATACTCAGGTGTATGTTGTTGAGGTGGTCGAGGAATTCTTGGAGCTTCTCCTGTCCATGAGGCCAGATTACGAACGTGTCATCCACGTACCTGTAGAAGCAGGTGGGTTTATAGGGTGCTGTTTCAAGCGCCTTCTGCTCAAAATGCTCCATGTATAGATTAGCTATGGCCGGAGAGAGCGGAGATCCCATAGCTACCCCGTCGGTCTGTTCATAATATTTCCCGCCGTAGAGAAAGTATGTGGAAGTCAGGGTGTGTCGGAATAGCTGTATTATATCATGGCTGAAGTGTGGTTCAAGTAGTTCCAGTGAATCTTCTACCGGCACCCGTGTGAACAGCGAAACTACGTCGAAGCTGACCAGCAAGTCACCGTTATTGACTGTGATGTCTTTGAGAGTGTTGACAAACTCAGTTGAGTTCCTCACATGATGTACACATCTCCCCACTAAAGGCTGCAGTAGCTTGGACAGATGTTTCGCGAGTCTGTATGTTGGAGCTCCTATTGCACTGACCATCGGTCGTAGAGGGACTCCTGCTTTGTGAATTTTCGGGAGTCCGTACAGCCTAGGAGGTACTGAGCCATGTGGCGTCACCTGTTTTTTGATGTCCTCAGGCAGCGTAGATCTCTTAATCAGACCTGAAGTCTTCCGTTCGATAGTAAGTGTTGGATCTCGTTTGAGGAGCTTATATGCAGGATCGTGAAGGATTTCACGTATTTTCGTATCGTATTCCGATGATCTCAACAGTACAGTGGCATTCCCTTTGTCTGCTGGCAACACTACAGTGTCACTGTCATTACGGAGGTATCTCAGTGCTTCACGTTCTTCCCGTTTCATGTTGGACTTCGGTGGAACGGTCCTTTTAAGGGCCAGGCTGACTTCCTGTCGAATCTCGTCTGCTGTATCAACGGGGAAAGCCTTAACTGCTTGCTCAATTCCGCTGATGATATCAATGGTGGGAATTACCCTAGGTGTAGGTGCGAAATTAAGACCCTTGGAAAGAGCAGATATAGCAGCAGCATCTAGCTGTTTGTCAGTCAAGTTGACGATTGTGCGTCTCGTGTCCCCTTCTGCGTTAATGTCGTGCTTTTTATGGAGGCGGTCGTACTTGTTTACTTGTCTCTCCGATGTTTTCCTGTGCATTAGATCTTCCTGTGCCTTAGTGAAAAGATCAATCCTTTCCCAGTCATGTGGTGACAGACGACAGCTTAGAAGTAAGTGAAGCTGAAGTAACTCCTTGTCATTCTTATCCAGTTCGTACCTAGTGTAGTGTATCCGTTCTCGGGTCAATGCCAGGCTTGTCCGATGTAATATCTTCCTGGTAGCTGGAGTGCTCACAGGGTAGCGTAGTTTAGTAAATCCAGGAGCGATATTATTCTCTCGACATCTCCGTAAGAAAGCCAAAGAACTCAGTAATTTAGCCTTCTTCTTCCGCAGCTTCTCAAATTTACGTATACTGCGAAGCATTTCCTCCCCGTAGAGGTGTGTAATGTAAGATTTTAGATTTTCCTGGCGAAGAGTATGAATAAATCTTTCCCGGGTAGACAGCCAGGTTTGAAGATCAAGTGTCTCCGACGTTTCAGAGGCCCACGCTGCCTCCATCCTCAGGGATACTGAAGTGTCGAGTCTGTCATGTCGAGGTGGTATATATACAGATCGCGAGTTGCGAGGAGTCGACCAATCAGGCGCCAGTTCATTTTTCCATCGTCTTTTTTTCGGCCAATCGGCTTCTACTGTCTTTTAGTTGTTTGAGACAGTGATTCCAGGCAGGGTTGATGCTGAGGCCTCCGTCTCTATTGAAATTGTTAGCCTCAAGCTTAATTTCGATCGCTTCCTTGATTAATCTGTCCCAGAACCTTGAAGTCTTCGCAAGGATTGTAGTGTTTGCGAAATCAATCCTGTGCCCGGATCCCAAGTTGATGGTATGTTCTGCCACCGCAGATTTATCGGGATAGAAGAGTCTGATGCAGCGGGCATGCTCAGAACAGCGCTGGTCAATAGTCCGTGAAGTCTGCCCGATGTAAGCCCTGCCGCATTCACAGGGGATGCGGTACACACCCGGTGTTCTGAGTCCTAAGTCGTCTTTCACCTGTCTCAAGAGGCTTCTGGTCTTCATAGGTGGTTTGAAGACTGTTCTGATCTTCCATTTCCTCAGGATTCGGGCTAATCTCTGTGATAAGTTACCGAAATACGGCAGTACTGCAGTGCTTTTAGTGTCGTCAGGGTCTCGTGTTGGAGGTGTTGCCTGACGAACGGTCCTTTTCAGGGCCAATCGAATTTCCCTTTCATGGAATCCATTTTGTAAGAATGTCCTCCTCAGGTGGTTCAGTTCATCAGGCAGGTTTTCTTTGTCCGAAATGGAGATTGCTCTGTTGATGAGGGTGTTAAGTACTCCTCTACGTTGCGCTGGGTGGTGATGACTATTGCCGTTGAGATAAAGGTCGGTGTGAGTCTTCTTTCTATACACCCTATGACCTAGTGTGCCATTGGTCTTACGTTGTATTAATATGTCAAGGAATGGAAGACAGCCATCTTTTTCTATCTCCATCGTGAAAGTGATACTCAGGTGTATGTTGTTGAGGTGGTCGAGGAATTCTTGGAGCTTCTCCTGTCCATGAGGCCAGATTACGAACGTGTCATCCACGTACCTGTAGAAGCAGGTGGGTTTATAGGGTGCTGTTTCAAGCGCCTTCTGCTCAAAATGCTCCATGTATAGATTAGCTATGGCCGGAGAGAGCGGAGATCCCATAGCTACCCCGTCGGTCTGTTCATAATATTTCCCGCCGTAGAGAAAGTATGTGGAAGTCAGGGTGTGTCGGAATAGCTGTATTATATCATGGCTGAAGTGTGGTTCAAGTAGTTCCAGTGAATCTTCTACCGGCACCCGTGTGAACAGCGAAACTACGTCGAAGCTGACCAGCAAGTCACCGTTATTGACTGTGATGTCTTTGAGAGTGTTGACAAACTCAGTTGAGTTCCTCACATGATGTACACATCTCCCCACTAAAGGCTGCAGTAGCTTGGACAGATGTTTCGCGAGTCTGTATGTTGGAGCTCCTATTGCACTGACCATCGGTCGTAGAGGGACTCCTGCTTTGTGAATTTTCGGGAGTCCGTACAGCCTAGGAGGTACTGAGCCATGTGGCGTCACCTGTTTTTTGATGTCCTCAGGCAGCGTAGATCTCTTAATCGGACCTGAAGTCTTCCGTTCGATAGTAAGTGTTGGATCTCGTTTGAGGAGCTTATATGCAGGATCGTGAAGGATTTCACGTATTTTCGTATCGTATTCCGATGATCTCAACAGTACAGTGGCATTCCCTTTGTCTGCTGGCAACACTACAGTGTCACTGTCATTACGGAGGTCTCTCAGTGCTTCACGTTCTTCCCGTTTCATGTTGGACTTCGGTGGAACGGTCCTTTTAAGGGCCAGGCTGACTTCCTGTCGAATCTCGTCTGCTGTATCAACGGGGAAAGCCTTAACTGCTTGCTCAATTCCGCTGATGATATCAATGGTGGGAATTACCCTAGGTGTAGGTGCGAAATTAAGACCCTTGGAAAGAGCAGATATAGCAGCAGCATCTAGCTGTTTGTCAGTCAAGTTGACGATTGTGCGTCTCGTGTCCCCTTCTGCGTTAATGTCGTGCTTTTTATGGAGGCGGTCGTACTTGTTTACTTGTCTCTCCGATGTTTTCCTGTGCATTAGATCTTCCTGTGCCTTAGTGAAAAGATCAATCCTTTCCCAGTCATGTGGTGACAGACGACAGCTTAGAAGTAAGTGAAGCTGAAGTAACTCCTTGTCATTCTTATCCAGTTCGTACCTAGTGTAGTGTATCCGTTCTCGGGTCAATGCCAGGCTTGTCCGATGTAATATCTTCCTGGTAGCTGGAGTGCTCACAGGGTAGCGTAGTTTAGTAAATCCAGGAGCGATATTATTCTCTCGACATCTCCGTAAGAAAGCCAAAGAACTCAGTAATTTAGCCTTCTTCTTCCGCAGCTTCTCAAATTTACGTATACTGCGAAGCATTTCCTCCCCGTAGAGGTGTGTAATGTAAGATTTTAGATTTTCCTGGCGAAGAGTATGAATAAATCTTTCCCGGGTAGACAGCCAGGTTTGAAGATCAAGTGTCTCCGACGTTTCAGAGGCCCACGCTGCCTCCATCCTCAGGGATACTGAAGTGTCGAGTCTGACCAGACCACCAGACCAAATAAGCTAACTGAGATCAGAGCATTGCGGGCGAAGCCCGCAATGCGATGATCTCGACTCCGATTCCATACCTGCATACGAAATGCATTGCTGGAAATGAAAACGGGTTCCTATCCTATAACTTAAATTTGCTTACGCTAACGGTGTTTCGCATAGGACTTGAACCTATGCAGGGCAACTGCAATGAATTAGGGGTTCGGGCCGTGGCCCTTTTTTTTGTTTAAGTTCCGGTATTCACCTTACAACCAGGGAAAACCACGGAAAACCCTGGTCGGAACTGGCAAAGGGGATTTGGTCATGGTCCTCCATTCTATAATGCCTGGTAGGGGTTGAACCAACCAGTTGGGATACGTGTCAGCTGAAGGCTTATACGTATTGGGAAGGGGTATTTTAGGCTGAAGGCCTCAAAAATTCTGACGACTTTAATCGTCCCCTGGGAAGCGCAGGCGCTTTCCAAGTTGCCGTACTAAAGGGTTCTCAGCATCTTGAAGCTTGGAGTCGAAACTCTGTGCAAGGCTTCTGATGTGTGTTTCAAGTAGTGGAACCTTTAGGTCTTCATGGATCTGCCTGTTACTGACGTACCAAGGTGCGCCCGTAGCGAGGCGAAGACATTTCGACTGCACGGCTTGTAGTCTTGCGACATGCGTGCGTGCTGCGGACCTCCAAGCTGGACTGGCATAGTCTAGCAGAGGTCGGATGAGTTGCTTATAGAGCAGCGCTCCATTCGCAGGTAAAAGTCCTCCTCTGCCGTTAAGCAGAGGGGATAAGATTCCAAGCCGTTGCATGGCTGTTCGTCTAACCTGGTTAACGTGGGGTTTCCAGGTCAGCCTTTTGTCCAGGGTTACCCCCAAATATCTGGCTGTTTCGACCCATTCGATTGGCTCTCCGAAAAATTCTACAGGCCTAGGCGGCGCCGTTCTTTGCCTTCCAGTGAAGAGCAAAGCTGCGCTCTTAGTGACGTTGATGGAAATTCGCCACTTTGTCAGCCAGAACTCTAGCTCTTTGAGATATGTCTCGAGATACTTGACGATTAGTGCAGGCCGTTTCGACGTTGCCAAAAGCGCAGTGTCGTCGGCATAAAGCGCCAAGTCGACGTGGCGGTGTGGTGTGGGCATGTCATTCACATACAGGCTAAAGAGGACAGGGGAGACCAGTCCCCCCTGAGCAACTCCAGCTCGCATGAAACGACGTGAAGATGTGACTGACTGGAAGGACGCTACGAACGTCCTATTGGTAAGGTAGGAGGTGATAACTTTCACCAGGTAATAAGGGAAGTTGAGGAGAAGGAGTTTGTATAGGAGACCTTTGACCCAAACTGTGTCAAAGGCCTTGGCCACATCAAGGAATACCGCGCCGGTTAGTCGCTTTTCGTCAAAGTTCCTCTTGACTCTCTCAACCAGGCGGGCTATCTGCTGAGTCGTGCTATGTTTGGGTCTGAACCCAAACTGCTCATCACGAATAGCGCTGTGCCTGTTGACGTGCCTTAGGATTCTGCTTAGCAGAATTTTCTCGAAGAGCTTCCCCACCGAATCAAGAAGACTTATGGGTCTATAAGACGATGGAAGTGTCGGATCCTTTCCGGGTTTCCGGATAGAGACAATCCTGGCATGTTTCCATGCAGGTGGGAAATATTGCCTCTTAAGGACCGAATTAAAAATCTTGGTGACGTAGGTGATTCCCCGTTTTGGGAGGTTCCTCAAGGCCCTATTGGGAATACCGCTAGGGCCTGGAGCCTTACCAAGCTTAAGCTCTTTTATAGCCTTGACGACCTCTGATGGAGTGGTTAATTCGGGTTGACTTGAAGGAGCAAACTCAAACGAAGTCAGTTCCCTTTCAACCAGCTCAATCACGGCAGGATCCGAAGGATCGTCAACCGGCGTAAATTGAGATTCAAGATTGTTGGCCAGGGCCTCAGCTTTCTCAGAATCTGATAGAGCGAGTCCTCCTGGCACTCGTAAGGGGGGTGTGGGATCAGAGATCCGCATCATCCTCTTTGTAACCTTCCAAAGGGACTGATCCTCTACGTTTAAGGATGAGAGCGTCTCAGACCAAACGCCGTTCTTCCACCTCTTCAGCTCATAGCTAATAGACCGCTGGAGCCTATTAACTTGGGCCTTGATAGCGGTGTCCCTAGTTGCCTGCCACTCCCTTCTCAGCCGGTTTTTCTTCTGAATATCAGAGAGAATTGCCGGCGGTATTGAAGGTCGTAAACAGGTTTTCGGTCGACTCTTTGGTGCTGATGCCTCCAGAGCTTCCGTAATCGCTTTGGACAAATCCTCAATCCTAGCATCAATATCCTCCTCGGAGTTTACCACGGGATTCCCCGGGAGTCTGCATTGCAAGTGGTTCTGGAAGCTAGTCCAATCTACTCGTCTAACGTCTGGCCTGTCTGGAAGGGTTGCGAAGGATGTTCGACCTTGGAGGTCGACAAGGACGGGCAGGTGGTCTGAGCTGAGAGCTGGGCACACAGTCAGACTCACTGGTAGTGTGAGGTCCTTGACAACCACTATGTCAAGTACATCGGGAGAGTGTGTGGTACAGTAAGGATCGGTTGTAGGTTCATCCGGTCCATGGACGATACAGGAAGTCCCAGTTACATACTCTGCCAGTTGCAAGCCCCTGGCATTGTTAGTCCTTGAGTTCCAATCCGTGTGCTTGGCGTTGAGATCACCTGCTAAAATCACAGGTAGTCCGCCCCCAAGACACTCGGTCAGATCTGCATCTATCATGTTCCGGGTTGGAGATAAATAGACAGCCACGAGTTTGATAGGCCTACCTGCAATCACAACGTGAATGGCAGTGGCTTCCAGTTGCTGCAGACCCGAGACCGGCACGGTGCAATGATCAATGCCCTTTCGGACAAGGATCGCTGTGCCACCCCCCTGAGTGAGTCTGTCATTTCTATAGCAAACGTAATTTGCTAGTCGAAATCGCAAGCCCTCCCGAAGGTGAGTCTCGTTCAGGAGGCATATATCAATGCCATGATGACTGAGGAATATCTCCAGTTCCGCCTTCTTGCTGTGAACTCCATCGGCGTTCCAGTAAGCGAGCCTCAAGAAGGGCCGCGCGCTCCTTGCATTAGTTTGTACTGCCATATCCAGCTAGGAAAAGGGCGATAACTTTGAGGACTGCCTTGGGACGGGCATCCCCAGTGGGAAGGGATGGAGCTTGTTTAAGTAGACACTTTGTCACCTCAAAACTGGCTTCCATAGGAAGGTCGTCGATAAGTTGACTCAACTTCTCGATATAGCTGTCTGGAGTGGTAGGTGCGGGTTCCAGAACAGTTGGATTGCTAACAGGTGGCATCTGTGATGCACCTGAGTCGCTAGAGGATTGGGGTGGTGGTGTGGGTTGCTGGACCTGGACAATACGCCCCCGCTCGGTGACATGGCTCCAACCTGGGCCAAGCTTCTCCTGCTCAGAGGAGAGACTGGGTGCAATGCCTTTTGGCACAGCAGAAGTGGTGCGTGAGTTCCCAGAAGCTCTGGGCCCCGCCTTAGTGCGCTTCGCCGCTGCCCCTTTAACTTCCTTCCACTTACTGCAACCCTTATAGTTGGCAGTGTGAGAGGAGTTGCAGTTACAGTACCTCAGGGCCTCCTTGGGCGTACTACAACCCCCTGAGGGGTGGTCTCCGCCACAAGCGACACACCTTGGAGTGTAACCACAATTACGCTTTGTGTGACCAAAGCGTTGGCAGTTGCGGCATTGTAGAGGGCCGCTCGGAGCGTGGTAAGATTCCACTGTTATGTGGAGACCACACAATGTGGTTAAGGCTCTCACCTTTGCTACCGAGGGTCCACGCGACACTGTCACAATAAAGTGTGGCGTTAAGGGCCTATCCTTTTGGGGATCGGGGTTGCGCCGCTGCGACCGAAGTTGCAGTACAGAGAGCACGGGAACTCCAAGTGCAATGAGTTCCTCGCGAACATCCTCTGTTGGCATGCGACGCCCTAGGTTTTTCAGAAGCAGTCTCACAGACCGCTCCTCCGGCAGGGAGTAGGTATGAAACCTGACTCCCTTCTCCGGTTCGATGGCGCGGAGAGCAGAGATGGTGGCTCGGAAACAGTCGGCAGTATCCGGAACTAGCATAAGAGCATCGCCCCGCATAGCCGCTGTGCCGTTACCACCAGTCTTTTCTCGCAGCCATCTCAAAAAATTGCGAGTGTTTGTCACACCAGTGACATACACGGGGACTTTGTTGCGGAGATCCCTGCGGGAATGGCAGCAACATCCGCTTGGGCGTGGGGTGTGGTGCCAAGAGGCGTGCCTAATGGACCGCCGGACTCGCTGCGCGAGCGCCCTAGTGCAGAGTCCATCGACTCTGCGGCATCTGGTAGGCCCACATGCCTGGTTAGGAGCTGTATGCCGGGCTTGCAAGACCGCGGCATACGGTGCTCTTTCCTGGGTAGGACCCAGTTGGCTTCCACACGAGGTGGATTGTTCGCCCACGGAGGGAGAGGTCACGGAGACCTCTAGACCTTGAGCGCTGTTTTCAGCCACAGTCAGGGACGCATTCCCGGTTATGGACAGTGGCCCAATAGCCGGGCGCCGGGTGGCTGGTTCCATTGAACCAGCAGAGTTAGGCGAACCTAACTCAGTGGCCTTGCGCTTGGCTGTGGCCTTCGCAACTACCCCGGACGAACCAGGTTGCTGCCCAGCTGGCACAATGCCAGTGGGTCGTTCGCTCGGCCTCAATGCCGCTTTGGCGGATGCCTTAGCGGGCTTCTTCGTGGCAGGAGTCCTCTTCATCAGTCTCTGCTGCTCCTGGTAGAGGTCCTTCATCACAGTCGCCAGCTGGTCTCGCAAAGACAGCGGAATCCGCGAGAAGTTCTTCTGAAAGAACGCCATGGGGTCCGGTGGACCGGCCATGCCGGGCCACAGGTAGCTGCGACGACCTAAAGAAAAGAAAAAATGGTGGATAGGGCAAGGGAAGGTTGCAACAAGCAAGCTCTTTTGTATCCGCCCTGAAAAGGGCCGTTCGTAGAGTTCTCAAAAGAACTGCTACGACGGAAGGTTAGGTAAGGAAGGCCAAGGGGATAAGGTAAAGCTCTTCCAGAAAGCCCTGATAAGGGCAGACGATGAGTTCTAAGAAGAACTCTTAGTTCAGGCGGGCTGCGCTGAACCAATAGTAGTCGGTAGTAGAGGCTTCCCTCTCCGCTAGCTGAAGAGCTCAGTAGTCCCGGAAACTCAGATGCTCACTGCTCTGCTGCCTGCTACCTCCGGTTGCTGCGAACTGTCCGTGCCTGTGTGTCGAGTCTGTCATGTCGAGGTGGTATATATACAGATCGCGAGTTGCGAGGAGTCGACCAATCAGGCGCCAGTTCATTTTTCCATCGTCTTTTTTTCGGCCAATCGGCTTCTACTGTCTTTTAGTTTGAGACAGTGATTCCAGGCAGGGTTGATGCTGAGGCCTCGGCCTAACACTATCGAACGGAAGACTTCAGGTCTGATTAAGAGATCTACGCTGCCTGAGGACATCAAAAAACAGGTGACGCCACATGGCTCAGTACCTCCTAGGCTGTACGGACTCCCGAAAATTCACAAAGCAGGAGTCCCTCTACGACCGATGGTCAGTGCAATAGGAGCTCCAACATACAGACTCGCGAAACATCTGTCCAAGCTACTGCAGCCTTTAGTGGGGAGATGTGTACATCATGTGAGGAACTCAACTGAGTTTGTCAACACTCTCAAAGACATCACAGTCAATAACGGTGACTTGCTGGTCAGCTTCGACGTAGTTTCGCTGTTCACACGGGTGCCGGTAGAAGATTCACTGGAACTACTTGAACCACACTTCAGCCATGATATAATACAGCTATTCCGACACACCCTGACTTCCACATACTTTCTCTACGGCGGGAAATATTATGAACAGACCGACGGGGTAGCTATGGGATCTCCGCTCTCTCTGGCCATAGCTAATCTATACATGGAGCATTTTGAGCAGAAGGCGCTTGAAACAGCACCCTATAAACCCACCTGCTTCTACAGGTACGTGGATGACACGTTCGTAATCTGGCCTCATGGACAGGAGAAGCTCCAAGAATTCCTCGACCACCTCAACAACATACACCAGAGTATCACTTTCACGATGGAGATAGAAAAAGATGGCTGTCTTCCATTCCTTGACATATTAATACAACGTAAGACCAATGGCACACTAGGTCATAGGGTGTATAGAAAGAAGACTCACACCGACCTTTATCTCAACGGCAATAGTCATCACCACCCAGCGCAACGTAGAGGAGTACTTAACACCCTCATCAACAGAGCAATCTCCATTTCGGACAAAGAAAACCTGCCTGATGAACTGAACCACCTGAGGAGGACATTCTTACAAAATGGATTCCATGAAAGGGAAATTCGATTGGCCCTGAAAAGGACCGTTCGTCAGGCAACACCTCCAACACGAGACCCTGACGACACTAAAAGCACTGCAGTACTGCCGTATTTCGGTAACTTATCACAGAGATTAGCCCGAATCCTGAGGAAATGGAAGATCAGAACAGTCTTCAAACCACCTATGAAGACCAGAAGCCTCTTGAGACAGGTGAAAGACGACTTAGGACTCAGAACACCGGGTGTGTACCGCATCCCCTGTGAATGCGGCAGGGCTTACATCGGGCAGACTTCACGGACTATTGACCAGCGCTGTTCTGAGCATGCCCGCTGCATCAGACTCTTCTATCCCGATAAATCTGCGGTGGCAGAACATACCATCAACTTGGGATCCGGGCACAGGATTGATTTCGCAAACACTACAATCCTTGCGAAGACTTCAAGGTTCTGGGACAGATTAATCAAGGAAGCGATCGAAATTAAGCTTGAGGCTAACAATTTCAATAGAGACGGAGGCCTCAGCATCAACCCTGCCTGGAATCACTGTCTCAAACAACTAAAAGACAGTAGAAGCCGATTGGCCGAAAAAAAGACGATGGAAAAATGAACTGGCGCCTGATTGGTCGACTCCTCGCAACTCGCGATCTGTATATATACCACCTCGACATGACAGACTCGACACTTCAGTATCCCTGAGGATGGAGGCAGCGTGGGCCTCTGAAACGTCGGAGACACTTGATCTTCAAACCTGGCCGTCTACCTGGGAAAGATTTATTCATACTCTTCGCCAGGAAAATCTAAAATCTTACATTACACACCTCTACGGGGAGGAAATGCTTCGCAGTATACGTAAATTTGAGAAGCTGCGGAAGAAGAAGGCTAAATTACTGAGTTCTTTGGCTTTCTTACGGAGATGTCGAGAGAATAATATCGCTCCTGGATTTACTAAACTACGCTACCCTGTGAGCACTCCAGCTACCAGGAAGATATTACATCGGACAAGCCTGGCATTGACCCGAGAACGGATACACTACACTAGGTACGAACTGGATAAGAATGACAAGGAGTTACTTCAGCTTCACTTACTTCTAAGCTGTCGTCTGTCACCACATGACTGGGAAAGGATTGATCTTTTCACTAAGGCACAGGAAGATCTAATGCACAGGAAAACATCGGAGAGACAAGTAAACAAGTACGACCGCCTCCATAAAAAGCACGACATTAACGCAGAAGGGGACACGAGACGCACAATCGTCAACTTGACTGACAAACAGCTAGATGCTGCTGCTATATCTGCTCTTTCCAAGGGTCTTAATTTCGCACCTACACCTAGGGTAATTCCCACCATTGATATCATCAGCGGAATTGAGCAAGCAGTTAAGGCTTTCCCCGTTGATACAGCAGACGAGATTCGACAGGAAGTCAGCCTGGCCCTTAAAAGGACCGTTCCACCGAAGTCCAACATGAAACGGGAAGAACGTGAAGCACTGAGAGACCTCCGTAATGACAGTGACACTGTAGTGTTGCCAGCAGACAAAGGGAATGCCACTGTACTGTTGAGATCATCGGAATACGATACGAAAATACGTGAACTCCTTCACGATCCTGCATATAAGCTCCTCAAACGAGATCCAACACTTACTATCGAACGGAAGACTTCAGGTCTGATTAAGAGATCTACGCTGCCTGAGGACATCAAAAAACAGGTGACGCCACATGGCTCAGTACCTCCTAGGCTGTACGGACTCCCGAAAATTCACAAAGCAGGAGTCCCTCTACGACCGATGGTCAGTGCAATAGGAGCTCCAACATACAGACTCGCGAAACATCTGTCCAAGCTACTGCAGCCTTTAGTGGGGAGATGTGTACATCATGTGAGGAACTCAACTGAGTTTGTCAACACTCTCAAAGACATCACAGTCAATAACGGTGACTTGCTGGTCAGCTTCGACGTAGTTTCGCTGTTCACACGGGTGCCGGTAGAAGATTCACTGGAACTACATGAACCACACATCAGCCATGATATAATACAGCTATTCCGACACACCCTGACTTCCACATACTTTCTCTACGGCGGGAAATATTATGAACAGACCGACGGGGTAGCTATGGGATCTCCGCTCTCTCCGGCCATAGCTAATCTATACATGGAGCATTTTGAGCAGAAGGCGCTTGAAACAGCACCCTATAAACCCACCTGCTTCTACAGGTACGTGGATGACACGTTCGTAATCTGGCCTCATGGACAGGAGAAGCTCCAAGAATTCCTCGACCACCTCAACAACATACACCAGAGTATCACTTTCACGATGGAGATAGAAAAAGATGGCTGTCTTCCATTCCTTGACATATTAATACAACGTAAGACCAATGGCACACTAGGTCATAGGGTGTATAGAAAGAAGACTCACACCGACCTTTATCTCAACGGCAATAGTCATCACCACCCAGCGCAACGTAGAGGAGTACTTAACACCCTCATCAACAGAGCAATCTCCATTTCGGACAAAGAAAACCTGCCTGATGAACTGAACCACCTGAGGAGGACATTCTTACAAAATGGATTCCATGAAAGGGAAATTCGATTGGCCCTGAAAAGGACCGTTCGTCAGGCAACACCTCCAACACGAGACCCTGACGACACTAAAAGCACTGCAGTACTGCCGTATTTCGGTAACTTATCACAGAGATTAGCCCGAATCCTGAGGAAATGGAAGATCAGAACAGTCTTCAAACCACCTATGAAGACCAGAAGCCTCTTGAGACAGGTGAAAGACGACTTAGGACTCAGAACACCGGGTGTGTACCGCATCCCCTGTGAATGCGGCAGGGCTTACATCGGGCAGACTTCACGGACTATTGACCAGCGCTGTTCTGAGCATGCCCGCTGCATCAGACTCTTCTATCCCGATAAATCTGCGGTGGCAGAACATACCATCAACTTGGGATCCGGGCATAGGATTGATTTCGCAAACACTACAATCCTTGCGAAGACTTCAAGGTTCTGGGACAGATTAATCAAGGAAGCGATCGAAATTAAGCTTGAGGCTAACAATTTCAATAGAGACGGAGGCCTCAGCATCAACCCTGCCTGGAATCACTGTCTCAAACAACTAAAAGACAGTAGAAGCCGATTGGCCGAAAAAAAGACGATGGAAAAATGAACTGGCGCCTGATTGGTCGACTCCTCGCAACTCGCGATCTGTATATATACCACCTCGACATGACAGACTCGACACTTCAGTATCCCTGAGGATGGAATCAGCGTGGGCCTCTGAAACGTCGGAGACACTTGATCTTCAAACCTGGCCGTCTACCTGGGAAAGATTTATTCATACTCTTCGCCAGGAAAATCTAAAATCTTACATTACACACCTCTACGGGGAGGAAATGCTTCGCAGTATACGTAAATTTGAGAAGCTGCGGAAGAAGAAGGCTAAATTACTGAGTTCTTTGGCTTTCTTACGGAGATGTCGAGAGAATAATATCGCTCCTGGATTTACTAAACTACGCTACCCTGTGAGCACTCCAGCTACCAGGAAGATATTACATCGGACAAGCCTGGCATTGACCCGAGAACGGATACACTACACTAGGTACGAACTGGATAAGAATGACAAGGAGTTACTTCAGCTTCACTTACTTCTAAGCTGTCGTCTGTCACCACATGACTGGGAAAGGATTGATCTTTTCACTAAGGCACAGGAAGATCTAATGCACAGGAAAACATCGGAGAGACAAGTAAACAAGTACGACCGCCTCCATAAAAAGCACGACATTAACGCAGAAGGGGACACGAGACGCACAATCGTCAACTTGACTGACAAACAGCTAGATGCTGCTGCTATATCTGCTCTTTCCAAGGGTCTTAATTTCGCACCTACACCTAGGGTAATTCCCACCATTGATATCATCAGCGGAATTGAGCAAGCAGTTAAGGCTTTCCCCGTTGATACAGCAGACGAGATTCGACAGGAAGTCAGCCTGGCCCTTAAAAGGACCGTTCCACCGAAGTCCAACATGAAACGGGAAGAACGTGTAGCACTGAGAGACCTCCGTAATGACAGTGACACTGTAGTGTTGCCAGCAGACAAAGGGAATGCCACTGTACTGTTGAGATCATCGGAATACGATACGAAAATACGTGAAATCCTTCACGATCCTGCATATAAGCTCCTCAAACGAGATCCAACACTTACTATCGAACGGAAGACTTCAGGTCTGATTAAGAGATCTACGGTGCCTGAGGACATCAAAAAACAGGTGACGCCACATGGCTCAGTACCTCCTAGGCTGTACGGACTCCCGAAAATTCACAAAGCAGGAGTCCCTCTACGACCGATGGTCAGTGCAATAGGAGCTCCAACATACAGACTCGCGAAACATCTGTCCAAGCTACTGCAGCCTTTAGTGGGGAGATGTGTACATCATGTGAGGAACTCAACTGAGTTTGTCAACACTCTCAAAGACATCACAGTCAATAACGGTGACTTGCTGGTCAGCTTCGACGTAGTTTCGCTGTTCACACGGGTGCCGGTAGAAGATTCACTGGAACTACATGAACCACACTTCAGCCATGATATAATACAGCTATTCCGACACACCCTGACTTCCACATACTTTCTCTACGGCGGGAAATATTATGAACAGACCGACGGGGTAGCTATGGGATCTCCGCTCTCTCCGGCCATAGCTAATCTATACATGGAGCATTTTGAGCAGAAGGCGCTTGAAACAGCACCCTATAAACCCACCTGCTTCTACAGGTACGTGGATGACACGTTCGTAATCTGGCCTCATGGACAGGAGAAGCTCCAAGAATTCCTCGACCACCTCAACAACATACACCAGAGTATCACTTTCACGATGGAGATAGAAAAAGATGGCTGTCTTCCATTCCTTGACATATTAATACAACGTAAGACCAATGGCACACTAGGTCATAGGGTGTATAGAAAGAAGACTCACACCGACCTTTATCTCAACGGCAATAGTCATCACCACCCAGCGCAACGTAGAGGAGTACTTAACACCCTCATCAACAGAGCAATCTCCATTTCGGACAAAGAAAACCTGCCTGATGAACTGAACCACCTGAGGAGGACATTCTTACAAAATGGATTCCATGAAAGGGAAATTCGATTGGCCCTGAAAAGGACCGTTCGTCAGGCAACACCTCCAACACGAGACCCTGACGACACTAAAAGCACTGCAGTACTGCCGTATTTCGGTAACTTATCACAGAGATTAGCCCGAATCCTGAGGAAATGGAAGATCAGAACAGTCTTCAAACCACCTATGAAGACCAGAAGCCTCTTGAGACAGGTGAAAGACGACTTAGGACTCAGAACACCGGGTGTGTACCGCATCCCCTGTGAATGCGGCAGGGCTTACATCGGGCAGACTTCACGGACTATTGACCAGCGCTGTTCTGAGCATGCCCGCTGCATCAGACTCTTCTATCCCGATAAATCTGCGGTGGCAGAACATACCATCAACTTGGGATCCGGGCACAGGATTGATTTCGCAAACACTACAATCCTTGCGAAGACTTCAAGGTTCTGGGACAGATTAATCAAGGAAGCGATCGAAATTAAGCTTGAGGCTAACAATTTCAATAGAGACGGAGGCCTCAGCATCAACCCTGCCTGGAATCACTGTCTCAAACAACTAAAAGACAGTAGAAGCCGATTGGCCGAAAAAAAGACGATGGAAAAATGAACTGGCGCCTGATTGGTCGACTCCTCGCAACTCGCGATCTGTATATATACCACCTCGGCATGACAGACTCGACACTTCAGTATCCCTGAGGATGGAGGCAGCGTGGGCCTCTGAAACGTCGGAGACACTTGATCTTCAAACCTGGCTGTCTACCCGGGAAAGATTTATTTATAGATTTTAGCTTATAACCAATTGGAATATTTCAAAAGTTCAAATCGTTAAATATTTTCCCCTCCAAAATAAAGTTTGATTTTTTTTCACTGAGTATTTGTACAGCTTCAGATGATTTGACAAAAATAGATTTATTTGGCCTGAAAAATATAGTGGAATACATATGTCTTGGACTTTTTAAAAATATTATTTTCTTTTTTTCTTTTAAATATTATCAAAATAATCCTATTTTTTCAATACTTTTTATCATATAGGGTAGTCTATTCAATAACTTATATATCTCTTATTTTAATGTACCTATTGCAAGAAAATGTGATGTGATCCTTTGAAATGGTCAATGGATTCGTGTTCAGCAATCCAAAATTAGTTAAGATCACCTATCACATCACTTGCCGCCAAAAAAATAAAAATAATAAAAGGTGCATACAGTTATTTTATTATATGAAATGTCAAAACAACATATTTCACAATTATTGTCAATTAACCAGATGTGATAGAGAAAAACAAAATGCAAGCAGAAGAAAGATGATGAAAGAAAAGAGAATCCATGTTAAAACAAACAACAAAGAAGAGTTCAAGCGAATACTCCAGGAGAACCTCATCGAATACAACTGTCTGGAAGGAAACACACAAGAAAAGTATAATGCTTTGGAAAAATGTATTTTAAAAGCAGGAGACAAAACCAGAAACCAAGGGACCTCGAAAAGAAACAAACTCAGCACAAGCACCCTAGAACTACTCAATAAGAGAGAAGAAATGAAGGCTCACAGAAACGATACACCAGAAAAAGGCTATTAGAACAGACTTAAGAGAGTACAACACAAACCTGGTGAGAACAATTATGGAAACTACAAAGTCGACAAAAGCAATGAAAAAGGAAATTTACCAAGGAAAGAACCTAATCACAGGAGCAGAAAATCCAGCAGGCAGAAAAACAGTGTCCAGGAAAGGGATTGTAGATGCCGCTACTGAATTTTACAAAGAGTTGTATAGAACCACATTAGCAGATCTGGACAGACAACTGGAAACATACACCAACATGGCAACATGGACGTGGACGAAGAAGTTCCCCCATACTAGACTCTGAAATATGAGTAGCCTTAAAAGAACTAAAGAAAGGGAAAACACCTGGCGAAGACTGTATCACGAATGAATGTTTACAAATGAGTGAAGAACTAATCACTTAGAGACATATTTAACGAAATCATATGAACAGAACGCATACCTGACCAATGGAAAGTGAACTCAATCATCCTGTTACACAAGAAAGGCGCAAAAGACGATCTGAGCAATTATAGACCTATTAGTCTATTATCCAATATATACAAATTGTTATCTAAGATCTTGACCCGAAGAATGACGCGCGTACTAGACGACAACCAAACCCCGGAACAAGCCGGATTCAGAGCAGGGTATTCCACAGCCGACCATCTACAAGCAGTTTGTCAAATTCTAGAGAAATCGCAGGAGTACAACCTAAATCTATATGTAGCATTTGTGGACTTCGCAAAAGCCTTCGACTGTATAGAACACCCTTGCATCCTGGAAGCACTTCTGAACCAGGGGATACAAAGAAAGTATGTCCGCTTACTGGGTAAGATATATTCCAACAGTTACGCCAAAATCAAAATGGACAAGGAAGGGGCACCTTTTAAACTTCTCCGTGGAGTAAAACAAGGGGATCCACTTTCTCCAAAGTTATTTAATTGTCTCCTTGAGGAAACATTCTGCAAACTGGATTGGCGAGATTATGGAATAGATATAAACAGGACAAGGTTAACGAACTTGAGATTTGCCGACGATATAGTTCTCTTAGCACATACAGCGGCAGAAATCACCTCCATGCTAAACGACCTACAAAATCTGTGCAGGAAAGTGGGACTACTGATAAATCTAAAGAAAACAAAAATCATGACCAACGACAGGGAAATTCAAGTCCAAGTAGATTCTCAAACTATAGACTATGTTCAAGAGTATGTATACCTAGGACAAAGTGTATCATTTCGCGACAGCAGTCAGAAAGAAGTAACCCGAAGAATCTTACTAGCATGGAAGAAATTTTGGAGTCTGAGCTTCATATTGATGGATAGAGCGCAGAAACTAGACATCAAAAGGGGTATCCTCGACAGCTGCATACTTCCGGTTCTACTATACGGAGCACAAACCTGGACTCTAAACCAACAACAAATGAAACAAATACAAACCACTCAGAGAAAAATGGAAAGAAAAATTCTTCGCATATCACTGAGAGACCGGGTGAAAAACACAACTATCAGGGAACGAATGCAGGTCAAGGATGCAGCATACTCAGCGCAGATCCTGAAATGGAAATGGGTAGGTCATGTAATCAGACTCAACCCTGATTGCTGGGCACACATCACGACCGTCTGGGAACCAAGGAAGGGGCAACGGCGTTCAGGAAGACCGAATACAAGATGGGCAGATGAAATGAAGAAACACGCCGGCAGCCTATGGACTCGAACCACGCAGAATCGCATAGAGTGGAGAAGACACTAAGAAAATTATAAAATAGCTAGTGTATGAACTATGAACAGGACAGTCAAAAGCTTAGAAGTAGATTTTGAATAAGCCCCGGTATGTGTGTGTGTGTAGGTGTATATAAAATGTTTGCTCAATATGTTTCACAAGATTCAAAGATAGGCTAATTCCAAATCCCACAGAACTAGCTCATCTGTGGGGTTATTCTAGAGCTATCCTCCACTGTGAGAGGCCATTGCCCGTATGGATTCTTCATGGCTATTATTATTATTATTATTATAAGAAGACATAATTAATTTTAAAAATTCCTTAAATAAAGTGAATTGCAAAATGTCATCTGAAGAGTGAAAATCTTTTCTGTTGTCTGCTTATTCAGCATTAATCAATAAATGTATATTTTATTTAAAATATCAGTTACCTGTTCCAATATTGCAAATGCACCACACCAAACATGACTTTTTACATTATTCTCATGTACAGATCATTTCGATTATTGAAGCGAAATCTTGCTTTAATATTATAGAGTAAGTTATTATACGGTCACTTCTGATAACAATCACCTAGCCAAATGTGCTGTAATTGTTTGAATTATAGTCATAAAGCTATCTGCTTAGAATGAAGCTGTGATTGCTCCAGCAAGTGCAGCTATGTCCAGGCAGGTTCTCTTTTAGCTTATAGGCAGTGCTTTAGTTGGGCCGGTATAAAATTATTTTCCTTCTACCATACCGGGAAAAATATGTGCTCCGGTACGTCGTACTGGCAGTACAGGAACGAGATTGTCCTAAAATACTTATTAAATGTCTAATTCAATACCAAAAATGACAAGCACTATTAAATTCTCCACAGATATGCGTTCTAATCTTCACCTTCGTGCGCATTTCTACAGTTACTTTCTCCTTAGATCACATGTTGGCTAGCCACCTTGTTTTCATAAAATGTGTGGGACCACCACTAAATGTTTTTGATCCTGATCCATACGTCAGGTCATGACTACAAGGAGGCAATAGGTCAGCAGAAGAAACTGCATGCAGAAAATGTCAACCGAAGGATTACATTCAGTATGAGGCGATATGGAAAATTTTGAAGTAAGATGAGTACCCCCAAAAAATATGTTCCAACTAAAGCACTGCTTATAGGACTATGGCAGAGATATGCCTATTATTTAAAATCTCTCAGAAATATGCCATCAAAAGAATGAGAAAGTAATAAAATGTGAGCAGATACTTTAATATGAAACAAATATGTTGTTTTATCACAAAATGTACAAAATAGGCAACAAAATGAAATATAAACCCATGTATTCTTGTACTTTATCTCATATCTTGTACATTGTTAATAAAATAATAGAGAAAATCATGCAATGCAAAATGTACATGGTTTTTACACTCAATCACAAATTCTAATATTAGCACGCAATAAAGTGCATCATGAAAAATATGATTTTTCATAAACTTCCAGGCTCTGATCATGAAACAATACGAGGGATGGAGCATAAGTCATGGCAGCTATTTTACTCAAATTAAGGAGATGGCACCATGAAATATTGTGTGTCACGGGAGAATCTTGCATCCCTAGTATATGGTCACATAATTTGGCATTGTGATGTGTGGTTATACAAACAGAGGCAATGATAATTTAGTTGTGAGTCAGCCACCATGCAGAATGGATATGGGAACAGCATTCTTACATCAAAATAGTTACTCTCTGAGGAAAAAAAGTCAAAGAATACAACAAGGAGCTGATGGAAGCTTTGGGAAATAAAGCCCATCCATATTTTAAGGAATCATGGAGTGGCTATGTTTGCTTTCATGCTTCCAACTGTCACAATAGATTAGAGTGGCACGATGCATCGCATATGGGTGTCTGTTTACTTCACCATCGTACATCTAGTACCCATATTCTGCATTATACGTACATTCTGTATCCTGCCCTTTCATTTATATATTTCCAAATTTTTAAATGGTCCCACATTTCCAAAAGAAAAATAGTTGCCATGACTTATGCGCCAACCCTCATATTTACAAACTAAATTCTCTTCTGTCAGGTATTTAACAAATTGTTTTATTAATACAGAACAACCGAACTGCATGTCAAGTGTTGGCTAACATATGCACCTTAGTGATGTTCAGTGATGACTATGTGGGAAGTCCTTGTAAGGTGTTTCAAGACACTAAGCACATACCAACATCTGACAGCAACAGATTGCCCTGGTTGTATTATGGCGAAGGAGATGCTCAGACTGTGCTCAATAGGAAGAAAATCACTGTCAGATATAGCATGGATTTTAAGTCCAAGGTATTGTAATTATGTCTATTACATTAATTGTACCAAAAGAATAATACTGTATTTCACAATTTCTTTTAGGAATTCTTGAGTTTGCAGCCAGGTGAGGAGTTTGGCATTTTCCAATACTTCAGGGGCACAGAGGCCTCAATCCACAGGGGTCTTGAAGTGTCAAGTGTCACGTCATGGAGAAATAATATGTATCAACCAATGTTGGGTGGAGTCAACCAATCAGAGAACAGCTGTTCTATTTCCGGTCCTTTTCAGGGCCAACCTACCCTTTTCAGGGCCTTCTGCCCTTCAGATTTTGGATGCATTTGTTCCAGACCTGGTTGATGATGAAATCCCTGTCTCTATTGATGTCTTAATTATGTCCATCATGATGTGAGACAGAACCAACCTCTGAAACATTGAAAAATGCCAAACTGACTGCAAACCTGAGGAGTACTTCTACATGGGGTACACCAGGAAAATCTCAAGTCACACAATTATTTCTTTTACTAGCAGGTGCCCTCGGCATCGCCCGTAATACTTCATTAAAAAATTCTAAACTAAGAGCTACATAATTCAACATAATTAAAACATTATATTTATTAACACTTGCACATGAATCATTCATAAACTAAGCGACTAATATAATTAAACAGCTAAATATCCAGCTTCGGGTTGCATCTCATGATGCATGATGAGAGCCATCCAGGAAAAAAAACTCAGATTTAATTACCTGGCCTAAAAGACCCCTGCATAGTAAGTTCCATCCAAATTGATCCCATTTAGGCAAACATTCTTTATCCCTCTTCCATCTGTCTATGTTGAAACTTTAGATGTCTGCGTGCCTTGACAATTTAATCATATGAATGGACTTACAAAATCTAAGCGATTGATAATTCCATGTGATATGTTAAAAAAATTATGATGCTCTCATTTCCCTGTTGTTATAGTTTCTCCATCAAAATGTTATGATTAACTGTTTCAAATGCCTTAATAAGATCCAGAAATAGTCCTAGAGTTTGATTTTTGTTGTCTATCACATTAAGGATAGAATTATATTAGAACATTATTGATTCCTTTACCCTTTCTGAATCCATATTGAGAACTGCAAAGTATATTGAAGTGTTTTAAGAAGGAAACTAATCTGTTAAACATCAATTTTTCTAGAATTTTAGAGAATAGTGATATAGGTCTATAGTTCTCAACATTTTGCTTGTCACCCTTTTTGAATATTGGACAAACCTTTGCTACCTTCTAGATTTTGGGAAATTTCCCTGAGCTCAATGATAAATTGCAGATGTCAGTTACTGGGATTAATAGAAAATCAGCACATTCTTTTATAACTGCATCTGGAATCTCATCAGTTCCACAGGCTAAGCTACGTTTTAAATTTATCATTATTTTTCAAATTTCACCTTAAGTTACTGGATTTAAGAAAATAGTGTTTTTGTTGTGTACACCTTCTACAGTTGGTAGAAGATTTTGTGCTTACTGGGATGCCTAGATCTTTTGATACATTAGCGAAATTATAGTTGAATGTCTCAGCTAAATTATGAGTTTTTATTTTTATTTTTTTTATGGATTGACCATTGTGTATTAGTTTAATCTTGCTTATCATAGAGTCTGATATTTTACCTGTTTCTCTTTTTACTACCTCCCAGATAGCTTTACCTTTATTTTCTGCTTTCATGATGAAATTCCCATTTTTTTAAATTTTAGGTAATAAACCAATATTGTAAATCTTAATAATTTTTGGTGAATGTTGTGACTTTTACTATTATTAAAATGAAATTTAATATTATACTTTATTGTCTTGTAACATGAGT
Organism: Ectobius pallidus; assembly: GCA_964059195.1. Classification (NCBI taxonomy): domain Eukaryota; kingdom Metazoa; phylum Arthropoda; class Insecta; order Blattodea; family Ectobiidae; genus Ectobius; species Ectobius pallidus. The sequence goes on along the minus strand of CAXKWD010000007.1, from coordinate 57,999,915 downwards.
GTACTGTGGTTCAACTCACATGAATTTCAGTCCGTAGGCTTCTATGGCCAGAGTCATCACAGTCTAGGCTGTCCGGGTAGCGTGGCTTCGAGTGTTGAAAGGCCAACGTTTCCACAGCCATGTTGCTGTCTTCTTCAGGGCCAGAAGAAGACAGCAACATGACTGTGGAAATGTTGGCCTTTCAACACTTGATGCAGCACTACCCGGACAGCCTAGACTGTGATCACATTAATTTGTTTACATTTTTTCACAGGCAAGCTTGCTGAATTTTACTGTAGTTCGATTCACACCTGAAGGTCTTCTAAAAGGCATTTCTCCTGCAAGTGGCAGTTTTCTCCAACTCTGTCCCGAGTCATGGACAAACCAGGATTTAAGTTTACGTTTTGGCACTCAATATCGTCACTCATGTACAATTCCTGCACATCAGCTAGTACAGTTGAGAAAAACTGAATTTTTGGATCTATACTTGCATTATGTGGATGGAGGAGAATCAATAATGTATGCAATTCCTACACTTATACTGAACGTGAACAAGGTATGAAGTGCATCATATTGTGTTACTATTCTTTGGATGTGTTTGTTTAATAATTTTTGGTCAGTAGATGGAAAATGCTACATACTTTTAATCTGAAATCTATTGACAGGTATCAGACAGGACTCAGTGGCAACTTACGAGACGATTTTTTATGCTTGATAAGATAGGAGGAATCAAGTCTGCAGCAGACAAAATTTCATCAAGGAGAAAAATTCCTGAGATCCCATCAGTTATAAGATATGTTAAATCGTGTACCTTAAGGTAAGTCTCAGCTTTATAGTGGATTGAAATAATTGTTGATAAATATCGTCTGTTTACACTAGGGTTCTTATAACGCTTGTTCGAAAAATGGGACTTTGTGCAGTGTTTATTTGAAGAGCAGGGACATTTTATTAAAAAAAGTGACATGTTATAAATTAGAAAAAAATTAAATATTGCTGTATTTTAATCACAATTACACACAATTAGAAGAACAGGATTTCAAACTGATGTTTACAATACATTAGAATATTTGTCAAAATTATGAACCTGATCAAGAAGTTTCTTTTCTCTAGATATTGAGCATGGAAATCAATGCAAGACAAGTTTTTAAAATGAGTCATTACTATGATTATAAACTTTTCACTGTTTCAATCTTAAATATGTTTTTCTCATCTGTCCACTATACTTACTAATGACAAACACGCCCAATAGCTGCATTAGATTGTGACGATCTTTTGCATGTTACAAGAATTCCATTGTACTGAATATACTTCGTTATGATATACATTGAATCACCTGTGAAGGAGGTATGGAGTGTCGATGTTAGGCCACACAGTTGGAAGCCAAATTTTATGTAGGTTCTTGGTGTCCACGGCTATTTTACGAAACTCCTCAGGGATATTTGTGCGGTCGAATCTAATTAAATAAACTGGTAAAGTTTTATTATAGTTTATTTGTTTCTAATATGTCGATAATGTGCCACTGTAATATAACAAGACTGATACAATGAGGCGGCAGTACGGCGTGGATCTAGGAGACTTCTTCACATGGTGACTGACGAACGAATAATGCATGCTTGTGCTGAAGGGTTGCCATTTATATAACCTCACTTCTAATTCTCGTGTGCCACGATATCTCGCAGGTAACAGGGTTTACAAGTTTAGTCCCATAACAATTCTAGTCCTGCTATTGGCTAATTACTCAAGTTTAACAAGCGTCTCCCTTTGAAAATATCGGTTAACGAATTCCTATGGGAATTCCCTTTTAAGAGCGTTACTCGCTACACTTTGGAACATGACAGGCACAAGTACAGCGTCATCTTAGATTACATCATTGTAAAGTCCCGAAATTAAGTTTTTCTACATAACCAATCAAAATTTTGATATTAAAATAATAATCTCTGGATTAAAATAAGCTTATAGGCTAATGTAATATCTTATTCTGGTTTCACCTGTCACAATTCAACAATCCAGTTCAATAAACTTTACTTCCTGACCTCCAGTCAGGCTATGTCATGTTCACCTACTCAGAGCTATAGGGGGCCTGTAAGTACTCTGCTTTCCAAGGGAAAATTTCTAATTGTCAAGGGTGCCATCCATTGTTAAATACTCATTTACTCCTTACAGAATTCTTGTAATCACAAATGCTCGTAACACAGAAAATACCTGGACTAGCTCAGTGAAGATGGGGAGAGGTATAAGGTATATTTTCAAGTGTCCAGTGTTCAACACTACCTTGACCAGTAGTCAAATGAGTACAGAGTGTTTCATCTCTTGATCAAAAATCAAAATCACAATTTTATTTTAAATAATTAATTTACAATGAACAAGCAAGAAGAATAAGATAATAACAAGTTACTGTTGAACTTTCGTCGAACTAAAAGTCCTTTCTTTGTTATTTAAAAAAAAAAAGTTTTTTTTTTTTAACAAGTCCTTAATTATATTCTAGTCACTTCTTAAACAAAACCAATAGAAAGGAAATTTTGACTTGGTAACCAAAGGAATCTATTGTTATGTCAGAGTGGTGTAAGCCTCCAACATTTGTTGCGGCGGTGACTTGATCCCCCATAATTTGTTATAGTGATATCTTTATTTATTTGTTAAAGTGATACCTTTTAGTTTGATATAAGAACTATATAGATAATACTTGTAATTTATTGACTGGCATAATAATAATTTAGATATGTTTCATACCTTTTATAAGTTGTACCCAGAGCTACCAGCACACACATGGGAAGGGCAGATTGGGGATGATAATGTAACCTCTTCAATCTTCTCTTGGGCCCAAAGGCCCGAGTGGCGTGGCCACAGGCTGGGCTGCTGCCTGACTCTCTTTGTAGATATTTAGATTCCTTCTTATACCAATAGAATGTGCCACGTGCTTTCTGAAGTGATGTGGCAACTTACTACCATTGTAGGCCTGCGCTATGCAAATCATTGGAGAAGGGGTGAGTTCTTAAATTTGTCAATATCAGGTAGTTGTTTGGGTGCCAAGTTGTCTGAATTAACATAAATGGAAGAGATGTGACAACCAACACACTCAACCATAAGAAGAAAATAAAGTTACGAGGTCTGATTGGAAAGTTTTAAGAATCGGCTTGTAATTTCACAATGGTGGTTCTTAAATGCTACTGTGATGCATCTCCTTCAAAATAGTCCCCTTCTGACTGAACACACCGACTCCAACGGTGTTTCCACTTTTGGAAATATTCCTTGAATTTTTTTTCTGAAGTGTGTTAAGGATACTCTCCAAATTTGCCTGGATGTCTTCAATTGAGTCAAATCGCTTCCCCATCAGTGAAAATGTCAGTTTAGGAAACAGGTAGAAGTCCGCAGGGGCTATATCAGGGGAATAGGGCGGTTGTGGAAGCACAGGAATTTGGAATTTGGTAAAAAATTCCACGATTGAGAAGGCACGATGAACTGGCGCATTGTCGTGGTGGAGCACTCAACTCCTGTCTTTCCACAATGCAGGCCGTTTCTTCCGCACCTTTTTGCGCAAACGCTCAAGGACACATTTGTTGTATTCCTGGTTAATTGTCTGTCCTCTAGGGGTAAATTCAAGATGCACAATACCGGTGGAATAAAAAAAATCACCAACATTGTCTTCACATTCGACCAACTTTGCCGTGCTTTTTTCGGTCGTGGTGAATCTGGACTCTTCCACTGCAAAGACTGAACTTTGGTTTCAGGATCATATCCATATATCCACGATTCGTCACTGTAATTACCCTATTTAAGAAATCCGGGTCATTTTTAACCCGATTAATCAGTTCTTGGCACACTTCAAGTCGGTGTTGTTTCTGGTCATTTGATAACAATTTTGGAATGAATTTTGCGGACACACAACACATGTTCAGATCTTCAGTTAAAACTGACTGAACTGCATAGAAACATAAGCTAAGTTCATCAGCCATCTCCCTAATTGTAAGCCTACGATCAGAGCGCACTAAATCGTTAACTTTCACAACATTTTCATTCGTTTTTGAAGTGGAAGGATGGCCAGACCGTGGTTCATCTTCAAATGATTCGCAGCCATTTTTAAATCTGTTGAACCACACAAAAATATTTGACTGGCTCAGACACTTATCTCCAAAAGCTGTTTTTAATAGTTCGTAAGTCTCAGAAGCTGATTTCCTGGTTTTAAAACAAAATTTCACTCAAACTCGTTGCTCCATTTTTACGTCCATTTTCAATCAGACAGAATCCGGCAACAAGCCATAACATACCCTCATTCAACCAGCTGCCACAACGAACTGAATAAAGGAAATGCACTTTCCTATCAGAGGGCGTTCAAGGACAAGTCAATGATTAACCCCCCATCTTCGGTGTACCTGCCTGCCAAACCAATAAGCAGTAGCGGATCCATTCTTAAAACTTTCCAATCAGACCTCGTATATTGATGGTACAAGATAACACAATGTATACAGTTCAAAATAGAGAAAAACTTTCATTCATTAAACTAATTGTTCTCTTCTTTATTGCAAGACATCATCACTTAAAGTTTCTGCTTTCAGCAAGTCCTCACTTTGTGGTTTCTCTCTTAATAACAGTCTGATGCCTCTTAATGAAAGTTTTCTGCTACATATAATTTGGTACAGTCATGACAAATGAATGGCTTTGTTCTATGAATTACAGTGATCACAAGAAAAAGGCTTTCTTCCATTAACTTGTATAGTGATCACAAGAAAATGGCTTTTCTACCACACTTCAGTTCAGAAATCACAAGAAAGAGGCTTTCTTCCATTAATTTGTATAGTGATCACACGAAAGTGCCATTTCTACCACAATTCAGTTCAGAAATCACAAGTAAAAGGCTTTCTCTCATTAATGTATATAGTGATCATACAAAAATGGCATTTCTACCACACTTCAGTTCAGAAATCACAAGAAAAAGGTTTTCTCCCATTAATTTATATAGTGATCACAAAAAAATGGCATTTCAACCACACTTCAGTTCAGAAATCACAAGAAAAAGGCTTTCTCCCATTAATTTGTATCAGGGCCGTCGCGTGGGCGGGGCGATCGCCCCAGGCGCCGCGACTAGGGGGGTGCTGTGGCAACTGCAAAAATAAAACAACAAAATTTGAAAAAATAAGTAGGATGTACATAACGTATTTTTTAAAGTTAGGTATAACTGAATTTTGAATATTACGTTGTATGTTTTTATTAAACAAATAAATATTTGACACCAATAACTTTAGGCCTATATTTGCTAAGTTATCCCAAAATAAATATTTGCTTATAAAGACATATTTACTATCAACTACGTCACAGGAGAGACTGAATTCTCTGGCCATCTTGTCCATTGAAAACGATGAAGCACAAATAATAGACTTGAAGGAAATTCTAACGACGTTTGCTCGTGCAAAAACCAGCGAATGGCATTTAATGTTTAGTACCTTATCTTAATTTGATAAACACGGTTCCCTTTTCTATATTCTATTCAATGTATGTATCAATGTTTCCCACACTATTAATTTGTAGTCCATTAATAACGCCTATAGTATTTTTTATTATTGTTAAGATTTTCTTACATTACTAAACTTGTATTAATTTGATTTTCAATATAATCTTATTAAAAAAAAATTAAATAATCTTATTTCTGGTATTTTTGTAAGGTAATCTGATTAGGTGTCTCTTTTGGGCACAAAAACATAGACAGCGACACAACCCGACATGCAACTTTTCTTACGAGCGACTGGACGCGATGCGGCTTGGAACTTGTCCAGTCCACTTCGCCCCAAGTCGCGTCGCTCATTGCGTGTTTAATCCCATATGTATTTGATAGTGTTGCGTCACGTCGCTCGCTGTGTGTTTGTGTTTGAATCCAGACAGTTGGAATGTCGGGTGGGTGTCCGTCGCCGTGGGTGAGTCGGTAGCGTGCCTGCCTTCCACTCCAGAGGCCTGGGTTCGATTCCCGGCCGGGTCGGGGATTTTTCAGTAGGACTGGGTGTTTGTCAGTAGGTTAAGTCTTAGGTTTCGATAATGCACATTGTGCACGATTCCTTACTAAAAAATGTCGGGTGGGTGCACGTGGGATTGAGTTTTGGGGGGGGCGCCTGACGAAATCTTGCCCCGGGCGCCAACAAACCACGCGACGGTCCTGATTTGTATAGTGATCACAAGACAATTGGACTGCAAAATCAATTGTCATGAACATGTCTGATTCACAAAAGGAAAACTTAATCTTCTTCAAAACTATAACTGTTCTCAAGATAACCTCCGGTGCTTTACAGACAGTCAGGGCATAAAGTGTACCACTTCCTTCCTCAGAATTGATAGCTTTTGCTTTTCCAGAAACTAAAAGCTCTTCAAAACTGTTCTCAATCAAACGTAATAGATTTCTTACTTGAACTACCAGAGCGAAGAATATATAATCCAGTCACCGTTCTCCTCTAGCACTGACTGTCAAATCTCTGGTACTTTTAGTTATTTTACTAATTAGTTCCTCATTAACCTGTTTAAACAACAGCCTTAATGTCCATGAACATATTCATCACAGAGAAACTTTATGGTCCTCATAACGGTTCCCACAAAAAGTAACTTCTTGTAACTTCTAGTACAGACATCCAGTTAGTACTCAGTCCAGACATAAAGTACATTCTACTTTTTCTTCTTGATAGAGAGCTCCATTTCCTTCCATAGGATAGCAACAGCACCAGAATTCCATATGCCTCTCAAATTTGGAATCCCCTTGTCCAACTTCTTCTGTCTGTCCTTCCAACGTCCTTACTCTAGCAATCAACTGGCCGCATCAAAAACTTCCCCTCTACCCCCTTGGGTTCCCTAGTATCTCCTTCCAGTGCCCTCTCGATACAATCCATCATATTCAGTCACTGAAAATTTATATCACATGACAAATGCTTCGATTGCACTATGTGTAAGTAGGCTGTACTCATTTGTTGCTCAACAGAATTGCAATCTGTAGCTTGCCACAACATTCCTCCCTTCTTCATGAAAAAGCGAACCCACTCACTTTTAGGTACATTGGTCCATGTTTTTATGACGATATGTTTTATAGATGAATCAGTACATCAGTTGTGGTCTACTGTCAGCGTTTTCTGCATTGATATCAGATTGAGGTCATTATTCTGCTGCGTTGTCGTTTCAACATATTATGAGTCTTCTTGGATAGAAAGGAATGTGTGTGCTGCTTACATCAGTAAATTATGATGTCATTGCATAAACATAATAACCTTTTTCTTTCTAAAATATATACATCAATATTCCACACAATCAACAAGAAAATAAAATACTGAAATATTTTAATTCTCATTTTGTAAAGTTTTATTATTATTATTATTATTATTATTATTATTATTATTATTATTATTATTATTATTATTATTATTATTATTATTATTATTATTATTATTATTTTTAATAAGTAAGTTAATTGTTTTTAAGTGCATTCTATTAACAATACGAATAAATTTTCTGAAACTTAATTGAAGACAACAATACACTGTTACTTCCTATAATCAACTCTCATAAATATAATCAATGTATCATTTAAAATGAATATTTTTGCTATAAGAAATTCGAGTGAACCAGTAATTATTCATACAATTAAGTGTCACATAGTTAACAGAAAATATTATGAACATAAAATTATTATAGAACTTGAAATAAAGTTTTATCTCAATATAACAAAATAAACATTAAATAATATTTATATTTCATAATTTCTTTATGAATAACTTTTTTATAACACTCTGCTTTTTAACTAAATTCAAAATATTAAGAGATTCTCTTCTATAACAATTTTGAGTTTTTCTTTCCACTTCTACCAAATTTTTAAAAATAAAGCAATGCACATACTAATCTTCATACAATGAGTAAGATTAATGTTTGTTGCTCAATAAAACATTAAAACTTTTAAATACATAATAAAATTCCTTATACAGTTCTTTATAGGTGGACAATCTTTAACTTGGAAGGGTGGGTATAGTTGTATTAAGGGATGGTTAACCTATTAAGTTTTTTCGGGGCCCCTTCTATGCACGTCAGTATTTTTTTTACCGTTATAATTATTTATGTATCAACATTATAATTTTTTTCTATTTGTTTTGCATGCATTCTTGAATGTATTATTTAAGTGAAATTTTATTTTCAACACTTCCTACCACTGTAGGCTGCCTAGTGACAAAGTTTAATATACAACGTAATCTTATCTATAAATGAATTGTTAAACATAAAGCATTAACATATATAGCAGAAATCTATAAAATTATAACACACTATGTCAAATTATAACAATGATGCCTATAAATACGCAGTGATCCCTTCAAAACAAGAAGAACTAAATCCTTCACCTTCTGCACGTCTAGTTGAAATTGTTTCCAGATGTTAACTACATGACGTGGAATTGTGCCTCGAGCTCCTATTAACATGCCGTATATTTTTATTTCTTTCAGGTGGTACTTTTCCAGGTAGTATGGAATTGTAGGTTCATATATTAGTTGTTTCTCTTTATTGACCTCTTCTGGTTGACCTCTGTGTTTTTCAAATCTTATAGTCGGGTCAAGAATGTATCCCTCTAACGAATCTTCAGCGTATACAAGCATGTCAATACGGCGGTGGCTTATTTTTCTTCTTGATCTGAGTCTGTGAAATCATTGTGAAAAAAGGAAACGTAATTATATGATTTAAATGATTTATACAGATTTTTTTTATACAATTTTTTTCACCTGAAACAGAGAAAATTATATTATTATAACATTCCTTCATATTTAAGGAGTATAATAAATTACATTTATGTCTTCAAAGACAAAGGATTCATTTAGATAATCAAAGTGCTATGAAGTTTTACATAAAATTGTATATCTTTCACTTATTTAATTTTTTTATTTTGTTGTTGTTAGGGTACTGTTATGGCTAGCATTAATTTCATATTGATTTCTATTTGTATCAATTAATATTGAGTGTATAGTATTTTGTAGCCTCATATAATGTATTACACAATATTGCATAACTTTGAGCAACAGCTGTAGTTACCACGTGATCATTGCTTGAGCAATTCCCGCGTCTGGAAGCCTGTATGCGGGTTTTACCGCTGTTTGCCGTCAACAAAACATGCAAATTAATACTGAACTGATCTACTAATTGCATTAGTGATTCTGTTCAACAACTTGAAGTAATAGTGATTTTAACAGTATAAGAACTGTGTTTCTTCTAGTATCAGTGTATTGCGATATCATCATTGAGAACAGTGACATTTTACGTAATATCATTATTGTATACAGTCCATTATATTTAATCTTGTGTTTAATTGAGTTTAAATAATACCAGAGTGAAATTCAATGAACATTGTGTTATTAATAAAGACTTTGTGGAACTTTATGCAGTGAAGCAACTATAATAAAATTAATTTACTATATGAGTTGACATAAACACACTTTTTGCTTGGAGGACCTATTAAAAGGAAAGGAATTCAAGGAGCTGGAATCTAATCCGTTAAATACATGCATCAGATCAGTGAACGAAGCCTTAAAAAGTAGTAAATTGTTAGAAGGAAAAGAAAGACATGTACTTAAATCACACAACCCTACTCTTGGAAGAATTTATGGCCTACCTAAAATTCACAAACCAGGGAATAAAATGAGACCAATAATAAACAACATCAACACTCCCACCTATTTTCTGGCAAGATGGTTAGTGAAAAAATTTCAGTCTTTACCAAAGTTCAGCACACATAGCATACAAAATTCAGTAGAATTAATTGACAAGTTACAAGATATTAAAATTCTACCTCAAGAAAGGTTAGTGTCATTTGATGTACAATCCTTGTTTCCAAGCATACCTAAGGAAAAAGTAATAATTTATCTAAGAAACTGGCTGGAAAATATCAATCTGGAAACTGGAATAATAAATGAATAGGCCTACATAAAGCTAACAAAAATCTGCATGGAACAGACATTCTTTTCTTTCAATGAAAAAACATATCAACAAGAATCGGGTCTTGCTATGGGAAGTCCTCTGTCGCCTTTTCTGGCCAACTTGTACATGAGTTATTTTGAATGCCATATCACAAAATCATTTCCACATATATTTAAGGTATGGAACAGGTATGTGGATGATATATTTGCTGTTGTGAATGGTAACTAATCGAAGATGCTCTAAAATTGCTAAATCTCCAAGAACCTTCAATACAGTTCACAGTAGAAACAGAAAAAGAGCAAGTACTGAACTTTCTTGACCTAAAAATAATGAGAACAGAAGACAGACTGGAATTTGGTATATTCAGAAAGGACACACACACTGACAACTATATTAAAGCAGATGGTTACAACCCAAGATCTCATAAACATACAGCATTCAATAGCATGACACACAGATTGGTAAACATACCATTAACAGAAGAGGAGTACAAATCAGAATATCAGCACATACAAGATGTTGCTGAATTGAATGGATTCAATAAGAAAATAATAGACAAAAATATTTTCAAATTCAAAAAGCAGAAACAAATAAAAGAAACAACTACACTTTCACCCATTAAAGAAAAGACAAAATTCAGAAGCTTTACCTATTATCCTTGGGCTTCTTCGAAATTTCAAAAGATATTCAAAGATTTTGGGATCACTTTGGCCACAAAAAACAATTACAGTATTAAGAATTTAATAAAATCTAACCGTGGTGACTGCATACCTCCAGGTAAAAAATCAGGAATATACCAAATTAATTGTCAAAATTGTGACCAATTTTACATAGGAAGAACAAAAAGAAACATTGACACAAGAGTAAAAGAACATGTGAGGAACATCAAAAACTGCCAAATTGAAAAATCAGCTGTGGCATCACATGTTTGGGAATATGACCATGAAATTTCGAAAGAACCGAAACTATTAAAGTCAGTCAGTAAACACAAGGATTTGGAAATTTGGGAAAAAATTTACATTAAAAAATTCAAGAACAGCCTAATGAATTTTGAAATACCTGAGGAAGACAGTTTAATCAGAAGGTTCATAAAAAGCCCACCAGGTGCGCAAAATAATCTTCCTGAGAAGGATTTGGCAGTTGACAGAGTATTTGAAAATGGGGAGGAGGCTCCTTGAAACGCGTCATACCAAAATATGGTAAGTGAAGCAAAAAGTGTGTTTATGTCAACTCATATAGTAAATTAATTTTATTGTGTTATTAATTCAACATATTCACATGTACTAATAATTCAGTGCCATGTGTATGTAGAATATTACACATCACACACATTCTACATATCTGTTCCACAGTGTTGTTTGTAAGTGAGGGTGCTGGCACGGACACAGTTATCTAACATCTTTTTGTTTCCGCAAGTTCCGGATTTTATGTCCTTCTTGCACAGGTACACACAAAGCTTGATATTGATGATTGCCATAATTTTGACAATAACAAAGAAAATAATATTTCTCATATTACAAAAAAATATATATTGAACTGGTAGAAATTGCAATCATATTCATGACACAATAATTATTCTGGTATACTTAAGTAATATGATGTAACGCTAGGTGTCAGCGAATTTTTTGTCATCTGATTTTAACAGACATGAGTCTTGTCGCATATACAAGGATTTCAACATGTGGCTTTAACTGCTTGCTACCTTGAAGGCAAGATTATTGTTTTTTAAAAAGCACTATTATTTACATAATATAGAGTATTGAAATAACTGTGAATTAAATGTTCTTACATTTGTTCTTAAACAAATTTAAATTTAAATTTGCTATATGGCATAATATTGCACGAATCAGAGAGGAAGAAAACTGAATACGCAAATCTAAACAAAACTGTAAAGCGGTAAATTTGAAAAGTCCTCCAAAACTACAAAGAGATAAAAGTAAAAGAGATAATAGAAGATAAGAAGTCAATAAAGAAAATAAGGAAAGAAATTATGAACGGTAAACAGTGGATGATAAGCACCAATAATAGCAAAGGAGAGAAGGAAGGATCAAGGAAGGGGATATCAGACTTGGCAACATCCTTCTATAAGAACTTGTACTCCAGCACTAGAGCGGTAAACCAAGAAAATAATGGGGAAACACCAATAACCAGCAAACAAGGCTTGGAAGTCCCAAACATCATCCCCAGCGAAGTTAGAACATCCATAATGGAAATTAAAAACGGGAAGTCACCAGGAGAAGACAACATACAAAACGAGTTCTTGAACACTATAATCTTGTTACACAAAAAAGGCTCCAGGGATGACCTCAACAACTGCAGACCCAACATGTATAAATTATTCTCGAAAATAATTACTCGCAAAATCACAAAGATACTAGACAAGAACCAGCCACCAGAGCAAGCAGGGTTCCGCTCAGGCTTCAGCACGACAGACCATCTTCAAACACTAACTCAAATCATAGAGAAGGCAGAAGAATTTAAGATCCCACTATACCTAGGCTTCGTCAACTACTGTAAGGCATTCGACTCAGTAGAGCAGATAAATGTCCTCCAAGCACTAAACAATCAGGGGGTCGATGCTAAGTAAATTACAATCTACAATAACAGCTATGCCAGAGTGAGAACAGAGAGAGAAGGACCTAGATTCAAGCTGCAGAGAGGAGTGAAACAAGTAGATTCCATTTCACCCAAACTATTCACTATGTGTTTTAGAAAACCAATTCAGGAAAATAGAATGGGAGCAGGAAGGAATTAACATCAACAAAACGAGAATAACTAACCTCAGATTTTCAGATGACATAGTTCTGATAGCAAAATTGGGACCAGAACTAGAAAGTATGCTAAACAACCTAAACGAAGTCTGTGAAGAAGTGGGACTAACAATGAACAAGACAAAAACCAAAATAATGACGAACCACACAGAAGCACAAATCCATGTCAACGGAAAAGAGATTCATTACGTACAAGAATATACATACCTAGGACAGACAATAACAGTGGCCAACAAACAGACAACTGAAATTAAGCGGAGAAGAAACATGGCCTGGAAAAAATTATGGAGACTGAAATTCATACTCACGGACAAAACCTATAACCTAAAAGTAAGACTAGGCGTACTTCCAAGTTGTGTAGTACCAGTGCTCTTGTACGGAAGTCAAACATGGTCCCTAACCTCTGAAGAAAGTAAAATGCTCCAGGTTTGCCAGAGAGCTATGGAGAGGAAAATACTTGCCATCACCAGAAAGTAGGGATGGGTCCTCGATACTTTCGATACCTCGATACTCTCGATACTTGCATGGTATCGGCATCGAGCGATACTTCAGAGAACTCGATCGGTACTTTTTCGATACTTTGGTAATTCTACAATTTAAGGAAATGTGGTATCTCTTTCTGCTTTAAGTAGCCTATTAGATTAACGGTCTACTAAATGTAGTAAATACTTCTATTTCTCCTTGAAATGCAGAAAACCACTCTGTGACTTTTTTCTAGTCATAAATAAAGATTTTCCGACTTTTAAAATCCAAACACAAGAGATTCTTAATTTTTTCGTTTCCTGTCAAACGTTTCAATAACAAGCAACCTGACTGTCCAAACCCCATTGTAATTTTTGATCAAAAACTTGTAAGTGGACTGTTTCAAAAACTAATTTTAGTTTTAATGTAGAGTTTAAAAATAATTATAGGCTACTGATGATATTAAAAGTTGTCTTAATAAATATGCACATTTAATTAATTTTGTTGGTATTACACAGTTCTCTCAACTATTAATTTTTAATGTACCTATTTATTGAAACTGGAAATGTTGACGGTATCGAGTATCGAAGTATCGAGTATCGAGGAAAAAATCATGTATCGGTATCGAGTATCGAGTATCGAGAAATTCTGGTATCGACCCATCCCTACCAGAAAGGACAGGATAAAGAACACAGAAATAAGAAGACCAACCTGAAGGACATCCTCGACTTAGCAAGGCACCAAAAATGGAAATGGGCAGGACATCTAGCTAGAATGAGCGACAACAGATGGGCATACAGAACAACGGTATGGGATCCAAGACAAAGGACAAGATCAAGGGGAAGACCGAAAAAGAGATGAGTGGACTCACTTCAGGAGAGAGCAGGAGCGCTGTGATCAAGGGTAGCCAGAGACAGGAAAAAGTGGTTGGAATTAGGACAAATTTAATGAAAGGATCAGTAAAAAGTGCAGTGAGAAGTGTAGTGGAAAGTCACAAAAACAAAATTAATGAAAAAGCAACAAACACAAACTAGTAATAGCAAAAAAATTACAAGCACAAAGGAACACAATGCAATACAACAAGTAACAATCAACAAGCAACACTAGAACTAGCCCATCTAGTGTTATGATCAAGGCTATACCCTGCTGTACGCAGGAGGCCTTTGCCCCAAGGCTGATTTATTTATTTGTATGGCATAATATACACATTTACACCTACTTTTTAAAATAACTTATACTTATTGCTATTTGTTTGAACACTGCAAACTATAACTTTTTTGCAATAGGACTTTTACTTTTAATAATTTTCTATAATTTTATTTTCACCACATTTGCTAGAAGATTCTGCTTTCACACAAACTTGTTTCCCTCATTGAATAAATTTCTTATTATTATTTATTTTTGTAATTAATCAAGTGAATTAAAGGAAATGTGGAGCGTTTTTTCAAAAGCCGATGTCTACATTGTAGATATCGGCTTTTGAAAAAACGCTCTTCAAATATTCTATTTCATTTAAATTATCTGTGTTACAAATACACAAATTATTTCATACTTTTTCAAGTATTTTAGTTTAAGACACTTATATGTACAAAATAATTGAAATGTCCCTGATTTTTTGTTGCTTTGGAATTCCTTCGTTCTATCAAAATGAAAAATTTATATCAGTTAGATGGCATGTGGCTGTGATTCCATAATACTGGTAGATTGTGAGGCTATTCCATTATATAACATTTTACTTAATACTTTGGACCTATCATAATCATCACATAGGCTACACTTACAATACTTTTTTTTTATTATTATTTATAGGTTATACTCTTACCTACTTTATTCAACGTTGGCTTCTTTGTCCCATTTCTTTATTAATTTTGGCGTCGGGCATCTCTGTCCCATTTATTTATTTCGGTGTTGGGCTTCTCTGTCCCGTTTATTTACTTCGGTGTTGGGTTTCTCTGTCCCTTTTATTTATTTCGGCGTTGGGATTCTCTGTCCCTTTTACTTATTTCAGCGTTGGGCTTCTCTGTCCCATTTCCTCATTCATTTCAGCGTTGAGCTTCTCTGTCTCTTTTATTTATTTCGGTGTTGGGCTTCTCTGTCCCTTTTACTTATTTCGGCGTTGGGCTTCTCTGACACATTTCTTTATTCATTTCGACATAGGACATCTCTGTCTCATTTCTTGTAAGTGTATTGTACTTTAGGTCCCTGTGACTCATTTTTCACAAGTTGTATTGTTATTGTTGTGCAGATAGAAGATAACACTGATGGTTATGTATCTAAGTTTTTATTAACTGAAGCATACAGTCCAATCTCTGGTACAATACTGACTGACCAGTTGCACATGCAGGGGTATTTATACTAACAACTCAGGAATAATCTAGAAATTAATAGAAGTAGTGAATTAACAGAATACACTAGAAATTACTGGAAAGTATAACTAAATAATGAAAATCTTTCCATATGGAGAAGGTGGGATTCGAACTCGTGAAGTTCAGTTCCATGGCATAGTGTCTTAGCACGCGCAGCCACCAGGACATATATTATACTGAAGTTCAATTTCGCTGCATTACCCCCTCTCCTGGAGAAACAGCGACCAGCTATTCAGAATTAGCTCGATTCCTGGAACGTGTCACATCTTCCAGCTGCTCATCTGGATTCAAATATGGTTTCATCCTCAACACATGTACCGCCTCGATGGCTTACGGCGTTTCGGCAGTACGTCACAGTCCTCTACTTTGTAGGTCACATGCTACGGTCTGGGTAGATCTAGGGTCCTTTCTAAGAGGTAGCAGTGAAATACACAATAGATTCTAAATACCATATCACCACCAAACACGTAACGTACTTGGCCATAACACCGTTGAGAATATTGGTGCTATAATTAAGCCAATTAAGAAAATCATTGTGAATAATTAGTGGAACAACGTGCTAAGGAATAAAAGGGCCAGCATAAATTAAAGAATAGGTTTCCATCAACAATTTTAATTTTAACAAAGATCTATGTACAGTAATATTATATATAAGATATTTACAAATGATTAATTTATAGTACCCTGCAGTTTACGTAGTGCCTTTCATTATTAAGCTTGTTTATAGAAGAGAAAGGAAGAAGAAAAGAAAAATAGAAAAGAATTAACACTCACGCAAGATATACTCCTGTTACGCTGGATTCATGATACAACAAGTCTCTACTGGCAATTATACGTAATGGATATCCAGAAAAATATAATATAGATGTATTATATATCACATCAACTACTTACAATGGCCAGCAGGACAGTCGCTACATGAAGACAGCGTAACTCCATTCAACATGAATCACACGAAGAAGCAAACACGCAGACGGAGGCGAAGAGGAGATGAGACGACAGTAGAAGAATCAAGAGTGCCAATACGGAAATTTTGTAGCTATCAGGAAAACTTTCGTAATCCCTACTCCCATCATGTGATCGGGCAACAGCGCCATTAAACAAAAACTACTGATGACGTCATAGTGACGTGATACAAAATTTCTATTTCAAGCCAACTAGTAAACAAACTTAACCTTAATTAATTTGGCTCGCCGAATGTTTACAAAAATGTTTTAATGTACTGTGCGCGTGAATTATTGCAGTTTTTAAGGTAAAGCACAGTACAGCTCCCCCGCCGAAACTAGCACCACCACATAACATTTTCAGAGTGTCTGGCACAAAGTGTACATGGTCTCAGTATAAGTTGATGTATGAATGTAGAAAATGCGTAAAGATGGATAGTCAGTAATCACATGTGTAAATTATCTGCAAGAATGTCCTAATTCCTTTGCAGTAAGTGTGAATATATATAGTGCTACCAAATAGTCTAACTATATAGGTGATACATGATCATCCATACGATACATTCATGTTGCTGATTGCTGTAGATGCGATGCTCAAGTAGGATGTCCAACAATACCGGACCCAACAATGTAGCCAGGTCAAGAGAAGCTGGTGTTATGGTGGATATTTTATTAAATATTCGTTTGTTAATGTGATACTTTTAGGGTTTCATAAAATCCGTATAAAAGATACTATCAACTTTATTAACAACATATATATTCTTATTCTGTTAGTTAGAATCATGTAAGTATTCATATTTACTCAAATAGTTTATGATGTCTCTCTACATATTGATACAATAATAACATAGACAAGTTTCATACCTTTTATAGAAGTTGTTCTCAGAGCTAGCAGCACACATGGGAAGGGTTGACGGGGTGATGTTGTCGTCGGAACCTCTCCAATCTTCTCTCGGGCCCAAAGGCCCGAGTGGCGTGGCCACAGACAGGGCTGCTGCCTGACTCTCCTAGTACATATTTCGAGTCCTATTTATACGAAGATAATGCTGACATTGCACTCTGTAATTAGGCTGTTGATTCTTCATTGTGTTGCGGCAATCATATTACTTAATATCTTTGCAATCTGTAGTTGCTCCACAACACCCTTCCCTCCTTCATGGAGTAGGTACCTGTAGGTACCTTGGTCCTTGGTCCTTGGTCCATGTGGGTCCATATTTTACGATGATACGTTTTGTACAGAGATCAGTACATCAGCTGTGGACTACTATTCATCGTTTTCTACGTTGATATCAGAATGAGGAGGTCATTGTTTTGGAGAATTGATTTTTCAGCATAATATGAATCTTCTTGGATAGAAAGGAATGTGTGTGCTGCTTACATCAGTAAATTACAGTGTCTCAACATAAACATAATAAAACCCTTTTCTGTTTAAAATATATGCACTTAATCCACAAGAAAATAAAATATTGAAATATTTGGCTTTTCATTTTGGTAAACTCTTTTTTCTTAATAAGTTAAGTTGTTTTTAAGTGCATATTAGCCTATTAACAATACGAATAATTTTTCTGAAATTTTAAAACATAAGACATAATATCAATAACAGCAATCAGGTAAAATTGTTTCAATGAACTGTCACTTAGGATAACAGTTCCTATAAATATAATCAGTTTACTGTATTATTTAAACATAATTTTTCTATGAGAAAATTGAGTGAATGCAATATTCTGTCAGTATTCATTCACAAAATAGTGACACACAGTTAACAAAAAAATGTGCATCATTAAAAATTATTTCGAACAGAAAATTATTATAGAACTTGAAATACATTGTTATCTCAATGTAACAAAATTAAACATTAAATGTTCTTTATAATTCATAGTTTGTGTATAAATAACTTTTTTTTATATAAATAAAAACTGTCTTTAAACAAAATTCAAAATATTAAAAAATTCTGTTCTATAAGAATTTTGAGTTTTTCTTTCCACTTCTACTGAAATGTTAAAAATTAAGAAGTGTACGTACTAATCTCCATACAATGATTAAAATTGATATTTGATGTTCAATAGAACATTGAAAACTTTTAAATACATGGTAACATTTCTTACACACATAAAAATACATTGATAGTCCTTTTAAAATTCTTTTTTAAAATTTCTTCTCTTAAAATTTATCTTGTTATAAATGTACAATCTTTAAGTGGGAAGGGTGGGTATAATGGTATTGAGGGATGGTTAACTTTTTTTTTTCTTTCTTTCTTCGGGGCCCCTTTTTGTGCACATGAGTATATTTCTTTTTACCGTTATAATTATTTATGTAGGCCCACATTACCAATTTTTTTCTATTTGTTTTGCATGCATTCTTGAATGTATTATTTAAGTGTATATATTTTTCTTCTCGAGCTGCTTCTGTGAAATCATTGTGAAAAAGAAACGTAATTATATGATTTAAATGATTTATACAGATTTGTTCCTCACCTGAAACAGAGAAAATTATATTATTATGACATTCTTTCATAATTATGGACTATAATAAATTACGCGTATGTCTTCAAAGATAAAGAATTCATTTAAATATTCAAAGTGCTATGACTTTTATATAAAATTGTATGTCTTTCACTTATATATAGCTTTCACACTTACTGTGTGTGTGTTTTTTTTTTGGGGGGGGGGTACATACAAAGTTAACATTGATGATTGCCATATTATTGAAAATAACATTCCTCTATTACATAAAAATTATATTGAACTGGTAAAATGTGCAATCAAAATCATAACACAGTTCTGGTATATTTAAGTAATTATGATGTAATGCTAGGTGTCAGCGAATTCTTTGTCAGCTGATTGTAGTAGACATTGACACACATGATTTCAACATGTAGCTTAACTGCTTGCTCCTTGAAGGCAAGATTATTATAAAAAATCACTATTATTTACATAATATAATTTGTTCTTAAACAAAATTGTTCATATTTAAATTTTAATACATATTTACATCTTTTAAATAACTTATACTTATTGCTATTTGAACACTTGGCAAACAAATAGTTCTTATATTATTCTTTTTCACAGTAGGACTTACTTTTAATAATTTAATATATTTTTATTTTCACCACATTTGCTAGAAAATCTTGCTTTTACACAAGCCTATCTACCTCATTGAATAAAATTCTTATTTTGTTGTTGTCAAAAATGAAATTATTTAAATGTCATGTTATGTTTGATTTAAATTGTCACTTTAATCTGTGTTACAGTTATGTAAATTATTTCATACTTTTCTAAGTATTTTTTCAGTTAACGACACTTCTATGTACAAAATAATTGAGATGTCCCTGATTTTTTGAATTCATGCGTTCTATCAAGATGAAAAATTTATGTTAGTTAAATGGCACGTGGCTATGATTCCATTATATTGGTAGATCGTGAGGCTATTCCATTATATAACATTTTATTTAATACTTTTGACCTATCATAATTATCATACACACTTACAATGCATTTTTTATTTATTTATAGGCTATATTCTTACCTACTTTATTCGACGTTGGGCTTCTCTGTCCCGTTTATTTATTCATTTCGGCGTTGGGTTACTCTGTCCCATTTATTTATTTATTTATTTATTTCGGCGTTGGGTTCCTCTATCCCATTTCTTTATTTCGGCGTTGGGTTTCTTTGTCCCATTTATTTATTTCGGCGTAGGGCCTCTCTGTCCCTTTTATTTATTTCGGCGTAGGACCTCTCTGTCCCTTTTATCGTAAGTGTATTTTACTCGCTAATTATTTTATTCATAGGTCCCTGTGACTCATTTTTCACAAGTTGTATTGTTATTAATGTACATAAAGAAATATGCCCCAACAAATCTTTTAATATTTAGATGCCACTCTCTTGTTAAACGCATTTATCAATTTATTATTGCTTCAAATTTCCAAACAGTTTATAAATCTATTTAATTTATCAATATAATCATTAATTCAATGACGAAATAATAACGCTGTAATAAGACGAACAATACTAATAACAAAACTTTTTTTTTTAATATTTCATAATAAAATTTAAGTACTTTTTTCCCGTCTTATAAATATAAAATAACATCATTCTCTGTCCATGACGTTTTAAATATTTATTTTGACATACAGGTCATATTCTTAAAGGGAACTTCACTTAGAAGAGAATGATGTATACATTTTTGTTTATTCAGCAAGTAAGCTATTATTTCAGTGATTGCTGTTATGTGAGCCTGTGTGATGAGCAAGCTTTTTAACAACTGTGTGAAGGTTACTACTATACTCGTATTTGCAATAGCAGAAAAATTGATCTTAATTGCATTATACTATGTAATTCATAATTAAGTCACTACAACTTTCCTAAAATAAAGCATATTCTCAATTTTATTTGGGGGGTTTCATTTAGGTAGGCGAACTTGGCATGCTGAGGTACATAATATGGTAACGTCCCGCGCCTCCACCATTTGTTATGGCGGATATTTTTTATTTAAATATTCGTTTGTTAATGTGATACTTTTAGGGTTTCATAAAATCCGTATAAAAGATACTATCAACTTTATTAACAACATATATATTCTTATTCTGTTAGTTAGAATCATGTAAGTATTCATATTTACTCAAATAGTTTATGATGTCTCTCTACATATTGATACAATAATAACATAGACAAGTTTCATACCTTTTATAGAAGTTGTTCTCAGAGCTAGCAGCACACATGGGAAGGGTTGACGGGGTGATGTTGTCGTCGGAACCTCTCCAATCTTCTCTCGGGCCCAAAGGCCCGAGTGGCGTGGCCACAGACAGGGCTGCTGCCTGACTCTCCTAGTACATATTTCGAGTCCTATTTATACGAAGATAATGCTGACATTGCACTCTGTAATTAGGCTGTTGATTCTTCATTGTGTTGCGGCAATCATATTACTTAATATCTTTGCAATCTGTAGTTGCTCCACAACACTGGGATGTACGGTACCAATGTAGAGCTGAGATCCTCTTGAATAGTCTTGCAACATCGTAGCGAAGTGAATACTGCACATACAGTGTCTTTCACATCAGCAATAGTAGCACAACTTGAGACTTCTTACGGCACAGGGTATTATTACTGGAAATGCAAACAAACTGCGAGCAGATTTCTGTCCCATAGAAAATGTTTAACAAGAATAAATGTTTTAACAACCTTATTATGAAGCAAAAACTTTATCCTAATTTCAACTTTATATGCAGGCTTGAAATAGAATAATAACTTTACATTGATTGAATAATTTTACATTTTCTGTGTTTAAACTCTTAATTATATACAATTTGTAATGGCACAATTCTTTGAATAATATATGGCACTTTTTATTGAAAAAGTTATGGCACTTATTTATTTTACTTTACACTAATTGATATTTTAACTTCTTTGTGTTGAACAAGCATTCTTACAATGAAAAATCAACTATCTCAGAATAGATAGAAAATATGTATATAATGAGAAAAATGTAATATTTCATAGAAAATATGATAATGAAAAATGCAAATACTCCACAATTAATATGATCATGAATCTCAACATTACATGTTTTATTTATTCCCCCACTTATTTATTTACTTACCCACCGGTGGGTGTGATGAACAATATGAACAAGAATATACAAATCTTTTATTTTGACAAAATATGTAATATTTTAATTCAGAAGAATGATTAGTGAGAAAAATAGGTAGTAGTGAACTTCAAGTTAGAGTACAAGTTGAACCTCTAGTCTATAGAATGTTACAAACACTACTACATCTTAATTTCAAGATGCTGAATCAATATACAGCTTATATGAATGAATTCTTTCTTTTCTTTCACTTCTCTTTTCAAAAATAGAACTGCCCAAAAATTTTGAAATAACTGTACTTTAATTTCCAGAAAAATTCAAGAAAAAACCAGAAAATTTATCTTTTACAAGAAAAACATTCAAATGAAGTGAAATATAGCCATTACTTGTCTGCAAGATATTTTAACTGAGATGCATGAGCACGTTTAACAATACTAGGATTCTGAAGATTTTGAAGTACATAAGTGACTGGAGAACATTGTTCTTTAATAATAAATGGGCCTGAATATCTTTCACATAATTTAGCAGCTACTTTATCTATTGCTTTACTCTGGGGATGATTCATTAAATAAACTTGATTGCCAACTCTGAATTTAGGTGGTCTATGACGAGCATCATACTTCCTTTTATCTCGAAGATGAGTCTGAAATAGGTTATTCTTTGCTCTTCTCCATCTATCCTTAATATCATCCGGAGAAGTACTGTCAGGCAAAATGTCTTGTAAAGACCACAAATTAGAAAGGGGGCAAGAAGGTTTATATCCCATAAGAAGGCTGAATGGAGTACTAGAGTGAGCAGAATGACGAGAAAGATTAAAGGCTAGCTGCAACCAATGCAACTGTGTATCCCATTTAGCATGGTTAGAAGAATGGAAAGCAACAAGGGCAGACTTTAAATTCCTGTTTATGCGTTCTGATTGGTTTGGGTTAGGATAGAATGGAACAGTAAATATATGCTGAATACCAGAAGAAAAACAGAAGTTCTTAAAAGCTTTAGAGGTGAACTGTGATGCATTATCAGACACAAGATATTTCGGATAGGTGAAGGAAGCAAATATATTACGTAGAACTTTGATAGTGCTGAGAGAAGTAGCTTCACGAACAGGATACAACCATACAAACTTATTAAAAGCATCTGTGACTACCAAAATATAAGTATTACCAGAATCAGTGCGAGGAAGTTTACCCACAAAATCAATGAATATCTTCTCCATAGGGCGAGTTGCAATACTAGAAGATAATTCCCCCCAAATTTTTACTGAAGCGGGTTTGCTGAGGGTACAAATTTTGCATGCTTTAATCCTAGCTTTGATATCTTGGAACATTCCCTGCCAAATGAATTTTTCCCTAATTTTGGCAATAGTTTTATAGCTGCCCAAGTGACCTCCTATAGGCATATTATGATAGTAATGAAAAACAGTGTCAATAAATGTCTCAGGTAACACAATCTTTGGTTCATTGGACCTTCTAGGAATACAACAAAGCAAATCCTTGCGCAGAACATAAGGGTGCACTACTTCTCCACCTTCGATCCTCTGCTTAATGGCAGAAATATTAGGATCCGAATCTTGAGCAGCAGCTAAACCCTGATATGCCCATGGCAAGTCAGCAAGAATACCAGCAGTGATGTGTCCAAAATTAGCTTGATCAGAAATATTACTAGAATTTGGAAAATCAGAATTAACTTGGTCACCATTTAGATTTGAATTGTCTAAATCATTCTCAAAATCAGAGTTTAAATTATTTTCTGAGTCATACATACGAGAAAGAGCATCTGAAACTACATTTAAAGCCCCTTTAATATGAGAAACAGTGAATGAAAATGCAGAAATACGTAAGGCCCAACGAGCAATACGCCCAGTTTTTCTCGGGCGAGCCAAAACCCATGATAAAGCCTGATTATCTGTTTCAAGGTGGAAAGGAATGTGTTCTAAATACAATTTAAATTTCTCAACCCCAAAAAGCACAGCAAGGGCTTCTAACTCATAAGCCGAATAATGATTCTCATGTTTAGTAAGCGTCCTGGAAGCATATGCAACCGGCTTACGCCCTTCAGGATATTCCTGCAAAAGAACAGCTGCGACAGAAGAACTACATGCATCAGTTTGCAAAATAAACCTTTTTGAAAAATCGGCCGCTACTAGCACAGGAGAATTGGAAATAAGTTGTTTAAGCTTCTCAAATGCACCCTGTTGCTCGGGTCCCCACACAAACCTTTGGTCCTTACGCCTGAGCTTATTAAGCGGAAAGGCAATTTGAGAAAAGTGCGGAATAAATTTAGAAAAATAATTAACCAATATCAGAAAACGAGCGATCCCCTTAGTGTCTTTAGGTGGAAGAGACTCTCTAATAGCAGAAGTTCTGTCTGGATCAATTCTTAAACCTTGAGGAGAGAGAATGTGCCCCAAAAATTTAAGTTGATTAGAGGCAACCTTGACCTTACTCATTTTAACGGTCAAACCAGCATTCCTGAGTCTAAGCAGAACTTCGTGAATATGTTGGAGGTGTTCTTCGTAAGTATTGGAGTAAATTACAACATCATCCAAAAAATTGAAAACAAACTGAAATTTTATGTCTGAAAAAACCTTATCTAGTAAACGGGTAAGTACTTGAGCTCCAATAGAGATTCCAAAAGGGATTCTTTTATATTCAAACAAATTGAAATCAGTGGCAAATGCTGTGTATTTATAAGAATCAGGGGAAAGAGGAATTTGATGATAAGCACTGTTTAAATCTAGTGTAGTAAAAAAACGGGCTTTAGAAAACCAATGGAAACATGAATGTATATCTGGTAAAGGAACTGATTCTATGTGTAAGCGGCTATTTAATACTCTGTAATCTACTACTGGTCTAAATTGATCGTTCCCTTTGGGTACCAAAAATATCGGGCTTGAATAATTCGAGGTGGAATATTGAATAATATCTTGCTCTAATAATGAATTAATATGTTCTCGTAGTATAGCCAAACGAGGAGGAGCTAGTCTATATGGGGGTAATTTAACTGGCGTAGTGTCCTTGAGTTCAATCTGGTAGGTCAATAGATTTGTGAGCCCCAATTTATCAGTGAGTACATCAGGAAACTGATTAAATAAATGCTTAATATCACTCTGTTTATCAGGGGACAAATGGTCTAAGTTAAGCTCATCTGAAGAAATTTGATTTGAAGAATCGTTATTTACAAAAGCACAATATGGAATATAGTTTGGCGTAAGCATCTGTTTTGATCTCAATTGAATACGAACATTAGGTTTAAATTTGAAATAAATCTGCTTCTGTTGAAGGTCAAGCATTAACCCAGTTTTATTCCAAAAATCCGCACCCAATATCAGTGGAGAAACAAGATTGCGAATGACCAGAAAATTAAATTTCCATGAAAAATTACTAATTTTAATTTTAAGTTTTGTTTTGCCCAAGACGGAAAGTGGTTGACTACCAGCAGCTTTCAATTGTATTTTAGTAGATGCTAGAGGAGCAGACAATTTAGAAAAACATTGCTCACTAATTAATGAAAGACTACTCCCAGAATCTATAAGTCCATAAGAATGAGCAGTATTAACAACAATATCTACATATGGGAGATCGATACTAGGCATAGCACACAATGTTGGTGAAACGACTGGTTTTTCTACGTATAGTCAGGAATTGTGTGAATTTTGAAAACGTGGTGCTGTCCTATTGCTCCTTGACGCTTTCTGAAAACAATTCTGCTCAAGATGGCCTACTCTATAACAATACGTACAAGTGGGTCTTCTCTGTGAATGAATTTGAGAAAAATTTACATTAGTAGGATTCTCTCCCCTTCCACTATTGGAATTCAATATAGGCCTAGGTCTAGTGCTAAAATTTTGTTGTCGAAGCCTGTCCTGTTTCCTATAGCAATTTCTCTCCAAATGACCAGTTTTAAGACAAAAATTACATCGGATCACTGGTGTGGCTTGAGGTTCAGACAGTTGTGGTACTTCAGTATTTAAATTTTGAGTTAAATTAGAGTGCGCCAACAATATATCATTAAGGCCAAGAGCAACTTGATCTAGCTGTTGAAATGTCACAGGCGGGTGAATACCCAAAAATAGAGATCTTACTTCAGAATGAATAGAATTTAAGCCAATAGTGCGCACTACGTACTCTTCAGAATGGGGTAGTAGTAACGTTTGTGCCTGTAATTTTATGTTATAGATAAATTCAGAAAAAATTTCATCTACCCGTTGAGTCCTATAAAAATATTGTTGCTCTAAAATTCCCATTAAACGTTGTGGCACACAAGAGTGAATAATAAATTTATGCAAATGGGGATAGTAAACTGCTGTTGAACCGCTTGAGCTAAGTACTGTGTCAAGAGCCCACAAGTATAAGGACTTAAAGCTTGAAATAGACTAACCTCTGGAATATTCAAGGAAACATTATTTACTTGCATGTCTTGTAATAAATATAGAAATGTCATAATTTCCTCTGGAGTATTAACAGAAAATTTCCCTTTAGTTTGAATTAACGTCATGATAGGGTTCGGCAATTTAGAAAAAATAGAAAGTACAGAATTTACTGGTTGACTCAAATTTGGTGATGTAGAGGGGGTACCCACACTCCCTGTCATGTCCATAGCATGGGGTACATAAGGTACAGAAGGTACAGTAACTGACTGATTAACATTAAGAACTGAAGTTAATTCTTTAGGTTTTTGTTTGAGCATAATCAGAACATTTTTATATCCTTCCAAATTAAGTAAAATCTGTTGAAAAATTTCAATGGGCCTAGATTCTTTAAAAGCACTTATATAGTCCTTCGTACGGTTAATATAATGATTAATTTTGGTGAAATACCTGTTATATTTACTGTCGTTGTAAGTGAGCTGAAGTTCTGAAGTAGCTTCCTTAACTTGGAATGATACTTGGTCCAGCAAGCGTTGAAATGTAGAAGCTTGTACCGAAGGAATGACATATTGGCTGGCTGTATTATCTTGCTCAGATAATTCCCTTACTTTGGTAAGAAGAGCAACCACAGGAAGATTACTGGCTTCCGGCAACCCTCTAACAGTAGCCTCGTAGACCAATTCTTCATGGTTAAGAAGATCGAACGAAACCGTCTCACGAGCCATAATATATGCAAAAAGAAAAATAATATTAGCAATGAAATACAGTGTGCAGAACAATATGCTGATATTAGAAAAAGCTAATTGTATGAACTTCAGGTAAAGATTCCCTAAATTGGAGAGAATCTCCCCCCGCAATTGATACTTAGTCCGTTGTTGCATGGAAGGAAAGGCACGTAGACACAAATAGCTCTGAAGGTCAATGTCTCCCGCAGCACGCGTGTGAATGAAGGTCACAGGCAAATGCATACACGCAGATATGAAAAACAAAGACGTAATTCTGAATTAGTAATAATCCTGAATAGGGCAATGAAAAATGGCACAGAAAAACGTCACAGATGGCGAAAGCAAGAAAATCTCAAAAGCAGAATAGCAATAAAGTGAAATGGAAACCTTGTATGGCCGCTGCCACACGAAAAATCGTAAATAGAATGTGAAGCTTCTGCTACCAATTGCTACGTTTTGGGTATATGGCTAGGATCCTTTCTAAGAGGTAGCAGTGAAATACACAATAGATTCTAAATACCATATCACCACCAAACACGTAACGTACTTGGCCATAACACCGTTGAGAATATTGGTGCTATAATTAAGCCAATTAAGAAAATCATTGTGAATAATTAGTGGAACAACGTGCTAAGGAATAAAAGGGCCAGCATAAATTAAAGAATAGGTTTCCATCAACAATTTTAATTTTAACAAAGATCTATGTACAGTAATATTATATATAAGATATTTACAAATGATTAATTTATAGTGCCCTGCAGTTTACGTAGTGCCTTTCATTATTAAGCTTGTTTATAGAAGAGAAAGGAAGAAGAAAAGAAAAATAGAAAAGAATTAACACTCACGCAAGATATACTCCTGTTACGCTGGATTCATGATACAACAAGTCTCTACTGGCAATTATACGTAATGGATATCCAGAAAAATATAATATAGATGTATTATATATCACATCAACTACTTACAATGGCCAGCAGGACAGTCGCTACATGAAGACAGCGTAACTACATTCAACATGAATCACACGAAGAAGCAAACACGCAGACGGAGGCGAAGAGGAGATGAGACGACAGTAGAAGAATCAAGAGTGCCAATACGGAAATTTTGTAGCTATCAGGAAAACTTTCGTAATCCCTACTCCCATCATGTGATCGGGCAACAGCGCCATTAAACAAAAACTACTGATGACGTCATAGTGACATGATACAAAATTTCTATTTCAAGTCAACTAGTAAACAAACTTAACCTTAATTAATTTGGCTCGCCGAATGTTTACAAAAATGTTATAATGTACTGTGCGCGTGAATTATTGCAGTTTTCAAGGTAAAGCACAGTACACACATCAGAAAGGCAACAACGAACTCCATAGGGACCGAAGTATCATTTTAGCAGTTTCTCGGAGAGGCCTACCTTTTGTAGAGTGATAAAAACCCAAACCAAGTCTCCGGGTTGGTAGAATACTGGTCGTTGACTGGCGTCATACCGTTCTCGTTGCCGATCTTGAGAGCGCAACGTCCGAATACGTGCAAGCTGTCAGGCTTCCTCGGCTCTGCTTACAAGATGACCCACGTAATCGTCCTTGACATCATCGGAGAGAAATGGAAACAACGTATCCATTGTCGTCTCTGCTTCACGTCCATGCAACAAGAAGAAAGGTGTAAACCCTGTTGTCTCCTGTCTCGCTGTATTGTAGGCGAATGTGACAAGTGGGAGCACTATGTCCCAGTTGTTTTGTTCCACATCGACATACATGGATAACAGGTCAACCAGGGTCTTATTGAAATGTTCAGTGAGTCCATTCGTTTACGGATGATATGCCATTGTCATTTGGTGATTGACTTGACACAGAGAAATAACTTCAGCAAGCAATCGGCATCCACGTGCTTACACCTGCTTTTGTAGATAATGGCAACTTCATACTCTTGCAACCGAAGTGCCCATCTCGCAAGACGTCCTGAGGGGTCCTTCAGGTTCATTAACCAGCAAAGAGAATGATGGTCAGTGACAATGGTGAATGGTTTCCCAAAGAGGTATTGCCGAAATTTGGTAATAGACCACACAGCGGAGAGGCATTCTTTTCCCGTCGTCGAGTAGTTTTTTTCCACCCTGGAGAGCACTCTGGAAGCATATGCAATAACTCTTTCTTCCCCAGCCTGTATTTGGACCAATACCGCTCCAATTCCATAGCTGCTGGCATCGGTGTGTAGCAACATGTTGGCCCCTTCATCGTAAAGCCCCAACACAGGTTCTACAGTAAGAACCTTTTTCAGTGCTTTGAAATACCTCTTTTGCTCTATTTCCCACAAAAATACGACCTCTCCCTTAAGAAGTTCTTGAAGTGGGTTAGCTTTGAGACAAAAGTCTTTGATGAACCGTCGATAGTACGAGCAGAGTCCTAGAAAACTTTTGATGTCTTTGATGTTCTTCGGTGTTGAAAAATCTACGATGGCTCATATCTTCTCAGGGTCAGGATTGATCCCATATCTATTTATGACATGACCCAAAACCTTAATATCGGAAGCGGCGAATAGACATTTCTTCGGATTAAGACGCAAACCAGCTTCTTGGATACACTGCAATATGGTGGCAAGATGCTGAAGATGTTCCTCAAAATACTAGGTAGCAAAGACATATGGATCATT
Source organism: Ectobius pallidus (assembly GCA_964059195.1). Lineage (NCBI taxonomy): Eukaryota > Metazoa > Arthropoda > Insecta > Blattodea > Ectobiidae > Ectobius > Ectobius pallidus. The sequence continues at coordinate 57,970,159 of CAXKWD010000007.1, read as the reverse complement.
TAAAATTTCGCAGTAGATTGTCCATCATGCATTCGAATGTAGCCGGTGCATTACAAAGTCCAAATCTCATGTACTTAAACTCATAGAGCCCATCAGGAGGGACGAAAGCTGTCTTTTCCCAATCGACTTCGTTGACTTCGATCTGCCAGTAGCCACTATACGTGTCCATAGTCGAAAAATAATTGGCTCCCCTCAGACAATTCAGACTATCATCAATACGTGGCAACGGAAATACGTCTGGATATACCAAGAATGGTAATATTGTTCAGTTTGCAATAATCAACAAAGAACCTCCAAGTTCCATCTTTCTTCCGCACTAAAACAACTGGAGATGACCATGGGCTTTTCGATGGCTGGACAATGTCTCTGAATCATCTCGTCCACTTCTTTCTGTATAATCCGTCGTTCCGTCAGTGACACCATATGATCTCTGGGTCACGGGTGAATGATCACCTGTGTTGATGCAGTGATGCACTTTGAGGTGACTTTTAGTTTGCTTGTTGCGAAATTCGAAGGCATCAGTAAACTTACGAAGAACAGAAAATAATTTGGCTTGTTGTTCATCAGTTAAGTTCTTTGCTGACATTAGCTGTAGCATTGTCACATCTATGTCTTCCTTAACTTTCGGTCCAAAGTCTAATGTTTCCTGTACCGCCGTTAAGTGACTCTCTTCCAGGGTCTCAATTGTTCCGATACACATTTTCCGGAACAAGTTGAGGCAGAGGGCATCTATTGACGACCCAGAGCTCTCCTGTTCCTTAGCAGAGTGACATTACAGATGATGGAACCACTATGTTCTTATATAACATGAGGGACTTGTTACTGTGAAACAAGACATCATTACAGCGATGCAAGTCCGTCGTGGCAACTGTAATTCTTTTCATGGATAAGGGTGGAACTAGACAGTCCTCTAGAACAAATAGGCATCCCTGACCTTCAGGTTCCATAATTTTGTCTGCTTCGTCTATCTTCATCTCCAATCGGCCACAGTCTATCACCGCTCGGGAAGCTTCCAGAAAGTCCCATCCCAGGATGATGTCATGGCTGCATTCATGAAGAACAACAAATCTGAAGGGTTGTGTTAGTGTGTTGATAGTTAGCCTAAGAATACACTCACCAACAGGCTGAGCGTACTGCCCGTTAACGACCTTTAGAGTGTAGTGTGCACTGCCTTTAAATATGGTCTTCTTCAGCTTGTGGCAATAGACGTTCGAAATTACTGAAAAGGACGCTCCTGAATCGACCAGAGCTCAAATGGGACGATCGTCTATAGTCACATCAACATAATTCCCCGTCATCCTCGTCGAAGTCGTCCCAGGAGGATTTTCGTCAGGTGCGACCTTACCCCCATCAGAGACCGCACGGCTTAGTTTACCTCAGTGCGGCGGTTAGGATAGCGACTACTTCGTGGGTGGGGTGATGGTGTTCAGCCACGCCATGATGGCGAGCGACTTTGACTACTTGCCGGAGAGTAACTCCGTCTAGCAGAGCGGCTATAATTCTCAGAGATTCCCTGGAAGCTATCTCGTTGCTCTCTTGTGACACTCCTTCCAGCAGAGCGGCTATAATCCTCAGAGGTTCCTTGGAATCTATCCCGAGATTACTCTCTTGCGTCATGGTAATCATTGAACACTTGCTGTCGTTTTCGGCAGTAGCAGACTACATGTCCCAGACGGCCACAGCGGAAACACACATGTCTATTATCTTCCGTCCTCCAGACGTCAGTCTTCCATCTCAGGGTATAAATGAGAGGTGGTCTCATTCGATAGCTTGCTTGCAGGGTAGCAACACTGGAATTGACCAGTGGAATGTCATAGGCGGGCACATCATGAGTTGATACTGGAGCCCCTCTAGGCACTGGTGACAGTAACCTCAGCAACTCTTGTCGCACAATATTGATCAATGTTTGACGATCTCCCTCTTCCGGCTGGGGTGACATATTTTCTTATTTCCTCCTGTACAACGTGACGTATGGGGGCTGTGAAATCTGACTCAGTTTATTGAAGCGACAGCAGTAACATTCAGCAAGCGTTCAAATTTTGCTCGCCTGATCCTCTTCTGATTCATTTCGATGTGGCGACACCATTCCATAAAGTCTGCTGCAGAAGATATATCCTGGGTCAGTAGAGCTTTATACAAGTCCTCCGCCACACCCTTCATAACATGAACGACTACTTCTGCTTCTGGCATGTGGGGTTTCACCCTTTGGCAAAGAGCAAGAACTTCCTGAATATATGCTTGCGTTGGTTCGCCGGGGTTTTGGGCTCTGCATTTCAATTCTTCCTCGGCATGACGATGTGACTGCAGCGCCCAAAGTAGTTTCGCAGGGCAGTGGTCAAATCTCCCCAAGATGTGAATAGACCCTCATTATTTTCGAACCACTTCTCCACAGTACCTACCAGAAAAAAATAACACATATGCAAGACACATCATGTCATCCCAGCAATTGTACTTTGCAGCTCGGTCATATTCCTTCAGCCACTTCTCCACGTCCTCCGAGGGCATACTAGTAAACATTGGGGGCATCCTAACTTGTTGTATCATTGTTGCAGCAGCTGGAGTCACCGTTGGCGTCGAGGACGCTGGTGGCCTTGCTGGATTGCTCCCCATCTGGGTCTGCGGCTTTCGACATTGTCCACATTTGCATTTAGCTTTATTTTCCTTGGACATCTTACGGAAATTCACCTCCGAAAATCCAGCACACACGAAGTGTAGATTCTTGGTACAGACAGAGCAGACTATACCATCTTCCGTGACCAGGGTTTTGGAACAATATGTGCATTTCTCCATACCCGGCGCCTCCACCACTAATGTTGCGTAGATAGAAGATAACACTGATGGTTATGTATCTAAGTTTTTATCAACTGAAGCATACAGTCCAATCTCTGGTACAATACTGCCTTTCTAGTTGCACATACAGGGGTATTTATACTAACAACTCAGGAATAAGAGTAGAGTACTCATCATAGAAATAGTGAATTAACAGAATAGACTAGAAATTACTGGAAAGTAACTCCAAGGCGCAACATCCCCGAAGGGACAAGGCCTACCACCCGACCGCTGCGTCATCTACCTATAGGCAGATGGCAGGATTGGGGGGCATGTGGTCAGCATGCCGACACCCACGGTCGTTAATGGAGGTTTCCATGATGGGAGCCGCTACTTCTCTATCAAGTAGCTCCTCAGTTTGAATCACGAGGCTGAGTGCACCCCTACCAGACCTCCCACCTCAGAAAAATCCGAGGAGGTACCGGGGATAGAACTCGGTCCGACGGATCCGTAGCCAGCGATGCTAACCACAAGACCATGCCGGCGGTCGAAAAGTATAATTAAATAATGAAAATCTTTCTATATGGAAAAGGTGGGATTCAAACTTATGAAATTCAGTTCCGTGGCCTAGTGGCTTAGCTTGCACGACCACCAGGACATATACTTTTTTTTTTCCTTTTTTTCTTTTTTTTCTTCTTCTTTTTTTCTCTTTTTTGTTTCTTCTTCTTTGTCATTTATCTTTGACATTTGACATTTTTATTTATTTAAATTACATGTAAAACAGAGCTAGAAAAAAAAAGACAAATTTATAAAAAGGAGACAAAAAATATTAAACACAAATACATACAATAAATAATAATAAAAATAAATGACTTGAAGCTAATAAAATTATAAAAAATGTTTTACATACTTATTAAATTTAAAATTGGGGTAAACTGCGAGATCGGGGTATCTACTGATCATAGAGTTATAGAAGCGGGGACCAAAATTAATGCTATGGTTTAATCCTGCCGATGTGAGACATTTGGGTTCTGATAGAAGTAGATTATTATTTCTTCTAGTGCTGTATGCATGATCACCGGATGTGTATTTTGCACGATGTTTGTGAAAATATTTTAATAAAGAAAATTTGTAGAGTTGGTCAAACTTAAAAACATTAAATTCCGAAAATATTAGATTAGTTGGGTAATCAATGTGTTTTCTTAGACAGATTTTTATTATTCTTTTTTGTAAAAGGCAAAGTGGTTCAAGAGTAGTTTTCGCTAATCTTCCCCAGGCGAGAATGCCATATTGCATAATGGACTGGAACAGGGCTAGATAAACTGAACGAAGAACAGTAATGGGCATACAGTGACGTAAAATGACAAATTTGTAAATTGTTCTGCGTAGTCTATTACAGATGTAATTAACATAGGAGACCATTTAAGATGTTGATCTATAAAAATACCCAAATATTTCACAACGGCAGCCTCCTTCAGTGGGGAGCATGAACAATTTGTTACATCAAAATTACAATTGTGTATTATTAAATTTGAATTTGTACAATTCTTCCGTTTTATCTGACCAATAGTTGTTAATGAGAAAGGAACCAATGTTGATGTACAATTCTTCCGTTTTATCTGACCAATAGTTGTTAATGAGAAAGGAACCAATGTTGATTTATCTACGTTTAGTGAGAGACGGTTAGAATCAAACCACTTTTTTACAATTACCATGCCTGTGTTAGCGTATTTATATGTTTCCTCCCATGAATGACCAGTAAAAATAACTACAGTGTCGTCCGCATATGAAAATATGGAGTCGTTTATTACATCAAGATTTAAATTTAGCAAGTCATTTACATATATTAAGTATAAAATTGGTCCTAAAATCGTTCCTTGTGGCACGCCTATATTGATATTTGATATTTCACTTATATAACTGTCAACTTTTGTCATTATACATCTATTGCTCAGATATGATTCAAATAATTTGTGTACTGTTCCTCTAATTCCTATCTTATGTAGTTTATCTAACAGAATCGAGTGAATAACAGTATCAAAAGCTTTGCGTACGTCCAAGAAAATTCCTAAACAATTATTACCTTTATCTAATTCGTTAATAATACTACCTGTAACGCTAATAAAGGCGTCGTCAGTAGATATATTGCTCTGGAAACCAGATTGATTTTTAGATATAATTTCATGTTTTTGTAAATAGTTCAGTAGTCTAACTTTTATGCATTTCTCTAGTGACTTAGAAAAGGCCGGAAGTAATGATATTGGTCTGTAATTGTTTAGTACATTTTTTTTTCCGGATTTGTGTATAGGTATTATCACAGCAGTTTTAAGAGCATTTGGAAAAACACCATCTAAGAAACAAAGATTGAATATATAGACATACTATATACTACTATATACTATATACTATATACTACATATATATACTATATACCATATACTATATACTATACTGAAGTTCAATTTCGCTGCATTATTAATGTACGTATAGAAATATGCCCCAACAAATCTTTTAATTTATTTACCTGCCAAACTCTTGTTGAACGCATTTATCAATTTATTATTGATTCAAAATTCCAAACAATTTATAAATGTATTTAATTTACCGATATTAATTTAATGACGAATAATAATGCCGTAATAAGACAAATAATACCAATAACAAGACAACATTTATTCCTTTTAATACTTCATAATAAAATGTATGTAATTCTTTCCCGTTTTTATAAATGTGGAATAAAATCATTTCCTGTCCCTGACATTTTAAATATTTATTTTGTCATATAGGTGATATTCTTAAAACGAACTTCACTTGGAAGACAATGATTTATAGATTTTTGTTTATTCAGCAAGTAAGCTATTATTACAGTGATAGCTGTTATGTAAGCATGTGTGATGAGTAGGGGCCGTATTTTTTGGTAACAACGATAAGCGCGAAATTTTATAAAACAATCTCCCTTAGCTATATTTAGCTTTTATATGCTTAAAATACCAATATGAACCAAATTGAATCCATGAAATATCGCGAAATTTACTCGATTCCACGAAATGTGTCTATAAGCGCGAAATATGCCCCTTCTGTCTGCAAAGTGAGAAATTAGCATGAAAATGTGCCTTAAAATCACAATATTGTGTTTTGGATCACAATATTGTGTTTTGGTGTACTGTATTTTTTATTTCTTAGCAGCATGCTTTTTTTTTCTGCTGTTTCTGTGGCTGTTGAAGATTTACTGATATATCAATATTTGTGATCGATTACAACGATTGCAGAATTTATGCAAAGATTGTCTGTGACCTGGTTTGTACTGTTGAGTACACTCCTTTCCTGCTATGTCTTTGCCAAGTTAGCGATGCCTATGATCGATTACAGCAGAAGAGTGTAGAATGCAATGAAAGATCCATATCGGTCCCAAATTTCCACTGATACAAATCCAATAAAAAGAAGTGTTTAAAAATATATTTCAAGTCAGTGGATAAAAGTTAAAATCACTACACAACGTTTCAACTCTCCCCTGGAGTCTTCCTCAGGTGACTTGAAGATTGAGTTTCGTCATGGTAACCATCAATAAAAACACTGTTTCTCAAATGTCTTTCTTTCCAGTTCTTTGGAATGTCAAACATTCCTTCCTCTATGCATTCTGCTGGTGGCTGGGGAATTTTTAACACTGGAACTTTCCTTTTCAGTCTCCTCATTACATCCAGCCATTCGTCCCCTATATCAATGTAGAATGTTTGTCACTTGTATTCAACAGATTTCGCCTTTTATCCACAGTAGTATGGTTGGCACTTCTGTTAGCAAATGGCTATCTGGTGGTGTTTAGTAGAAATTACGATAATATTTCTTGTTATTATATTTGAACATTAACTCTAATCATTCCTAAATCGAAAGTTACTTCAGTTCATACAAGGGCAGAAGAATATGGAAATGGGGGGGGGGGGGTGTTAGTTCATGTAAATAAAGAACCAAAGTTTCTCTTTGCGCAATGTTCCCAATGTAGTATACGTAATTTATTTCACGAAATACTCACCGAAATAGAAGGAAGTTAACACCGAAATCGGCCATTTTATTTCACCAATAAATCAGGGTCCTAGTGATGAGCAAGCTTTTTAACTACTGTGTGAAGGTTAATAGTGGTACTATATTTACAGTAGCAGAAAAACTGATCTTAATTCCATTATAATATGTAATTCATAATTCAGCCACTACAAATTTCCTAAAATAAAGGCCTATTCTCAATTTTATTTGGGGGGTTTCGTTTAGGTAGGCAAACTTGGCATTCTGAGGCACATGATATGGAAACATCCCGCACCTCTACCATTTGTTATGATGGTGCCTCCACAATTTGTTATGGCGGAGTGGTGTAAGCCTCCAACATTTGTTATGCGGAGTGGTGTAAGCCTCCAACATTTGTTATGGTGATATATTTATTTATTTATTTGTTAAAGTGATACCTTTTAGTTTGGTATAAGAACTATATTGAAGACATAATATTAACTTTATTAACAACAATTACATGTAGAATATATTCATGTTCTGCAAGTTAGAATCATGTTTAAGAATATATTATTCACATAATTTACGATGGCTCTCATTTCACATATCGATAATACTTGTAATTTATTGACTGACATATTAATAATATAGATATGTTTCATACCTTTTATAAGTTGTACCCAGAGCTACTAGCACACACATGGGAAGGGTAGATGATGATGTAACCTCTTCAATCTTCTCTCGGGGCCCAAAGGCCTGAGTGGCGTGGCCACAGGCAGGGCTGCTGTCTGACCTCTCTTTGTACATATTTAGATTCCTACTTCTACCAATAGAATGCTTAGATTGCACTATGTGTAAGTAGGCTGTACTCAATTGTTGGTCAAGAGAACTGCAATTTGTAGCTTGCCACAACAATGTTTCCATAACTAGAAAAAGATTTATCACAACGTTATCAAGGTAGCAAAGGTAACACATAATGCAAAACAAATTAATGCCACAAAAAATGTCTCCAAAGCTTCATGGGCACTCATAAATAAAACTAGAAAAAAGAAGAGGCCACAGAGTACATAACACTAAGCATGGATGGCCAGGATATTACAGATCCCAAAAAAATAGCTGAAATGTTCAATACATACTTCACAAACTTCATCAGTATTGACCCTCATATGCATAGAAGGAGCTGGAAAATGGAATTTTACATGGGAGTGTAGACCTGCCGTAAGGCAGAAGTACCATGAATGAATGAATGCATGCAAACAGAAACAGTAACACATATAACATCAAAAATAGCATACCTAACTCCATGGTTCTCTGGCCCACTGATAATACAGAAGTAGAAAGAACAATCAAAGAATTAAACTCATCTAAATTGTGTAGAATTGATGGAATGTCGAATTAAATTCTGAAAATTTGTAATAATTTCATCTTTCATCCACTTGTACACATTATCAGTTACTCATTTATAGTTGGAACTTTTCCAAATAGCTTTAAAAAAAGAAAGATAATTCCATATACAATAAAGGGGATAAAACTGCAATGACAAACTATAGGCCCATAACGATTATCTCCCCACTCTCAAAAATACTTGAAAAAATTTATCTAAAGACATTAATTAACTTTAGCAATAAACACAAGATTATTACTCAAAGTCAATTTGGATTTCAAAAAGCAAAATCCACCGAAGATGCCATATAACAGCAAAAACAAAATTATAGACCTAATAAATAATTGGGATACAGTTATTGGAGTATTCTTAGATCTCACAAAAGCTTTTGTGTTCAGCATGATTTATTATTAGAGACGCTGTGAGGATATGAGGTTCGGGATATTGCCAATGAGTGGCTTAAAACTTATTTAATAAACAGGGAGTAATGCACTCAAATTAATAATACAGATGCGTATGGCTGTAAAACTCAGTATACCTCTACTTTTCAGACAGTAAAATATGGTGTACCTCAAGGCTCAGTGATTGGGCCATTCCTATTCTTGTTGTATATTAACAATTTAGAAATTACCTTATCAAAGTTGGAGGTAAACTCCATCCTCTATGCCAATGACACTACTTTTCTTGTTTCAGCAAAAGATCCACCAGCCCTAAGTACAAAATAAAAAACAGTGATTGACCACTTAGAACGATACTACAATGAACACAATCTAACGCCTAACATAAACAAAACTAACTACCTACTGGTGGGTGTATGCCCCGCACTTATAGATATGGGGGGGATGCCCCACACTCAAACCCTTCTGGGTAGTAGCTCCAGTTGGCGAATGTATGTATATTGGATACAAGTGCAATAGGATAGGGTCGGATAACACCACATTCAATTAGGAATGGAAGTAGCTGGATTAGAATTAGAATTAGAATTAGAATTAGCCCGTTTCATCCCTAAAGGGCAAGGGCCTCTTGACTGGCAAGGTGGCTGTTTCGGCAGTCCCGCTTAGCCACTGCGGGAAAGGTCCTCATTCCTCTTATGTTGCTTCTGTCAGTCGCCTCCATTCCCTTCGATCTTTGGCCTTCGTAGTCCAGTTTGTCCCAAGGTGAAGCTTTAGGTCTTCTGCCCATCTTCTCTTCTGTCGTCCTACTGTTCTGTGGCCGATTCGTGGGTCCCAAGCTGTTGTTATATGCGTCCATCTGTTGTGATCCATCCTCATGACGTGACCTGCCCACTTTCTTTTCAGAGATATGGCCGATGTTGTTATGTCTTTGATGTTTGTCATTGCCCTTAAGTCTTCGTTGCGGATTCTGTCTTGGAGTTTAACATCTAGGATTTTTCTCTCCATTTTCCTCTGGCATGTTTCTAACATTTTCCTTTCTTTAACTGTCAGGGCCCAGGTTTGGGCTCCGTACAGAAGGATGGGTAAGATGCAAGTGTCCAATATGTCTTTCTTTAATCTGATGTTATAGGCCTTACTTGTGAGAATAAATTTCAAACTCCAGAATTTGGACCATGCTGTAGAGATGCGTCTCTGAACTTCTTTGCGGGTGGCGTTTCCGAATGACATAATTTGGCCAAGGTAAATGTATTCATTGACATATTGTAGTTCTTCGTTGTTAACCTTGATAATTTTTTCGGTACTGTTTGTCATTAGTTTTGTTTTGTGAGGGTTCAGTTCCAGTCCTGCTTCCTTGCTCTTGTGGGATAGTTCATGGATGTTCCGTCTTAGTTCTTCTGCTGAAGATGCAAATAGGATGATATCATCTGCAAACCTCAGTTCTCGGAGTGGTTTTCCATCAATTTTGATTCCACCTTTCAATTTCATTCTCTGGAAGATATCTTCTAGTGTGCTGATAAACAGACTAGGGGATATGGGGTCTCCTTGCCTTACTCCTCTTTCCAGTTTAAAAGTATTGCCCTCTGTCTCTAATTGGAGCTGGATTATGATAGCCCAATTATTAATTCAAGAAAAGAGAAAATCTAAGTAATCAGATTTATTACAAAATTGTAAAACATGATAATGGTTGAGAGAGCAGACACACAAAAGCAAATTTCTGAATTATAGATAACTAGCATGTGCCTGCGGCTTCGCCCACAATAATTATTTCAAAAATAAAAAATTAAAAATCAAGAGCATAATAGTTAAATCATTATATTTATTAAAATCTAAATCACGTGGACTACATACCACGATTAGATAGCGTCGCCTAATAAAAAGCGACCCCTGATTCGAATTTCTTGGCTCAGAAAACCCCTGTATAGTGAGTTTCGTCCAAATCGAAAATGTTTGACCATATTTAGGCCTATATTGATTATCCCTCTTCTGTGTAGGTTGACATAAGTTATGTCTGCGGGCCTTGTCATTCTAAACAAATGATTGTCCAGGATGGACTCACAAAATCATGTGATCGCCCGCGATAATTATTTTAAAAATTAAACATTAAGAGCATAATAGTTAAATCATTATATTTATTAACACCTAAATCACGTGGGCTACATACCACGATTAGATAGCGTCGCCTGGTAAAAGCGACCTCAGATTCGAGTTCTCTGGCCCAGAAAACCCCTGCATAGTGAGTTTCGTCCAAGTCGAACAATGTTTGAACATAGTTAGGCCTATATTGAATATCCCTCTTCTGTGTAGGTTGAAAATTTCATACGTCTGCGGGCCTTGATATTCTAAACAAATAAATCGTCCAGGATGGACTCACAAAATCAAGCGATCGCCCGCGATAAAGATTACAAAAATTAAAAATTAAGAGCATAATAGTTAAATCAATATATTTATTAACACCTAAATCACGTGAATTACATACCACGATTAGATAGCGTCGCCTGGTAAAAGCGACCTCAGATTCGAGGTCCTTGGCCCAGAAAACCCCTGTATAGTGAGTTTCGTCCAAATCGAACGTTTGACCATATTTAGGCCTATATTGATTATCCCTCTTATAATAATAATAATAATAATAATAATAATAATAATAATAATCCTCTTCGGTGTAGGTTAAAAATTTCATATGCCTGCGTGCCTTGACATTATAAACAAATGAATTGACCAGCGTGAGCTACAACATTCAAGCGATCGCGAAAGTTTCATTTCCAAGGTATGACAAAAATAGCCAAAGCCAACTGTAATTGATTTGACATTGAAATATATTACTGAAAACTGATGCTTCGAAAACGCAAAAAATGCATATTTTCTGCCCGTTTTTCACTCATAACTCACGAAGGAAAGCTAAAATTAAAATTCCGGCTTCGAGGTGCACTTTCCGACCCCTTAGTCCATCTATGTTTAAAATTTCAGATCTCTGCGTTCAGTAGATTTCGCTGGGCATCGCGGACAGACAGACAGACAGACAGACAGAGGAAGACAGACAGGGACGGAGGAAGACAGACTCTTCCTTTTATTAATATAGATGCTGTTAAATATGAAGGTATTCTGTATAAATAGATCTAATCTTTCTTCACTCCAAAAAATCTATATGTTTGACAGTTACATAATATAATAAGTAGTAATTCCTGTTAGGTAATTTACATTTCTTTAAATTAAATTAAGCAATCGCGCACAATGTGCATTATCGTAACCTAAGACTTAACCTACTGACAAACACCCAGTCCTGAACCTGGGAAAGGGATTTTTCACTACTGTAAAATCCCCGACCCGGCCGGGAATCGAACCCGGGCCGCCAGAGTGGAAGGCAGGCGCGCTACCGACTCACCCACGGCGACATTTCTTTAATATAGTTAATTCTTAATTATGCATGAGGACGAAACTACTAGAACTTATCGATTGCATATGTCATGTAACAAGATGTCTGCCTCTTTCTAGAAAAATGATCATGATCGTTAATTTGTATAGGCAAAGAATTTAATTTTGAAAAAGCAGAATGCCTGATGGGCAGAAAGGAAGGAAGAAACTAGAGAAGAAAAGGGAGTCAGCGTCATTCACTCATCCATGCATACGCTCATTCATACTTGTTATCTGCGTGATACAACAAAAATTTAGAATATACGGCCTGAATAATGGCTTTACAAGAAAGCCAGGTAAGCAGGTAGACACTACATTTTAAATGTTAAACTCAATAAGAACAAAAATAATAAAAAAGAAAGAACTTATATGAATATATGTATTACATGAGGAATAAGTACCCCGCTTACCTGGATTTCCAGAACATCACGCAGACAACACAGCAGTATGCAATCACTCAGAAGAACTCTCGCAACCAACTCGAGAAGAAAGACAAAGGCTGCATGCTACGTGACCCAGAGACTCTGCCGTGAAGTGGCGAGAGGAGGGGGTTGCACATGCACACGAAGGAGAAATACGAACCAGGCAACTGTACTTGCAATCTACTTGGAAAAGATTTTACTAATATCGCATACCAGCGGGAATATAAATTTAAACCAATTAAATAAATTTCTAATACAAAAATACAATATAATATGAAAATAGCAGTTCGTGTGTGTATTCGTGAGTGCATATAATTGAATATAAAGTTCCAAATAGCGTAGAAAAGCTATGCACGCAACACTACATTTTACTTTACAGAATCACTCGACTATTAAACCCAATGTTATTATATCATACAAAGACCAAATTATTAACAATAAACAATCAACCAATTTCCTAGGGATCACCTTGGACGAGAATCTAAACTGGTCTCATCACATAGATAAGATAAATTAAGTTAAGATAAGAATCTTTATTTACTGTTTAATACATAGTACAATTGGCTTCGTCATTGTTTTATATTTACAATACACTTAAAATTATTTACAATTATGTGTCTTCGTATAAGAACAGTCATAGAGGGAATTGTAGTGGACAGCATCATACCATCTGCTATAAATTGCTTTAACGCGCACAATTCTTTGGATTACCTGTCCATACACAACTTAAAAATAACATACATTAACTGGAACACTAAGATTCTACTACATGGTTATATTTCTATCACACAATTGCATCAGAGTAATGCAATAGTGAAAGACCTTAAAAGAGAATTTAAGAAGGTATACAGATACAAATTGAGCTATTCTATAGGTAATAATACCAGTCAGAATAATAAATTGGACATATGACAGTTGTTAAACTCTTCAAGTGAATAAAATGCTTTACCCTTAATCCAGTATTCTAGAACAGTTTTAAATTTGTTCAATGTCACTAAGTGTGAGCTCTTAGGGAGTTTATTAAATAGTTGCAGGCTTAAATAAAGATGACTATTATGTGTTTTGGATAGTCTGGAATAGGGAAGATCAATCATGTAACTGTTTCTAGTGTCGTATGAATGAACAGATGTCCTATGGGAGAATGCTGAGAGGTTTTCCTTTATGTACACTATACAATTAAAAATATATAGTCCTGACACAGTCATTGTATTCAGGTTAGCAAAATGCTCTCTACATGACTCTGTTGGGTTTAATCCCAAAATGCATCTTAGTGCTCTTTTCTGCCACTTAAATACTAGTGTGGTATTAGTTGCATTTCCTCACAGCAGAATGCCATATATCAAATGGGAATGAAAGAAGGCAAAGTATGAAAATAGCATTAAGTTTTCACTGACATTGTCTCTGAGTCTATTAAGGGTATATGTACCACAAAATGATAAAAAAAAATTTCTTTTGCGTAGATTTTGAACTTGGCGTGTCCACGCGAGAATTTCATATTATCTTTTCCGCCTCGCGAATGCATTTTGCGAACAGCGCAGCGTTCATAGGGTGTGACACCATGCTCGACCTTGACTGCATGGCGTATATGGGAGTTTTAACCTGAAAACTGTGCTGCGGCAGCGGGCAGCCCAGAGTGGGATTCTGAGGGAGGTTCACGTCTCACCGGCGGGCGCGCTGTTAGTTATGTGAGAAAATCTTCCACCATTTGACGGTAGGGGACCGTGATGTAGCGAGTAAGCAATGCTTTTCATCTTCACCGCCAAATTCGAATGTGTTAAATTCAGAAAAACCCGGATTCCACAACCCCGATTAAGTATTCTGTCGCACTGGGAACACTAAGCGACTTCCTCTACCTCGATCATTAAAAATACTATTTTCTCATCTCTTATTCCATTTCGGGGAAATCTCACGCGATTTTCCCTGCCCTAATTATTATTATTATTATTTATTAATATTATTATTATCATCATCATTATTATTATTATTGTTATTATTATTAATTTTTATTTTAATTTTTGCTATTTTCTCTCGTCACACAACTCACACAACGTTCGACGAGACGAGAGAAATTAGCAAAAAAATAATTAGGGCAGAGAAAATCGCGTGAGAGTTCCCAGAGATGGATTAAGAGACGAGCAGTTTAGATAGGCCTACTAATAATTTTAAAAAATATTTTAAGTTTGCTGTATGAAATAGTATTTGCAGCACACTTTCGTTTTGAGCCACGATCCGCTACTGACTAGCAGATAAAAGTATAAAAAATTGACCAAGTTAATTTTAAATTACATTTTTTATAGGAGCATGAAAAAAATTAATTCAGATGCACTTATCACTTCCTATAGGCATAACATTTTTCTGGTTTCTCTGACACTTTTTATTTCTTTAATGCATATAATGAACATATTTTTCTACAAAGTAGACTACTTTTATACAGCTAAAGTTATTATTTTTAATGCAATTAATTTTCATATATCGCATATAAAATATCTTGAAATTTGATCAATATTTCATGACACATTTTCTTTAATTTTATACCTATGGGCATCATTGTAGTCTACTTTATGCATATATGCATGTAAAATTAGTGTAAAAAATTCAGCCTTCTATCTCTAATGGTTGTGGAGCTACCTAAAAATATGTGTGTAAAATAAGAGTTACCGGGAAATTCAATTTTAAGTTAATAGTGAATTTCTCATCTGACCTTTCTAAGGGCTTGGCTCAGAGTGTGTAAACATATTTAAATGTCCATTTAAATGGCAAAAATAATTTCTAAACCTATATAAACTATATATCAATGGATGCAGAAAATTCAGTACAATTTTTTAATGCTATAAACAAAGAAACATAATTTACACAAAATTAAAGAAAAATTGTTTAAAGTGGATATTTATTTGTAATTAACACACAACGTTTCGGTCAAAACATAAGACCTTCTTCAGGTGACTGTTTACAAGAAGAGAAAAACTCTCAATTGTCCGTGTCATAAGAAACACTTCCGTTGTAAGTGGAATGCGCACAATTAGAAAGGGACAAAAAATTGGTATTACGAAAATGCTTATTAATCCAATCCACAGGTATTTCATACGGGGACTCTTCTATAACATCCACATGGGGAAGAGGAAAGTGTATAACATGTGTATTCTTTTTTGTTCTCTTAATGATCCCCAACCACTCATCACCCAAGTCACCGTCAAATCGGTTCAAAACGAAATCTTTATTACATCCGATATTCCAAGCTTCGCACACTTTTCTCTTAATAACATCGTCCTCAACCTTTAAGATCTTCAAAGCACCCATACGGTGATTATTCTCGATCAAATGTTGGCTAAGACCAGTAGACGTTTTCCTACTTCTAATATCTCTCTCGTGCTCACGAAGTCTGATTTTAAAGGATCTACCTGTTTCACCAATATAAAACTTATTACAATCCAAGCATGAGATTGAATATACCCCTGGATATTCCATTCGGTCCTTATTTCTGCCGAACCTTTTATATTCGGAAAAAATCTTGTCAATGGTTCTATTGGTTTTGTAGGCAGGAACCAAATCGAACTTACGAAAAACCTTCTCGTAACGTTCGCTCATGGCTGGGTGGTAGGTCATACCCACATACTTGGTATTAGGATCCTTAATCTCACCATCTCTATTCATAAAATGTTTTTCAGCCTCCTTCCATATCATATCCATTCTTCTTTCATCAAAACCATTAATCCTGGCTAAACGAAAAATCTCCCTTTTTTCAGAATATAAATCATTGTAGTTGTTACATAACTTTAAGGCTCTAATGGCGAAGTTACGCCAAACGTTGTGTTTAATCCTATGGTGGTGTGCGGATTTCTTATGAATATATAATTCACCTTTATTATTTTTCCTATAAATGCCCAATTTAATCCTCGGATATTCTAGGACAATTCTTAAGTCCAGGAAATTTAGAGTATTATTCTCGGATTTTTCAATAGTAAACTTCATTCTGCTGTTAAAACCATTAAAATCCTCCAAAAGCTGTCCAGAAATATCACTCCTAGAAATAACCAAGATATCATCAACATAGCGAATATATACAGCAATGCTGTCCACATATTTGCTAATAATGGATCTCTCCATGAAGAAAAGAAAAATGTCCGAAACAATACCAGACACGGGGTTCCCCATGTCCAAGCCTTCGTTTTGTTTATAGATAATACCATTAAACTGAAAAATGTTGTAATCAGTACAAACATTAAACCACCTAAGGTACTCATTAGCAACAATACTATCCACCCCCAACTCAATAAGCCATCTAAAGAGATATTCTCCTGCTTGGGCTCTGGGGACACTAGGATACAAAGAAACGACGTCCAAACTGAACATACGAAGATCTTTGTTGTATACAACATTATCTAAAATTTCTCTTGCTTCAAAAGAGTTGCCGATTGACCATTTCGTTCTTTTTTGTATACCCATTAATCTTTCAACCAACAGTTTTGCTAAACCATACGCCGGATGACAGTACATGAAATCATAAGAAATCCGCACACCACCATAGGATTAAACACAACGTTTGGCGTAACTTCGCCATTAGAGCCTTAAAGTTATGTAACAACTACAATGATTTATATTCTGAAAAAAGGGAGATTTTTCGTTTAGCCAGGATTAATGGTTTTGATGAAAGAAGAATGGATATGATATGGAAGGAGGCTGAAAAACATTTTATGAATAGAGATGGTGAGATTAAGGATCCTAATACCAAGTATGTGGGTATGACCTACCACCCAGCCATGAGCGAACGTTACGAGAAGGTTTTTCGTAAGTTCGATTTGGTTCCTGCCTACAAAACCAATAGAACCATTCACAAGATTTTTTCCGAATATAAAAGGTTCGGCAGAAATAAGGACCAAATGGAATATCCAGGGGTATATTCAATCTCATGCTTGGAATGTAATAAGTTTTATATTGGTGAAACAGGTAGATCCTTTAAAATCAGACTTCGTGAGCACGAGAGAGATATTAGAAGTAGGAAAACGTCTACTGGTCTTAGCCAACATTTGATCGAGAATAATCACCGTATGGGTGCTTTGAAGATCTTAAAGGTTGAGGACGATGTTATTAAGAGAAAAGTGTGCGAAGCTTGGAATATCGGATGTAATAAAGATTTCGTTTTGAACCGATTTGACGGTGACTTGGGTGATGAGTGGTTGGGGATCATTAAGAGAACAAAAAAGAATACACATGTTATACACTTTCCTCTTCCCCATGTGGATGTTATAGAAGAGTCCCCGTATGAAATACCTGTGGATTGGATTAATAAGCATTTTCATAATACCAATTTTTTGTCCCTTTCTAATTGTGCGCATTCCACTTACAACGGAAGTGTTTCTTATGACACGGACAATTGAGAGTTTTTCTCTTCTTGTAAACAGTCACCTGAAGAAGGTCTTATGTTTTGACCGAAACGTTGTGTGTTAATTACAAATAAATATCCACTTTAAACAATTTTTCTTTAATTTTGTGTAAATATATTAATCAGTGGAAATCTGGACCATTATGACAGATTATTTGAAAAGAAACATAAATTTAAAAATAATTCACGTACATAAACCCTTAAGCAAAAAAGTAACTCGAGCCAGCTTTTTACGTAGAGTTTCAATATGCTTTGTCCAGATCAGTTTTTGGTCTATGTATATTCCAAGTAGTTTCACATATTTATTTTCTTCATTTATAATATTAAGGTTAAAAATAATATTTTCGGTTTTATTTGAATTCAGTTTTAACAGATTTGCCTCTAACCAGAGAGCAGATTTTTCTAGCATAGAAGCATCTTTTTGTTTTATAACATCTAAGAATCTGTGAGTGTTAAGAATAGTAGTATCATTTGCATATAATATTGTCCTACGAGGAAGATATGCTGGTAGATCGTTAATATAAACCGTGAATAGAAAAGGTCCTAGTATGGAATCTTGGGGCACACCTTTTTTAATTCGTAGGAAATCTGAGGCTTCATTATTAACTTTTACCATTTGCATTCTATTACTTAGATAAGATAATATTAAATTAAGTGTCTTCCTATCAACTCCATTGTAGTCCAACTTTTTTTATTTTTTAAAATTCTTTATTTATTATTTTATTTTTATTATATATATATATATTTCCTGTGAGATGGAATCAAAAGCTTTACTCAAATCCAGTAGGGTTGCACTAGAATATATCTTACTTTCAAAACCATTATGGATTTCAGATATATTGGCTTAGACTGCTTTTACTGTTGACAATTTGGATCTAAATCCATATTGTGCATCACTGATCAAATTATTATTTTCAAAAAAAGGAATATAATGGAGTATGTAGCCTAAATAAATTTTAACTAACTTTGACAGTATCAGAATAATGGAAATTGGACGATAATTATTTGGATCTCGTCTGTCCCCTTTTTTTATAAATTGGCCTAGTTATTGTTATTTTTAAACAGTCAGGAAAGATTCCTTGATTTAATATTCTGTTAGTAAGAATGTATAAAGTTCTTTTGAAATAGACTTAATCACAAAGTTTGAGAGGCTGTCAAAGTCTTCTGCCTTCGAGTTGGATAACTTATTTATTGCCTTTTTTATAACGTTTTCATCACGAATTAAGTCCCATGTAAAATTGAGATTTGTTTTTCGTAATGATCTTGACAATAAATTCAAGGGATCTATGTTGTTTTGATAACACATGTTTCAAACTCAATTACTATTTCTATTACAACTAAAAGAGATTCTACCTACAGCATCACTCAGCATGGTTCCACTCACACCCTTCTCATGCTACAGAAAAGAGCAATTAGAATAATCTCAAAATTGACCAAGAGACTCATGCAGGGAAGCTTTTGCTAAACTAAAGATTTTAGTTGAATAAAAACACTTTCTTAAACACACTTTATTTTACCTTAGTAAACTTCTGGAGAAGTTTACTAAGGTAAAATAAAGTGCGTTTAAGAAAGTGTTTTTATTCAACTATTTGTTACACAACGCTAAAGTCGGACACAAGAATGAATAAAGATTTTAACCCTATTTGGAATGTATCTATACTACGTAATCTCGCAGAACAATCACCTAGAGACTTAAAAAAAAAATACATTCATGTTACACCAGAAAACAAGATGACTTCCATATACAATCATATAGAAGTCAATTTGGGAGGAAAGAAAAAAAAAATTGCTGGATCTACATACTACAGTGTGTTACGGCAAGAAATCGAAGCTGCAACAACTGCAGCACTGCTCAAAAAGAAACTAAAAAGGTTCTTAAAAGGGAACAGTTTCTACACTCTGGTAGAATTTATAATGTAGGCCCTATTGCAAACACTTGACACAGAAATCTCTGTGCCTAGTTTCCTGTATTCACAATAAGGCTTTGACATAAATTATACCACACATTTTGTTTGGTATCCTTCCATTCTACAACAATGGTATTTATTACTCATATATCTAATTCTCCAATTGTTTTATTATTTTATTGTTTGCTGATATAACCTTCTCTCATTATAATTTTATATGATTTTGTATTAGCATATCAAATTTTGATACTATGATATTATGATTAGGGACCGAATTTTTAGGTTTTTAAAAACCCTGTTTTAGGTTTTCCATTAGATGAAATAGTTTTTTTGTCCAAAGTATCGTTTTCGGGTAGAATAATCGGTTTAATGAATTTGAATGTACTTCATAGGATTCAATACATAATACTTGTAAAGTTTAACTTAACAAAATTGACTTATATTTGTGTAAACTTGCTTTAGGACAATATTATACAATTGAAGAAAGAAAGCATAAACAATCAAAAGAAGCAGTGAAAATAAGATTGCCTCACATTTCCTGGTTACAGTAGGCCTATATCACTAAATATCTTTCAAGATTCTCAACTGTGAAGTTCTTCCTGTTATCTCTTAGAATACATTTGAAGGCAGAAAATGTCCTTTCAACCACACATGACGTCATAGGTGTGGATTTCTTCGAAGCAATTGCGGCAGGCTCCCAAGTGGACACTGAAATATTTTAAAAGGAATACGCCGGTACTCTTATACTTCCTCTCTTGATACTGTCCATCCTAGACGACATTGGGTTGAACGAAATGCTGGTGGTATTAATTTCAATCCGACAAAAATTATTGTCTCTCCGCAAAATATCGATTTCTCAACAGACAAACAAAAAGGACAAAAATGTAGCATAAATTAAATATTTTAGGTTTTATATCCCGTTTAGGTATATTTAGGTTTTTTTATCCCGTTTAGGTATATTTAGGTTTTTATACCCCATTTAGGTATTTTTAGGTGCCATAGAATTAATGTGGGTGAATCCTATGGACATGATTCGAAAAAGTGTATGAGCGCTTTTTGTTTTGGAAGTAAGGAAAAAAATAGGTAAAAACCTAAGAATCCGGTCCCTAATTATGATACTGATACTGATGTACATAAAAGGATGAATAACTGTCTTTAACTCTTATATGATCACAAGGCTTGGGAGGAAAAGGTTTTTATCTATCAGCATTTTCCTCATTAATTTTTCTTCCTCCTATCTTTCCCTATCCCCTGTAACTATAGTTCAATTAATTCCACTGTATGTCTTTTCCCTGAAGAAGAACTGTATTATAGAACAATAGGATAGATGTCCTGAAGACAGAAAATGAAATTTAGGTTCATGACCTGGTGTGAGCCTGGATGGTGAACCACTGAGCTGAGAAAATTCCTTCCCTACACCCTTCCAGAACTGGGAAAATCATAATGACTGCAAAAATAAAGAAAATTTCGATTCCTTGCAGCCTGAAGTGCTTGTGGACCCTAACTACCAAGCGACTTTCATTAACTCCTCACAAATTCTTTGTAGTTTCGGCCCAAACAGCATACTCCACCACCACTCTATCAAATTTCAAATTTTCCTTCATGACTCTACTGGTCGTTCCTTTTTACTCTTACAATTAATAGCTTTGGCCCAGTCAGCCTACTCCACTACTACAGTGTCAACTTTATAGCTTCAGCTAAATCACCCTACTCCACTACATCAGATTAATACATTTTCCTTGCGTCTCTACTAGCCATAGGCATAACCAGGCTGACCATATGGGGGGGTTATAACATCCGGGGGGTCTGGGGGGGGGGGTATGGAATACCCCCAGGGAGAGGGGGGTTCGGGGTCCTCTCGCAGAAAATTTTAAAAATTACTATGCATAATAACGAGTTTTAAGCTTCCCACACTTTATACTCATATTAAGTAATTTATAAGCAGACTTAAAAAAATTGTACAATTTTCCTTTTTTCAGTCAATTGGGGGGGGGGTTCAACCCCCAAAACGCCCCCCCTCATTACGCCTCTGCTACTAGCCAATCTGTTTTACTCCTCTTAAATTCAGTCTCCCCCTTGTCTAGAATTTCCATAGGTCTATCATTAAATCACTTTCAAAATCCTTTTCTTGCAATTCTTCTATCTTTTCTTTAAACATATATATCCACCTTTTTTTTTTAACCAACTCAGTTATTATTCAAACTTTTCCCTCTATATCTTCATTTTACTTTTTAATGGTTAGTAAAATGACTTTATTCCTTGAACCAATCCCGTTCAACATTCCTATAATGAAACATTTTTATTTTTATTTTTATTTTTATAGCTAATACAGATGATAACGTAGAAGATGTTAACACTTTCTAGCAATCTCACCCCCACACGGCTAAGGTGCTGGGTACGCACATAAAGATAGGCATTTTCTCCTTCTTTAAAACCTACATACATATGGATACGGAGCCATATTCACACCATTAAACACAGAGCTTCATGATCCCAAACCTAAGTGGCTTTACCTCACTGAGCTTACCGCTCCCAAGATCAACTCTATGGCCTCAAATATAACATAGAGCTTACTGCTCCCAATATACATTACCAGGCTCTCCGGCCCCAGTGTTTACAACAGCCTGTACAGCCTCAACTATTACAACAGGCTCTCTGACCTCAACTTTTACAACTGGCTCTAAGGCCTCAACTTTTACAACAGGCTCTCCAGCCTCAACTTTTACAGCCGGCTCTATGGCCTTAACTTTTACAACAGGCTCTACAGCCCTGCTTTTTGTTTCATTATAACATTCTTTTTCCTACAACACAGGCTCTCGGGCCCAAATATAGCCTTTATATTTTATTAATAAAATTACTTCAGTTTTAATGACAAATTTTTTCAACAAATGGCAGGGATAGTCATGGGAAGCCCATTGTCACCGTTTTTAGCAAATGTCTTTATGGGACACTTCAAAACGCACATGACCAATGCATTCCCACACATATTCAGGAAATGGGTTAGGTGATACCTTCGCTGTGATAAAAGAAAAACACATTCAAGACTCATTAAAATTATTGAACTTACAGCAAGCAGAGATTCAATTCATTTTATAAATAGAAGACAAGAATGTACTAAATTTCTAGGATCTTAAACTCACCAGGACAGGAGAAAATATTGGATTGGGGATCTTTAGAAAAGACACACATGTACAACTACATTAAAGCAGATGGACACAAGCCTAGGCCACACAAGCATGTGATACTTAACAGTTTAACGTATTGAAAGTAAAGGTACCACTTAAAGAGGAAGAGTATAACAAAAGTGAGCGTGGAACACCACGCAACAGAAGTGAAACTTGTTTTTTTGTTTTTTTATCTTTGATTATTGTATTTTTTAAATTTTGGATTATTGGACTTTTTAATATTATGTTTTTGGACATTTTGAATTTTTGGGTTTTTAAATTTTTTTTTAAATTCTGGATAATTGATTTTTTAATTTTGGATTTTTTACCTTTTAAGTTAAATTTTGTACTTTTGGATTTTTTAAATTTTAGGTCTTTGAATTTTTTAATTTTGGAATTTTTGTTTGTTTAATTTTAGATTTTTTAAATTTTGGATTTTTATTTTTTGGATTTTTTAATTTTAGATTATCTTTAATTTTGGATTGTTTGTTTAATTTTAGATTTTTGAAATTTTGGATCTTTGGATTTTTATTTTTTGGATTTTTTAATTTTAGATTATCTTTAATTTTGGATTTTTAGATTGTTCAATTTTTTATTTTTTAATTTTTTAAATTTTGGATTTTTAAATTTTGGATCTTTGAATTCCTAAATTTTGTAATTTTGGATTTTTTAAATTTTGATTCATTGAATTTTTATTTTTTTGATTTTTAATTATGTATTTTCGATTTTTCGATTTTTAAATTTTGAATTTTTTATTTTTTTATTTTTAATTTTTTTATTTTTTATTTTAGATTTTGGATTATTTAATTTTGGATTTTTTATTTTTTAAATTTTGGATTTTTGAATTTGAATTTTTATATTTTTTAAATTTTGGATATTTGGATTTTTAAATTTTGGATCTTTTATTTTTTAAATTTTGGATTTTTGGACGTTTTAATTTTGGATCTTTGAACTTTTTTATTTTGGAATTTTGGATTTTTAAAATTTTTGTTCTTTGATTTTTTAATTTTTTTAAATTTATTTTTTAAGCGCGGTAATGTACCTCCGGGTTCTATAAAATAGATAATATTCCTTTAGCTTGCTTAGGATTTGTCTATTGCCATTGAGCAAGTAAGTATTATTAAGTGCCAGTATGGTACTTTATGAGATTGTGTGGGGGACGAATAAATGTCTGTCTGTCTGTCTGTCCGTCCGTCTGTCTGTCCGTCTGTCTGTCTGTACGCAACATATCTCATGAAACTTGGAAAACACATTTATATTGTCCATGGGAAGAACCCTATTGATATTGAACGAAATCGGTTCACCGGTACCGGAGTAATGCCCAATTTAGTAATATTTTAATAGATTATATTAGAAAGGCGCCATCGCTCAAATACGCTGTATCCGATTTCCATGAAACTTGGTATACGCATTTATGACGCCCATGAAAAGTACCTTATTGAATTTGAACCTAATCTGTTGACCGGTACCGGAGTAAAACCCAATTTAGTATCTATTTTAAAGGCGCAGTAATTCAAATACACTTTATCGGATTTTTATGAAACTTCGTATACGTATTTATAATGTCCATAGGAAGACGTCTATTGATATACGTCCAAATCGGTTGGCCAGTACCGGATTAATGCCCAATTTAGTGCCTTTTATGTTAATATATAAGAAGTCGCGATAACTCAGATATGCTTTATTGGATTTTCCTGAAACTTTGTATACCTATTTATAATGTACATGAGAAGTCGTCTACTGACATTGGACCAAATCGGTAGACCGGTACCGGAGTAAAATTCAATTTAGTGTCTATTTTAAAGATGTAGTAACTGAAATACGCTTTACCGGATTTGTATGACACTTGGTATACACATTTATAATGTCCATGGGAAGACGTCTATTGATATTGGATAAAATCGGTTAACCTGTTTCAGAGTAATGCTTAATTTAGTGCCTATTTTATGGTAATATACGTATTCGAAAGAATTTATGAAATGCACATCAGTTATGACAACATAGCCTATTGTTTTACTGTGATCTTATAAGGCTTTGGCAATTAAAATACAGTTAGCTATGACAAATAACACTATTGCTTTACATGCGCTTATCCAACTAGACCGTTAAACTCACCCAGGTGGCCGAGATGGTAACGTCTTGGCCTCACATTCTGTAGTACCATGGTTCAATCCCGAAACCGGCCAGTTTGACTTTTTTTTGTATTCTGCATATCATAACTGCAATCATAACTGATTAAACAAAAACATACTTGCACTTTGTTACATCAGTTTACCTGATTTTATTATTATTATTATTATTATTATTATTATTATTATTATTATTACTACTACTACTACCTACTACTACTATTATTCCCATTTGCAGGTCCTCAAACTATTTCCTTTCCATCACCTTCTATTGTTAGTTTCCCCTTTGAGTATTTTATTTTGTCCTTTAAATCGTATAGCAGCTGATTACTCCTAATCATTGAGTTGATTGTTTTCTGTGCTGTGCGTTCCGTCACACCTCATTAATTTCGTGACGATTTTGAACGTTACACTAATTTTGTGATGATTTTTGAGCATTACACAAGCTCTCGATTTACCCCTACCGCAGCTAAAGAAGTTTCACTTCAAAAACAATACAATCACAATGTAAACACAGCAAGGAAGAATGGATATAGCAAAAGTTTAGTAGATAAATTAATCAGTAAATTCCATAAACAACAGCTTAAAAGTATCACTACATTACAGAACCAGAAGGATAAATTTATCTATTTATTTATTTAATTTATTGCCCAGACACTTGACATAAAGCCATTCATCTTCGTACTTCCCAATAGAGTTCACCTGCTGTTGTATATTGGAAGTCTTTCAAAACACTACATTTCAAAATATGGTCCCAGTTCATGATATTGTCATTATCTTTGCACAACACACGTACTGGTGATGTCATTATGGAGATCTTGTAGAGGTGTTCAGCCAGGAGGTCGTGACCAGTGAAGATACGAAATGATGCAACTGTTTCTCTGCGTGGTTGGTTTGGGATGATTTGTTTTGTTGTGAGTAGACAGCTCCATTTCTTGTTTTCACTCGCTTTTGTGTACTTTTCAAACATTTCTTCCTTTACTTTTCTATTTATGTGTTGCTTGGCTGAGAGGAACAGCATTTTGTGGTTGGGTCTTTCAAGAATTTGTGTTCCTTTCTTTTGTAAGTAATCAGCTGCTTCATTTCCACTCACTCCACAGTGTGAGGGGATCCATTGTAGTTTTATTTGTTTTCCTTCATTTTGTATTTCATAGATTAGTTTTCTGATGGCAATTACACTGGAATTGGTGGTTTGATGTTCAGCTATAGCTTGTAATGCTGCTTGAGAGTCACACAGGAGAACTGCATTTTGAAAACTGTTCAGTCTCGGATGTAGTTGTTCCAAAGCCACTCTTATTGCTTCTATTTCTCCATCAAAATTTGAACGAAATTTGCCTAGTGTTTGGTAAAAATTGAATAGCTTGCTGTGTATTCCTATTCCAACAGTGCCTTCTTTTCCAAATTTTGAACCATCAGTAAATATATGAAGCCAATTTTCTGAGGGGTAGAATTTATTTATTGTTTCTACTGTTAGATGTTTCAATACTTCTTGAATATTTTCAGATTTCTTTAGTTTTTCTGTTAGATCTAGTTGCAGTAGGATATTAGGTTGCTGAAGAGATAAAACTGGTGTCGGTATTGCTTCTGGTGTTATTATTGGAAGGTATTTTGGTTTTAAGTCATTTACATATTGCTGAAATCCTTTCTGGGTTTTCTGTTGTCTAGGATGATGCCCATAGTTTGTCCAAAAGGTGAGAGACGGTATTCTGATAAACTTTTCATGTCGTATGAGAGCAAGTCTTTCTATTTCTTTTTTAATAGGGATGTTCCCTGTTGCTATTTGTAATGCTGGAATTGGTGTTCTCTTTACACCACCAGTTATCAGTCTTAGAGCTTGGTTTTGTGCAAGTTCTAGAGTTGTAGTATTTGTCATTATTAGGGCCTCACTACCGTAGAGAAGAATAGGTTTTATATATGTCTTATAGGTTGAGTTTAGTACAGAGAGAGATGAACCCCATTGTTTATCAGCCAGTCTCTTAAGAATGTTTAATTGATTTCTTGTTCTTCTTGCTGTACTTTCTATGTTAGTTTTTGATCGAGTGTTATTCCCAAATATTTAGGTTCCTGGCTCCGATTGATCTGTTTGTCGTCAATTTTGATATTTATATTATTAGTTTTATGTGCAATTGTGAAAACTTGATAGAATGTTTTTTCCCTGTTAATTGGCATGCAATTTTCTTGGGACCATTTTGAAAGAATATCTGATGCCTTGTTCATGGTATTAGAAAGTTGTTTCTCCTTGTTTCGTGGAAGAGATATCCACATCACTAGATCAACAGCATAAAGGGCTGTTTTTATTCCATGTATTTTCCTCAGTGAAGGTGGTAAATCGTTAATCATGATATTGAACAATACAGGACTTACAATTAGTACAGATCCTTGTGGGAGTCCACGCTTTTGTTGTTTGTATTTAGAAGATGTAGTGTTAATTCTTGTAGAGCAGTATTGTTGATTGGTAAAAACGTAGAGCCATCTGAGCATTTTACCTTTAATTCCAATATAGTATAGTTAGAGGTGTTTGAAAATGTTTTTATTTGTTGTAAGATTTGTTGTTTTAAAATCCAAAAGGTGGTGTTTTGTGTTTTTATTTTTAAAAACACCAAAGACGTAGCACATCATGCACATATGATTATTTTTGTTATTATTATATTATTGTTATTGCTAGGACTATTATTATTGTTATTATTGTTATTATTATAATAAATATAATAATAATAATAAATAAATAAGATGACATGTGTTCAACAGAACAAGAAAATGTGTGCTACTTATTCAAAAAGGTAAACGGACAAAATAACTACAGTTAATTAAAAAGGCTGTTGGCTACCACAATGGAACAGGACGATATACACATGTAGTGGTGGAAAAAACTGTTCTTTTTGTGAAACTGTTTCAACTGTTACCGCTTCTCAAACGAAACATTCTCAAAATAACCTGCTACCTGTTATTCTGTTGCGGCGGAAGAAACTGTTTTGCCACCATGGTGTTATTTTTCTATCTCTTTGCTAAGACATGGCCAGAAGAAGCAGCTACAAAAAAAGTGATTGCTGCATGAAGCAGTTACAAAGTTACAAGAAATACTCCCATGAGGACCCAGACAATATGCAGGTCGGGAAGCAATTACAAAAACAACACAAAAACAGTTAATTCTGCAGAAAACAGCTGTAATGAAACTGTGATTGCTGCATGAAGCAGTTACAAAATAACAGTTCCAGGGGCAGAAGCAGTGACTACCTCTGAAGTTGGTTGGCGTGGAGCAGTTATTTTGCGAAACAGTTTTAAAATAACTAAACTGTTATTTTTGTCCCGCGCATTGTGCGTGAATCATGTGATAACTGTACAGGTTTATAGGGGGAAATGAAAAAAAAAATGCCAAAAATAGGTTTTATTTTGCGGATTATGGCGTTTGTGATTTTATTTACGAAATTCGCGTTATTTCGCGGCTTACATTTTCCCGCAAAAGGTACCTAACATCTTAATATATCAAGATAATATAATCTTGACATCAGAATACATATTTCGTTTTATCGCTAATCAACAAAAACTAACACCTCTAAGTATAGTTTCTCTATTAGTTTAGCTCTCCAGACTGCATCATATGCTCCCTTGAAGTCCACGAATACAGCTAGTGTTGTATGTTTTCTATCCGTAGCATCTTTGATATTTTGGGTTAAATGTTGAATTTGTTGTTTTGTGGAGTGGTTTTTGTGGAATCCAGCTTGTTCTGGACATATTATGTTATTATGTCCCAGAAAGAAGTTGAATTAGTTATTCACCATTCGTTCCATTGTTTTAGACATTATACTGGTTAATGAGATTGGATGCTAGCTTGACAGGTCACTTGCTGGTTTCTTCGGCTTTAATATTGGAATTACAGACGCTTTCTTCCATTCAGATGATATATATGAATTCTATGATTGGTTGAATATGTACAAGGTGTTTTGAGGGCTTGTGTTCCTAGGGTTTTTAAAAACTCTGCCATGATTGTATTTGGTCCTGGAGATTTACTGCATTTAAGTGAGTTTATGGCTTGGCGAAGCTCTTGCATTGTGAAATTTGTATTTAAAATGTGTTCATCTTGGAGCTTCCAAGTGTTCATGTTTGCTTTAATACGGTTTGTCTTTCTTGTTTTCTTAAATGCTTGGGGATTGGTTGCAAGTTAGTTAAATGTGTATTGTAAGATTCAGCTATACTTTTATCATTACATATTAGTTTACCATTTTGTAGAATAGGTTCTCGTTTTCTAGTGTCTTTCTTGTTTCCTAAATTTGAAACGAATTTACGTACTTTTGTACTGCTGTTTTGATTGTCCAGGTTTTGTAGAAATTTTGAGAAGGCCTGTGATTTGTTATTATTTATTTATTTATTTCTTTAGTAGTGCAGATTTTTTTCTCCATGCAATTACATTTTTCGGGTCTTTAGACTTATCTGCTTCCTTTCTAGCTTCATTTCTTCCAAAAAGGTTTGTATCTTAAGCATGCACCTTTAGGTATATGTTTCTTCGCTGCTTCTAATAATAATAATCCACAGAATCTTCTATTGTTTTCATCTGGCATTCTTGATTCAGGTTTGAAATTGGAAAAGCTTAATTCTCTTTCTAATTGTTCTTTGTACGAATCCCATTTTGCTTTTTTGAAATTCCAACTGTACCTGGCCATTGAATTAGTATTTGTCTCAGCCTTAGTTTGAAGTTTTATAGTGTTTATTATTATTCTGTGTCCACTTCTCGGATCCTCAAGGATGCATTTTTCAATGGACTTCGCTAGGTCTGGAGAGGTAAGGCTTAAGTCGGGATTCGTGGTACTGCCATTGTAGTGTAAGTATGT
Source organism: Ectobius pallidus (assembly GCA_964059195.1). Taxonomy (NCBI): domain Eukaryota; kingdom Metazoa; phylum Arthropoda; class Insecta; order Blattodea; family Ectobiidae; genus Ectobius; species Ectobius pallidus. Next base: position 57,940,382 of record CAXKWD010000007.1, on the reverse strand, counting down.
GGGTGTGTCATCAGAGTTGTAGATTAGAACAATATTGTTTGATGCAATGTAGTCTTCCATTGCCTTCCCAGTTTTATTTTGATCACTATATCCAATTCCTTTGAAACGTGCATTAAAATCACCAACTATTACTGTCTTAATTCATATACACCGTGTCCGGGAAAGACCTGACGAAAAATAAATAAATATATGACAGAAACTATTACAGTTACTACCTCAGTATTTTCACAGATAGAAAGAGAAACTCAAAAAGTTTTGTTTTTTAGCATCCCGTAATGCGTATGAGCATGCACATTGTAGTTGCATGAGGAAAACAAGAAAAAGCTTGTTCTGTGCAGCGTATGTAGTCAGTCTTATTCTGAGAACAGGGAATGCAAATTGTGCGTAGGCTACAACGTCGTTTCCAAACAGACAAAGGCCGAAATCCTCCCGCCCGAAACAGCATCCTTCATTGGCACAAGCAATTTCTGGAGATAGGTAATGTTGAGTCACAGCAGGGAAAAGCAAAGAAATCGCGCATAAACAACAATGGCATTGAAAGGGAAAAGGGCTGCTTTTGTAAGAAGCCCGAGGAAATCCATCCGTGAGGCGGCAAGACAACTGAAAATTCCAAAATCCACAGTCCATGGGAGAAAAGGACCTACACCATGGCCACCAAGGTCACCTGACATGACCCAACTGGATTTCTTTCTCTGGGGTTTTGTGAAAGACAAAGTGTATCGCACACCTGTGGCCGATAATGCAGATTTGCATGGCCGAATCTACGATGCAATAGCACTAGTCACACCGGAGATGCTTTCGCGTGTGTGGCACGAAATTGAGTATCGGGCCACAAATGGTGCTCACATAGAGGCTTATTAAAACTCATCGTGTTTCTCTTTGTAACCATGAAAACATCACGTCAATAAATGCAATGGTTTCAGATATATAATTATTTCTTTTTTGTCAGGTCTTTCCCGGACACCCTGTATATATATATATTGGAAGTTTACACAGTGAAGCTACAAAAAGTGAAGTATACGTGCTAGACCCAACTCAATATTATATCCTTTATTACTGTCTTATTTGAGATTTCTAGCACATACATGTCTGGTACATTCAGCAGTGGATTGTATATTCCATACACTTTGATATGATTGTTTGCTTTCCAGACTTCTATTTTTACTACTTCCATTTATATTGTTCTCATCCATGGTTCTTATCACAGTGAACTTATTGATTAGGTCATTTTTTAGTCCTATGAGTATACCACTAGCTATTTGTCTAGATTTTGGTAGATATTGCATTTGATAATTTTTAAAGGAGTAATATTTTTTATATTTTCGGCAATAATATTTGCTGAAGATGTCAAGATATCAATGGTCTTTTCATCAAGAATGGTGGCTAGTTCTGTTTTTTTTCTTTTTTTTTTTTCCCCTCTATAGTCCTTCTGAGTTCAATTGGAGTATTTTGAGTTCGTCAGTATTGGTATTATTAATGATAGTGTTGATGCTTCTCATAGTTGACCCCACCTGGAGATCCGATTGGGGGACATTTTTACCTCCAGATTGAATTCCATTGAGAGGCAAAATCAAGGGCTAGTTTGTAGATCATTTAGCATTATCCAGGGTGCACCACGGGGAGGCGATATACTTTTCTTTGTATAAATAAAAATACAGGAAATTTAATTACCGCCCAGGATTAAACCACAAGTTCCAGAAGATTTTCAATGAATATGGGATTTTGGCCAATCACAACAAATACAGCATAAAGAACATTATAATTAATAAGCATAAAAATCACATATCTCAGAAAAAATAAATGGTGCAAAAATATGTTGCATAAACTTTCTCGAATATATGTGTTAAAGGCTAGCATAGAAAAAAGTAAATTATAGGGACAATTAAATTTTATTTATTACGTTTTCAGAAAATTAATAAGTATCTAGAACGGAAAGCATCTGGGTCAGTCTTTATATTCAATGCTTTTACCATGAAATAATAATAATGATAATAATAATAATAATAATAATAACAATAACAACAATAACAATAAGAACAATAATAACTTGGGGTTTGCATGGTTTCCTCAATCTCAAAGGCAAAAATGCAAAATACGAGGGTTGGTCAATAAGTAAGGTCTCCAACACTCTAGCCCAAGCTGGCAACGTCGGACGAGAGAATTGGCACCACTGCCGTGTCCCGTTATCTCCCCTCTTTCAAACGAGCCATTGCTGCAGCCTCTGAACCTTTTAGTATCCTAACTACAGCTGTTTGAAATGGATCTCCCGATTTGCGTTCCCACCAAGTGCGGCCTCCGCGAAGTCATACGGTTTCTTACTACAAAAATAGTTCCGCCGATTGAAATTCACAGAACGCTTTGCAAAGTTTATGGAGAGGGATGTATAGACAGAACAATGTGCGTAAATGGGTTCGTGAGTTTAAACAGGGCCGGACAAATATTCAAGATGAAGAGCGAAGTGGAGACCAACAACAGCCGTCACAGATGAGATGCTGGCAAAAGTTGATGCATTGGTGTGACAAGATCGACGCGTCACTACTCGTAAACTTTGTTTATTGCTTCTTGACATTTCTAAACGTTCCATACAGGATGTTCTGTGAATTTCAATCGGCAAAACTTTTTTTGCAGTAAGAAACCGTATGACTTCGCGGAGGCTCCACTTGGCGGGAACGGAAATCGGGAGATCCATTTCAAACAGCTGTAGTTAGGATACTAAAAGGTTCAGAGGCTGCAGCAATGGCTCATTTGAAAGAGGGGAGATAACGGGACACGGCAGTGGCGCTAATTCTCTCGTCCGACGTTGCCAGCTTGGGCTAGAGTGTCGGAGACCTTACTTATTGACCAACCCTCGTACATTGAGATATAGCTGAACAATAGAAGCAAATGTTGCACTAATGAGTTATTACAAAAAGCCTACTGGTAAATTTGGATGGCCACGAGGTTTGATTTGAACCCAGGACCTTTTCTGTATTACCCTACACCACCTCGTTCTAACTGATTTTGGTGTGTTCTTACGACTGTGGTGAACTGACTATATGTCACAACAATATCTAGATTATAGTATTCTTGTTACTATGGGCAACAAAAGAATATTAATATTTTAATTAAAGTGTGTTTTCTGAAATTCGCATTTGAGTCATGTTATTTCGTTTTTATCTTGGTACCTATTAATTTTATAAAGAAGTATATTTAACAAAAAATGTTCTCTTTAATTTTCTCTACAACTTTACTGTGGTAGGTTTTCATGTATCGCCTACTGTAATGGAGATAATCTAGAAAAATTGAAAATGAATACGACTAAAGCACTCCCTAAGTCATTTTTGCAGAGAAACGGATATAGCCATTTCATTAGTCATATATAAGAGTTTCCCATTTTAAATTTTTATTAAAATCGTTAGAGCCAATTTTTAAAAAATCAAACTTTTTAAAAAGTTTTCATGAAAGGTCCTCTTAATATTTCAGTTATAAAACCCAAATTCTGGGCGGTTCGATAAAATTTCGAAAAAGTCCTTTATTCAAAAAATGAACTAAATACATTGGACCGTTTATTCGCTATGCTTGTCCACAGACAACCGGACAGACGGACAGACAGACGGACAAACGTCATTCCAAAAATACTTTTTTCAGTTTCTTGGCATCGTAAAACATGCTTTCTCGGTGTTATCTCGACTTCGATTTTTTGTCACGATCACAATACTTTCTCTATACTACGTATATGCGAGAAAGTGAAACCTGGAATATACAAAATAGGCTGTATGGAGTTCAACAAGGGTAGACCAGATGGAATATAGATATCAAGCTGAATGAACATTTTAGGAACATTAGACTACAACAAATAGAAAAATCGGTGGTAGCTGCACATCACTGGGAGGAGAAGCATGAAATTAATAGGGATGCACAATTTTATTATTAAAGTCTGTAAGAACACCTAAAGAACTCTGGATCTGGGAAAGGATTTATATGAAAAAATTCGAAAACAGACTCATGAATTTTGATATTCCGAAAGAAGACTACCTAATAGCTAAGTACATTAAACTGACACCAGGGAAACAGGGAGAACCTCCGAGCATCGAAGATCCCCCAGTTGACATGTAGTTGATGATACAGGCGAATGGCCTGTGAAACGCATCCTACCAAATGATTGGTAAGTGAAGTCCAAGTGTGTTAATCAACTCATTGATTCACTTCACTGAGTTAAGTTCCAAACCATTTATAATATTTATAATTTTGCCTTTATAACTTCCTTGCTTCAATACTTAGATTCTGATTTCTTCAATTCTTACAACTTTTAACCTGCTCAAGTTAACTATTTCTTTCACCAAGCTTTCTTTCTATTTAACTACTTTAATTTTATAAATTCCAACATTTATTCTTAAAATTTCCTTCATAACCTGGCTATAATGGTTAACATTCCAATTCTCAACTTCTATGTTACTCTCAACCAACTTTATCTTTTCATCTAATCTTTCTGCTATTTATACTTTAGGTTAAATTCCAAATTCCTTTTTAAACCAACCATGGTTTCATTTTACACTTATCAAATCTGAACTTTCTGAACTTTCTCTATACTGATTGATAGGCCTACTCTCTTATCTTATTCTAGCTTCTCATCCTCTAACCTAGCCACCTTCTTATTTCAAAATATCCTTAATACTTTTACTTTAAAAGACTTTAAACAAGTACTTAATACTGGTAATCATTACTTTTTCAAGATATTCTTATTAATTTGGACCCAAAATCTGAGTGATTGTACATCTCTATCACAAACAATAATTTCTTATACTTGTGGTGTTACATGCTCGTTATTTTGTACTTATCGTGGTGAACTGTCCATTGTACAGGGTGCGGCAAAACATCCTCCCTATTTTAAAGTTCAAATAAAAAACACATGGATCAAAATAAAGAAGCTGTATTAACATGAATGATTCTACACAGTGGGAAGTTTCATGTTTTGAACAATGAGTCACTCAAGTGGGGTCCTTCACTATCAATGCATTGTTGAATGCGACTTCGGAAATTCTCCATCGTTCTAACCAACATTTCTTGAGGCATAAGACCAATCTCTTCCAATATTGCATTTCTTAGAGCTGGCAAAGTCCTCGGCCGATGTTTAAACACCTCACCCTTAAGATATCCTCACAGAAAATAATCGCAGGGTGTAAGGTCTGGTGATCGGGCTTGCCAGGATATGTCGCCATGTAAAGAAATTAAGCGCCCGGGAAACATCTGTCTCAGCACTTGGAGAGAAATCCGAGCTGTGTGAGCGATGGCTCCATCCTTCTGAAACCATACCTGTTCAGTCAGCAGTGCATTGAGTCTTGGTTTTAAAAGTGTTGATCATGTGAGTGTATCTTTCAGAGATTACTGTCACAGTAGCACCATCCTCTTCAAAAAAGTAAAGACCAATTATCCCGACTCATCCAACTGCGCACCATACAGTAACACGGTCGCTATGCAGAGGTTTTTCATGAAGTTCACGAGGGTTCTGTCCACTCCAATAACGGAAATTTTGTTTATTAACACATCCAGATAAGTGAAAATGTGATCATTGCTAAAAAGGACCACAGCATCTTCTGGTACAGCTTCAAGGATGTTTGCACATGACCTCACACGATTTTCATAATCACGTTGACACAACTGATATGGTGAATCTGGCTATAAGAGCACGGAGACAGGATTAAGGTCTATTGACACTAATACTAATGTATTATACTGAAAACCCTAAACTCCCACTGTGTAGATACCATTAATATTAAAACAGATTCTTTATTTCGATCCATGTGTTTTTTATTTGAAATTTAAAATAGGGAGGATGTTTTGCCGCACCCTTTATTCCTTGCAGGATAGTGACTTCCCACTCTTACTCTATACTACCTCCTCTTCCTCGCCAAATGCTGTTCTGTTGCGCTTACTGAGTACCATGGGTGTCCATAAATGCTTTACGATGTATTAGTACCAATATAGATGATCCGGCTGGTGTTCTACCTCCATATTAATAGTCTTCTTTGTGTCTATTGTCCAGGATGATGTAAATTTTAGCTCCAACCAAGATTCATAGCAACTAAACTGTCTCCGAACTGCTATACCATATGGCTACCAACTCTCGCCCATATGCGATGACGACTTCTTCTAAGACTTTTACTTCCATTATAGACTCTTCTGGTGCCTTGGGCATCCCCTTGCAGAGTACACCTGCTCTTCATGATGACCTCTTCTAGACCGCTTTTTATGCAAGGACAACCCCTTGCGGCAGAGCCTGCCACTCCACTCGACGACCACTTATCAACTTTCTCTCCTCACTACTCCTACCTCTTCTCTTTTTATGCAAGGGCATCCCCTTGCGGGGGAGCCTACTGCTCCACTCGGCGACCACTTATTGACTTTCTTGCCTCACTACCCTTCTTCTCTTTTATCTGGCTTAACAGACAAAAAATTCAAAACCATCATGCACATGCACAGATGCATCTTCTTTCTGTAGCAGTTGAATCACGGGCACAGGGCGACTTCACTAAGTGTTTTGTATCACCACTGAAAACTTATATAGTTCTGTGGACTCCATTTTTGCAATGTTACAAGATCTTTGCAGTGCCAAACAAAAACATACCATATATTTCAGATTTTTAGTGTTTACCAAATTCTTAATAGGCTATACTTCATCAAAGTTTCATAAATTCACCACCAGGAGTGCTGTATTTTTAAGGTGGAATAAATTCCATAAGCCTAATGCTTTACTTTTAAGAAGGATGTACAAAAAAAAAATTTGAAACTGAGGATGTTTATAAATGCCATTATAAGCTCATTGCATAATATACTACAGCTCAGAAAATGTAGCATTTCCTGTAGCAACCATTAAAAATGACTCCTCCTCCTTAATTCCAGCAAACCTCTGGTTGGTAAATCAGTGCAGAAAACAAACACCTCTATCCCCCTCCCAACACAGAGACTCACTTCCATCCTGTTGTCTGTGTGGCATCATCCCCTCCTACTACTGAAATAAGTTTGGCAAACCTCTGTAGTGTTTTGTTGTTTCCTTCTTGTGACTGTGTTGAATACACTTTTATATACTTTGTGGTTTGTACTTCCTCACTGTAATTGCCAGGGCACCCGGCCTCTGGAGCGGACCGTAGAATTCAAAGTATCGTCCCGGCGATAACAGTTTCGAGAAATGATTGGATGGTTTGCAAACACAACTTTATTGCATTTTCAACAAGAAAAAGAATAAATACCTTATAAATACACAGAAATTACAGTCGGAGTGATGTTACTTGAATAACATAATATGTGCTTGAAGAAATGTTCGTCGTAAATCTTGATGTACTTGAATCTAATTAAATACACATGTAAATGTATTGGAACAGTGCATAATCGGAGGACAAGCTATATTAATTATAGCAAACAGATGCGGGTTAGTTACTTCTCACTAGCTAGATTATTGCACATTAATTATTCGTGCCAATGATGAAATTCGAATGTTTATATGAAGCTCAGAAACGAGCATTTACAATGAGTTAAGTGATTTACACACTTTACTTGCTGATTGATTAATGTCTAATTTATTATCAATCACAATTACATTAAATCCTCTTTGAGACTGCGAAAATCTCACTAAACCAACTAATCCTTGGTCCAAATATGCTGTGAATGTACCTTTGATATGTAATTCACGAATAATTACTCACAAAATGAAGGATCTTCACCTTGACTAGTATGAATGTCTTAAAGACTGATGAAGATTTATTATCTTCGGAAAAGAACTCCTTGTGGTCCTTAATATAAGTTACATGCAGTCTTCATGGTCATTGAATCACTGAATATGTGATGAAAATGAAGAAAAAGCCTTTCGCCCGAAAATAGCAATATTCTGAATTGCTGGAAATTCTTAATGAGTTGAAAAAGAGCTCCTGGCTCTTGGAAAAAGTGCATGGAACGTGATGATGAAGTTATCCATTTTGAAAAAGTGTATAATTAAAGCAATAGAAGGTTAAAATAATCAGATATCCGCCAACCCAAAATAGCTCGATCAAAATATTGAATTAATTATGATCAATTCATGATAAAACACTATACTAAAGTATATATCTCAAGATAAAATAAAAATAAACAAAGAAATGTTTAAATAGGAAGGTATTTAGAAATAAATGAAGGCATTTTGAGTTTGAGATTAATGACAATAATTGTCAAGACATACAGTAAATAAGTAAAACTATGAGGTTTTTAAGAGAACAAATGAAATTAAATCAAAGCCATCTATAAGTTAAATTTATAACATAGCATTAGCAAGTAGGTATCATAAGACGTAACACTCACTGTGACAACCTTTTCATTACCAGAAAGAATCATTTATAATTTACAACCCACCTCTGTCATCATCATTGACAACATGCTATACCATAACATTCTCTTGGAGCGAACATCCAATTCCAACTGCCAAAAGGTAGAAATGATAAACTGGTTTACTGAAGGTATGTATAAACTACAGGTATAGAACTTAATTCAAATTTACAATCTTTGTTCACAAAAGTGCATTAATGACCACATTCTTTCATCATACGAACTTACTGCTCTTCACCTTCCTCCCTGATTTGAACCCAATTGAAATGATTTGGGCACAAGTAAAAACAATGGCTTACCACAAAGAATGTCACCTTGAAAATTGAGGATGTAAAATCATTGTGTGAACAAAAATATAGTGTTTTGGGGGAAAGAGAGTAAGTAAGTTTAGGGCCTTGAGTGTGACTGTGTGACCTGTTACTAAAAAAAGTTACTGGATAAGAAATATAGGGCGTGAGAAGTGGACAGATTAATTATAACTCTGAGAGATATTGCCTGAGATTCTTCAGATTCTTCTCATTCTGAAGGAGATGTATCTGATGGTCAGCTATTTGGAATTGAATATCTCATATAAAACGGAATTGGAAAGTACAGTAGAAATACTTTATTCTATTTTATGCCAATACCAATAGAATAGTCAATGTTTTTAGTTTAGCATAAACAACAGCTCACAAAAATAAAACTCTTCAAAAAGCTGAATTTTAAATTCTTGGTGTGAAGTCAGACTTAGAAAATGCTTAATTTTCTTTACTGTAATAACTTACTTGAGTTTTTATTATTATTATTATTATTTTTTATTTATTATAATTTTTTTTTTTTTTTTTTTTTTTTTTTTTTTTTTTAATTTTACATAAAAGGTATAACTGGTAATTTGAGGTTGCATTAAATTGAGGTATGTAACTCAATACACACACAAATTATTTTGAAGAGAGTTAGAGTAAGGTGACCTGCAGAGCTAATAAAAAGTGATCCTCACTTAAAAATGCTTGATAAATACTGACATAACTTATATTGCTTATCCTTTTCTGTGTTTGTGCTTACAGGGTGAGAGTGCAAGATGAGAGTGATGAAGGTCTTATTTATCCTCCACTTCTTGTACTGAAGTATGGAGAAATTACTCAGGAAGATATAGATAATGGTGTACAAGTAACATTGTCGTTTAATGTAGAGTATGAAATGGCGAGCTCAATGTCACATGCAATTGAGGTGAGCAATTAAGTTATTACACATTAAGTTATAGTTAATGCAAATCACTTAAACCTAATTATGATTAATATACATTACCAGTGGATGGAGGCCTGCCTGCTCATGGAAGTGTTCCTCGTTTGTGTGCATGATGGTGTTCTGTACGTGGGAAGTATGCAAGCAGCCCAGTAGAGGCGGATCTTTTATCAGTGTAGAAATTATTACACTACCAGTAGCAGAATTTACTGAATAGTGTAATAGTGCAGAATTTTTTCATGCATTAAACTTGGCAGAACTTACAGAAAACACATTGCTTAATACACTCTTTCTTTAGAGAAATACAGTATTACTGTGGTATAAATTGATGACTCTGGATTTAGCTGCTGCTAATGAAGATAATGTAGTGTATGGTGTAGTGAAACATAACATTCAGGTTACTCCCAAAGGAAACAGACATGTATAATAGAACTCATTAACTGGTCAGGTTACGACTGCCTTGCTAAACACCTCAACAAAATTGGGTTACTCCCCTCACCACTATGCCCCCTATGCGACCTCCAAGATGAAATGGACCAAGATCACCTTCCACAATGCCCAGCCCTTACCAACTCGACATCTTTAAGTGAAAAATACTGGAGAGCTAGAGAATTAATGATTTCATTGTCAGAAATTCAGCATTAGCCAACAACAACAACAACATAATAGAACTCACCCCTCTGTGTTCTGTTTTCCTTCTTTTGTTTTTTTCTCTCTTGAGATTGTTGCAAATAAAGATACGGCGGAAATAATCGCGGTAGTTTGTGTATAGCAAAAGAACACAAATAAATGTAATTATAGAACTTTAGAAGTATTTTTATTGTATTAATTACCTCAGTGGTGACCCCGATGGAAGAAGTACAACAGACTACAGCTGGAACGGCTCATGAAAACCAAGAGTCCGTAGTGACCCGTGTTTCTATCAAAGTTCCGCTGTTTTGGAAGCCTGATCCGAGGATATGGTTCATTCAACTCGAAGCACAGTTCCGTAATTCGAAGATCATCCAGGACCAAACTAAATATGACACTGTTGTGAGTTCAATCGATTCAGAAATTCTGACGCAAGTGGCCGATATTCTCATGAACGTCTTCCGGTAAATATGATTCATTCAAAAATCGTCTTATTTCAACATTTGCAGATAGTAAAATGCAACGAACACAGCAACTATTGACAGACTTGGAACTCGGGGATCGTAAACAGTTGCAATTACTTATGAGAAATTTATCCTCAGACAAGGTAAGCGAGAATTTTCTTAAAACTTTATGGTTACAGTGACTACCGAGGGAAATGCATGCTATCCTGTCAGTGAGTAGTGACGATCTGACAAAACTGTCGGCCATGACTAGATTTGGGAGCTAAAACCCACAAGCTCATACCATGTTGCTCCTATTGCTGTTACACAACCAATGAACAACTCAATAGATGAATTGAGGAAGCAAGTGTCTGAGCTCTCACTTCAAGTTTGCAGAGTTGAGTAAGTATGTTTTCACTGACCGCCGCCGTCAGGGCAGACTGAAGTCTAGGTCCAGATCCAGAGACAGGAATGCAGAAACAGGACAGTCAACAAAGGTAGGGAAATGTTACTACCACACTAAATTTGCCGAGGAGGCATACAGATGTCTACAGCCATGCAGCATGTCCTTCCGAGCTACACCTCACAATGGACCGGAAAACTAGTTCCCCAACTCTCCAAGGCGATAGGGAGCCAGGGGTTAGAGCTGAGTCACCTATTTATTAGCAACAAAGGGACAGCAACCCAGTTCTTAATTGATACCGGTGCAGATGTCTCTGTAGTGCCACCAACACATAGTGAAAAGAAGTCACCAAATAAACTTGAACTTTTTACAGCGAATGGTACTAGGATCCAGACGTATGGTCAATGACTCATGACATCGAACATCATGGTTTACATCGCGCATTCAATTGGCCATTCATAATCGCAGAAGTAGGTAAACCTATTATAGGAGTCGATTTCCTGTCACATTTCAATTTACTCGTCGACACTTCTCAACATCGCTTGATAGACGGGAACACACACTTGACCGTATATGGTACCTCTTCTCACAACTACAAACTTCAGGTCCAGATAAAGGAAATCAGTCGCTATCAGCGGATTATAAATGAATTTCCTGACATTCTGCGACCTAACATTGTAAACACAAAAATCGCTAGCCACCACATTGAACACTTCATCTAAACAAAAGGCCCATCAGTGTTTGCCAAAACCAGAAGACTCTCGGCCGAAAAACTCAAAGCAGCTCGTAAGGAATTTGACTTCATGCTCCAGCAAGGGTTATGTAGACCTTCTAAAAGTTGTTGGGCTAGTCCCCTACATTTAACCCAGAAGAAATCTGGTGATTGGAGGCCTTGCGGGGATTATAGGAAACTCAATCATATCACAGTACCCTACAGATACCCTATACCTTTCTTAACCGACTGCAACCACATCCTGCATGGAGCTTCCATCTTTTCATCCATTGACCTTGTATGTGCGTACCTGTGCACGAAGCGGACATACCAAAGACGGCTATCACAACACCTTTTGGACTATTTGAATTTCCATTCATGCCTTTCGGACTAAGAAACGCAGCAACAGACCTTTCAAAGATTTATGGATATGGAACTCAAAGGGTGAGATTTTGTCTTTTGTTACCTAGACGACATCCTGGTTGCTTCTCCAGATGATAAAGTACACCTTCAGCATATCCGCTGTCATGCCTGAGGAAAGGGACAGGAAATTAGCCGAGCGCCCCTGATTGCCTTAACCTCTAGGAATGATCGGGTATGTAGATTAATATTCCCCGTTATCACAAGTACAATATTTATTAACTATAAACATAAAATAACACACGTTTAAAATAAAAATGATTAATAGACAAATAAAACAGATTTCTTCTGAAATCATTGCTTGAGTTAGTTCTACTCGTACAAACTGTTAATATTCTTTAAAGCTAAAACTCTTACAAAGCAACTATATTCTTTCTATATTATAATGAGTATAATATTTATTATAGCTACTCGCGAGGGCAGTTCAGACTGAGCTAACAGTTATCTACTTACAAATACAATAGAAAAGCAATCTGTCCATCTCTTGGCTGAGGGTAGGTACAGACGTTCTCTCTGTCCCGGGGTGATATCTCTGCTGCTTCCTCCCGCCGGGGCCAGTACTATCTGTATCTGATGCTAGCTCTCAATCGTACTCTGAGTTATCATATGATCTCAGGAGGGGTTTATATACTAATCTGTACATCCGGCCTACAAGGATAGCGGATGTGATCGGGGTCATCACAAGCGACAATTTCTTAGAATCGTCATAGCAAAAGAATTTTAATTGGAAATTAAATGTTAGCCAGTCTGACCCTCTGTTATACATTGTCAATTAGTACAAAAATTAATGAGTGTTGACATACATAAAACTAATTAAATCACACTTGATTCCAATGAACTTGCTACATTGTAGGATGTGTGTGGGCGATTATACAAGGAATACAATTTTTATAATATTTAATTAGCACACACAGCGTATGACTTGCTCTTATCTTCCTGTCACATACAGGATGCAACTTCCTCTCTCCAACAGACTGGGTGATTATATCTAAAAAGATTACCTTCACCATTTCATACTACAATTAATAAAAGCAAATAAAAATAAAAATCAATATAAAATAATAAACCAATAAAATCGATAAAATTACATGTGATACTACTCCTGAAGATGTCCCGTGACATCACACTCCCTTGGCACTAAAGTAAAACGTCTTCTGGAAGAAGATCGTTTTAGGCCTTTCGTCCAGCACGGAAATGCTCTGTAATAACTTTCTCATACCCAGTATATTAGAGAGCGGATCGCACTTATTCGCACATTCTTCTGTACGTCTACTATCCGTCATGGCTCAGCGTCCTGTGTATAATATTTACGACGACGACACTGTGAGCCCACCGGGGTCGCCTGTAGTCCCTACGGCGTCGCCGGGGGTGCCTGACGTCTCGACGCCTCCGCCACTCGTGCAGTCTCCCCCACCTGTACTTCACGGGGTCGCAGAGGGTCCACTGGGACAGCCACCTGAAGCGGGGCCTTCGCACGAGCCGGACCACCCTTTCAGGCCCTTCTTACATCTAGAGGTAAGTTAGTAGACTTGACCTATATGCACATTAAAATTCATTATACATACAATAAAATAAATGTTACAAATGTTTACATAAAATTCTAGATTTCCTTCCTAGTGCTTTGCATACATCACTGCTTCCCGATTAGACTCTTCTATAGGCGTTACATGGAAAGAAGGTGCTCTTTCCACCGACACTTCCTCTTGCACTTCCTTACTGATTAATTCCATGGCCTCTAATACAGGAACTGAAGTGCGTGGTTTTCCTCGTCGAGTGCGGTTTGCTATCTCTAGTGATTCTTCTTTTTCTTCTTTCCTCTGCCGTAATTTATATTTCCGTATCAGTTTCGTCAACCTGTTCTTAAACACATAAATTAACACAGTGATTATTACCAAGGCTACTAAAATAGCAGCTATTGACACTGAAAGAGTCTGGTGATCTGTTAGCTCTGGTTCGTGTTGCAGTCGGTCCAGGGATCGATGTAACTGGCTCAAGTCAATTCTTGGCCGTGTTCCAGCGAGGTCCATGTTGGTCGCGGCTTCGATGCTGGCGTCCATGGTTCGCTGTTCCCAGTTAATCTGGAACATTTCTAATTCCCTTGGTGTGAAAACAGTGTCTATTTTAGGAATCACTATTGCTGTCGTTCTTAGTTCGTACACAGTTCGACCCATAGAATGTGGAAGTAATTGAAAAGTGTCCCCGTAAATGAAACAATTAAAAGTATTGTTAAACAGGCCTGTGCCGTTCAGCGACAGGGTCTCTGTGACAGTATTGGCCACCGGCGGGGTCCCCGTCTGACATTTCTTAGTTACTGTAAGGGGTGCACTTAGACTATAAATCCAGTAGTCACTTTTCTTAGATCTTATCCACCTAGGTGCGAACTGCGGACTCTCTATTATTCTTTGACAGGTTTTCTGAACTCGGTCTGTTCTTCCCAAATACAAATTTATTAAACAATTGTCTGACCTTTCATCATATAATACATAATCAGCTGGGCAGATTGTAAACATAGTTTCTTTACATAAATTCAAATCATTCTCAGTTAAGATTGTAAATAACTGTCGGCTCTCGGAAACTGCCAAGTAAGTAAATCTCGGAACATTTATCGATATAAACTGATTTAATCCTGCTTCAAAATAAGGCAAAGAATGCGCATGAAAAACTTCAAAATATCTATCATTTCCTTTAAGAGGTATTTCAATAAAAAGTCTAATCGTATCGGGAAAGGCAGCAGCATGCACTTCTGCTAACTGGTAGTATAAATATGTTGACTCAGGCGTAGGCGTGGCTAACATACTTGTACTTTCCGGTAGATTCAAAGAAATCTCACTTAATATCTTCGTAAAATTATGCGGAGGTATCAACGTTGTAGACAATTTACCTATGGAAGTCATATCTAAACTCTCCTGCAACTGCATTAACTGTGCTTTCATATGTAAATAGTAACTTCTATTTCTTTATTTGCGTTGCAAACTTCATATATCTTCTCTGCTTGTCTGCTTCGGACTTTATCGAACTCCGTATTAAATTATCTAAATCTTTAGCCATTTTTACTATCAATATAGAATTTTGACTAACTCTTTTATCTAACTGTTTAATATACGTTACTTGCTTTTCGGTTGTGTGAACCATATTAGTAGCGAATCCCTTTAAATCTGTTACTACTTGATTTATCCTTCCGAGGTCTTTTTGATCGAGTGTACCAAACAAATAGCTCAACGTATAACCTACTCCATCTATTAATCCTCTTTTTCCTCTACTGGCTTTTCGTATATTCTGTGGAATCAACGCTTTAAAAGCTGCAATATCAACTTCCATTTCTTTGGTTAAATTCTGTAATCTATTTAACTCTCCTAAATAAATGCTACTATCCGCTTCATCTCTTGTGAAATGCACAAAATTCTTAAATCCTATTCTTAACTCATCTATAGCAGTATTTACACCTTCGATTAACCTCTCGTAATCATTTAAATGTATATCCATTATTACGGTCCACTTATCGCCTGTTAATAAAATGTCTCTGTCTTTCACAAACACCATCCCCTTATCCAGTTTTACTTCGTCTGCTTGCGTGGCGTGTCTCGTCACCAATAAACCTGTAACACATACGAAGAACGAGTAAGCATTTCTTACTCCTAAATTTTACTTTATTCTGATCTAGTACGTGAACGTAACTCATATCTACGCTGGGGGAATTCTACATTATTTCTACCTCTTCGTATTTCTACATCTACATTTACATTATCTCTACGTACATTATTTCTATTTACATTGCCTCCATGCACATTACTACTATTTACATTGTCTCCATGGACATTATTTCTATTTTCACTAACCTCTTCCGCTCTCACTCTCGAGCGTAATTCATATCTGTCAGTTACTACTTCGGGTGATGTACCAGCTCTCGGTCGAGTAGGTGGTAACCACTCATCTCCTGACTCAGGTAAACTTAATGATTCGTTCGATGTATCTTGTACATCACCTATGTCCTCTGACTCACTACATCTGAATGGCTTCGAACATTCCGCCATTTCATTTTCTTCGGGTTCTTCCACAATGGTATCTAGCTTTAAATGGTTTCTCTCGGTTCTCTCGGTAGCCCTAATACTACCTTTCTTTACCAACGGATACTTTTCCGTCGTTATAGGCACTTTGCACTCTTTTAGCCGGTTTACATGCACTACTACTGTACTTCCATCATCTTTTTCTAATCTATATGTTACATCTGAGGTCCGATCTACAATTTTAAAAGGTCCTTGCCAACTATAAGCAAATTTCCTAGTCGGCCCTTTCTTCGCTATAGGATTATAGAGGTACACATACTCGCTTATTTGAAATTCTCTCATCCTTTTACCTCTATCGTAGTACTTCTTGGAGGTTTCCTGACCTCTCTTATTGGCTGCTTGCACTGATTCATATGCCGTTTTCAATCTCTCGGCCAGCACTTTTATGTGCATCTGATAATCGTTGGGTTCCTCTTTCGACATTCTACAGTCGTCTTCCATTGATAGCCTTAACTCTCTACCAAACACTAAGTAGTGCGGACTATATCCCGTCACTGAATGTGGTGTACTCCGGTATGCCATTACCGCATACGGTACGTACTAGTCCCATCGTCTCGCGTCTTTAGATACGAAATGCGAGACCATATCGGCCAATGTTTTGTGAAACCTCTCACAAATTCCATTACTCTGCGGGTGATACGCAGTTGTTTGTAACTTTGTTACTTTCAGTAGCTTACACACTTCTTGAAATAATCTCGATAAAAACTGTGGGCCTTGATCAGAGATCTACGCTTTCGGCGAGCCAAATTCTAACACTATTTTCGACACAAACTCTTTAGCTACTATTTCTGCACTTTGGCTCGGGACTGGTATTGCAAAACAATATCGTGTGAAATGATCTACAAACGTTAACACATAACGATTTCCCAACTCTGTAGAAGGTAATACTCCTACGAAATCTGTAGATAAAATCTCTAGGAATTCCGATGCCTGCGGCGGTTCTGCTAAAGGCACGATTCCCGCGGTTCCTGATTTTCTTCTCGCACACTTATCACATGTACTGATAAACTCTTCTACATCCTTTCGTAACGTATTCCACCAGTATTTCCGTGAAATACGTGCTACTGTTCTATGAACACCTTGGTGTCCAGCGAAAGGTGTATCGTGATAATATTGTAATATTACTGGAACCAATTCTTTCGGAACAACTATTGCGTAACCCGATATACTCGGTTTGCTTTGTTTAAACAATAAACCTTCGTTATTCACTCTGAAATCTGGATACCTTTTCTTTTTCCTTTGGTATTCCATACAAAACTCATCGCTTTTCTGGGCTTGCAATATAGCTTCTGTACTCAAATTTTTCTCACAAAACGTCATCGCTACGTGACGGCTCAAGGCGTCAGCTTGGGTCAATTTCCGGCCTGCGCGATGCACAACAGTGAAATCGAATTCTGCTAAACGTAAACTCCATCTAACCAGCCTCGAACTGGGGTCTTTTAAATTCAACATCCACCTCAAAGCTGCATGGTCAGTTACTAAAATAAACGGATGCCCATATATGTAACATCTAAACTGTTTAGTTGCAAAAATAACTGCTGCCAGCTCCTCCTCTGTCACACTATAATTAATTTCGGCTTTATTGAGTTGCCTCGAGCAATAGGCTATAGGCCTCTCGTGCCCATCATATTCCTGTGACAACACAGATCCAATGGCCGTCTTCGACGCGTCACTGGTCACAATAAAGACTTTAGAGAAGTCTGGGTACGCTAACAGAGGTTCGGTGCTGAGTATTTCCTTCAGCGTCTCGAACGCCTCTTGCTGAGCGACTCCCCACACAAAAGCTGTGTTTTTACGCGTTAAAGCAGTTAACGGACGTGCTATTTCCGCAAAATTAGGGACATGCCTCCGATAGTACGAAGCCAACCCTACAAAAGATCGTATGTCCTTAACACTAGTAGGTACTGGATATTCTCTCATTGCTTTAACTTTATTAGGGTCTGGTTTTAACCCATCACTAGTAACAATGTGTCCCAAGTATTCTACTTGATCCACAGCAAACTGGCATTTTTCCGGTTGAATCTTGAAGTTAGCTCCTTCCAATCTTTGGAATACTTGCTCCAGTTTCTGAGCATGCGAGCGTATATCTGGCGTAAATAAAATAAAATCATCAAGGTACGCAAGAACGTCTATTTCCTTCAAACCCATAAGAATAGAGTCCATGCAACGGGAATACGTTGCAGGGGCGTTACATAAACCAAAACAGAGTTTATTGAAATGAAAATGCCCACTTTCGGTGCTGAAAGCGGTCTTTTCTCGGTCTTTTTCTGCTATCTCTATCTGCAGATACCCACTGGCCATATCTAAAACTGAAAATACCTTACTCTGGCCTAACGAATCTAAAATATCAGTGATATTTGGAATCTGGTACGCATCTATCTTCGTCTGAGCGTTCAGGGTCCTCAAGTCGACACACAGGCGCCATTTTGGTTTGCCATCACGTGACTTTTTAGGTACCATTAAAATGGGACTATTGTAAGGCGAATTACTCTCGGATATGATACCCTTTTTCAGCATATCTCTTACTTGCTCTTCCATTATCGGCTTTAGTGCATGTGGAACTCTGTACGGCCTTTTTCTAAATGGTTTTGCATCACCTGTATCTATCTCATGTTTTATCTTACTTGTGCAGCCTATTTCCATACTGCCTTCTTTATAAAATAAGTGCTGATATTTACTTAATACTCCGGCTAGATTTCATTGTCTTCCTGGCCCAAATGGCTTAATTTCTCTACTAGGTAATCATTAAATTGTTCAGAGGCATTTTCCTCTTCCTCAGATAACTCTGTATCGTCTACTTGCAAGATACCATTTACGAAACCTTCCTCGGAGATTGCCTCAATTTCTCTTAATCTAGTGCCTTTATTCAGTACAATCTCTTCCTCTGAGAGATTCACTATACTAACTGGAATTGTATACATCTTATTTAACTTCACATACTCCTGCTGGGACAGATTTTCTAGTTTACTCTCTGCGCAAAATTTCTGTTTGCCAAGGAACTGCGCATGATCCTTCCCAAGGCGTCCTTGGTTCGAGCTCTCTCCTACGGGGTTGAGAGGCTGAACCGCTTGTGTCCCACAAGAACACCTTTGTGCGATCGTCTCGCCCATTAACTTTTCTGTTCCGGACGCGGACCACCGCCCACTGGAAGACTGAGTACTGGGATGCCATTCGTCCTCCGGAATTTCACGAGGCTCTGGGGGAACTCATTGGGGACTTTCTGTCGACAGGGAGCAATTCCCCGGGATACCAAAAGGATCCTTACACAATTTCACAATAGCGCGCGGTGAATATAAACCTGGTAGTAGGGCTCCTACCGGTTCGAACACTGCACAAGGGGAATCTGCAGGGATGTTGCGCCCAACAACCCTAGCACGGACTATCGTCCCAACAAATGGAGAGCATGCAACCATTTCCGTTAGGATGACCGATGCAAACCAACCTGGAAAGTTATCCAGACCAGGTTCCTCGGGCTCAGTGCGGCCATCTGTAGGGTCCAATGCCTGAAGCGGGGTGATCAATCCCTGAGCAGAGGGTTCCCTACAGCCCATTCCATCTCGCTCGTCGACAGGCGAGACAGCACCCAGCGAGCTACATATCAGAGGAATTTGCTGGCCTCCCACCAAGAGGCAGTTAGTTTGCAAGTCTAGTTGCGCTCCAACCCTTCGTAGGAAGTCGTCACCCAGTATCCCGTCTCCAGGGGAACTCAAGTCACTCACTAAAAATTCATGTTCATAGGACCTCTTGTTAATATAAAGCGTGACTTTCTGTACACCGTCCAGCTCTAAATCTGTTCCAGTTATACCCCTAGCCGTTATACTATTTTCTTCAAGTCGTGCAGAACTTACTGTCGGTTTTAACAATGACACAGCGGTTCCGGTATCCGCTAACAGCTTACGCTACGTTCCCTCTATATCTACTTCTAGCAGCAGTCCCGTCGCCGGACTAATCGCTGCTGGCACGACTTCGTGTTTCGGCTCTACTTCGGGAAGACCGACGGGGTTGTTTTGGTCCCCCCTACCCCGTTTAAACCTTGGCGCCCCTCTCTCCTTTTCTTACAATATTGAGCTATATGCCCCATCTCCCGACAGTTATAACATTGGTAACCCCTACGACTACTCGCGCTCCGGTAACCGTCGTTACCCCCTCGCGCTCCTGGCGCGGGACTCGATCCTTTGGGACCAGGATCACGTGAAAGCCATCTTTGCTGTGCATTACTGCCACTAGCGTTTCTTTCACTCCAGTTATTCCTATAACCTTGTCTATTATTATTATTGTTATTGTTGCCCCAATGTCCTCGTCCCGCTGACCTAGGACCACCACCTTTGTTTTGCGACTGTACGCCTCGACTTTCATTACTAAATACTTGCGCGTGAGCCTGACTGCGCGTTTTATCTACCTCTGTTTCTGCCTGGGCTGCCATGGTGGCTATCTTTATCGCTTTATCTATTGTCTCGGGCATCTGATACTTTACTTGCAACCCAGGGTTCCCTTTTAACCCGTTAATAAAACTAGCTAGTAACCTCTTCTCGGCTTCTTCATTAATTGCTCTTTGTTCAGTCTCATCATCGACTGTTCTAATAGTTTGCCTACTTAAACGACGCAGACGGTCAGCAAAGTCTGCAATCGACTCATCCCTTCCCTGTGTCGCTGCCTGCAACTGCGAGTAATAAAAAAAATCAGTGTGCTGCTCTTTAAATCGTTCCTTAAATATCTCTTTTAACCTCGTGAACGTATTTTCTGTTTGCAATTCGGGGTGTGTATCAACAAATGTCTGAGCAGCTCCTAACACCTTCATAATAACTAATCGCACTTTATCTTTATCAGTTAAATTACCCAACTCGGCTGCAGTCTCTATATTTCTCAAAAAATTCGCAACCGGTCTACCGCATTTAGGATCCCATCCTTGTATCCATCCAGCCACAGCCAGATCCTTCACCCTAGTTTCTTGTGCTTGCGCCATAACACTTATCTAATGTACTTTAATTTCTTGACTTTTTCAGTTGATGCCAACTCTGGGTGACAGAACCACGTACCTAGAGGTGGTACGGCGCCGCGTCTGCCGCCGGTGTCGACGGGTGGAGGAGGTCACCTACCCGGTGGTGATCTCCCTGCCCCACGTGCCCTGGCGGAGGCTCCCTCACTGGCCCTTCCTTCAGGCGGATTGCGTCCCGGAGGAGGCTTTCTCCTTCCGGGTGCTGTCCGCCGAAGGGATGCGGCGGGTCACCGTGGAAAATGAGCGGGCGGTTCGGTGCGGGCCCTACCGCTGTTAAAAAAATAAAACAGAAAAAAAAACACACATCTATGTAACAAAATAAACAAATAAAATTAACCGAAACTGTGGTCGCTTTATTTACTGATGTAAAAATGAAACCCTCATATCCTCACTCCTAGAATTAGCAGTACTATACATAGGCAGATAGTCTGTCCTCTCTATCTCCAAAGTGTCATAATCATGTGTGGGTGGTATATATCTAATTACAATTCTCACTTTTAATTAAAAAATTACAGCCAAACCTTCTCCGTGTTTGTATTTATAAATCTTCTGGATGGGAACTTTAAAGTGTTTAGGACGACCCTCGAAAGCAATATCTAACCTAGACTCAGCTAAAAGTCCTCTAAATTTATGTTCGTGCTCCTGTATCCTAGATATATCTATATCTGTATATTTCTTGAAAAATCTTTCCACTAATTCCTTGGCATACTTAGTGGATCCCTGCAAGGCTAACGTATTCGACACAGTAAGTACTCTCACTAAGAGAAGTGTAAACTCTTTATCACAGGGATCTCGACGTTTCCAACAACACAACGCCATAAAAATTCTTTATTTCTATTATTCTGGGAGCACCTATAATTATTTTATCACATTATACTATACTATCACTTTATATTACTCTTGTTCACTAAAAATCACAACGTAGGCTACGAAATATTATTATTAACTACGCCTATTCAATATCCTCAACAACGTGTTACTACAGTAGGCTACAAAATATTTTATCTTCTGTACTCTTCTAAGCTTAGGTTCGTGGAGATTAACGATAGTTTTAACTAAAAATTAATCCCTAAAACGCTGCCACCAGTTGTCATGCCTGAGGAAAGGGACAGGAAATTAGCCGAGCGCCCCTGATTGCCTTAACTTCTAGGAATGATCGGGTATGTAGATTAATATTCCCCGTTATCACAAGTACAATATTTATTAACTATAAACATAAAATAACACACGTTTAAAATAAAAATGATTAAAAGACAAATAAAACAGATTTCTTCTGAAATCATTGCTTGAGTTAGTTCTACTCGTACAAACTGTTAATATTCTTTAAAGCTAAAACTCTTACAAAGCAACTATATTCTTTCTATATTATAATGAGTATAATATTTATTATAGCTACTCGCGAGGGCAGTTCAGACTGAGCTAACAGTTATCTACTTACAAATACAATAGAAAAGCAATCTGTCCATCTCTTGGCTGAGGGTAGGTACAGACGTTCTCTCTGTCCCGGGGAGATATCTCTGCTGCTTCCTCCCGCCGGGGCCAGTACTATCTGTATCTGATGCTAGCTCTCAATCGTACTCTGAGTTATCATATGATCTCAGGAGGGGTTTATATACTAATCTGTACATCCGGCCTACAAGGATAGCGGATGTGATCGGGGTCATCACAAGCGACAATTTCTTAGAATCGTCATAGCAAAAGAATTTTAATTGGAAATTAAATGTTAGCCAGTCTGACCCTCTGTTATACATTGTCAATTAGTACAAAAATTAATGAGTGTTGACATACATAAAACTAATTAAATCACACTTGATTCCAATGAACTTGCTACATTGTAGGATGTGTGTGGGCGATTATACAAGGAATACAATTTTTATAATATTTAATTAGCACACACAGCGTATGACTTGCTCTTATCTTCCTGTCACATACAGGATGCAACTTCCTCTCTCCAACAGACTGGGTGATTATCTCTAAAAAGATTACCTTCACCATTTCATACTACAATTAATAAAAGCAAATAAAAATAAAAATCAATATAAAATAATAAACCAATAAAATCGATAAAATTACATGTGATACTACTCCTGAAGATGTCCCGTGACATCACACCCCATCCTCTGTGAACGACTAAATGAATACAGCTTATGCATCAATGTTGCCAAATGCATTTTTGGTGTGCAGCGGATCAAATTCTTAGGGTACGACATCAGCCTTCAAGGTTTGAAGCCTCCACCTGAGAAAGTTAGTGCCATTAAGAATTTTCCAGAGCCACAGTCAGCCACTGGATTACGCCGATTCTTGGGAATGGTAAATTTCTTCCTCAGATTTATCCCAGAATGCGCCAAGCTGCAACAGCACCTCTCAAAATTACTCAGCGGGCACAAGAAGAATAGCACAAAACTGCTGGAATGGAACGAAGAAGCACAATCCTCTTTTGCTCCAATGAAGGAAGCCCTCTGCAGTGCAGCGGCCCTGGTACATCCTATTCCCGGTGCTCCACTCTCCTTGGTAACAGATGCGTCGGAAGTCGCGATAGGAGGAGTTCTTCAACAGGATACTGACAGTGCAGCCCGACCTCTCAGTTTCTTCTCGCTAACTCTCACTAAAGCACAGTCCAGATACAGTGCTTATGATCGTGAGCTATTAGCAATATATAGCACCATTAAACATTTCAAGCATCTTCTAGAAGACCAGTCTTTTGTAATTTTCACAGACCATAAACCCTTGGTGTATGCTTTTCAACAGGACTTGGATAAGGCATCACCCAGACAGTCTATTGCACAGTTCACGACAACAATAAAATATGTTGCTGGCCACGTCCTTCACCTCTAAATTATGATCAGCTGGCAGATGTACAAACGGATGAAGACCTTGAATCACTGCAACAGATTCCAGGAATGAAAATAGTAAAACTCAGCTTGCCGGATAGTAGAAAGCAATTATACTGTGACATATCAACAAAGCATATACACCCGTATTTTCCATACAACTTTCGCCAAGCTGCCTTTTCATTTGTTCATTGCCTTTCTCACCCAGGAATCAGAGCAACAACCAAAATGATCACTGAACGATTTATCTGGCCCAATATGAAGAAAGACTGCCAACAATGGACACGAGTTTGTATCGACTGCCAAAGATAAAAATTTCATCGACACACCTGATCTCCAATCCCTAGTTCCCAACGACAGATTTAAACACATAAATGTCAACATTGTTGGACCTTTACCTGTATGCCAAGGATTCAGGTATCTCCTCACTGCTATAGACAGATACTCTAGATGGATGGAAGCTATACCAATAGTAAACCAAACAGCTGACTCTGTTGTAGTTATTCCTGTAAGAATAACTACCGACCAAGGTCGACAATTTGAAAGCCAATTGTTCAAATTGCTAAGCAAATACAGTAAAATACCAGTATAACAAAATTTAGGGGACCTAAAAAATTTAGTGAAATTTTGTGATACTGAAATCAGGGTCGGCTTAAACCAATTTTTTTTTTACAAAAAAACTAGGTCTATAGGGTTTTTGTTTATTTTTTATTCTTGCAAATTTTTTCTACTTTTTACAGCTATTGGAACAACAATGTCAATTTACATGCTTACATTCCTGATCCAAAGCAAATCAATAAGATTTCGGAGCATAGTGACAATGTCCTAGACTTCATTTTTTGAAAAAGTCTGTGATATTCTTCTGAACACTCCCAGTCACAAAAGACCGTTCAAGATAGTCCCCAACCACTGCACAGGAATTAAAACAGATTCTGGCACATCGCTTCGTGATAGGAGAAAATCTTGAAGGCTCCATGCCATGTTTGTTGCCTGCACAAGAGTCAAACACTGTTCGTCACTTTGGGGCACATCTTCCTCTTCCACCTCATCTTCACAAGGACTTCTATCATTCAAAATGTCTGCTACGATTTCTTCCTCAGTGATTTCTTTTTGAACTATTACATCAGAGTCCACATTGATGTAGTCAGTCAGATTGACGCTTGCTGGCACATCCAACTTTTCACACAAGCGCTTCCAGTTCTCCTCTGATTCTGGGTCGTCCAACACTTCACTTTCAGCGATGTCCTCTGCACAAACCACTCCAGCTTTTCTAAAGCAGTTGGCAATCGTTTCTTCTTGAAGCAATCTCCATGCGGCACTGAACATCTGCATTGCCTCCAGTATGTTCACATTAATGTCTCTCCCTGAGGCAATATTACACAGCATTCGCCGGACCACACGAGCTCGGTAATGCCGCTTCACTGCATGAATTATCCCCTGATCCAGCAGCTGCAGAATTGAGGTTGTATTTGGAGGCAAGAACAAAACTTTCACATGCTCCAAATGGCGAGGCTCGCAATTATGCGAGGAGCAGTTATCTATGATGACAAGAATTCTCCTCTTTTCAGCTTTCATCCGACGTTCCAGGCCCAAGAACCACTCTTCAAATATTACGGATGTCATCCATGCCGTGGTGTTGTGCCTGTATTCACAGGGCAGATGCTGCACTCCCTTGAAGCATCTTGGCTTTGCAAACTTCCCAATTATGAGAAGCTTTATTTTGTCCGTCCCTGTGGAGTTAGTGCATAAGAGAGCGGTGATGCGTTCTTTTGAGCTTTTGCCGCCAAAGCACTTTTTTCCCTTGAATTCAAGAGTTTTGTTCGGCATCAACTTATAGAATAATGCGGTTTCATCTGCATTATAGATGTCCGCAGGCAAATATTCTTTTAAGGATGCTGTTAATGTCTCCAGCAGCCATGTAGATGCAACTTTCTTTGGAGCAGCGTTACCTTCACCACTTATGACTTTGTGTGAAATACCGTACCTTTCTCGGAATCTATGGAGCCATCCAGTACTGCCTTTGAATTCACCGAATCCAAGCGAACGTGCAAAAGATCGTGCTCGCTCACATAATAGTGGGCCATTTATGGGGATGTTTTTACCCCGCATCTCAACAAACCACGTATAAACGGCTTTGTCCACAATCAGTGAAGTCTGCTGTCCTCATCTTCTTCCGTTGTGGGCCTAGGGCATCGGCATCGATGTTGTGTTGAATTTTACTTTTTTGTTTTAAAAACGTCGAAAGTGTTGAAGCGCTGAGTCCATATTTTTTAGCTATCTCTCCTTTTCTGCCTCCTTTCTCCACTTCCAGAAGTATTTCCTTTTTCACACTTAAAGAAAACTGCTGCTGCTTCTTTTTATCCATAATGGCGAGCTAAACACTGTTCAGATGTGAAAGACAAAGCAGCAATGAATGTCCCATGCGTGAGCGGCGTGATGTGATGCGATGCGAACGAACATGAAATCGTAACCTCCATTGGAGGAATTTAGCATTGGCGCCACTACTCAGCCAATAGTGTGACTTCTTACATTGGATGACGCACAAAGCTTACTGTTGGGCTGGACCAATCCCATACAGTACATGTGTGGAAAATGGCGACCATAATTTGTCTAAATAATAAAATTTCGTAAAAATAAAAATATTTGCATTATGAAACAAATTAATTTCAATTATACATTGGAAAATTAATGTTATAAATAAGAAAACAAGCAAAATTTTAATTCGTTATACTGGAAGTTCTAAATTCGTTAAAGTGAAATGTTTTAACACATATTAAATAGGCAAAATGGAAGGGACCTATTCATAATTTCGCTATACTGAAAATTTCATTATACTGATGTTCGTTATACTGGTATTTTACTGTACCTAGGTTTTCAGAGCACCAGGACAACTGCATACCATCCACAAAGTAATGGTCTAATTGAACGCCAACACCACACCATGAAAGCAGCACTCAAATGCCATCTATTACAATCCTCGTTGTGGGTAGACTCATTACCTCTAGTTTTATTGGGCATGCAATCTGTAGTAAAAGAAGACTTAGTTCACTCAGCCGCCGAACTGGTCTATGGCACATCACTCCGCCTTCCAAGAGAACTGTTCACCGACCAGCCTACCGTAACACAGTCTGACTTGTGAGACATCTCCAGGAGACAATAAGAGAACTTAAACCAAGTCAGACATCAACCCATGGCAAAAGACCTGTTTTTGTGTCCAAACATCTCACCGACTGCTCTCATGTTTTCATACACCATGGATCTCCATTATCCTCACTCTAGCCTGCATACGATGGCCCCTACCCAGTAAAGAGTCGAACTGATAAGTTCTTTGACATCAATATCGGGGGGTTAATAAAGCGAATCTCAGTGGACCGTCTGAAACCAGCTTTTCTATTGGAAGAAGTTCCCCATACTGTTACTAACCCTCAACAAGAAACTCATACTGATGTGACTGGACATTTCACCAGATCTGGATGCAAGATCCACTTCCCTGCACATTTCTTGGACACCATTGCTGTCACTAGGGGGGAGTGTGTAGTGTATTGTGTAGTGTAACATAACATTCAGGTTACTCCCAAAGGAAACAGACATGTATAATAGAACTCAACCCTCTGTGTTCTGTTTTCCATCTTTTGTTTTTTTCTCTCTTGAGATTGTTGCAAATAAAGATACGGCGGAAATAATCGCGGTAGTTTGTGTATAGCGAAAGAACACGAATAAATGTAATTATACAACTTTAGAAGTATTTCTTATTGTATTAATTACCTCAATAATATAACTTTGGCTAAGTAAGAGTAATAACTAATACAAGTCATACTTACCAACAACTAAAACTCTTCAACAAACTTCCTTCTGAGATAATGAACTCCCACTAAAATCCTTCAATTGGAAAGTTAAAAAGTGGTTCAAATTAAAAGCTTTTTATTCACCACAAGAGTACTTGGAGTGCGGTATGCAGATTTCTGAATTTAGGTAATTCTAAATGAGCACCTCCTAGTTTAGATTATTAATTCTGATTATTATTTATTTTCAACACTTCCTACCACTGTAGGCTGCCTAGTGACAAAGTATAATATACAACGTAATCTTATCTATAAATGAATTGTTAAACATAAAGCATTAACATATATAGCAGAAATCTATAGAATTATAAAACATTATGTCAAATTATAACAATGATGCCTATAAATACGCAGTGATCCCCTCAAAGCAAGAAGAACTAAATCCTTCAGCTTCTGCACGTCTAGTTGAAATTGTTTCCAGATGTTAACTACATGATGTGGAATTGTGCCTCGAGCTCCCATTAACATGCCGTATATTTTTATTTCTTTCAGGTGGTACTTTTCCAGGTAGTATGGAATTGTAGGTTCATATATTAGTTGTTTCTCTTTATTGACCTCTTCTGGTTGACCTCTGTGTTTTTCAAATCTTATAGTCGGGTCAAGAATGTATCCCTCTAACGAATCTTCAGCGTATACAAGCATGTCAATACGGCGGTGGCTTCCATTTGTGGCCACACCATGGACCTCCTCGAAGACTTTGAAACCTTTCTCACGTAGGAGGTCTGCAATTTCAGTTCGGATCTGATGATGCCTGGCGTTTCTCAGTAGCTCACCATACGGGCAGGATCCCAGGACATGTGCCAATGTTTCAGTCTCTCTACGGCATCGCCGACAGAGGTTATTGTCCAAAGATCTGCCTGGTATTGATCGCACTGCAGAGACGTTTGCTGTCATCTTCAAGGCCTCTCGCCATTCGTTTACAGAAAGGCCCTTATGATTTTTTATCCAACTATTGGCTGGGGTATATTCATCATATAACTCGACACCCTTCCCTTTTGTTGGCAATTCTGTCCACTTTTTAAATTCTATTTGCCGTAATTGCTGTCTGACTTTCCGTGCGGAGATGGTGTTACTCCGGACATCCAAAACGTCGTTATTAACTGCAACGTTGAGTTTCGTGGTACTGATCTTGCTTTCTTCAGTGAGATTCCGTAATGATGAAATGTACGGATTGTTGGCAAGAAATAAAGTTCTGCAGGAGTTAATATGCTGCAATCTTATCTCCCATGTAGCACGGAAAAGTCCCAATCCTTTCACCTTAGGTGCGCTGTACAACAT
This sequence comes from Ectobius pallidus, assembly GCA_964059195.1. Classification (NCBI taxonomy): domain Eukaryota; kingdom Metazoa; phylum Arthropoda; class Insecta; order Blattodea; family Ectobiidae; genus Ectobius; species Ectobius pallidus. The sequence continues at coordinate 57,911,211 of CAXKWD010000007.1, read as the reverse complement.
TGAATCAGGTGTGTCAGATGGCAGTTGTAGGATTTCTTTAGTGGCACTTCTTAGTAATTTGTCGACATCATGAAGAAATTTCAATGAAACATCTTCTACTTTTGATGTCTGGAAAGGGTATATCAAACTAGGAGTAATGGACACATTCAGTATTGATATTTTTTGATCGCATTGCAGTAATGGTGATGATACCAATTTCTCTAGCTTGAAATTCAGCTTTTTAATAATAATACTAGGGTTGAATGTTTGGATATTTCTGAATGTTGTCCCTAGGTAACTGATTTCTTCGCCTTTATTAAGAGACTGGATGGTACAGTCATGCGTAATGCTTAAATTTTTTGCTACTATATCTCCATTAACAACATTAATGCATGTCGATTTTTCAGGATTGATGGTAAGTCCTATTTCTGAAAATCTTTGCAATCCAGAGTCTCTGTATTCACTACGCACTTTCCAGATACTTCTGGTACATATACCGGTGAATTCAGATGTCAATTTTACAACGTCCTCAATTGCAAGTGCTGGATATATATTTTTTTAAACCCATTAAACACATTCAATATAATTTCCTTCTGTCCACTTCGCAAAGATTTACCTCTTATTTTTAATTATGCCACTTGGGCCTGGTTGAATTTCAGTCATTATGTTTAATGCTTCTCACAGACTGGGTTATAAATTAAAAACATCACGTTTTGCTGTTCACTGAAATTTGTATGTTTACATTATTCACAACAATGACTCTCGCAAACTGGAGGGTTATATCACGAATGCCACGTTTCGCAATACATTGAAACATTTGCAATAAGTTGATATTGTTATCTTAAAAATTTTCGTCACATTTGATGAGCTTTTACTGTTATAAAAATAAAATCTAATACCGCACTATATTGTCTTGTAGCATGATGTGTGGTGGGATTCAAATCACGTGCATTTGTTTACACGGACTTGCATTCTCAAAATGAATGGATAACACACTTTTGATTTGGTTTGGTTGCAAGACTCACTTTTGTTTTTGTTATGAAAACATGTGAAAGTGGAACTCTCAAACTGTGAATGTCACACTTCTTTTGTCACACTTCAATTTTTTTAATCTTTTTTTTTATGTAAACAATTGACAGCAGAACTCTCTAACTTTGTCTAACTTTGCCTCATTTCATCACATTTCCGACTTTTCCCGTGGATTTTCCAAAAATTTTCTTTCATACAAACCTTCTCCAGACAATTACGATCACAACAAAAAAAAATCAGCCAAATCAGTCGAGCCGTTCTCAAGTGATGCGGCAACAACCCTTTTGTAAATTCATTTTTATTAATATAGATAACACTGAATATCTTAAGTCACAGTCATGTTGCTAAGGATAATAAACAAATCTACAAGCTCATATTAAACAACATTTTCAGCCATAATAGTGTTACTAAAACATATACCAACTCTTCCACATGACAAACACTATTAAGAACCCATACATCAATATTAATTTCCAGGTTTCTAACTTCAGATGTAATGAAAATAATAGAAATGACTGGACTGGACTGGACTGGAATGAATGAGAAAGGACTGTATTACTTATTATTCCCTTATTAGTCCAGTATATAGATACAATCCACCTTGCATTAATTAGGGTAAAAGATTTTTCTTTCTTATATTATTTGGTATAGTAAGAGTAGTGTAAATCTAAGTTTTTGACCTCGAAAGCCCTAGGAACAACTTTCTGTGAGCAAAAACCTCAAAATTTTCGCACTTTTTTCAGTTTATCGGAAAAATCTCCTAGATATCAACTCCTCGCAAACATTTGTCTATCACCATTCGAAAGAGCATAAAATTTCCTGCAAAATAAATTGGTCAAACTTTAATTTACATGTAGTATTACAGGTTGTGCTGGCTGTGTTTTAAGGTTTGTTTGGGTGGCCTGGCATGGAATGTAATATCTCTGGATCTGCGGATCTGTGATTTGTTATTGTTAAGATATGGTGGTATTTTACTGTTTCGGGTTAGGCTTGGTATGTAAATAATCTAGCATGGAATATACTGGTACTGTAATGTTGCTGATTACTGTTGATGTAATATCATGTAATGTAATATGTCTGATTATGATACTGATTAATTGGAAGCTACTAGGGACTACCACTCCCTACAGGCCGATCGGTGAACCACGGTTGGTAGGGGAAGTTAAATGCTATGAGGGAAATGCTAATTCAATTTCAACAATTTATTTTCCATAACAAACAAAGCTTAGCAGTTTACAAATTCTCACTGTATGCAATGCACCATTAGCTTATGGTTTGGTCAATCTTATATTGTCAATATTTTTGAACTTATAATATTAATTGAAGTCAGCTTTACTAGGCAGAAATTATTGAATTTAAATGAACAGATTATATTAGAAGTAATAAGTTCGAAGTGAATCCGTTATACATATAATATTATTTGAAATCCACACAATAGTAACACATTAAGAAAATTATAATCATTATCTAATAATACTAGACTCAAACTGAAAGAACTCTACTGTTAATCCTGTACTGGTGTATGCAAGTTTTTCTTTTTTAATAGTTCAAGAGCCGACATTTTGTCTTGGTACAGATAATGTTGAATACTTTTAACTACATTTAATTAATACTGAATATTGATGTTAAACTGTAATTCTTTTCTTATTAGTCAAAGCTATATTTGCATAGGGTACTCTTCAAACTTACTATTTCACTCGATTCAGAAAACAATATGTCATATGTACTGGATGTGCTGACTTATAATTCCTAGAAAAACTTAAACGAATTTTCTTATTTTGTTAATTCGTCACATTTTATCTAAGGACCCCTATTTTTGAATTTCAGATTGCATAATGGGCTGGTTTAGATGGTTTTCTTTCAATAACTAATTACTGTGAATATATTTTTGCAAGACATGTGGACCTCGTGCGTGCCTATGTAGCCATCTTGTAATTTTGAACTACGCAACGGACCCCTTTGTTCTGCCACGTACCAACGTCGCATTCCTTCAGGACGATTATGTAATGCCTTCAACTATTGTTAGTACAATGCAGTATTATAACTCAAGATTATTTATAAGCATTTATCATATTCCCTAGCTTTCGAAATATGAGTTGATCTATTCCTATTCTTCTAAACTAATTTACATTGGCCTTGGGCAACCATTCGTAAGGTGATTTTCCTTGCTATTCACGACACTGATTCTACTTTAGAAACCTCACTGATTCTTAAGGAATCAGTGCTAAATTTAGAAACAAATAAATTATTACATTAAATTATTAAACTATTATAAATAAACTATTAAATTATTATAAATTATTAAAACTTTCTCATTAGTTTTAGTGTTGACATTACATTTATTTAATATATTATCTAGTGTCTAGAAGCTTATTGATATTGGACCAAATTGGTTGATCGGTACCGGAGTAATGACCAATTTAGTGCCTATTTTATGGTAATATATTAGAAAGAATTTATGAAATGCAAATCAATTACCATGACAACATTTTGTTTTACTCTGATCATATGAAATGAAATTAGCCTTTGACATCCCTTGAGGGCTAAGGCCTCCTGCTTTCTAGCAGGGATTGCTCTAAAATAGAACTCACTTAGGGGAGCTAGGCCTAAGGAGTCAGCTACCTTGTCCTGACCATGCACTTTTCTTCCTATATCTTTGTTTTGGTCTGATTGACCTTGTTCTGCGTTTCTTGTCTGTATTAGACTGATTAACACTGAACTTAAGCACTGTACTACAGTTTTCTTCACTTGTTTCACTTCACTGGGAGCTTCCCTAGCTCTTTCCATCCTTTGCGATCTCTTGCTCTCCTTGACCATTGAGCTCCTGCCCTATCTCGTAGTGTGTCTGACCATCTGATTCTTTGCCTTCCAACATTCCTTCTTCCTACCCTGGGATCCCATATTGTTAGTTGGTAGGTCCATCTTTTGTTGTTCATTCTTGCCACATGGCCTCCCCATCTCCATTTGAGCTGTTCTGCCTTGCTAACGATGTCACTCATTCCTGTTCTTCTTCTAATCTCTTCGTTTCTTATCTATGTTTTTTTGAAATTTGCAGGATTTTTCGTTCCATCTTTCGCTGGCATGTTTGGAGCATTTGTTTGTGCCTTGTTGTCATGGCCCAGGTTTGGCATCCATATAGCATCACTGGTAATATGCATTTTTCTAGCATTTCGGCCTTCAGTTTGGTCTTTTGGAACTTGTCCATTAGAAAAAATTTCAAGCTCCAGAATTTCTTCCAGGCCTGACCATTTTTGCTCTGGTGTATGTATTTCTCTTCACTTCCTTCTCTGCGCTGTTGTGAAATGATATATTCTGACCTAGATAAATGTATTCCTGTACATATTCTATTGCCTCTCCTCTTAGATTTATTTGTTCTTCTGTGTTGTTAGTCATTATTTTAGTTTTCACTGGTATCTAAATCACTTATCATTCGTTCTAAGTTAGGGTGACCATATTTCAAAAATGAAAAAACGGGACACTCAGGCATGTCATATGGATTATCGAGAAAACTGAATCCATAATTGTAAAATGTTATACATATTCTATAATTTAGAAATTAAATTTTAATTTTAACAACGTGAACATGTTATAACCTTACAAATAATATACTTCAATCAAATCCTGGCCTACATCTTAGAACTTTAAGTTCAAAGTCAAAATCTTACTTATAGTTCACTGCATCGAATGCAGTGCATCCAGGATCTGAACCAGTATTTCTTTGATATTTTTGCGAGTTCTGTATTTCTTGCAAAAGTTTTGGTGTTGTTCTAACAGAAAATTATAAAAACTTACGCAAGATATATCACGGAAATGCATATTGACGGGACAGTAAGAAATTAATTTAAAAAAGGGACATTTTACATCCCGTTAAACTTTTGTCGGGACAACGGGACCAGTCAATCAAAAAAGGGACAATCCCATTACAAACGGGACGTCTGGTCACCCTATTCTAAGTCCCTTGATGATTCCGCAATTACTACAATATCATCTGCGAACCGTAGATGGGTTAGGTTAGATCCATTTATACTAATACCATACTTGTCTTCCCAATCCAGCTTTCTCATTTGATTTTCGAGCAGACATGTAAATAGCTTTGGTGACAGGGGGTCTCCTTGCTTTACTCCTCTTCCTAGTTTGAAGGTATGCCCTTCCTTCTCTGTTTTTATTCTTGCCTGGCTATTAAAAGATACAAAACAATACTAAAAAAAGTAATTCTAGAGGCTAAAAGAATGGAAAACAACTTGTATATTTTAAAAGCAGAAAATAAATCTAAAGCACTATGAAATATTGTTAAGTCAGAAACTGGTATCCTAGCTGCAAAATAAAAAGAAGAAATCGAACTGACAATCAATAGTAAACAAATTTCTAACCCCAAGAAATTGCTCAAGCATTCAACAGCTATTTCACAAATATTTCTAAAAATATCTTAAACACTCTCTCATCATCCAATTCAAATAACTATTTTCCAGTCGAAAAAACCATTTTTCTATCTCCAACTGCTGAAGAAGAAATCTTCAAGACTGTCAGCACCCTCAAGAACGCCTCCTCCTCTGGTGTAGACGGAATCCCCAACATTATTGTTAAGAAGAGTATCCAATTTCTCATCAAACCACTTACGTATATATGTAACCTCTCTATCTCTTCAGGAATTTTCCCTGAACAATTTAAAACTGCCAAAATTATCCCTATCTTCAAAAAGGGTGACAAGAACAAAATCGAAAATTATCGTCCCATTTCAATTCTCACAGCATTTTCAAAAGTCCTAGAAAAGGTCATGTACAACAGACTCATTTCCTTCCTTGAAAAAAACAATTATTTTTCTAAATCTCAATTTGGCTTCAGGAAAGGCAAATCCATCAGCAATGCCATATTTGGCTTCTTAAGGTATATACTTGAAGTCAAAAACAAAAGGGACCAATCAATTGGCCTATTTTTGGATCTAACTAAAGCCTTTGACCTTGTCAATCACAAAATTCTCCTCACGAAACTAAGTTGTTTAGGAATAAGAGGACTCGCCAACAAGTGGTTCATTTCTTATTTGAGCAATAGAAAACAGTTCGTGGAAATAGAATCAGCTCAGTCAGATACACTAATTGCTGAACATGGGGTTCCCCAAGACTCAGTCCTCGGCCCAATCCTTTTTCTAATTTTCATTAATGATTATCCATTCAATATCCCCCTTGCACAAACCATCATGTTTGCAGACGACACAAATCTGATACTAAACTGTACTGATATTAACTCACTTCAAATTAAAGTCAATGAAGTTAATAACAACATTGAACGTTGGCTTAAAGAAAACATGCTATTAATTAATGTTGACACTTTAATTCTCGGGCCCAAAACAATAACTTACTTGTGCAAATAAACAATAATCCTTTAGCTAACAAAAGTGAGACAAAATTTCTAGGAGTTTGGATCGATTCTGATCTTTCTTGGGAAAAGCACATTTCTGAGCTCAGTAAACGCCTCTGCAAACTTTCCTTTGCTCTTCGTGTCCTGTCTAAAACCTGCTCCACACAAGTCTTGAAAGTAGTCTACTACTCCTGTGTTGAATCCCTAATTAGATACGGGATCCCCTTTTGGGGCTCATCTCCAAAAGCTGATTGCATTTTCAAATTGCAAAAGCGGATACTAAAAACAATTTTTCACTTACCCATTAGAACACCAACCAAAGAGCTCCATGGAAAAATAGGAATCTTACCTGTACTGTCCTTATATATATTTGAAACGTTACTCTTCATCCACAAGAATAAAACTGAATTTTGTCTAAATTCTGAGATACATAATTATCACACAAGAACATTTAATAACTTACATTTGGACAGTCATAGACTTACCAAAAGCTTACTTAGCATATCTCACACAGGAATTCTCATGTACAATAAACTGCCACCAGAAATAACAAAATCCAACATCAAAACTTTTAAGGGAAAACTAAAGGATATACTCCTGAATGGCAAGTTCCTTAGTATTAAAGATTACTTAGACTCAACATTTTAACCAAAACAACTCCATTCATAGTCTCGACCATAATCATCAGTTAATGTAAGCAAGCTAAATCCTGTAGTAATTAATAATTTTCATTGTAATCATCTATGTTTTATTCATTTGTTTTTTATTGTAATCATCTATGTTTTATTCATTTGTATTGTATTGTATTGTAATCATCTATGTTTTATTCATTTGCATTGTATTGTATTGTATTGTATTTTATTGTCCACTTCAACAGTACTTATTGTATAACTCCATCAAATTGTGTCCCATATCATTTTGTAATGATCCAGAGGATGAAATAAACTGAAACTGAAACTTGAGAAATAAATTAGACTCTATAGAGGCTTTGGTTTCTAATATCCAATATGATGTATTAATTCTTACAGAAACTTGGATTACATTAAATGAAACAAATTTTTTTTCAATTAACAGGCTTTTTGGCCTTCTATTCTCATCGGACAACAAAAATAGGAGGTGGTGTAGCTATTTTTGTTGATAACCGCTGGAAATCTAAATTTCTTAATATAATAGATACTGATAATCATAATATATTATCTGTTCAGATTGAAGTAAATAGAAATAAATTCACCATTATTGGATTATTTAACTCTAGGATAAGTAATACTGATGCATTTCTTGATGATTTTGGCAAATTTATACATGATTACAGAAATGATGCTTTATTTATTGCTGGGGATACTAATATGAAAATGCAATATGAAAATTACATACAATTTTGTGATTCTTTCAGTATTCATTTAGCTAATAAATTGTATGCTACTAGAGAAGCAGAAAAAACTTCAACTTTACTTGATCACATTTTAGTCAATAAATGTGAATATCGTTATGACATATTTAATGTAAAAACTGATATTAGTGATCATAATATATTAATTTTAAATATTCATATTCCTTCATTAAAATCAAAACAAAAATTGTTGGTTAGTCTGAAAGTAATCAACAGGCATATTGACTTTTTAAAGATGAATGAGTATTTTTCTAAAAATAACTTTGAATGTAAAGGTGATATTGATCAATGTTTTGATGAACTAATGGAATTTATTAATGTCGGAATTACTTCATCATCTTGCATCACCAAGTTTAAACCATCATCACAATTTAAACCTACTTATGGGAAAACAATTCCTTGGATAACAAATGAGCTTTTATTGTTAATCCAAAGAAAAGACATTTTGCATGCACAAGTTAAAAGACATTGTAATAATAATAGTTTAAGATTGGAATATAATAAATTTAGAAACATGGTTACTTCAAAAAACCTCTAATACCAACTGCTTCTAGTTTTTCCAGCAGAATTAAATGATTAACTGTGTCAAAAGCTTTTCTTAAATCTAAAAAAAGTCCACTTGCAAACTTATTTTTGTCTAAAGCTTCTTCAACTTGAATAATAAAATCTACCACAGCATTTAAAGTTGAGGAAGATTTACGAAACCCATATTGGAATTTATACAGAAAATCTATTTTTTCAAGGTACGATGTTAACCTTTTCTTCATACATTTCTCTAAAAACTTTGATATTACTGGTAAAATTGAAATGGGCCGATAATTGTTTAGATTGTTTCTATCACCATTTTTAAATACTGGAATTACACATGAAATTTTACATTTTTTAGGGACTGCTCCTATTTTAAACGAATAATTTATAAAATCTGCAATATGCCTAATGGACTGATGGACTAATGGACTGCATACATTTTTTAAAGAAAATGTTTGTTAATCCATTTTTAGTTATATTACATTTGCTTTTCAAGTTAGCAATTATATTTTTAATTTCAATTTCCATAACTGGCGCATTAAAAAATGAATTTGTTTCATTGCATTTTTTTCATTATTTAATATATTATTACAATGAATCGATTCAGCTAATGTAGATCCTATATTTACAAAGTATTCATTAAATATTTGAGGAACACCTTTTCCCTGATAGTTTATTCCTCCTTTATAAAGTTCTATAGCTTCATTAGTAATATTCGAATCAGAAGAATTGCTTCCAAAATTGTTTTGGATTACCATTAGTTCTTTTTAGACATTTCTCATAATATTCCTTTTTTAGAATTCTTTTTTTTTGAAGTAACCATGTTTCTAAATTTATTATATTCCAATCTTAAACTATTATTATTACAATGTCTTTTAACTTGTGCATGCAAAATGTCTTTTCTTTGGATTAACAATAAAAGCTCATTTGTTATCCAAGGAATTGTTTTCCCATAAGTAGGTTTAAATTGTGATGATGGTTTAAACTTGGTGATGCAAGATGATGAAGTAATTCCGACATTAATAAATTCCATTAGTTCATCAAAACATTGATCAATATCACCTTTACATTCAAAGTTATTTTTTAGAAAAATACTCATTCATCTTTAAAAAGTCAATATGCCTGTTGATTACTTTCAGACTAACCAACAATTTTTGTTTTGATTTTAATGAAGGAATATGAATATTTAAAATTAATATATTATGATCACTAATATCAGTTTTTACATTAAATATGTCATAACGATATTCACATTTATTGACTAAAATGTGATCAAGTAAAGTTGAAGTTTTTTCTGCTTCTCTAGTAGCATACAATTTATTAGCTAAATGAATACTGAAAGAATCACAAAATTGTATGTAATTTTCATATTGCATTTTCATATTAGTATCCCCAGCAATAAATAAAGCATCATTTCTGTAATCATGTATAAATTTGCCAAAATCATCAAGAAATGCATCAGTATTACTTATCCTAGAGTTAGATAATCCAATAATGGTGAATTTATTTCTATTTACTTCAATCTGAACAGATAATATATTATGATTATCAGTATCTATTATATTAAGAAATTTAGATTTCCAGCGGTTATCAACAAAAATAGCTACACCACCTCCTATTTTTGTTGTCCGATGAGAATAGAAGGCCAAAAAGCCTGTTAATTGAAAAAAAATTTGTTTCATTTAATGTAATCCAAGTTTCTGTAAGAATTAAAACATCATATTGGATATTAGAAACCAAAGCCTCTATAGAGTCTAATTTATTTCTCAAGTTTCAGTTTCAGTTTATTTCATCCTCTGGATCATTACAAAATGATATGGGACACAATTTGATGGAGTTATACAATAAGTACTGTTGAAGTGGACAATAAAATACAATACAATACAATACAATGCAAATGAATAAAACATAGATGATTACAATACAATACAATACAAATGAATAAAACATAGATGATTACAATAAAAAACAAATGAATAAAACATAGATGATTACAATGAAAATTATTAATTACTACAGGATTTAGCTTGCTTACATTAACTGATGATTATGGTCGAGACTATGAATGGAGTTGTTTTGGTTAAAATGTTGAGTCTAAGTAATCTTTAATACTAAGGAACTTGCCATTCAGGAGTATATCCTTTAGTTTTCCCTTAAAAGTTTTGATGTTGGATTTTGTTATTTCTGGTGGCAGTTTATTGTACATGAGAATTCCTGTGTGAGATATGCTAAGTAAGCTTTTGGTAAGTCTATGACTGTCCAAATGTAAGTTATTAAATGTTCTTGTGTGATAATTATGTATCTCAGAATTTAGACAAAATTCAGTTTTATTTTTGTGGATGAAGAGTAACGTTTCAAATATATATAAGGACAGTACAGGTAAGATTCCTATTTTTCCATGGAGCTCTTTGGTTGGTGTTCTAATGGGTAAGTGAAAAATTGTTTTTAGTATCCGCTTTTGCAATTTGAAAATGCAATCAGCTTTTGGAGATGAGCCCCAAAAGGGGATCCCGTATCTAATTAGGGATTCAACACAGGAGTAGTAGACTACTTTCAAGACTTGTGTGGAGCAGGTTTTAGACAGGACACGAAGAGCAAAGGAAAGTTTGCAGAGGCGTTTACTGAGCTCAGAAATGTGCTTTTCCCAAGAAAGATCAGAATCGATCCAAACTCCTAGAAATTTTGTCTCACTTTTGTTAGCTAAAGGATTATTGTTTATTTGCACAAGTAAGTTATTGTTTTGGGCCCGAGAATTAAAGTGTCAACATTAATTAATAGCATGTTTTCTTTAAGCCAACGTTCAATGTTGTTATTAACTTCATTGACTTTAATTTGAAGTGAGTTAATATCAGTACAGTTTAGTATCAGATTTGTGTCGTCTGCAAACATGATGGTTTGTGCAAGGGGGATATTGAATGGATAATCATTAATGAAAATTAGAAAAAGGATTGGGCCGAGGACTGAGTCTTGGGGAACCCCATGTTCAGCAATTAGTGTATCTGACTGAGCTGATTCTATTTCCACGAACTGTTTTCTATTGCTCAAATAAGAAATGAACCACTTGTTGGCGAGTCCTCTTATTCCTAAACAACTTAGTTTCGTGAGGAGAATTTTGTGATTGACAAGGTCAAAGGCTTTAGTTAGATCCAAAAATAGGCCAATTGATTGGTCCCTTTTGTTTTTGACTTCAAGTATACACCTTAAGAAGCCAAATATGGCATTGCTGATGGATTTGCCTTTCCTGAAGCCAAATTGAGATTTAGAAAAATAATTGTTTTTTTCAAGGAAGGAAATGAGTCTGTTGTACATGACCTTTTCTAGGACTTTTGAAAATGCTGTGAGAATTGAAATGGGACGATAATTTTCGATTTTGTTCTTGTCACCCTTTTTGAAGATAGGGATAATTTTGGCAGTTTTAAATTGTTCAGGGAAAATTCCTGAAGAGATAGAGAGGTTACATATATACGTAAGTGGTTTGATGAGAAATTGGATACTCTTCTTAACAATAATGTTGGGGATTCCGTCTACACCAGAGGAGGAGGCGTTCTTGAGGGTGCTGACAGTCTTGAAGATTTCTTCTTCAGCAGTTGGAGATAGAAAAATGGTTTTTTCGACTGGAAAATAGTTATTTGAATTGGATGATGAGAGAGTGTTTAAGATATTTTTAGAAATATTTGTGAAATAGCTGTTGAATGCTTGAGCAATTTCTTGGGGTTAGAAATTTGTTTACTATTGATTGTCAGTTCGATTTCTTCTTTTTATTTTGCAGCTAGGATACCAGTTTCTGACTTAACAATATTCCATAGTGCTTTAGATTTATTTTCTGCTTTTAAAATATACAAGTTGTTTTCCATTCTTTTAGCCTCTAGAATTACTTTTTTTAGTATTGATTTGTATCTTTTAAAATAGTCTAAGAAAGCTGAGTTGTTGGTAGTCTTGCATAAATCGCTAAGTAGCCTTTTTTTTCTACAAGAGATTCTGATGCCTTTAGAAATCCACTTGTTATTTTTATTATTGGAAGTCATTTTTCGATTTACTTTTTTTACTTTTAGTGGGAAGGCAATACTAAAGTAGTGGGAAGTTATACCTAAAAAATTTTGAACAGCAGTGTTAACGTTTGTTTCAATTAGTACATCGTTCCAAGTTTCATCATTTAGCAAATTGTAGAGATATTCAAAATTTTCTTGATTGTACGACTTATACAGTTTCCTGGAGCTTGAATTAAGAGCAATATTCATGCTAAACGAGGTAGTGAATCTTATTAGTATTAAATTGTGGTCTGATATCCCTAGGTTAATGTTTTCAGTTTCAAATTGAGATAGAGTTTTGCTGACAATAATTTGATTCAGGCAACTACTAGTTTTCCTAGTTACTCGGGTCGCGTCACTAATTACTGTCTTCAAATTATAAGATCATAGTAATGACTGGAGTTCGGAGACTGTTGTATTATTTGAGAGTAAATTTATGTTAAGGTCTCCACAGACTAAGATTGGGATCCCTTTCCGAGTTAGTGCATTTAGTAAAATTTCAAGGTTTTGTAGAAAGGTTTGTCGACAAGTCAGGTGCTCTGCAGATACAAATGACTAGCATTTTGCAATTTTGTACACTGATTTCTGTTACGACATGTTCAAAATGCTTCTCAACGTTTAGATAATTAGTGTGGAAATGAGGAGTGAATTTTAGACCTGTTTTGATGAAAATAGCAGCCCCCCCATTCTTTAATACAGAGCTACAGAAGATATTAGAAAGTGAGTAGTTTTGTAATTTAAAGGAGGTGGTTTCATCTTCCTGTAACCAGTGCTCGGTGACACATAAAACATCAACGTTTTTAAGGTTAGGCCTATCAGTGAGAAGAATTTCTAGGTCTTCTATTTTGTTTTGAATACTCTGGACATTCTGGTGGGCGATACATAATTTTTTACCTGCTGACTTACCAAAAGCTGACTTAGCATTAGAATTAGGTCTATCTTTGTTAGTGTTTACTTTGTTTACATTTGTAATAAAAAATCACTACTAAGTTTAGATGGAACTTTCCTGTCACGGGATGGGTATCTGCTGTCTGAAACAAAGGGAGAAACTTTGTTGGTTTCACCTGGTGGAGTTGGTTCTGGTCCATTGCCCAGGTCCATAGGCCTATTTACATGAGTGATCTCCAATCCTCCCACTCTTCCTGCAGTCCAGGCTAGGGGTACTGGATTAGTTGTATTTGCATGAGCACTTTCCTGACTTCCATTTAGAATTTGAATGATTTCTTTTGCAATTTCCCTCTTTCCTTGTTTGTTCAGATGTAGGCCATGCCTGGTGTAACACTTTCTGTCTAGTTTCTCTGTATTTATTAGTTGAACATGGTTGAAGCTATCACAGATCTTTTCCAATCTTCTGTTGCAAGAGTCTACACTGAAGTTTACCCTGGAATTTTCTGGTAGGTCATACCTTGTGGGCACATTCACTATTACTACATTTGTCTGTTGTAATTTGATCATTTTACTGTGTAGGTTCGACACGACCTTGTTTTCTTCCCCCATCCCTACACTGTTTGAACCTGCCATCAGCACTACAGTCTTTCTCAGTGAAGTTTTTGCATTCTTCTTCACATTTGAAAGTGACTTCTTCAATCCCTGCTCCGGGTTTCACCATGCCACTTACTCTGATGTCTTTTTTTGTGTAGGTTAGGTTCGTGCTGATTCCTCGTCCTTGACTGTCTGCATAGATATGTATTCTGTTCCTAGTCAGTTTAGTTTGATTTTTTTTGGAGTTTTTGCGCTTTGAAAGGACCAGAGCTTCACTGTTGTCTTGAAGTACTGAGAATCTATTGCTGCTTTCGTAGTTTGGTTGATTTAGCCTACGGGCAGGAGCGCATGTCCTACGCCATGTTGCTGATTGTGAAGCCTGTTGCCAGTTGTCCTGTTGACCTTTTAGGAGTTTGTTTTCCTTTTTTAATTACTCGTTTTCGCATGCTATTTCTTTCAATTCTTTGCTGAGCATTTTTATTATCAGCTGAAGTGATGCCATCGCTTCTCTGCTTTCTTGGGTCGTCGTGCCTTGTTCTGTAGGAGTCATCAGGTCGAATTCTCTTCCTTTGTTCGCGCATGCTGAGCAGATCCACAGTTCGTCTTTTATTGACTTAATATCAACATTACCACAGCGTAAGTGTAGGTATTTATCACAATTCCCACAAAGGGCGCCGTTTTTCACTATTTTACTACATTTCCCGCATTCTCTTCACACACAATTAATTCTTTCTCGGACCTCGTTGACGCTATACCTATATTCCTGAATGACATTCTTCTTCTTATGGTGAGGAATGATATGTACTGTAAATAGATTACTGGGCAACACTCACCAATGTTTGTTGATCCCTTTGTGAAGCCGTTGTCAATAGTTGCTTAATCTTGCGTGAAGCTTTCGTCTTCTTAATAAAATAATAAAACACACACATTATATAAAACGTAAACACTAAAAATTGCAACTTCACAACAGGAATCACATCACAACGTTTCACGAGACAAGAAGAACGTCTCGCGTTTTCAAGTGAATATTAGCGACGAGATGTTCGGTCGCGAAGCCTTTGTGAATGTCTAAACATGACTGTGACTGTTGGTGCATCATTTGAAGTTGAATGTGGAGGGGGGTGGATGTTCTTATTCTTATTCTTTTCCATGGTTGTTGATACAACTTTACTTTTGCTATTAGCCTCTTTAATTTCGTCAACTAGTTTATTTCAATAGACGGTTTAGATATTGGTGATGATTCCATGGCCATGAACAGAGATTCTGCTATATTTCTTTTTTCCAATCCGTTTCTTTATAAACAATACATGATTTGTCCCAATTAATGCTATGTCCTGTTTCTAGTATATGTTCACATAATTTTGATCCATAGGGATCTTTGTTTTGTACTTTTTTTATGTGTTCTTCTATTCTTATGTTAACTGGCCTCGAGGTTTGTCCTATATAATTTCTTTCACATGAACATGGTATTTTATAAACGACATTTTTTTTTTTAACGACATGGCAATGGGGGGTGTCTTAAGCCCCATTTTAAGCAATTTGTTCATGGATGATTTTGAAGAAGAGGTTCTGAAAAAGAGTCCCATAAAACCCCGTCTCTGGCTCCGCTATGTTGATGATGTATTTTGTATCTGGGAAGGTTCTAAAAACAAGTTGTTTTCATTTAAAGAACTTCTAAATACCCAGTGTGACTTAATTAAATTCACACTTGAAATTGAAAAAGATAATAATTTACCATTCTTGGATGTTATGATCAAAAGAACATTGGGAGTTTGGTCCATGACTGTTTATAGAAAACCAACCAGCACTGGTCAATATTTGAATTTCAAATCTAATCATCCTGAACATGTTAAGTTAGGGGTAGCAATAGGCCTCATAAAACGAGCAAAAAAGATCTGCAGTGATGACACATTCTTCAAAGAGGAACTTGGGTTCATAAAAACCTGTCTAACCAAGAGTGGTTATCCAAATAAAACCATTAATAGAGCCATAAATAGGGCTTCCAAGTCTCTTGAAGAGAATACAATAGATAGACCGAAACCAGCAACCACTGTATGCATTCCATACATCAGAAATTTGTCTGAAAAGTTACGACGTATTAATAATAAATACAACATCAGAACTGTTTTCAAATCAAATAATACAAACAGAACTAAGGTTGTAAGAATAAAACCGGAAAATCTTGAACAGAAACAAAAAAATGTTGTTTATAAAATACCATGTTCATGTGAAAGAAGTTATATAGGACAAACCTCGAGGCCAGTTAACATAAGAATAGAAGAACACATAAAAAAAGTACAAAACAAAGATCCCTATGGATCAAAATTATGTGAACATATACTAGAAACAGGACATAGCATTAATTGGGACAAATCATGTATTGTTTATAAAGAAACGGATTGGAAAAAAAGAAATATAGCAGAATCTCTGTTCATGGCCATGGAATCATCACCAATATCTAAACCGTCTATTGAAATAAATCAGGCTTATCTTAAACTAGTTGACGAAGAAATTAAAGAGGCTAATAGCAAAAGTAAAGTTGTATCAACAACCATGGAAAAGAATAAGAATAAGAACATCCACCCCCCTCCACATTCAACTTCAAATGATGCACCAACAGTCACAGTCATGTTTAGACATTCACAAAGGCTTCGCGACCGAACATCTCGTCGCTAATATTCACTTGAAAACGCGAGACGTTCTTCTTGTCTCGTGAAACGTTGTGATGTGATTCCTGTTGTGAAGTTGCAATTGTTAGTGTTTACGTTTTATATAATGTGTGTGTTTTATTATTTTATTAAGAATACGAAAGCTTCACGCAAGATTAAGCAACTATTGACAACGGCTTCACAAAGGGATCAACAAACATTGGTGAGTGTTGCCCAATAATCTATTTACAGTGCTATACCTATACTCGGCGCCATTTTTGTTCAAGCTACGGACATTGAGACATAGTAATTTAAGGTCATTGTTATGTAACAATTAACATTGTTTAATTAAAGACTAAGCACCATGTTACACATATGTTTTGGTATTTATTTCCAACTGTTTATAATAAAGATGAGATTTTTTTCCAAAATCATTTCATTGAGGCCATGTATATTTTTGTTCGAACTGCTTTAACTTGTCCATAGAGATGTTTAGGTGTGTAAGTGCAACCTACAGCACCTATAAGGCCTGGAAGGTTACAAACATTAGTATTGTTTTCTTATGACACTGTCCTTAGTTGGCATTCTAATAAACCGAGGCCATAAAGCATAATTTTCTCTTGTCACATTATGAATGGTTCTACTTGCTGTACCTTTGTCCCAGTTTGTTCCGAACTGGAAGTTTCTAATCACAATGATTTGTATGGAACCTCAGGGCTCACCCTGAGTATTGTGAACATACGAGGGTTGGTCAATAAGTAAGGTCTCCAACACTCTAGCGCAAGCTCACAACGTTGGACGAGAGATTTGGCGCCACTGCCATGTCCCGCCATCTCCCCTCTTTCAAACGAGCCATTGCTGCAGCCGCTAAACCTTTTAGTGTCTGAGATAGAGCTGTTTGAAATAGATCTCCCGATTTCTGTCCTCGCCAAGTAATAAGTAAGGTCTCCAACACTCTAGCCCAAGCTCACAACGTCAGACGAGAGAGTTGGCGCCACTGCCATATCCCGTTATCTCCCCTCTTTCAAACGAGCCATTGCTGCAGCCGCTGAACCTTTTAGTGTCCGAAATAGAGTTGTTTGAAATGAATCTCCCGATTTCCGTCCCCGCCGAGTGCGCCCTCCGCAAACCCACCTCGCACAAACCTTATGGAACATCAATTTATCACTCAAAATGGTCTGTATGGAACCTTTAGAAATGTCAGGAAGCAATAAACAAAGTTCACTAGTAGTGAAGCGTAGATCTTGTCGCACCAATTCATCGACTTTTGCCATCATCTCATTTCTGACGGCTGTTGTTGGTCTCCCACTTCGTTCTTCATCATGAATATTTTTCTGGCCCTGTTTAAACTCACGAACCCATTTACGCACTTTTTTTATGTCCCTACATCCCTCTCCATAAACTTCGCAAAGCTGTCTGTGAATTTCAATCGGTGGAACTTTTTTTGCAGTAAGAAACCGTATGACTTCGCGTAGGCGCACTTGGCGGGGATGGAAATCGGGAGATTTTTTTCAAACAGATCTATCCCGGACACTAAAAGGTTCAGTGGCTACAGCAATGGCTCGTTTGAAAGAGGGAAGATAGCGGGACATGGCAGTGGCGCCAAATCTCTCGTCCGACGTTGTGAGCTTGGGCTAGAGTGTTGGAGACCTTACTTATTGACCAACCCTCGTATCATGAATATGCTTTGTTCTTTATTGCAATGGGAGACATAACGTATGTCTAGTTCTTCTACTCCAATTTCGGTAACATGTCATTCAGTACTAATAAAGGATTCCTTCTCTTATGACATACATGAGATGCATGATGGATTTTCATTGCATCACCAGATTTGGTAGGCCTACTGTATCAGAATAATTAGAAATAAATGTTGCTATTTTGTAATATAGAGCTACCATAATCAACAACAAAGCTAAGGTATTGGTATCTGTATTTTTAATGTCATTAGACAAAATGAAAGCAAACTGAATCTAAATGATATGAAAATAATAATTAGTAACTCGCATTGTACTTGTAAAAATGGATTTCTAGTGTCTTTTCACTGTTTGAAATGTACAGTAGACTCCTGAAAACTCGGCACTCGATAAACCGGCTTTCCGGATAACTCGGCCACACCCAGTGAGGGACTAAATTCTGTCGAAACCGCCCTTCAGTACTTTGAACAAGGTGCGTTGCTAATGGACTTACTGTTCATCCATAGTCTTCATGCTGAAGCAGCAAAATGCAGAGTGCAGTGTAGTGCACATTTCTTTTAAAAAATGTAGTCAGTTTTTGCAAAGTCGCCTAGTTAATTTTCATTATAGACAGCTTTATGCCTTATGCCTTTATGCCTTATATATTGATTTATGTATAGCGTAGAGCTTTATCACTGGTACTCACTACTAAATTGCGGTATTTTGTTTACCTGTTGGAGCGCTTTCAACCGCATGGAGCGGCCATCTTCAGCAACTGACTTCCGTGGTGTTGTTGTTGTTGTTGTTGGGAAGACATTTCTGGATAACTGTATCGTACAGCGCGTGCGATTTGAATTGTAACTGTTCGTTTAGGATGTTGGTGTTGTCTTGTGTGGTGTGTCTGTATATTTCATATTGTTCGAGTGTGTTGAGTGTGTGACCTTTGTGGTTAATGTGTAGGATTTCCATGTCTGTATTGATGTCTGCGTATTCGTGTCCTGTGGTTATTATATGGTTTGCATAGGCAGAGTATATATTCTCAAGCAACCAATACATACAAGTACTGTATTTTCTGAGGAAACACTCGTACTTATTCTTTTTAAAACCTTTCCTGATAACCCAGCATTTTCACACACTCGGCCACCCTTCGGTCCACATTAGGCCGAGTTTTCGGGACTCTACTGTATTTAAAATTTCCAAATCATCAGTTAATGTTTTAACTTGCAAAAATTTACCAGTTATATTAAACTGTTGGTTAGGATGAGATAAACTTGGATTAATGTTTATACAACAAAAAAGGACAGTTAAATGTAACTGAAAGTTAATATTGCATGCTAACCACAGATTACTTGTTTATACAACTAGCCCATAATGATTTATTAGATTATGTATATACATAGTTTTGTACAAACTCACTACACAAGAATTCAAGTAAGACTAAGGGTCTGCACTTTCATAATTCACGAAAAAAGCTTAATGAAATGAATGTGTATTTAAATGCTGACATGATTCCAGAATCTAACTCCGTAACATTTTTAGGTCTGAACATTGATAAAATCTTAAATTTTAAAGAGCATCGCAATCTCATCATTTTGAAATTTCATTCTTTATCATATGTCTTCAGAAATTTAAGAACCGTGCTCACTCAAAAACAGGTTATATCCTGGTCTAGTGTTTTTCTGGCACAAAAAAGAATAATTAGATGCATGGCTGGTTTACATTTTACACAATCATGTAAAGGATATTTTAAACTTTTTAATATCATGACTATGCCTAGCTTGTTCATATTTGTATTGTGTACATATATATTTTATAATTGTGAGCATTTGTACAGAATATGAGTCTCCATGCTTTTAACACTAGACAATGTAATGATCATCGTGTACCTTTTAAAAGACCTAAAGCAGGATGTAAATCCCCCAAAGAACTTGGGCCCAAATTATTTAATAATCTCCCGATACATATTAAGAATGTGAATAAGGCTTCATTGTTTAAGAAGGAACTAAAACATTTTTGATTGAGAAACGTTTT
The DNA here is from genome assembly GCA_964059195.1 of Ectobius pallidus. Taxonomy (NCBI): domain Eukaryota; kingdom Metazoa; phylum Arthropoda; class Insecta; order Blattodea; family Ectobiidae; genus Ectobius; species Ectobius pallidus. The sequence continues at coordinate 57,891,068 of CAXKWD010000007.1, read as the reverse complement.
TATTCTGTAGGAGAATACTTAAATTATCATTAACTTTCACGGCTTTTGACTATTTCCTATGCAATGTATGTTGTCTCTTGGAAATAAATTGATTGATTGATTAAAACAATAATTAAGTAGAACGATATGAACTCAGTTTTAGAACCTATTATATAGGTGTACATAACTTTTAACATTTTGTGTAGGTATAGCTTAAAATTCTATTTGAAACACCTTGTTTAAGTACTATATATCACATGATACTACCTGTATACAAATACATTTAGAAGGTAGAAATTACAATGAAATAATTATAATCTAATAAATCTAAATGATCGAACATTATAATTAACATGATAGTTCAAAAATATAGAGCAGAACAATGCTCATGTGCAACCACATGTGAACATTTTACCTGGTGACTTCTCATGGATTAATCAAAAAGACTTAAATAGGTGCCTGAATTGCAGATTTTTTATACAATATGTTGTTTGTGCAAAATAAATATTGATTTTAATCAATGCATTTGCCAAGGTATTTTGGTATTGTAGGAGCACGAGCCACTTGCCTTATTTTTGTAAAATCCATGCAGCATGCAAATTATGTGTTACCATACCAAGTAAGAGATTTTGTTTGATCACGTGTCAAGTACAGCTATTTTATTGAAATTTTCCTCAGTGATTCAAAAATTATCTTTTGCTATCATAGTGATGGCTACAGCTATTACAAGGTTAATGAGTTCAAGGAACATTCATTCAAAATTGGAAGTAAATGTAACAATGCAATCAGCTGTGACTCCATAACACACAAATTTACAGGTGAACAGATGAAATGCCAGTAAACCATTTGAGTAAAATATGTACCAGAACGAAGTTGTAGAAAATTTCACATTTGAGAGTCTTCAAGTTTTTAAAGCGTGAACACTACCACTGCCTTCTTTATTTCTTACAAGCCATGCTGTTAAATCTAGCAACATCACATCGGTAGTCCTATCGGCTATCAACATGCCGTAAATAAAGCAATGAACTCCATCAGAATCATCGCAAATTAAGAATATTTCAGCTTAAAGTAATCCCAGTCATCACCTATGGTTTAGAGAACATCTGGACACACATGAAGAGCAACTGGAGAGCATAGAGAAGGTAAAATCTGTGTACATTAAGAGAGATTTATATACACCATCACCTCTAATTGAGTACCCCAGAGAACGGTTTTTCATAGAAGATTTACGTGCTCATCAGCTATTATCATCTACAAACGAATACAAGAGAGAGGTACAGTATGATATTAGTATCCTTCAGGAAGAATTAAAGAGAAATAGAGTCGCTTTTACTGGTATGAACTTTTATCAAGCTGCTTTTGGTAGGCCTAATTCATCTCAATCTGCCAAACGCCAATTCGTGGTACAAGCAATCTAATATCCTCCATTATTACTACTAGAAAATCGATTCAGCGTTTTCCTACAGTTTGGTGAAGGTATTGAACCTCAAAAGGGCTGGCAAATCAACACAGTTCACCACCGGAGCCAAGAATGAATGAATGAATGACTTTAGACAGCAAATAACAGAAAGCTGAGTGTTCCCAAGGAATTAGGCAAAGTTATTCTTTTCAGTGACAGTCATGGGCATAGTCTTCCAGTGTATGTGACAAGAAGAGAGATATCAGTGTTCTAGGTTATATTAAACCTGGGACAACTAGCTCAGTGGTGGTACAAGATGACCCAGAGAAGTGTGGCATCTTAATAAAAGATTACTCTGTTGTAGGTCAAATAACAGGATAAGTGAGGTTATTACCAATAAAATAAGAAAAGATAGAAAGAAAGAAAAAAAAAACGCGACATCACAACGTACAATGAGGAGAGACTGAAAACTATGAATTCCTTCAGATATGATAGATATATAAACTTTCATGAATCACAGATTATTGTCTCTGTTGGACATTACATGAGAATATTATAAGAGAAAAATTCCTCCGACACTGGGACTTGAACCCAGGACCTTTGGCTATTCGCGCCAATGCTCTACCAAGTGAGCTAAGCCGGAGTTCAATTCACAGCGCCGGATGGAACCTCTCTCCTATGACTGATTGCCCTAATGGTCTACCTCACAGCCAGACAAGTTATGTCATATGCAGTACTGTGAGGCACACTAATTAGTGATTCATGAAAGTTTATATATCAATCTTGAATGTCAACTGTACAATAACAGTGGGAGCCCGGTCACAAATATCACTAATTAGTGTGCCTCACAGTACTGCATATGACATAACTTGTCTGGCTATGAGGTAGACCATTAGGGCAATCAGTCATAGGAGAGAGGTTCCATCCAGCACTGTGAATTGAACTCCGGCTTAGCTCAGTTGGTAGAGCATTGGCGCGAATAGCCAAAGGTCCTGGGTTCAAGTCCCAGTGTCGGAGGAATTTTTCTCCTATAATATTCTCATGTAATGTCCAACAGAGACAATAATCTGTGATTCATGAAAGTTTATATATCTATCTTGAATGTCAACTGTACAATAACAGTGGGAGCCCGGTCACAAAAATCACTAATTAGTGTGCCTCACAGTACTGCATATGACATAACTTGTCTGGCTGTGATGTAGACCATTAGGGCAATCAGTCATAGGAGAGAGGTTCCATCCGGTGCTGTGAATTGAACTCCGGCTTAGCTCAGTTGGTAGAGCATTGGCGCGAATAGCCAAAGGTCCTGGGTTCAAGTCCCAGTGTTGGAGGAATTTTTCTCCTATAATATTCTCATGTAATGTCCAACAGAGACAATAATCTGTGATTCATGAAAGATTATATTTCTATCTTGAATGTCAACTGTACAATAACAGTGGGAGCCCGGTCACAAAAATCACTAATTAGTGTGCCTCACAGTACTGCATATGACATAACTTGTCTGGCTGTGAGGTAGACCATTAGGGCAATCAGTCATAGGAGAAAGGTTCCATCCGGCGCTGTGAATTGAACTCCGGCTTAGCTCAGTTGGTAGAGCATTGGCGCGAATAGCCAAAGGTCCTGGGTTCAAGTCCCAGTGTCGGAGGAATTTTTGTCCTATAATATTCTCATCCTTCAGATATGTTGGAGTCACCGTGCATTACATTATTATGCAGATCACAAGTATAGGCTATGTAATATAGGCCTACTGATTTGACCTAAAAAAAGCCAGTATTTGTGATGAAGAAAATAATCTGCATTGAAAACATATTCAAATGCTTCTCACAGACCGCCACAGATAGGACTACCTCCTGTGTTGCCAGATTTCAAGCAGCTTGGCTTGTAAGAAATAAAAAAGGCAATGACACTACATGAAATGGAACTTTTGAAATGTCCAACATCTTGAAATAGAATAAAAAAATAAAAATCCTTACATGTACATAATTTTTAATGACTTCAAGGAACATTCATGCTAAATTGGAAAAAAATCAAACTTATAAAAACTTTATTTTATCACTCAAACTTCACTTTTAAGTGTTGACTTACACAAAATATGTTTCACAAGCGACTTGCTTGCATCCTCAGACGAGGTCCACTGCCGGGTCAGATGTTGGGCCGATAAGTGTCTCTATAGGATGGATCATTCTGAAGATAAGGTCACTTTCCTTTGGCATGTCAAAATTTAATAAATTATTCTTACTTCTTGGGATGAAGATTTTTCCTATATAGTCAGATCAATCGGTTTATATAGAACTTTTAATAATTTTATGTCATCCTCAAACTCGTGTTCATTGAAAGATATATAAGCATTCAAAAACCAAAGATTATTGTCTCTCAGTCATAGGAGAGAGGTTCCATCTGGCGCTGTGAATTGAACTCCGGCGTAGCTCAGTTGGTAGAGCATTGGCGCGAATAGCCAAAGGTCCTGGGTTCAAGTCCCAGTATCGGAGGAATTTTTCTCCTATAATATTCTCGTGTTCATTGGTCCATTAGTGATGGGCAACCGCAGATTTTTCCAACTGTTTGTACAGGGTGCGGCAAAACATCCTCCCTATTTTAAATTTCAAATAAAAAACAGATGGATCAAAATAAAGAAACTGTATTAATATTAATAATATCTACACAGTGGGAATTTAGGGTTTTCAGTATATTACATTAGTTCACCTCACTGCTAAGTTTAAATAGACCTTAATCCTGTCTTCATGCTCTTATAGCAAGCTTCACCATATCATTAGGCACTATATCCACGCCGCAATATTTGCACAAGATGGAAGTAGCAGTCAACTTGTGTTGCCATAATGACTGAAAAAAGGTGATAAACAGTAAACAGGATATTGAAATCGCTGAATTGACATTCAGTACAGTATCCAAACATGCCGTGGACGGGAGAAGAACGTGCTTATGCTGTGGAATCATTCCTGGTAAACGGGTATTCCGTTGTCGCTGCCCAGCGTGCTTTCCGGATTCGCTTCCAAATTCCCCCTCGTGGTGCAGTTCCAGATCAGAAAAGCATTAGCTTATGGGTGTCAAACTTTAGAGCAAGTGGTAACATAATTAAAAAGGGAGGGGAAAGGCCACACACAATCACCAGACCTTACACCTTGCGATTATTTTCTGTGGGGATATCTTAAGGCTGAGGTGTTTAAACATCAGCCGAGGACTTTGCCAGCACTAAGAAATGCAATACAGGAAGAGATTGGTCTTATTCCTCAAGAAATGTTGGTTAGAACGATGGAGAATTTCCGAAGTCGCATTCAACAATGCATTGATAGTGAAGGACACCACTTGAGTGACACATTCTTCAAAACATGAAACTTCCCACTGTGTAGAATCATTCGTGTTAATACAGCTTCTTTATTTTGATTCATCTGTTTTTTATTTGAACTTTAAAATAGGGAGGATGTTTTGCCACACCCTGTACCTTATTTCGTAAGTGTTCCTTGTGCCTTACAGTCAAATTTATTTTTGTCTTGCCAATATAAAATTTTCCACAGTCTTTGCATTTTAACTCATAAATGCCTGAATTCTTGTTGGGGGGAATTTTATCTTTCCGTTCCGAATTAAGTAGATTTTTTATGCTGCATTTGTTAATTGGAGCCAATCTGATGTTAACATCTTTGAAAACTTTACTGAATTTGTCATGTGGTTTAGGGTGGAAAGTGAACCTCTTGAATACATTGTCATCTTGGATGTTGCTCAAAGTACTATTACTTTCTATTAGTTTTTGCTTTTCAAATTTTATTATTTTCTTGTTAACTAGCTCAGGACTAAAACCATTTCTCCAATTAACAAATGCAGAATAAAAAATCTACTTAATTCGGAACAGAGAGATAAAATTCCCCCAACAAGAATGCAGGCATTTATGAGTTAAAATGCAAAGACTGCAGAAAATTTTATACTGGCAAGACAAAAAGAAATTTGACTGTAAGGCACAAGGAACACTTACGAAATATCAGGTACAAACAGTGTGAAAAATCTGCGGTTGCCCATCACTATTGGACCAATGAACACGAGTTTGAGGATGACATAAAATTATTAAAAGTTTTACATAAACCGGTTGATCTGACTATGGTAAAAAACCTTCATCCAATGAAATAAGAATAATTTAGTAAATTTTGACATGCCAAAGGAAAGCGACCTTATCTCCAGAATGATCCATCCTACAGAGATGTCTAACGGCCCAACATTGGACCCGGCAGTGGACCTCATCAGAGGATGCAAGCAAGTCGCTTTTGAAATGTGTTATGTGTAAGTTAACACTTAAAAGTGAAGTTTGAGCGGTAAAATAAAGTTTTTTTTAAAATTTGACCTCTTCACTGTGAGTCCTGCAATACTTTATGTATGAAAATTGTACTTGCTTAATCGTAACTACATAACAGACAAATTTACAAATAAACAGATGAAATGCCAACCAGTCAAGGTAAAACATTTCTTACTTCCCTCAGACAATGATTTCTCAGGTGATTTTTTCAAATGTACTTTATGTTATGTATGAAAGTACCAGAAAATTTCTTAATTTTTTTTTCTTCTGAATACAGGTATCAATGGGGGTGTTGAGTGCTCTGGCAGTTGTGTGGTCTGGCATACAGACATGGAGCTGGTCCCGCAGATCTGGCCGTGTTGGTATTGATCTTATGACATTGGCACAGCTTGTACTATTTGTATGTGGCAACTTGTCAAATGTCTTCTTCTTTGTGGTTGGCTGTGCTAGTTTCCACAATTTTACATTTTACAAAGGACAGAGTGTAGTCCAGGTCTTGCTGCCTTCAAAGCGAGAGGAGAAGCTGATAAGGGACTATATCATCTCAGCATTTTCATTAAAGGTATTTGTGGTGTAGAATCCAAATAAAATACATTGGCAAATATGCATGGAAGTCCTTTAAGTAACTTATTCTTTGGTTTGTCTAATTTTTTGTTTTAATGGTATGTTTAAACTAAGAAATCTCTTTTGTGCATCTCACCTTCATACTACTACCTGACCTGGAGAGATCCATGGTGTACATCTGTACATCTGGATGAAAGATAAAGACTAGAGAAGAAATAATAAGAACAAAAACCTTATTTCCTTCCTCCCCACCTATACAGCTTGGGATTGCCATTTCACCAAAACCAATGAAATAATACAGCTTCATCTAATATCATACTTGAGCTGGTGTTTCCGTGTAGCCATGCTTTGTATATATGTATGTGTATAGGTATATACTCATATATCTGTACACTATAATATTTGTATAAGGGGTGGGTTTCTGTCACCACAGCATGGCATGCCCTCAGGTTGTGGATAGAGGATACGGCCAACAGATATGGATGGTAGCTGCAGATAGATTGAATAAGCAGATGCAGACAGATGACATGAGGCGGTCTTCCAGCTTGGGGGTTTGGCTTTAGGTAAACAACCTCTCACAGTAAAAACTGTTATTAAGAAATGCTTGATTTATGGATCCTGTCAGTGTAAAATTTTCTATAGGTAAAATAGTCCCTCGTTCAGATCTCTGGGTAGGGACTACTCAGGCAGTCTAAAAAATGTAGGAACGTGGAATGTTAGGAGCTTGTAAAGGCCTGGGTCGCTTTAATCAGTAACTAGAGAATTAGAAAAGTACTGTTTAGATGTAGTAGCAGTGCAGGAAGTTAAATGGGAGGGTGAAGGTTCAATACAGATAGACACATACACTTTTTCCTATGGGAAAGGGAATGATAACCATGAATTAGGGACTGTGTACTTCATACATAGAAGAATCAATTCAGCCTTTAAAAAAGTAGAGTTTATTAATGAAGCTTTCTTATGTTATTCTAAGAGGACGGTGGTGTGACATCATAGATATGAATGTCCATGCACCAACAGAGGATAAAGATGATGACAACAAGGACAGTTACTATGAGGAAATAGAACGAACATTTGATCAGATTCCGGCATATCATATGAAAGTTGCACTAGGAGATTTCAATGAGAAAATAGGAAGGGAAGATATTTTCAACCCCACGATTGGGAATGAAAGTCTCCACTTGCAGAGTGAATTTTTCCACTGCTAAAAAATTAATTGTAAAGAGTAAAAAATTACCACATCATAATACAGTAAAACCTCTATATAACGACCATCGCTGGTTCCACGAGAAAGTGGTCTTTAAGAGGGATGGTCTCTTAATTGGGGGAATGCATTTTTATGTCTTGAAACTGAAAATATAATAGAATAAATACGGTACAATACAGTAGGTGTATTATGTAACACACAGTTGATTATTACTTACTTTTACTGTATTTCAAATTGCAGCATAACAATAAGACACATTAATCTATGCAGGCCAAGAACACCAAGCCTCTATTTGCAGTATAACGGGTTAATGTTTTCCAGGAAAAGAAAGATACGTCTATTTTCCCTACATTACATTTTGCTTGGAGGACAATGGAAGGGACTCGTCCAGCACATTTCTTTGAATCGAGAATTTCAGAAACCCCCTTATGTTCACTGAATAAACGTTTTCATAAGAAATAGAATTATCCCTCCAAGTCACTGTGATCATGTAGATAATAAAGGCATGAATTCTTAAGGGTGTTGAAACAAGCAGGTCAGAGGTAGGAGATTGGAATGTGTCCTGTTCACACCTTGCGCTGTACGGTGCTTGTACGCTATCTACTGTAACGCATTTCCCAAAATGCGAAAGGGAAAAGAGCCCAAAGCATTGTTCAACCATATGCACATTTCTGTCCATCACCCTTGAAAATTGAAGAGACGTCTTGCAGTGCCCACATCAGTATTTCTGTTCAAATGCTGATTAATGCCTACCATTTGAGTAAATATTTTTTACAATTTTGGTTGTTAAAGAGGAGTTTAATGCAAATGAAACTCTGGTCGTTGGTCGGGGAGAGGGGAGAGGGGTGGTCGTTTAATAGGGGTACAAATAACATTGGCCTTATGGGTTTTACTGTGGGTTCCTAGAAATATTGGTCTTTAAAGGAGGTGGTCGCTAAAGAGGGGTGGTCTTTAAGACAGGTTTTACTGTATTCATAAATACACATGGACCTCACCAGATGGAATGACTCATCAAATCAACCATGTGCTAATAGATGCAAGGAGGCAGTCTAGTATAATTGATGTTCGAATTTTTAGGAGTGCTGAGTGCGATTCTAATCATTATCTGCTAGTTGTGGTTATTCGGGAGAAACTTTCAGTGATCAAAAGAACCAGGCAAAATTTTGATATAGAGAGATTCAATCTGAAAAAGCTAGATGAGTACCAAATTAGGAATGCTTACCAAGTCAATATTTCAAATAGACTAGCAGTTCTAGAAAACACTGCAGAACAAGAAGCTTGGGATGATATGAATATCAATAAAACCGGGGAAAGCATTAAAGACAATATTAAAGTATCTGCAAAAGAAAAAATTAGGTCAGCTTGAACTGAAACCAATTAAACCATGGTTTGATGATGAGTGCATGAAATTAATAAATTCAAGAAATCAGGCGGAACTAAAATGGTTGCAGAATCCGTATGAAACTACTGTCGAAAATCTCAACAACGCTAAACGAGAAACCTCTAGAACCATTAGAACAAAGAAAAGAAACTATCTCAAAGACAAACTAAATGAATTTGAGGAAAATAGTAAAAACAAAGGGAATAAACAAGTTTTAAAAAGAACAAACATAATTAAGGACAATGATGGCACTATACTCGTGGCTCCGAATAATATTTTGAATAGGTGGAAAAATTTCTTTAATCAATAATTAAATGGTCGGTACAACGCCAAAGTGAACTAAGCGCCAAACTCCATATTTTGAGAAAACTGAAGTTGAAGTTTGAGTGTTGTAAAAAAATCTTGATCAAAACGAAATTTCCTTTTTTCTCAACTGATTTTACTATCGTAGTATCGCTTAGTTCGTTATTGCAGACCGTAGGATATCAAAATCTGCACCATGGACTACCAATAGTCTATATTTTGACAATTGGCGCTTAGTTCACTTTGGCGTTGTACCGACCAAATGTACATGGAGATGTCCAAAGTGTAGAAAGTGAAATATTCACAGCAGTTGATTGCTGAACCGACTCTTAACAGAAACAGCTACGAGTAAACTAAAAAAACACAAATCTCCAGACATTGACCATATTCAAGCGGAATTAATTAAAGCAGGTGGGGATAGATTAAACTAATTCTTATGATTTGGAGAAAGGAAAAATTACCAAAGGAATGAGAAGAATCTATTATTACACCAATCCATAAAAAGGGAGATAGGGCCGATTGTAATAAGTATCGAGGAATTTCTCTCTTATCAACATCATAAAATATTCTACCTAATATTCACAGCAGTTGATTGCTGAACCGACTCTTAACAGAAACAGCTACGAGTAAACTAAAAAAACACAAATCTCCAGACATTGACCATATTCAAGCGGAATTAATTAAAGCAGGTGGAGATAGATTAAACTAATTCTTATGATTTGGAGAAAGGAAAAATTACCAAAGGAATGAGAAGAATCTATTATTACACCAATCCATAAAAAGGGAGATAGGGCCGATTGTAATAAGTATCGAAGAATTTCTCTCTTATCAACACCATAAAAAATTCTATCTAATATACTGCTGTCATGATTAACTCCATATGCGGACAAAAGCATTGGAGATCACCAGTGTGGATTTAGGCAAAATAGATCAACCATTGATTAAATATATTGTGTTTGCCAAACCCGTGTGGAGTTGCTGATCTCCCATTGGGTGCCTCCCCAGGTGGCGGATAGGGGAAAGCTCACCAGATATGGTGGGTACCGGGGAAATAAAATACCCGGGGCAGACCAAAATCAGCACTGCTGCCTTGTAGTTAACAGTGCTCTGTAAAGGCTTGGGGAGAAAACCCCGAGAGAAAATCTAGCAATGACTCCGGAGGCTAAGAGGTCCAACCACCGGGTCTCTGCCATTGGGCTAATCCCCCACGCAGAGTAGACAGGATTCAGTGAAATATAGAGGGCCTCGGAATAGGAAAGACACAAGGGAGACAACATAGCAAGAATCAGGAAATACGATTAGGAACATGGAACATTAAAACAATAAATGGGAAAGAGGTAGAGATAGTGGAGGAGATGGAAAAGTACAAAATGGAGATCTTGGGAATAAGTGAAGTGAGAAAGAGAACAAGTGGAGAAAAGATTTTGGACAAAGGTTATGTGCTTAGATACTCAGGGGTTCCGAGAGGAGAAAGAGCAAAGGAAGGAGTTAGAATAATAGTCTCGGAAAGAATAGACAGGAAAGTAATAAACTGGTCGGCAGTAAATTCTAGGATCATCTCCATAGAAATCGAATTAGAACAAAGAATAAGTATTATCCAAGTGTATGCACCCACAGAAGATGACATCCAACAAGAAAAAGAACAATTCTATTTGATACTTCAACAGGAGGTAGAAAAAGCAGAAATAAAGCGAAATCAGATAATGAGAATAGGAGATTTCAATGCACGAGTTGGAAATGACTATAGATTGGGACACAGAGTAATGGGAAGATACAACGGGGAGAATACAATCAATGGGAATGGACGAAGGCTATTAGACTTTTGTGTTCAAAACAGATTACTTGTGGGGAATACACTCTTCAACCATAAAAATATACACAAAATAACATTTGAAGGAGATGGAAGGAATGTAAACAGCATAATAGACTACATTATATACCAGAAAGAAAATCATAAAAGCATAAGAGACAAAAAGTGATACGAGGAGCGGAAATAAATACGCAGAGATGCCAACTGCTACGGAATTTCCGTAGTTTCTACGATTTTCTTGAATTTGCTACGGCAATACGGAAATTGTACTGAATATTACGGATTTTACGAATCTCAGTATGTATTTTTAAAATTTTTCGTTTCTCCCGCGAAAATAAAAAATAAAATGTGTCAGCAGAGATGCCAACTGTTATTATGAGAAATAGCTTGTAAAAGAAAGCACCCTTTGTGTTGGCGACATTGGACTCTACAATCTTTGACGTGAGTGTGTGTTAACCACACAGTTATAAAGTAGCGCAGGCATTCTTGGGGTATGTCATTGAACAACACACCCAGCGTGCGAGCCTTTTAACTCGTGATCCGACGGGGAAGTACCAAACAGAACATATGACACGCTGCACTATGTGACCAAGTACAGTTCCTTCAGGAATCATACCACAGCAAGACGTGCGTCATGTTATCAGTTAAAACTTTAATTCACGTTTTCTGTGTGTTTTGTGACCATGAAATATGTGGTGTAAGAAGAACAGTTTTTCATTAGAAGACTGGAATAAGACTGAGAAACGTGAAATGTGTATAAAAAATAAAACTAACAATTGTAGTGGAACATGTCATGTGTGTACAGCATTTTGTGAGTGAGTGTCTCCTGAACTGGAAGACAAGGCATCTCTGTGGAGCGACGAGGTGTCTATGCGAGGAGAAGGAGGAAGTGTTATTGGTAAGTCACTCGCTTCAAAGCTTTCATTAATAAATTCCATACCCCAAAATTGCTTCCTCATATATATAATCTTTTTTTATTCTCACTATAATGCCCTGCTGAGTGTTGCAGTGCAAGTAGAAACTCGAGGAAATATGTCGTGTAAACGTAAAACCAGTGATGAGTCTGATGGACAAAAACGAACTGCGCCAAATCAGCAGTATCGAAAGCAATATACAGAAGAGTTTCCTTGCCTCGGACCTTCAAAAATATCACCGAATCACGTATTTTGTGACACGTGTAACTGTGATTTTTCGGTTAAACATGGAGGACGCGATGACTGTAGACGCCATGTGATTTCAAAAAAGCATGAAGAGTACGGTCGCGTCAAGGGGCAGCACAAGAACACTCTCTCGTCCTTTTTTAATACACAAAGTGATAACAGTGTCATACGGGCAGAATGTTATTTTACTCGTTTTTTGGTTGAACATAACCTCCCTTTATCTGCAGCAGACCATGCCAGACCTTTATTCAAGGCGATGTTTCCCGACTCGGAAATCGCAAAAAAGTATGGAAGTGGGAGAACTAAAGCAACAGCAATTGTGAGAAGCATGTCTGATTCAACAATATCAGAAATAGTTAACAGTCTTCGAAATGGACCCTATTCACTGTCTACCGATGGTAGTAGCGACAGTAATGACTGTAAATTGTACCCATTGGTGGTTTCATTTTTCTGTAAGAATAGGGAACAGATCATTACTCTAATGCTTGCCTTGGTGGAATGCTGCGATAACACTGGGGAAAGAATATTTCAGGTGTTGGATAGAGAAATAAAGGACAAGGCATTGAAATGGGAAAATTGTTTATTATTTGGTTGTGACAATGCAAATACCATGATTGGCAAATTTAAAGGAGTGGCAGCATTCTTAAAACAGCAGAATCCTTCAATGGTTATTCGAGGCTGTATCTGTCACCTCCTTCACTTAGCTACTCAGAAAGCTACTAGAACACTGGAGGCAAGTGTACATGTGGACATTGTTAGTAGACATATATTTCTTTCTTGAAAAAAGTTCCAAAAGAAAACAACAGTTTCAGTTGTGTCAGGAAATGATTGGACCTGAGCTCAAAAGCCACAAAATCTTGAAACATGTCAGCACAAGATGGTTGTCTCTCATTGATTCAATAAACAGAGTATTAGAACAGTGGGAGCCATTAAAATTGTTGTTTCATGTTGGTGAAGAAGTTGAATCACAAGAAGCCTGCAATAGCAAATTTCTTGCAGTAAAAACAGCAATGGAAACTTATGCCACTAAACTTTACTTATTATTTCTGAAGAACACACTCCCCATTTTCACAAAGTACAACATCATGTTGCAGGTAGAAGCTCCTTCAATACACAAAGTGGCCAGATACATGTATGGATTGTTGATGGATATAATGATAATGATGAGGTTTGTGAAAGCTGAAACAATTGGAAAGCAGTCAGAAGAAAGTTTGAATTGTATTTCCAATATAAAGTTCACTAGTAGGAGTTGTCAGAAAGATGACAATGATCTTGTTATTGGAGTTTCTACAAGACAGTACATTAAGCAAGAAAGTGAAGCTGGCAGATTATCTGGAGATGACATCAAACAATTTTACAAGTTGATAAGAAATTTCTTTGCTACAGCGTGCAAGTACATTTTGGAGAAATTTCCATTCCATGACTCTGTGGTTAAGCATGCAGAAGTAGCAGATATTTCATTGAGAGCAAATACTTCATTTTCATCAGTTCTGTTCTTTGTTGAATTGTTTCCAAGCATAATAAATAACAGTGACAAAGACAACCTAGAAGTAGAATTTGCTTCTTATCAAGCAGATAAATTGAATGAAGAAATTCTAAATTGTGAAAGAATGGATGCAGCATGGGCTAAAATTGCCAACCTGAAGGATGCTTCTGGGAACATAAAATATTCAGTTCTTCCCTCAGTAATGCTTGCCATTTTAGTGATACCTCACAGCAATGCTGCAACTGAGCGAATATTCAGTGTCAAGAATCAAACTGACTTTAGACCAAATATGAATACAAAGACTCTTGGTGCTCTCTTAGTGGAAAAAACAAAAATGTTCTCTTGCTCTGAAACTTGCTATCAAAAGCAATTTACTGAGAAGGATCTCCGTGCGGCAAAAGAAGCAACAGGGAAGATGCTGCAAGAAAAGTAGTTATGTGGTAAGTTTATAGGCCTGTGTTTAGTGCATGTTGATGTTTGAAATTGCATATATTAATATGCCCGAGACGCCGAGCCCCCCCCCCCCCCCAATCCGATTAGACTCATACTACTGATAACCACCTTTGAAGGTTGGAATCTCTGAATACGGATCACAAATTACTAGTGGCAGAGACCAGATTAAGAAAGCCTCGGAAACAGAAAAAGAACTACCACGAGAGGATAAAGTACGAGGAATTACAAAAAGAGGGGAAAAAGGAGGAGTACCAAAGAAGACTAGCACAAAGGTTTGAAGAAACACCATTGAGGATGAAAGAGGATGTTGAAACAAAATGGCAGCTGTTTAAGACAATAATAAAGGAGACAAGTGAGGAAATTTGTGGAAAGAAAAAGGTAGGATAAATAAGAAATGTACAAGGTGGAGGAATGAGAAAGTGAAAAATGCAGTCAAAGAGAAAAAAACCACTTGGAAACACTATATTAATACAGGCACAAGACAAGACCTAGAAAAATACAAGGCTAAAAGAAATGAGGCGAAAAGAATAGTTGCAGAGGCAAAGAAAATAAGTTGGGAAGAATTTGGGAAGGAGGTAGAAAACAACTTCCAGGAAAGTCAGAAAAATTTTTGGATCACAATAAGAAATTTAAGAGGTAATGGAGGGAAAAGAATAAAGAATGTAAGAAATGAAGATGGTGAATTAAAACAAATATAGAGGGAATATTAGAAACCTGGAGAGCACATTATGAGGAAAAATTTAAAGAGAGAGAAGAAAGACGAGGGAATGGTAGAAATGATAGAAATACAAACCAAACAGAAGAGGAAGAGACGGATAGAGAAGAAGTAGATGAAATAGATGTGGAAATAGCAACTCAAAGGATGAGAAATGGAAAGGCAGCCGGGGAAGATGAAATAACACCAGAACTCATAAAAATAGGAGGAAAAGCAGTAATAAGACAGATGACAGACCTTTTCAAATGTATATGGAAAGAAGAACGAATTCCAGAAGATTGGAGAAGAAACATCATAGTGCCCATATATAAGAAAGGCGATTCGGCAAAGTGTGATAACTATAGAGCAGTATGTCTTACATCGGTAATATCTAAAATATTTACCAGAATATTGGAAATGAAATTGAGAAGGCAGATAGAAGAGAAACTAGAAGAAGAACAGGCGGCATTTAGGCCAGGAAGACAAACGCAAGATTGGATCTAGATATTAAGAACTATATGCGAGGAAGTAACGTCAAGAGGGAAAACAATTAATTTGGAGTTTTTTGATTTGAAGGCAGCATTTGATAGTGTACCTAGGGAAGAGATATGGGAAACACTAAGGAAACAGAAAGTCAGTTCAAAACTTCAGAAGTTGACTAAAGCAATGTATGAGCAAGTAGAAGAAGTGGTCAGACTGGAAGGAAGAAAATCGGAAACATTTAAAATGGAAAGAGGGGTAAAACAAGGGGATAGTCTAAGCCCATTACTGTTTATAGTGTTAATGGATGAAGTACTTAAGGTATGTAAGAGAAGAACAAATAGAACATTAATTGGAAACTGGAAGATGAAACCAATACAGTGCCAAGCACTCATATATGCAGATGATATAGTGTTAATAGCAGATACGGAAACAAAATTACAGCAGGCTGTAATGGAGTGGACGGAAAACCTGAAGGAAAAGGGAATGCAGATAAATGTAGAGAAAAGCAAGGTGATGCAGGTGGCTAGGACAGATGAAATAGTAGGACAACTAAATATCAAATGTAACGGGGTACAACTCGAACAGGTAAGAAATTATGAATACCTGGGCACAATAATTCATCAAAATGGGAAAATAAAACATGAAGCCTTAAATAGGGTCCGCAGATGTAATAATATATATTATCAGTTAAATCAAACAATCTTTGGAAAATCAGAATTGATGACAGAAACTAAACTTAAAATATACCGAACAGTAATGGATCCAGTACTACTATATGGAAGCGAAAGCTGGCCAGTAAGAGGGGAAGAAATAGGAAGAGTAACTGCAGCAGAAATGAAATGCTTAAGACGAATCGCAGGGAAAACAAGACGTGACTTACAAGGAACCTTTCACTACCCTCATATCGAAACATGCCTCAATATTTTTACTGGGTCATCTAGATGCTGTAAGAAGTCCACGCTCCAAAAATTAGCTGCTGGTTTCAACTGCAAGTACCCTAAAATGCTTTGCAAATATCTTGGAACATATAGGAAATATAACATGGTAATCTAGAGATGGGACTGGACAACCCTGACTGGCGGGAGTATTACGTCATCCATTCATTTTGATAATGGAAGTCCATATAAACATTGCACTGGTATCATTCCGCCCTTATCTGTATTTAATTCGTCAAGTTTTAGCCTACATCAATCATCTCCTTCCCGCTGACAATGAAGAATTTCTAGTAGGCCGTGTTTCCTTCCATAATAAATATCCACGAGGGCTACTTTCAGCTGTCATATGCGTTAAAAACAAAGACATGTTTATTTGCTTATTTCGTTGTTCAAGCTGAAATTGAGTGCTAAATGAATAATGGTATGTACAGAATATATACAGAATATTACTGTGAAATAATTAGGCCTACGTACATTAAGCGGAGTTCTCCGGCAGTGGCGTAATTCTCAAATCAGAAACATATCGGAACAAGCCTTCAACTTTCACCTAATTATTCACAACAATGCCTCTTGCAAACTGAAGGATTATGTTATGAATGCCACGTTTCACAATATGCTGAAACATTTGTAATAATTAAAATTAAAATTTTAATTTTAATGGAACATGCTCTACTGTATAAAAGACTTCATACTGATTTTAATTTGTAATAAGTTAATAATGTTATCTTAATAATTTTCGTCACATATTATTAGTTTTTAATTATATAAAAATCAAATGTAGTACCGCACTACATTCTCTTGAAGCATGATGTGTGCTGCGGTTCAAATCACATGAATTTGTTTACATGGGCTTGGATTCGCAAATGAAAGGATCAAGCTTTTAACCTATATAGCTTCTGTTGTCTGTCTAGTTGCAATCAAATATACAACTCAGGGATCAAATTCTCTCTACAGACAATTGTGAAAACATGTTAAGAAGAATGTGAAAATGACACGACTATTTGCTGTGCTTGGTGCAGAAGGAACTTGTGTTTTAATCACTGCATCAACACCAGTCACTTCTCTTTTGTTTTCGACCCTGCAAGACACTAACAGGGACAGTCAATTGTCTCGGCGCATCCGGAACTTCAAACTGCAGATAAGGGTTGTCCAACTTCTCCCACTGCACTGCTTCAACCCGACATTTTCCAGGTTCGATTTAGGGTACTTGCAGTTGAAACCAGCAGCTAATTTTTGGAGCGTGGACTTCTTACAGCATCTAGATGACCCAGGAAAAATATTGAGGCATGTTTCGATATGAGGGTAGTGAAAGGTTCCTTGTTAGTCCGGAATCAAATAATAAGAGAAAAACGCCTGGCCCAAAGATAGTTAAGATGGTTTGGACATGTTACAAGGATGAAGGAGAACAGGAAGTCACGACAATTCATGGAAGCAAGGCCGATAGGAGGTCGCTCAAGAGGAAGGCCAAGAACTACATACGAAGATTGCATAGAGGAAATGGGAAGAAAGATCTCCAAAAGCAAATCAGAATTGAAAAGGATGGCACAGGACAGAAGGATGTGGAAAGCCTTAACCGAGGACCCCCCAACGCTCTAAAGGCATCATGGGGAAGATGAAGAAGAAGAAGAAGTGTTTGCCAAATCTTGGAGAAAAAGTGGGAATAAGTCTGTTCACCAGCTGTACGTAGATTTGAAAAAAACATATGATTCAGTTAGGCGAGAAATTGTATTATGTCCTCATTGAGTTTGGGATACCAAAGAAGTTCATTAGGCTGATCAAAATGTATCTAAATGAAACCTATAGCAGAGTCAGATAGGTTTGCCATTAGATGCGGCTTGAAGCAAGGAGATGTACTATCGCCTTTACTTTTTAATTTCGCTTCGGAATATGACATTAGAGAAGTTCAGGAAAACAAGGTAGGCTTAGAATTAAATGGCAGTCACCCGATTTTAGCTTATGGATATGACATTTGCTTGTTGGACGATGACATAAACACAATCAAGAGAAATGCAGAAAGCCTTTTCGATGCCTGCAGGAATGTTGGATTGGAAATTAATACAGTAAGAACTAAGTATATGGTCATGGAACGTCAAAATAATGCTCTACAATATATTAGAATAGCCGGTAAATCATTCGAACAAGTGGAAAAATTCAAATATCTGGGAGCAATAATTACACACACAAATAATATTAAGGCAGAAGTTAAGTTTTGGCTAAAATCAAGAAATGCTTGTTTTTATGCAGTTCAGAAACTTATCTTCTCGTCTTCTGTCCAGAAATCTATAAATAAATATTTATAAGACTATTATCCTGCCGGTTGTATTATATGGATGTTAGACATGGTCGCTTACTCTTCAGGAATACCATAATCTGAGAGTGTTCAAAAACAGGGTCTTTAGGGAAATATTTGGGCCTAAGAGAGATGAAAATGGGGACTGGAGAAAATTACATAATGACGAGCTTCATGACCTGTAGTCTTCACCGGATATAGTAAAAGTAATTAATTCACAAAGGAAGAAATGGGCTGGACATGTTGTG
The DNA here is from genome assembly GCA_964059195.1 of Ectobius pallidus. Taxonomy (NCBI): domain Eukaryota; kingdom Metazoa; phylum Arthropoda; class Insecta; order Blattodea; family Ectobiidae; genus Ectobius; species Ectobius pallidus. The sequence continues at coordinate 57,872,379 of CAXKWD010000007.1, read as the reverse complement.
ACCATGGGGGAGGAAAGACATATCTCAAAAGTATTGACTGGGAGACCTGAAGGGAAAAGGCCATGCGGAAGGCCTAGATGTAGGTGGGAGGACAATATTAGAATAGATTTAAGGGAAATAGGAATTGTCAGGGATGATTGGGTAGAGTTGGCATAGAATAGGGTTGAATGGCAGGCTCAGGTAAGCGCAGCAATGAACCTTTGGGTTCCATAAAATAGATAATATTCCTCTAGCTTACTGAGAAATTATGTATTGCCATTGAGTAAGTAAGTATATTAAAAAATACAGATAGTTGGCATTTTCATCACTGCATATAGATATAAGGCGACCATATTACTTCAAACTGAAAATGACATTTGATACATTGAGGGCTGATTGTATGAACAGTTTATCTTGGATCAGAGACTAAACTGATCTCAGTTCACGTTGAACTCGGAAATTTTTGTTGTATAAACACTAATCTGAGGTCAATTCGCACTGAACTAGGATCAATTTTGACTGGAGAAATTTCTCCGATCAAACTCGTTGATCTCAGTTCAAGGGGCTGTTTTCTTATTTGAGTCACAAGATTTGCTCTTTATAAACATAATATTAGGCCTACCAGTGTGGTTACGATAAATATCAAGAAAATACACAAATGACAACTTCATACATTTCTAGCTATAACGTATATAGGCTATGTTAGACTCCTTATAATGCAGTGTAACATAACTTTACAACATAACCTGTAGGGCCTACGTTATTATTATCATCTCATTCCAATTTTCAGATGATGATAAAAATGATGAATTTCGTTGAGCTCCCTGTGTGTTTTATTTTGTAGGCTATATGCTGGCGAAATCCTAGCTCCGCCCACTCCAGCCGTTGCGATTCTATGGTGACGGCTCGCTAGTCCTTTTCATGCTCTACCAAAGAATTGCACTAATAAAATTACTACAGGGTCTTTATTATAAGTTGAGACGGGGCGACCGGTGTTTTCACTCTCCGCTACGGAGTCCGCATTAGCCATGGGTAGCACGCGTGTGGCTTTCCTGCTTAAAGTGTAGGCTATATAAAGTATTACATATCTTACCTTATAACATATGTTGGAAGTGTCGTCCTTCCTGTGTTATACAGGCATTGTATCTGGAAACCACATTCTGGCTGACGCGAGTGAGTTCTTCCACTGTAATGCCCCTAATTTCATTCATAATGTTTTCTTTCAGCTCCTCCAATGTGTGAGGATTTGTTCGATAAACCTTATCTTTAAGAATGTGGTTTCCAGATACAATGCCTGTATAACACAGGAAGGACGACACTTCCAACATATGTTATAAGGTAAGATATGTAATACTTTATATATAGCCTACACTTTAAGCAGGGAAGCCGCGTGCGCGCCACCAGCGGCTAATGCGGACTCCGTAGCGGAGAGTGAAAACACCGGTCGCCCCGTCTCAACTTATAATAAAGACCCTGTATATTCCGAAAATTACCCTTGTACTGCAATTGCAATTAATACGGAATTATCAATTTTTGCCATTTTGTGCAGCTCTCTAAACTTAAATAAATGAATTCTCGCTTCAGACCACATTCATCACTCAATGGCATAGTGGATAAAACGACTGGTTATTATGCTAGCAGTCGCGAGTTCGAGAATCTCCTTAGGTCCAAAATTTATAGAATAGGAATAGGTAGAGAGGGTAAAGGAGAAATGGGATTTTTTTTTTTTTTTTTATTGTATAACATCAACATGTTCCATTACAATAGTAATATTACATGTTTTGGTGTAATCCTTATGTTGTTAGACTCACTCAAGAATTCAAAAAACCACAATCACCTCATTGAAGATATCAGAAAGGGTATAAAAGGCATGAGAAATAAAGGATGGTCTGTAGCAATTGGCTGGGTGAAGGCCCATGTGGGAATACATGGAAACGAACTTGCTGATCGCCTCGCCAAAAATGCTGCAAGAAGCTCTAGCTTACTGTCATACAACAAAGTCCCGAAGAGTGCCGTATTAAAAACGTTAAGGGAGGAGAGTTATGCAATATGGGACACTGAATGGCAAGCCACAACTAAGGGTCAAGAAACGAAGAAATACTTTCCGAGTGTGGTGCAAAGGCTATCCTCCAATATTTATCCTACAGTAGGGCTTACTACTATGCTGACAGGACATGGACCAATAAAAGCCTATTTTCATAGATTTAAAATAACGCAAGATTCCACTTGTCCCTGCAACGAAGGAGAAGAGACGACTAACCATCTTCTGCTGGAATGTTCGAGGTTCAACAGAGAACGAGCTCAACTAAAGGCCAGCATAATTCGAAACAGAGGACAGTGGCCACCTAGATATAATGATTTAGTCATAAAATACCTAAAAGACTTTAACACATTTATTAAAGCAATGGACTTGAAATAAATAGATCAATGGATTTCAAATAAATAGATAAGTAAATATACGGACTTGGATAGGGATATAGTAGATGTAGTACATAACTAATAAGTATGAGACTGATATCTGTAAATTTGTAAATTACTGTAGATAAAGTAGAACAAAATTAGAAACTAAGCCATATTGAGAAATGGGATTGAATAGTAGAAAGGGGAAAAAATTCCAAATTTTCAACGCTGCTAAACGAGAGACATCTAGGCGACTATGGTGGAACTACTAGGAAATCTCAAGTGGGAGGAGCTAAAGTGGCTACCTGTTTTTGGATTTTCCCCAAATGCTTTATTCGTTATCTTTTTTATGTGACCTATTCTTTCAGAACTGAGATTTTACATTCTAATAAGGCAGTCATTAGGTAAAAACTTCAGTGGGCTATTAAGTTTAAAATCGATAGAGAAAAGTTCAGTGGAATACCTGGTTTCCATGAATGACAAACATAACAGATGAACAAAAAATCCTCAAGTTTTACTTAAATCGTTACTCTATTAATCCTACATCTCCGCTTTTATACAGTTCATGAGATGAAGCATTTATATGTCCTTAGCCGTAAAAAATGTTAAGCCGATTTATACAGCCAGAAATGAAATGCACGGAAATGTTTTTGGATTCTATAATATCTTTATATTTTCCCAAGACAATTTCAATCAGGACATCCTTGTCCTCCTTGAAAAAATAAGGGAACGATCCTTTTTCTGCTTAATTTTGATCATATTTTTCCTTCCTTTCGCATAACACACTGTCTAAATATGAAGTAAAGCAATAACAATGCTCTTGGTTCGCGATACTCATCTGTTTCTGAGATGTTACCAAGTCCTCATGTATGAACTAGGATCAAAATTGAACTTCGATTGGTTGATCTTAGATCAGTGTTATACAATACGACTTGAACCTGAACTCAGATCATTTTCTGAACTTAAATCATAATTGATCTCCAGTCAGTGATGTTTATACAGTCGGCCCTGAATGGATTGATTTGATACATTAAATTTCATTTAAGTATAAACTAACCTAGACTGCAGTTTTGAAGATCATCACTCATCCTCAGGTTTATCTGCCGGTTGGTCAGCATCAGCAACCTCTCATGGGCTTCCAATGAACTTCCCGATGGTAATTGTGATAATTGACAATATTAATTTCAGGTATCTTCCATCGAGCTCTCTGCCAGGGATTTCATGCTACTTACTGTTTATTTTTCCTCATTTACTTTTATTCTCATCTCATTTTGACATTTTTTATTCCTTTTCAGATTGTAGAAGTAATTCACTTAATTGGGAGACAGATTTCTGTGGACATATTCTTTATTGATTGGGAAAGGCCGAGAGCTAGAAGCTCTATAACAAGACCCCAGAGCCAGGCGGTTATTACTACATCAGATGGACCAGAGCAGCCTATTAGCATCTGGAGAACATATTTTGTGGCAAATGAATGGAATGAAATTCAAACTAAGAGAAAGATCAGTCTTTCATTTCAGCTCATTCTCTCGGTTTTTGTTCTTAAGGTAAGAAATCTAATAAAAGCAAGGAACAGATTTTAGCTATTCCTTGATATAAAATATGAAGGTAGTATAGAACTTAAAGAACCCTTGTCACTATAACCTGCTTTAATACTCTTATAAAGTAATCTTCTTCTAGGTGTTTGTTCTGAAAAGATCACCTGTTATTCTTTAGACTTTCTCAAGAAAATTTGGATCAACAGTGATTACTGATTGAATCATGGGCGTATGGTATCGGGGGATGGTTGAAACCCCCTGAAATATTTGAAATGTTTTAAAGATTAAAACATTGTGTAAATTTTAAAAAAAACAATGGGTCGGTTGTTACATATTTTACAATTTCGCACACATCAACGCATTATTTAAGATTTACCGTTTTTTATTGAAGATTCAAATTTCAAAATGGCATGGTGTTGGTAGTCCTCCATTGTGATCATCCTCAGCTACATCTACGTAGGCCTAACTATAGACCAACATTTAACTTGAAAATGACACATCAACAATATATGTAGCAAAATTTCTGCCGTTATAGGGCGAATAAGGGAAATATTGTCAACTTCTGGCTTGAGATCCTTATATTACTCACTAATACATGTTAGATGAATGGTTCTAAGCTTTCCACTGTGTATAGTCTTAAGAAAAATGGGCTTTACCTTTTTTTAAAATTTAAAATCCAGTGGATGTCAGACTTTCAAAGATCGCTACGTTTCGACCTGAACCCCCAGGTCTTCCTCAGGCGAATACTGGATAACGTCTATAGACCGTTTCATGCTAAGAATGCAGCATTGATCTTACGGGGCTCTTCTAGGCTTTGTTACAATGCTGCCTGCAGGCAGAGTTTGAAGGACAAGGTTACTCTATTCTCGGAAAAAGGGATTTTCCTGTACTGTTGAACTCTTTTATATCCACAGAGTACAGTTTCCCTCATAAATCATACAGCACACTTTTAACTAAAAGTCGTGCAAATGAAATTTTAAGAATGCAGAATGATTAACATTTAACAAAACACATGCTACTGTTGTTTGAGAAAAGACTAAATTATAGGCCTAAAGGATGGAAATAATGATATAATAATACAAGTCAACAAAATTTAAAAAGTTTTTTGTATCCGAAATAAAATGTATCAAATCTTATGTAATTTGGCCTCCTAAATTCGAAAATGGCAGTACAATTTTTTTATTAGTTCTCGTTTAGAAGATATCGGCTATATAGCCTTCATTGTTGTTCGTGCAAGAAAATATACGTAGTCTTTAATCACATACCTCATAAACGTGGTCTTTTGCCTTCTCTAGTGTACTTTATCTTAGGAGCATCTCTTACTACAGACCAGCAGTAGTCAGCAATCATAGACGTGTTCCATCTCCCCTGATAACATCGTTCTAGAGTAGCGATGTCTTGGTGGAATCGTTCACCATGCTTGTCGCTTACTGCTCCAAGATTGTCAGAGAAGAAGACCAGGTGAGACTGAAGGAAATGCATCTTGAGGGACATGTTGCACCCCATTTTATTATAAGCCATCAACATATTGTCCACTAATGTTCTGTAATTAGATGCCCTTTTGTTCCCAAGGAAATTAAGTACAACCCTAGTGAACGCTACCCATGCTTTTTTCTCCTTGCCTGTTAGAAGTCCATGAAAATGTTCATCAGCCATTAGTTTTCTTATTTGGGAACCTATGAATATTCCCTCTTCGATTTTAGATTCACTTAATCGTGGAAATTTATGACAGAGATACTAAAATGCTTCTCCGTTTTGATTCATACCATTTACAAAGTTTTTCATTAGTCCCAACTTATTGTGCAACGCAGGTAATATTATTTCAGTCTTGTCAACCAGTGGTCTGTAAGCAATGTTTTTAATACCTGGTTCTTGCTTTGTTGCATAGTGTTTGTCCTTCGCACGACTATCCCATTCACATAAAAAGCAACAATATTTTGTATAACCCTGTTTCCATTGGTATAGCAAAATTCATATATCGCCCATTTCCATTTAGCCACTCGCATGGATTTGTGGAACAAGTACGACAACAAATATGGGGTGCAAACGATTTGTCCTGATCACCAACCTTGCAACCAAAATAGAGATGATAGGCCTTTTTAACAATAGGAGTTAACCGTACCTTTTGCGATTTAAAAGTCACTTCTCCACAGATAAAACAAAAGTTATTTGGATTGTTAACACACTTACGCGGCATTCTGTGCCTTTCATTATAGAAAGGGTAATATATACGCATATATGTCACTTTATAATTATAATTATAATCACTCACAATAACGATTAAATCACTCCCTATTTTAACTATTTCAAAGCACACTGATACACAGTTTTCTCACTCACAAAGCAAGAACTGAACTGAATTTATAAAGGAATATCAGTTTGAGGGTTTGACTTATATGCTAGAGCCATAAATTTCCGGTACAGACTGTTTCAAACAAAGTTACTCTGCTAAAATCCTGTTTTTAGTAAAACAAACTGACATGTGTATTGTAGAAATGAGAACTAACAGACAAAAATGGATGTCATTTTCGTGTTTAGCGACCCCAAATTGGTAATGTATGGTTAATTTTATCTCGAATACATTTTGGCTGTTGACTTGTGATAATCAATTGCTTACGGACATTAAATTAATAGCAAATGTCAATAGCAATTCTAGGACCAATCTTATTTCTAGTAGCCTATATATAAAACAGAACTGAAGAAGTATAATGGAGCCTCGTATTCTTATGCTTATGATACGGTGGTGATCTTCAGTGAATTAACGTGGGAGGATGCCTACAAGAATGCTAATGCAGGTATAAATCCGATAAAAAAAGTGGTTGGATGTTAACCTTCTCAATGTTACTCAAACTATTTTAACGCCTTTCTCCCTAATAGTTTCTGGATTAAAACAATTCCACTTGAACATTTAAAATTAATAATCCATAACTCTCGTTGTGAAGTCCTTACGGTTTGCGAATGCCTTCCTCCTTAAATATCTACATAAATGAAATATTGGGAAGTATAGTGAAATATAGGATTAAGTATTTGAAATGTGATAAGCACATTTCATATATGTGTTATAAAATACGAAAAGCAATATATCAATTGGTAAATCTCCGTAACTTTATGGCCATTAATACTCTATAAGAGTAGTTTATTTAGCCCTACCACTAGGTGTTATTGGATGGGGAAGCATATCTAAAACTACTCTTAATCCATTAACTTTATTACAGAAAAGTCTAATCAAAATTTGTTTAAAAAAGCGGGCTATCCAACTGAACTAATCTATTTCGAGTTTAAAGTATTTAACATTCACCAAATTTATATACACTCTTTATTAAAATTTTACTATAAAAATAAGACAAAATTCCTTACTGTTTCACATGAACATAATTCTAAAATCAAATTACATCCGGGTAAATGTAGTACCATTTTTCTACATTCACTGTTTAATATTTTCCCACGTTTCCCACGTTTCCGATGACTTGCCATTGTACCACTGCCACTCATAAAATACTCTACTTGTTGAAGTCACTTAGCTTCAGACTGTAAAGGCTTAGGATAGCCCAAAAGCACGTGCCACCCGATAAGAAGGGGTGTGAAGGGGAGGGAAGGGGTGGAAATGACTGTCCCATAAAAGCAATGCTGCATTCTTAACGTGAAACACACTATAGGCGCCGTGTTGTATATATGGGTTCTTCCGCTGGTAGATGTCTCTGCTGCGTTCCAAGTGTGGGATGACAAACTCCCTACCGTCGTGTTGACAAGGATGGTTACTTCTGTTAAAATGAAAGGTGGTGTTTCTGTGGTGTTTAGATATCCATTCCTTTGGAATTTCGTATGTAGACTGTACCCCATTGTCCTTGGGTAAAGGGAATTTTACAGTTTTTTCCCTTTTGTCATTCTTCTAATTACCTCTAACCACTCGTCGCTTAAGTCCCTGTCATAATTATTAAAACTTTTCTCTTTGTTGCATATGATATAACACGCCTCGCTAACCTTCCTCATTACAGGGTCATTAGTAACTCTTAAAACCTTAACGTTACCAATTTGGTGTCCGTTACTTGTCATATGTTGGCTAAGGCTTGTATTGGTTTTGCCATATATTATGTCCCTTTCGTGTTCCTTAAGTCTTATGCTGATAGTTCTTCCAGTCTCACCAATGTATGCACCCCCGCAGTTGTTACAAGAAATAGAGTACACCCCTGGTTTCTCTAACTTTCTTTTTTCCCTGCCAAGCCTTTTGTGTTGGGAGAACATACTCTCAATAGTCCTTCCCACTTTATATGCCGGGGTTAGCTCATACTTATTTAGCATTCTACCGATCCCTTCACTTACTCCCGGTATGAAATTCAAACTAACATACTTCACGTCCCGCTCTTGGTCCGCTTTTCTTGGTTCACTTCCGAGTTCAACTTTTTGCCAAATTTTACTTAATGTTCTGTCACTGTAGCCGTTGGCTTTAACTAACTTGAAGATGTGGTTCTTTTCTTGGAGTAGATCGGTGGGATTATTACACAGTCTAATGGCTCTTTGAATAAAGTTTCACCACATGTTAATCTTGCTTCTGGCGTGATGCGTGGATTTTTTACGTATATACAGGTCCCACTTGTTTGGTTTCCTATACACACCCAACCTCACGTTCGGGGCCTCTAGTATAATCCTTAAATCCAAAAAGTTAAGCTACTTCTCCACTGATTTCTCAAGGGTAAATTTCATCCTTTCATGACATTCATTGAATTCATTTAGTAACTTATTAGATATGTCATCTCGCGTGACCAGTAAAATGTCGTCGACATATCTCATGTACAATACTGTGTTGCTTACGTTCCTACTAATGATGGGATTTTCCAAGTAGTGGAGAAAAATGTCTGCCACAATACCTGACACCGGGTTTCCCATAGCAAGTCCTTCGTTCTGGCAATAAATGACACCGTCAAACTGGAACATATTATGACCAGTACACACACATGGTACCAACGGTAGTACTCGTTGGCCACAATACTGTCCACTCCACTTTCAACTAACCACCGGAACAACCACTCGCCCGCTAGTTCCCTGGGCACACTCGGGTATAGGGAAACAACGTCCAGGCTAAACATATGTGTGTCTTCGTTTATCACTAGACTGTTTAATTTGTCCTTGGTCTCGTATGTGTTCCCAATGGACCATTTAGTTCTCTTCTGTACTTTTACCAGGCGATCCACTAACAGTTTTGACAAGCCGTAGGCGGGGTGGTTATACATGGGTATGATAGGCCTTAGCAGTACCCCTTCCTTGTGTGTTTTAGGTAGACCGAAACATACAGGTAATTCAGGTCTGGGGGAATAATCCCCTTTTTGGTGTTTTCACTAATAGTCAGGCTGCTCAAGATTACGTTGGACACTTCCCTCTGAATGTTTTTAATGGGGTTTTGTGTTAAAATAGAGAAATCTGGGGGTTTAAAACACTCGTTCATTTTCTTCCCTTAAACCTCGGTATCGATAAACACGGGACAGTTTTCTTTGTCACTTTTAATTATGAGCACTTTGTTGTCATCCACCTATTTTTTGGCATATGAGATCTCTCTGTCCATATTTGGCACAACACTCCTGTCCTCACTTTTTTCATGAATCGTTTCCACAACTGCCGACACCTCACGTATGTATCTATTTCTCTCTTCCGGATCGGAGATTAGCTTCGAACCCTGTATGGCTGGCACTAATAAATCCTCAATATCATATTTATTAGGTTTGGGGGAGAACTTAAACCCATACTTGAAAACATTGGAAACCCTAGTCGGAATCTCTTTGTTGGTTAGGTTGACAACATGTTGACTCACCACAACATGGCCGTCCGTTCCCATTATTCCATATTTCACATACTTCGTTTTAATTTTGCTCTTTAAAAACATGACATGCTCAAAGACCAGATGATGATGTCTTTGAATAACTTTGTATAGATGCCCCCTCGGAACAATATCCAATATCAATAACCATCCTTGTCAACACGACGGTAGGGAGTTTGTCCTACCCACACTCGGAACGCAGCAGAGACATCTACCAGCGGAAGAACCCATATATACAACACGGCACCTAGACATTATCCAGTATTCACCTGAGGAAGACCTGGGGGTTCAGGTCGAAACGTAGCGATCTTTGAAAGTCTGACATCCACTGGATTTTAAATAAAAAAAATGTAAAGCCCATTTTTCTTAAGACTCACTAATACAGTCTCTCATAACTTAGATGATATTTATCTGGGGTCATTTCCATAAAACAGATCTGCAATCATTAAGAGTACTTCAGAAGAGAGCAATCAGAATTTTACTAGGTGCACATTATTAAGTGCCAGTATGATGCTTTATGAGATTGTGTGGGGGATGGAAAAATGTCTGTCCGTTTGTCTGTCTGTCCGTGTGTCTGTACATGTCATAACTCAAATATGCTTTATTGGATTTTCATGAAACTTACTGTATGCATTTATAACGTTCATGGGAAGAACCCTATTGATATTGAACCAAATCAGTTCACCAGTAACAGAGTAATGCCCAATTTAGTGCCTATTTTAATAGATTATATTAAAAAGGTGCCATAACTCAAACATGCTTTATCGGATTTTCATGAAAGTTGGTATATGCATTTATGACGTCCATGAGAAGTAACCTATTGAATTTGGACCTAATCGGTTCACCGGTACCAGAGTAAAACCCAATTTAGTGTCTATTTTAAAGGTGCGATAACTCAAATACGCTTTATTGGATTTTTATGGAACTTAGTGTACGTATTTATAATGTCCTTGGGAAGACGTCTGTTGATATTCGACCAAATCGGTTAGCTGTACCGGAATAATGCCCAATTTAGTGCCTTTTATGGTAATATATCGGAAATTTACGATAACTCAAATATGCTTTATCGGATTTTCATGAAACTTTATATACGCATTTATAATGTCAATGGGAAGACGTCTATTGATATTGGATAAAATCGGTTGACCGGTATTGGAATAATGCCCAATTTAGTGCCTATTTTATGGTGATATATTATTAAGAATTTAACAAATGCAAATCTGTTATCCTGACAACATATCGATTTACATACTTCATATACGGCTTTGGAATAGTTAGCCATGACACATTCCTTCGCATTTAAGCTTAGACGTACGGTGATAATAACGAAGTAAATTGGAAGATTTAATTATCAAACTATTCAGTGTTTATTTCGTTCATCAAGTTGAATACTGTTATATACAGAAGATATAAACTCTGAAATAATTAGGCCTACGTACATTAAGTGGAAATGTATTTTGTGAAATGTTGACATAATTATGTTAAGAATGTCTTATATCAGTGTATATGAGTTTGAATTAAGGTTAAGTATCAAACTTTAGACCTTTGTTCTTCTATAAGTCCTGCTTAATGAATTGGTCTGCAGCTTAACTCGGAAATCGATATCAAAAATAACTTATTCTCTGCAAATCATAATTCCAATTAACTTTTTACTGATTAAACAAAAGCATACTGGCACTTTGTTACATCAGTTTACATGATTTTATTTGACACCAACTCAGAGCATTTATGAACAATTGAAAATCCTGCCGTTTGACACCTTAGTTAAAGTAAATGCCATTACCTATATGCACAGAATAATACGTGGTAACATCCACAGCAATTTTCCAATAGAATATAACAAAGACATTCATAAGTATGAAACAAGGCAAAAACAGAATATATACCTCACACAATCTTCAACTGTAATATATGGGACTAAGGGATTAAAATATTATCTAATCAAAACATAATGAATTACCACAAGAACAAAAGAATATCTTAAATTACAAAAAATTTAAATCACCAATAAAACTGTTTTTAAATTCTAAGATTAATTAAGTTCTTTGATATAGTAATAAATAGATATATATATATATTTTTTTTAAGTTTTAAGTTTAAGTTTATTTTAAGTACAGATTGCTTACATTTGCAATACAGTTTCAATTGCTTATTGCCTATTGTTAATCAAATCAAATACAAATACAAATACACAAATAAACAAAAAACATTTACGAATTTCAAAATTAAAGTACAATACTTTTTAATTGATCACTATTAGACTATGTAACTATGTTTCACTTCATTATCTATCATTTCACTTCACTGTTATAAAATATCATTTTGTTTTATATTCCTATGTAATGTACCTCTTGTATTAATTAAGTGGAAATAGACATTAAATCCATGTCTGGGATATTAATACAAGTAAGAATCAGTTTGAAAAATTTTATGTCATAACCGGGATTTGAACACGGATCTTCGGCTTAACGCGCCGATGCTCTACCATTGAGCTACCATGACAACATGCCAGTACGACATCAAATTCCTCAACTGATTCAGAAGACAAGGCAGACCACGGGAGGTTTCTCCGTTGAGAACACGCATCCAATGGCGTCCTACATTTGTAGGTACTTTGAAGCCAAGTTATTATTTATATACTATTAATTAAGTGGAAATTGACATTAAATCCATGTCTGGGATATTAATACAAGTAAGAATCAGTTTGAAAAATTTTATGTCATAACCGGGATTTGAACACGGATCTTCGGCTTAACGCGCCGATGCTCTACCATTGAGCTACCATGACAACATGCCAGTATGACATCAAATTCCTCAACTGATTCAGAAGACAAGGCAGACCACGGGAGGTTTCTCCGTTGAGAACACGCATCCAATGGCGTCCTACATTTGTAGGTACTTTGAAGCCAAGTTATTATTTATATACTATTAATTAAGCGGAAATAGACATTAAATCCATGTCTGGGATATTAATACAAGTAAGAATCAGTTTGAAAAATGTTATGTCATAACCGGGATGTCATACCATTGAGCTACCATGACAACATGCCAGTACGACATCAAATTCCTCAACTGATTCAGAAGACAAGGCAGACCACGGGAGGTTTCTCCGTTGAGAACACGCATCCAATGGCGTCCTACATTTGTAGGTACTTTGAAGCCAAGTTATTATTTATATACTATTAATTAAGTGGAAATAGACATTAAATCCATGTCTGGGATATTAATAGAAGTAAGAATCAGTTTGAAAAACTTTATGTCATAACCGGGATTTGAACACGGATCTTCGGCTTAACACGCCGATGCTCTACCATTGAGCTACCATGACAACATGCCAGTACGACATCAAATTCCTCAACTGATTCAGAAGACAAGGCAGACCACGGGAGGTTTCTCCATTGAGAACACGCATCCAATGGCATCCTACATTTGTAGATACTTTGAAGCCAAGTTATTATTTATATACTATCAATTAAGTGGAAATAGACATTAAATCCATGTCTGGGATATTAATACAAGTAAGAATCAGTTTGAAAAATGTTATGTCATAACCGGGATTTGAACACGGATCTTCGGCTTAACGCGCCGATGCTCTACCATTGAGCTACCATGACAACATGCCAGTACGACATCAAATTCCTCAACTGATTCAGAAGACAAGGCAAAAATTTTAAGATTACTAGCCCAATGTTTTATGTAAAATGTGAGGATTTTTACCCATGTGTTAGGATGTAATTTATGGAAAACAGCCTTTGCAGGAAATATTGCTCATCCATTTCAAACTTAGTGCCTTCTGATGATTTCCCTTGGTGAATGCCTTATTATTAGTTTATAATTTTAGCTCTGAAAGGATTAATGTTTTTAGTAGGTTTAACAAACAAAGATAATAAAAAATTATGGATTTTTATAAGATTTTTTGAAGTTCTGCTTATTTTTGTAATTTTCATTTGTAGCCTTCATTTTCATGCCACAGCTATGTTTAACAGGTGCTGGGAGTTGAAAACTGGGCTATTGCAGATCCTGATTTACACACAGTTCCTCCTGATTATATGAAATGCAGTTCTCCAAACTTGGTGTGCAGATTTGCTGTAGGCATAATTGTCTACTTGTTCATCTATTTTATACAGGTCAGTAATATCAAGTAACAGCTCATTAACATTGTATGAAAAGCAGCCGTCTGTACTTGGTTTGCTCATTTATGGTGTGCTTAATAGTCTTCTTGTTCATCTACTTTATACATGTCAGCTACATAATTATTTTCACAAGTAACATATTAGTAGGTACCATCTTTTTTTAGACTGTGGGTCCATTTTATTTCAGTTATAGAATTTATGAAAATAATACGAGAGATGATGCATAAGTCCTGTTTGATAGCTTGTAATATTTGTTTATAAGTATCTCCTGTTTCCTGAGTGTGAGGTAATTGGTAATCAAATGTCTTGATTTGTTGAGCTAATCAATTATTTGATTTAGCTTCTCCAGTAGATTTATAATCTTTCAGTGTTCTGAAGACAGTGCTGCATGCCACTCCAGTCGATGAAACTTTATTTACTATATCTAATCGATGTGTGTGGATTGTCATGCAGTACAGTTTTGTACAAATTGATTATTTGAATTTTTTCACCACTACTTAATGCTCTACCTCGTGGATGTTTTTACACTGGTGCCTGCATCTTGGAGCTGCCAGGTTGAGGATTATCATCCATTTTGCAAAGTAGCACAAGTAAACTACTTAATTTCTAGTTCATTCACTACTCCTAATAGTGATAAATATAACACTATCACATTAACAGTACCGTAACATAAACAATAACATAACAAAAACAATAACAATGGCAATAATAATTAATAATAAAATAGGAATGATAACAATAATAATAATAACAATAATAATAATAGCAATAAAAATGGGTAAGAAGCGAAGATTCACTTCTGAAAGAAAACAAGGCACCACAAATACTACCACCAGACACTGCGTTTAATTCAGACTGATACAAGAGCAAGTGAAAGGCTGTAAACCATGCTGCCAGGGGTGTGTTACTGTCTCAACCAATAAGAGCCAGGAAGAAAAGGTGAATGACACAAAGAGGGTGTTTATGTTTGCTCCTCTGATGTTTCAAATGGAGTATAATAAGAGAGAATCCGACTGGCTCATGTGGGACAAAGATAAACACACAAAGTGTGTTCGAGATGCAATTGTGCTTCAAAAATTAAATCATTTTTATAAAAGGTTTGGAAAGAGACTGATGAATTTTGAAATACCTCAAGAGGTAAGTTTAATAAAAAGTACATTGAACCTACAACAGAAAGCACATCAAGAAACTCCAAACAGTTATCTTTTGTTGATAGTAACTGATGATATGGATAAACATCCATGAATCATGTATTGCTATTAAAGTAAGTAAATAGTGAAGTTTGAAGTGTTCGTATCAACTTAATTTATTGTATAGGAGGCTAGTAGATGAGCAATGGTAGGTTGGAAATGGAATTAGGTAAAAATGGACTGTAAGTTTCTGAAACCTTCGCCTTGCCTATACATGAAAGAACAAGAATTTGTAACCTTCTGGTGAATAAATGATATTTATTTTAACACTAAAAACTGAGATTATAATATACACTGAAAGATTGTTGAAGTTGATGCTTGAAGAATGGAAGATCTTGAAGAGATGAAATTTCTTGATGCTGATGATGATAATTAAAACTGTAGCAGTTTGTACTGAAGTTGAAGTTAAAGTTCCAAATAATGTTTATAAATTAATTATGATGAAATATTTCTTAAAGTAATAAATTACACTTAATAATGTGTAATGTGTTGATTGTCTATAAATCCTGAAGTTAGATGGATAAATTAAACACTTTGAAATGTGTTGGAAATGTTCACAAAGGAAACGGATATGTTGCAATGGCAAGCGTCTATATGACGTCACCTTTTGGCGTGCTTATACTATAGCGTCACCAAGCGAACAAAGAAAGTTTGTGAAATTCTTTCTTCACGTAGAAATTAGGTTTTTAATTAATTGAAATTGGTTTCAATTAAAAGTTAGATGTGAAGTTGAAGATTTTCTTCAATTAATAGATATAAGAAGTTAAGATATGTTAGATATGTTAAACGTGCCCACGCGACGCTATTGGTTGAGTGATATTAGTAATCAAATTTCTTATCTGAAAATTGATGAGTTAAAGTTGAAAATTAAATCCTTGCTGGATTGAAGATTGTAGCAGTAGTTCAAGCTTCCAGTTCCTTGGATACTGAAGGCTGATGATGATTGATGTTATTGGGAAATACTTTCCCAAAACAGGAGTGAATGAGAACCAACGTCTGCTTTCTTCAAACTCGACGTGTGGACTAAACTAAATGAAAGCTTGAACGCTTTACCGGCTTTCAAAGGGAAATCCCCAATAAACTTAGCAAAATTATATTTATAAGAAAATGCGTCACAAGTAATTCTGACGTGAAAAAATACTAACAAATGGAATGGACAATAACACCATGGATTTAAAGTATAAATCAAATATAAACACTATATAAAAAATCGATATAATAATAAAAACTTGCATATTTATATGAGAAAACTATATGAGTTTTTTGCTGGAAATTGGCAACATTGAAAATCGAAGCGAGTCAGTATCGATATATTGTCAGATTGAAATACACTCGCGAACGATTCCTCAATAATAGATGAATATCACCAAGCGAAACACACATGTAATAACTTATTTATTTCTTTTAATAAACAAATAATGGTTTTAAAGGAACAATATTAAATATGTAAGGCTGTGAGTATGATGCCAGACACTTTAACATTATTCTAAAGTCCGTGGAACGTAAATATCAAACGTGAATATGCACGTTTAAAAGTGGGGTTATGTTTGCTTAAAAACTATCTTATTTAGATCGAGTAATATTAAATTATGATAGATTATACAAAACTAAGTTCAGAATCGCAATCTACGTGTCAAATATTAAATCTGAACATAAATGTGGAAATATCTACAATAAAATGACTTTAATGTGATGTCGTAATTTAGGCCTATGTTTTGGTTACGAAAAATCATAGTTTTGCTTTCAAGTTTTGTGTAATTATACATTTATTTAAAAAAATATTGAGTATTGCTTCATTGTAAAAAGTTCCACTAATAAAATAAGACTATGCAGGAATAGAAACTAACATTGGGAAGAACACAGTGAAGTCATAATATATTTTATTAAGGCTATTTTATCACACTTAAACTTCTAGTTTAACTATTAACTGAAATAATTAATAGTGAAGTTTAAATGTGATAAAATAGCCTTAACAATATATCTATACAGGAATGTTGGATTGGAAATTAATACTGAAAAAACTGAGAGTGTTTGAAAACAAGGTGCTTAGGAAAATATTTGGGCCTGAAAGAGATGAAAATAGTAACTGAAAAAACTGGATAACAATGAGCGTTATCCAGGGCTAGGATTTATATGTTCTAAAAATTGTCAAAATATGTACATATATATGTACTTAAAAATGTCAAAATATGTGCATATATATGTACTTAAAAATGTAAAAATATGTACATATATATGTACTAAAAATGTCAAAATACGTACATATATATATGCAAATATATTTTGCAAAATATGGACATCAAAACAAATTTAACCACTAGGCACTACATTTTGTTACTTTTAGAACCTATAAAAATGCATTACAAATACTGGATTCATAAATGAAATTATTCAATTTTTTTTCAGATCACTTACTTTATTTGTATTCATTCATTGATTATTTCTGCTACCATAACAGTATGCCACCAAATGTTGTTTTAAATTTTCAAAAGTGATTTGTATTGGCTGAAGCTTCATTCTACTGCACATGAAGTGATTGGCGTGTGTTTAATATTCACTGATTCTAGTTTTACATTTGACGAGCTACTTAAGATTGCACTGATTTTACACATTTCTTCAAAGCCTGGATTTCTTGAAAACACATTGTCCACTTTACATTTGATAAGATCGGCTAAATGTCCACGTATACATTTGAGTTCATGAATCATGTTTTTCACAATGTCAATATGTCCAGGTAATGTCAGATTATTATTTTGTAGTTTCTGAATTATTTTTGTTACCGGTTTATTACAAAAATTTGATTCAATGTAACACAAATCATTTTTCACACATTCATTTCTGTACATAACTGTAAACTTATCCTGTGCTGCCATATTTTCTGTCACTGAAAACGACAATTTTATATAGTTTTACTCTTAAGAATGAAATATGTACGAATATTGCATTAAAGTCACTAAATATGGACAAATATTTATTTTACATATAAATATGTACTAATGTCAGAAATATGGAAAAATATGTAAAATAAATTTGTTTCATTTGAATAGAGGACAACATAATAGATGGAGATAAGTGAAAAAAATGTGCCTATATGTGAAATTAAGAAATATGTAATTAGTAATTACATATAAATCCTAGCCCTGTTCATAACTGTACTCTTCACTGAATATAGTAAAGGTAATTAAATCTTGGAGGATGAAATGAGCTGGACATGTTGTGCGCATGGGGGAGGAAAGACATAACTAAAAACTATTCACTGGGAGACTCAAAGGAAAGAGACTGTTTGGAAGACCTAGATGTAGCTTGGAGGACAATATCAGGATAGATTTAGGGGAAGCAGGATTTACGAGGGACAGTTGGGTGGAGTGAACATAGAATAGGGTTGAATGGCAGGCTCAGGTAAGCATGACAAGGAACCTCCAGGTTCCATAAAATAGATAATATTAGGATATAGGATATATCTATTGCCGTTGAGTGAGTAAGTATAAGTGTTTATAAGTACTAGAACCCTATGACAAACACCACTGACATTCTAATTTACTCTACTTTTGTTTTGTTGATGTAACTAGGCATTGTTCCATTTAAAAAATTGTATGTTTGCTCAAAAAGCACAAAAGTATTATTCAAATCTGTTTATAGGCTAAACATACGAGCCCCTGACTACCAATCAATGCTGTGAAAACCGTACATCAATAGCACTTTCCATGTCCAAAATATCTGCGGTGCAAGTTTTAGGTGATTCACTCTGTATATATATATTTTTTATCTTTTTATTTTTTTTATATTCCAAACTGTGATCTTATTAATATCTAGTTTTTTTTTTTTATCTATTTCATTTTACAACATTATGGTATTGCTGCAGTTGTAGTGGTGTTTGGTATTTTGTGTTGTTAATTTTGTTAGTTAATGACTTTAACCGAAACTTACATGTAATAAATACTTCACACTATTTAAATTATATTATTGAAATATTATAATGTATTTTTAAGTTTGCCCCACTTTTTTTTAGATATATTTACCACATGAAAATAGGAAGACCATGTGAGGTGGCTGAGGTGGTAACTCCTCGGTAGGTAGCAGGTTTCCAAACCCAGCCAATGTAAATGTGAGTTTTCCCCATTTGTAAAGGCAAATATTAGATTGAAATTTACTTAACACCTACCCCGAATATACTCTGTACATAGTCTGTTCATGAGTGTGTTTTCTTTAGAGGAGGCTGTGCATCATGTTGAGCATAGGACCAGGGAGTTTCAGTAGATGTGATCCATAGATTTGTCCCTTCCTCTGTGGACACTGAATTGTAAAGACCCACAAAAAGAGGAAATAAAATACAGTGAGTCCCACGCAAGAGTTGGCCAATGACGCGGGTTTCTGCGTCGCGGCTGGCACAGCTCCAACTCCCGAGCGATCGGGTGAAATATCTACGCAAATAATGCCGCGGTCGTTGTAATGATTCAGGTTCTCACATTTACAGTTAAAATTACAATGAAAATAACCACGTACCTCATCACAAGAGATGTTGGAAATGTTCTCCTCTTGCATCCAGACAATACTGGCACCTTTTTAGAAAATTTTCTTTCACGCGCATAAGTTCAGCTTCCAGGACAGAGTTACTTTCTCTTTTGATAGGCTTATGTGATATTGTCATTAAGTTCTTCTAACAGTATGTAAATATTATTTATGGGGAAACTTGAAAAATAAAGCGTATAGGTCAACTTCCCATACATAAGAAGAACTTAAAGACATTATCATAAGAAATTAATTCTATCTCGGAAGCTGAACTTACGCGTGTGAAAGAAAATTCCCTAAAAAAGGTGCCAATGTTGCGCGTATGCAAGAGGAGAACATTTCCAATATCTTTTGTGATTAGGTACGTGGTTATTTTCATTGTAATTTTAACTGTAAATGTGAGAACCTGAATCATTACAACGACCGCAGCATTATTTGCGCAAATATTTCACCCGATCGATCGGGAGTTGGAACTGTGCCACCCACGACGCAGAAACCCGCGTCATTGGCCAACTCTTGCGTGGGACTCACTGTAGTTAAAGAGGAAAATAAATATTGACAAATTTTTAGCAACTACAAATCCACTAAACTTATTAAACTAGTTTATTTATTTTATTTTATTGCAGTAAAATAATGACAGTTCTTTCATGTTTCCTGATTTTAAAAATATGAGGGTTACAAAAAAATAAATTACAACTATTTGTTTCTGTGATAATGCCAACCAGGGAAGAAATTTAATAAGTATACCGGGTACAATAAATTGTTATACTATTATTTAGTTTATTAATTTTGAATAACATAAAGATATTATTATTATTATTATTATTATTATTATTATTATTATTATTATTATTATTATTATTATTATTATTTTTTTTTTTTATTTTTATTTTTTTATTTTTTTATTTTATTTTTTTTTTTATTGGAGGCTTTAATGGGTATGCCCCATCGCAGTAGCGACACTACATACCTAGTGTTACCTACAATGTTTTGTTTTATAACAACTTAACTTACATATACTTAGAACTTATTCTCTATTGAATTACTCCAAGTTTATTGTCAATTTAACACTAAATAACTTCACTGTTTCACTTTCACTGACTTGATATCGACACTTATCACAGATTATTTTAGTGCACCCAAGTTTATACTCTGAATGAATAATTTAAATGTTCTTAGATGACTTTTGAACAACTGCTCTTTAGATACGGGCCATTTGTTGCGTTTAGATTCGATAGTTTTCTTCATGATGTCTCTTTGTTGTTTAAGTATAGGGCACCGATAAATCAAATGTTCTACTGTTTGTTCTTCTTATGAGCAGGTGCAGGTAGGACTTTGTATAATACCAAGCCGGTGAAGGTATGATTTCGTTAGTCCATGCCCCGTAATCATAGCTGTTAGTACAAAGTCAAAATTGATACGTGTTTTCATTCTTTGAATGACTGATGGAATGAAATCCCTGCAGGCTATTCCTTTGGTTGTATTAGACCATTCTTCTTGCCACTTCTGGATCCCTTGTTCTTTGATTTCATTGACGATTGTTGTTTTGGATTTTTTATTGTATGCATATTCTGTAACGTCTTCCAGTGCAGCTTCCTTGGCTAACCTGTCGGCTAATTCGTTCCCGACATGTCCTACGTGCGCTTTAATCCATGCAAAATGCACGACCCACTTCTGTTCTCTGAGGCTTCTGATTTGTTTTTGAATGTCTTCTACTATGTAGTTGTGTTTTGAATTGTTTCGGATTAGATCTATTGTAATTTGGCTGTCTGTGTATAATGCAATAACTCTTTCTTGTAAATCTATATTCATGCCTCTAAGTGTTACCAATGCTCTGAGTATTGCAATTTGCTCTGCTTGGTTGTTTGAGCATCTATCATGTAATTTTGCTTTGATTCTTTGTATAATAACTCCTTGCTTGAATATGATTGCTGCTGCTCCAACCTGTCCTTGTATTTTGCTTCCATCCGTAAAAATTTCTAGATGATAATCTAAGCTTTTATTGACTTCTTCTAAAGATATTCTGTCAGCTGGGTGGGGCCAATTTACTAACTGTAGAGGTGCATCGTAATCCGTAGATTCTGGTGTCATACCATGTGTTATCCTGTAAATTTTAGCTGTTTTTTTTTTTTTTTTTTTTTTTTTTTTCATATCTTAAACTTTATTATACAACAAGTATATTACAATTGAGATGAGACATAACAATTGCATATACATAAAAATGCATACACTTTAAACATGTTGCAAGGTCTCAGTCCACTGACTGTCCTTGCTAATAAAGTAGATAGTCTAATCGTCAAGTAGGTCTGTATGTCGTTTACGTTTTAATCTTCTACGGTTGCGTTGTGGTGGCATCTGGTGTGGAATCTGGATGAGCAGCTCATTCTGATGTTGCAGGAAGGAATGATGAAGTCTATTGTAGCTGTTGTGTAGAATGGGATCGACTTTAATGATTTGCAGATCGCGATGGAGGGTGTCATTGCGAACGTACCAAGGTGCGTCCGCTACTAACCTTAGAACCCGGTTCTGGATAGTTTGGATTCTTTTCACTTGTGAGTCTGAAGCTGAACCCCAGATAGCGCATCCATACATCCACATAGGTTTTATAATGGAGGAGTATATCAATCTCTTGATGTGTAATGGTAATGCACTTTTAAGTAAATGCTTTAGCTGGTGGATTCTATTTCTGAGTCGTTTTATGAGATCATTTATGTGATGTTTCCAGGTTAATTTGTTGTCCAAGATGAGTCCTAAATATCTTACTGTTTCTGTGTGGGGAACTTGCTCTCCTTGTAAAATGATGGCATAGTCCGTAGTCTTGCGTTTGTAGGTAAATTTGATGACCTTAGATTTTTTAGGGTTCATTATTATTTTCCATTTCATGCACCAATTGTCAATATCCTGGGTAAATGTCTGTAGTTGCATTGCAGCTTCGTGGCATGAGCCTGTACTTAATATGGCGACATCATCAGCAAACTGCGCTATTTTAACTGAATCACTTTTTGGAAAGTCTGAGACGTAGATGAGGTAAAGAAACGGCCCTATGACACTGCCTTGTGGCACTCCAGCATTTATGGATCTAGGCGGTGATTGCGAGTTCTCGTATTTTACTGAGAATGTTCTTTTGCTGAGGTAGGACAATATTATTCTATACATGGTATCTGACAAAACAGGTTTAATTTTGTGAAGTAGTCCTTCGTGCCATACTTTGTCGAACGCTTTTGTAGTATCAATGAATAAACCAAGGCAAACGGATTCATTTTCATAGGTATCTAAAATGGAATCTACTACTCTGTGAAGTTGTTGAGGACAAGAGTGACCTGGCCGGAATCCAAACTGCGTGGCTGGTATCATAGTGTGTGCTGCTTCTAGTAATTGAGGAAGAAGTAGTCGTTCAAAGATTTTAGAAAATAATGGTAGCAAACTGATGGGACGATAATTACTTGGATCATTTTTTAGCTTCTCTGGTTTAGGTATCATTACAATGATAGCATGTTTCCATCTTGTTGGAAAATAAGTCAAGCGCAATATGGCATTGAATATCTGTGTTAATAGGACCAGTGTTCTCCGAGGCATAGCCTTTAGTAAAGGTGAAACAATTAGATCACTTCCTGGTGCTTTATTTCTTGGCAATCTTTGGATTATATTTGAAACTTGAGCTGGAGTGAAAAGTTTTCCAAGTGGACTTAGTTGTAATGGTGCAATTATGTCTTCCATGACTCTCTGTTCACATGTGGGATTTATGATGGGATTTGGGTTAAACTGATTTTCTAATAATTCGGAGAAAATGTTTACTTTTTCTTCTGAGGAGCATAACCAAGAGTTGCCAACCTTCAGAGGAGGGATCCTGTCGATATGCTTAGTCAAGTACTTAGTTTTCTTCCAAAGAGAGCCATCAGATAAATTAATGTGATTTAAATTATTTTGAATAGCAGCACTGTGTTCTTCTTTCATAGCTTCACGTAGATTTTTCGTAGCTCTATTATAAGATGTTTTAAATGGAGGATACCGTGTCTGCTCCCAAAGCCTTCTGCATTTTTTCTTTTCTTGTAATAACTGATTGATGTGTGGTGATAACGTGTACTTATTTCTGGAAGTGGGATTTCTATTTTTTCCTGCTATTTCAGCAGCGTAGTGAATGTATCTAGTAAGTGCGCTTACAGCTTTGTCTATGTCATGAGGTGATTTCAATGGTATATTTATTTCAGTTATTTCTTCTAAAGTAGATGAATACAAACGCCAATCAAAAGGCCATTGTATTAGAGATCGCATGGCACTTGTCTTTAATTCAGCTGTTGAATTAATTGTTAGCATTACAGGATAATGATCAGAACTCAGTTCTGCTATTACTGATGGTACGCTACAAATGTGTGATATGCTTTTACATATGAAGATATCCAGAACATCAGGTGTTTGGCCCCCATCTGGAAAATATGTAGGTTCGACAGGATATAAGAAGTCGAATGACAGTTGTGTTGCAGCTTGAAGAAGTAAGCGTCCTCTGGGGTTGACTATGTTAGATCCCCATCTAGGATGTTTAGCATTAAAATCACCTCCTATTAGGTAATGTGTACCCAATATATGGCCTAAATTCCAGAGAATTGCAAGTGTAATTTTATTAACAGGCGCAGAATAGAACGATCCAATTTGGTATGTCCTGTTATTTAGAGTTATTAAAATTCTAGACATTTGGAGCTCATCTTCTATAACTGGTAGAAGTTCATCGTGAAATATGACATTTTTAACAAAAACAGCAGAACCTCCCTTCCTGTTTCCGCTTGGATGATCAGCACGATATATTTTATAGCCAGGCATATAAAAATTGATATGTGGACCTAGTTTTGTTTCAGTTACCAGTAAGATATCTATGTTGTAATATTCAAGAAACAGCTTTAATTCGAAATATTTATTATTTAGTCCTCTAGCATTCCAGGTGACCACCAACAGACGCTCATTTATGTTAGTATTCATTTTTTGGTTACTAGAACAGGAAGCACTTGTGTTAAAGTGTTGATAAGTGGAACCAATAATGACACAATATTATCAATTTTGTCAATCAGTTTGTTAAGTACTGCAGTAAAATTGTTTTCAGAGGATGTGGCGTTGCACTTAGTTGCATCAGCATAGGTATGGCTTGAATCGTGCGTTGTTTGATTTGTTTTAAAAGAATTTGTATCGTTTCTAGAAGCATTTTGGTTTGTTGTGGTGTATGCGTTAGTGTTTTTCTTATTTTCTCGCTGTGAAGCATTTTGCAAGCCTATGTGCACAGGGCAGCCTCTATAATTGGCTGTATGTTGCCCCTTGCAGTTAGTGCAAATTGGGGGAGCTGTTGGATTTTTAGTGCATTTGGAAGTGAGGTGAAATCCATCGCACTTAACACACCGCGATTTTCTGTGGCAATAATTTTTGCTGTGCCCATAATCCTGGCAATTAGCACACTGTATGATGGTACGCTTTGGTCTTGGAGGTTCTATTTTAACCACTGCATAGTAGAGGCGGTTAACCTCATAAATTTTGTCGTTTATGGCATTCTGTTTCAAGTCAAGAAAGAAAAGTGGGAGAGGAACCTTCGTTACAGGATGGTGAACTGGTATCATCTGCACTGGTTGGAACCCCATTTCTGTTAGCTCGGTCATCACCAGATTGACGTCACAAGAAGGATGAAGACCACGTATTACTACTCTGAAGTTCTTATCACTTTTAAGTTGATAAGAGTAAAACTCTGCATTCATTGATTCTAAATAGCTTGTGACACTGCGATAGGCGTCAATTGTTTCTACATTTAGTTTCACTTTATTGTCACTGATTGTCTTATGTTTGTAACAATCAACTTTCAAATCATTCAATGCCAAGAGAAGCTTATTCATATCTATCACATTACAAATATAGATTGGTGGTGGCTTATCTGATTTTTTAGAATTACTAACCTCTGTAGGTCTGTTGCTTACATCGATCATGTCTTCGTTTTCGGCAGCAAGAACTTCGTATCTGTTCTGCGTAGCGAATGGAGAGCTGCTATCCAGCTTAGGTTTCTTGGCGTTGCTCTCTGAACTGGTCATTTTATCTCTTATTACAAGAGATGGGCTGTTCATAAGCTCTGATTTTTTCGTACACACAGTAAATAACGATTAATTCACTTAATAAAACTATGTAACTTCAAAGAAACAAAATTAAAACTGTAAATAAATCAATTTCTTACGGAGCTTATGATGTCCACAATCGTAAACACAATCCAAAGCCTCCAAAGTTAGCTGTTTCTTCAATTGCAATGTAGATTGGTTTCACTCCAGCAATGACACACGAAGCTTCATATGATATAGTTCTATGTGCTTTAGCAATTTTGATGTTTATTATTCTCTGAGTCCTTTGAAGAAGTTTCCTATTCTTTTTCCTCTCTAAAGCCTGCTCCCAGACAGGTGATCCGTATGTAAGTATAGGTGCTATTGCACCTCTATAGATAGTTCTTAGAGCTTGGTGGCCAAGCCCCCATTGAAGTTTTGCAACTTTACCTAACATATTTGTTAGTAAGAGTGTCTTCTCCGCTGTGTAGCTGATGTGCTTATTGAAGTTGAATTTTTCATCAATAGTTATTCCAAGATATCGGAGTTCTCTGACTTGTTCTAGTGCTTTATAATTCAGGTATATATTGATTGGTACATCTCGTGCTTTCCTCCTCCTGGATATTAGTAAGACCTTCGATTTTGAATCGTTAAATACCACCTTGTTTTGCTTGGCCCAGTTATCTATTTTTTTAATATCTGTATTAGCGTAGTTTTCCGCTTCTTTGTTGCTTTTTCCATTTGTAAGTAGCAATAGATCATCAGCAAATGCCACTATCTTTGAATGTTTTGTAAGTTCAAGGTTGAGAACTGAATCGTACATTATGTTCCACAGACCAGGACCGCAGCTCGAGCCTTGTGGACATCCCCGGGTTACCTCCTTCGTAATCTTACATTCGTTTGTTTGTAAGGTTGCTGTTCTATTACTAAAGTAGCTGGTTATTAGTCTGTACAAATTTCTAGGGCATTGAAGTTCTTTAAGATTAAGCAATATACATGGCCACCAAGCTGCATCAAAAGCACCACGTACGTCTAAGCTGATGACTACAACACACTTCTGAGTTTGAAGACTGTCTTCTATGAAATGTTTTACAGCCATGGCTGCATCGACAGTTCCTTTCTGAGGTGTAAAGCCGAACTGATTTGCATTAATCATGTTGTTCGAGTAGAACTGATGTAATACCCTATTGATCAGTAGTTTCTCCAATACCTTTCCTCCCACATTGATCAGACTAATTGGCCGATATTTATCTACCTGCTTGCTATGTTGTTTACCCGGTTTTACAATGGGTATAATATTGGACTTTTTCCATTGATTGGGGAAATAGCCTTCTTCAAGACAAATGTTGTATACAGCCGTGAGACATGATGGGAAGCTGTTAAACACTTCCAGAAGGATTCTGCTTGTGATTATTATTATTATTATTATTATTATTATTATTATTATTGTTATTATTATTATTATTATCTGATAGAGGTGACACTAATGACGGCTTCACAGTTGTCACTAAAAAACATAGGGTTAAGAAGGCCCCGCTAATAGGAGTTAGGAATTCTTCCTCACTACCAGTAGTTGCCAAACCGACTAAACGTAAAGCTTTATTCGTGTCACGTTATGGTAACACTGTAAAGGCAGAAGATATTGCAGAATCCCTAAGTACTCAGATAAAGCTTAAAACATTTGCAGTCACAAGGCTGAAAACTAAATTTAATTCTTATGCCAGCTTTCATATTTCTGTTTGTGAGGAAGATTTCCCTCTTATTAATAATGTAGATATCTGGCCAAGCGGGGTGCTGTTTTTTCCATTCCGTGGCCGCCTACAGGAGGACCAGACTTATTCAGAAACTTTTGAACAAATCGCGCCCACCAGTCTGGTAGGTAGCCCTACTACGAAATCGCAGGGTAAAACTCCTGAAAAATCCATTAGATCTTCCCCTAGGAAGATTATGGATACGCTGCTAGCCAGAACATCTTCTAAAAGCAGCCTTGGAGGGGGCTCTCCTTAACCCTAAATGGCAAATAGTTGTGATTATATGGATCAGTCTATGTTTAGTAATAGCAATTTAGGCACTGAAATTTATTACCAAAATGTTCGTGGTTTAAGAACTAAATCCACGGACCTTTTTGACAATACAAACACAAATTAACCCAACATCATTTGTCTTACTGAAACATGGTTAAATGATGATCATTATGATCACAATTATTTTCCTGAAACATATCAGGTGTACAGATCTGACAGAAAATATTCACTAGTTAGCCAAACTCGCGGAGGAGGGTCCCTAATTGCCATCAACAACAGTGTCAGGCATAAACGTAGACCTGAATTTGAACAGACAGATGAATGTGTGTGGATTGAGTTAACTCTCAAAAATGCTCAGCCTATTTTAATTGGATGCCATTATTTTGCGCCCAATACGAGCATCGCTGTATTTCAGCAATACTTTAATTTTCTTGAAAATAATTTAGATTGTAACAATTTTCAGGTCATTTTACTTGGTGATTTTAATATCCCTGGCTTCAATTGGCTGGCAGGTGTTGCACCTAATTTATATCATTATCATAAAATTAAAGGTGAAATAGTACACCAAACATGCTCTTTTCTAAATTTGTCTCAAATCAATGACACTGTCTCTAGTAATAATTTATTAGACCTAGTTTTTACTAGTCTGGATGAGATCACAGTATCAATATCAGATTACGCACTGGTGAATATAGATAACTATCATCTCCCTATTGTTATGAATTTAATAAGCCAAGTGAGCGAAGGTACTCAGTTCCCAACAGAAAGTTTATGCTATCACAAAGGTGACTATTATAAACTATACAACACATTAGCTTCATCTGACTGGTCCACAGTGTACAATCAAAAATCACCCGACACTGCTGTCGAAAATCTTGCATACTTAGTTAGTGATGCAATTAATAAGTCAATCCCTAAAACATTTGTTGTTAAATCAAAATATCCGGCTTGGTTTTCAAGAGAGCTCAAATTATATATAAGGAAAAAGAAACATTATCATCGACTTTTTAAAAAACACTCGACTGATTTTTATTATCAATGTTTTTCAGATTACCGAAGATTAGTAAAAGTAACTATTAAAATTGATAGACAAAAATGGTACAAATCAATCGATCAAGATTTAAAGTCAAACCCTACTAAATTCTGGAGTTATGTTTCGAAGTTACGAAATAAAAATGATCCCGTATTGCACGTTAAAATGAACAATACCATTGTTTCAGAACCATCAAAGCTAGTGAATATTTTCGCAGAGCATTTTGAGTTTATAAACAAGCCCACTAATGCAGTACCGGGGCCCTATGCTCAAACTGTCACATCTGAATGCCTACATGTTCCAACTATCATAAATTCTGATGTCTTGGTAGCTATTCAACATTTGAAACCATCTAAGAGTTCGGGACTCGACCAGATACCAAGCTTTATTGTTAAGGGGTGTGCCCCAATACTGACACCCGTTCTTACATATGTGTATAACCTTTCGCTAGAAACAGAAACTTTTCCAGCAATGTGGAAAATTTCTGCTATCAGACCGGTACATAAGAAAGGCAAAAGCAAAGAAGTGGCGAACTTTAGGCCCATAGCCATACTAAATACATTTTCTAAAATTTTTGAAACCATCATACATAAACATGTCTCTTTCTTCAGTAAAAATAAACTAAATGATTTTCAGCATGGTTTTACCACAGTATAGTATAACAGTAGTGAAGCTCCATACAGTTTTTTCAACCGGCGCGACTGCAGCGCTCGTAGCGGTGAGCAAGAACCACACAATATGTTACATTGTTGCTTATGTAAAATGTCAACAATATTTTATGGAAATGCTTGTGGTGCTATAAATTGCACCAACAGCCAAAGGAATTCTCCCGATTTATCTTTCTTCAGGTTCCCTAAAGATCCTGAGAGGTAAGCAAAAACAGTTATTTGTGAAATTAAATTGCAAATTTGTGATTATCATGCTTGCATCCATACTAGTGTATTTACTCCTATTTCTTTTAATTTTAGGAGCAGAAAATGGCTTGTAAATGCTATATACAATTAATTATTTTTATATGTATATCATAAATAAAAATCCTAACGATGCAAAGGTTTCTAAATATATAGCATCTTTACAAATACCCCACCTGACCCTACTAATTTTAAAAATGTTTTAACACGAGGTTATGTTAGGCCTATATAATTGAATTTAACAAAATTAAACTGTCGAGAGTAAAGATAACGTGTTTAATCCTTTACTTTTTAATAATTTATCATGTTTAACAAAATGAAGAAAAAGACAAAAGTGTTTTTCTATGGGAACCTTTCGTGTGCAGTTAAAAATTTGTCCACCAGAGCGCAGCAGGGTCAGAGGAGGTCCTGCAATCTCGTTTTGCCATATGCTTATGCGTATCAATAGATGTGAATAATGTTGGCTGTCCTATAAAAACTGGCGATTAATAACGTTTAAGTTATATTCCAGAAATCAGATACCTATATTCTGCTTAGGAGAATGTGAGATCGCCAGAAAAAGTATTGATTTGTTAAAAGAATTAATGTCTGTCTGAAGTAATAATTGGTTGTAATTGTTATGTTGAAAAGAACCCGTGGGGTTTGTCAGCAAAAACAGCAACAATAATTATTTTGCAGTGGCAGAGACATGTGTAGCTTAGAGACAAATAATTCAAAATTTTTAAGTTATTCCTGTATATCGCGGTGGCATTTTTATTCGTTAAATGGTGAAGAAATAATTCAAATTTTATGAAACGTATTTAAAGCTTGTGGTACAGTACATCACAAAGAAAACATCCCATCTTCTTTAGATTTATAACCATAGGCGTAAATATGTAAAAAAAAAAAATTCTTTATACTGTAAATCATTTGTAAAAAGTAATTTAGGTTCATGGTTGTTTGCTTTCACAATATTCTGTATGTATTTCAGCTTTCGGTTATGAATTTACTGTGTGGTAGACAGATGCTAGTATTTGATTAATACAACACAGTAGTTATAGAAAGTAAAGATTTGGATATAAATGTGTAAATATTTTGTTCCTATTATCATTAATATTTTATAAATAAATTTATGTTACGTTTGCTTGCTTCTAAATAATATCCTTTAGAGGCTTACGAATAAGACATGCTCCAGAATTATAGCTGTCATTAAGTTTTTGTGTGGGAAACAAATGCGAATAATAGTATTTGAATAGTGTATCATATTAGTAATAGAATGTTCTTTTCATGAAGTCAACGTAATTAGAAAGAAGCTGCAATGTCAAAATAAGGTAATAAGGGAATGGTTTTCTTGTGATTATTACTATAGGCCTAAATGCGTAATATTTTTAACGTCAACGCCCATCCATAATATAGGTTCATACTTTTTGTTTTAGAATTATATTACATAAGTTTCAGAATTATGGCTCGCAGGGAATTGTTATTCATCGTACTGGGTTCTCATATGCTAATAATTCAAAATACTATGTTCTCTTCGATTCGAGTTAAAATATCTACGTGCATCGGTAATTCCAGTTCTAATAGTGTGTTTTAATATAATTAATGTGCATTATAAAAGTGAGTTGTATATAATAACAGTGTAATTGATTTATTTATCTTTTTATTTTTTTGTATTTAGAGGGGAAAATAGCCAGTGCCAATTGCCAGTATAGAAAGGAAAAATATGCTTTGACGTCTTCTTTATAATAATTTTTTTTAAATCTTCAATTTACAAGAGCCACCAATGACTGTAAGAATAATTTAGTTTTGCAAGTGTTTCAATTTTACGGTTTGTTTTAATGTTTGCAATGAAAAAACTTACAAATTCCGTTTAAACAAAATATTCATAATTTTATTATACAAATTATAATAAATGTGAAACAGAAATATGTGAATGTTTCTTATGAAGTTAATAAATTAAGTAAGTTGTATTTATCAAATACTGTCCATACCTTCTTAAGAAGTAATTTTATATCATAGTTTGAAAGAGAATAAGTGGTTGAGTTTCCTGCTGGGCGAACTTTCTGTTTAAAGCAACAGAACATAACTGAATCTTGTCCATTTGATGAAGATATTGGAAACTTGACGTTCTGTTGTAGATAATGAGAATACTACTTCTTGTTAAGTTTTATTCTTTGTAAAAATGATTAAGATAATGAGTCAATTCTGAGGATCTGAAAGTGTTGAGCGAGGAGATTTGAAGGAACTCATAGACTATTAACTATTAGCATCCGTTTAATCTTCTTTATATTTTATAACCATATATTTCGTAAAGCATATGTGTACTCCTCTGTTTTACACAGAGGATCGCCACAACATGTTTTCTGGCATTCTGACTGATGTTTAAATAGTCTGTTCCATTATGTTCAATGGACAGCAGACGACATGCTTGGACCTCTTTTGACCCTGCTGCCACCTATCGGGAGTCGCTGACAGAAAGGTTCCCATTGCATCTGATACTGACCATAGGCCTATCGTGCTATATGCCTATAGAACTTTACTTTCCCCCCTAATTTCTGAACTAGTACTACTACATGCTTATTGAAATTATTAAGTTTTCTTATTTGTCAGAATTTTCAGTGTAAGTACAGTATATGTTAGTAGTAGGTCAATTAAATTCTTGAAGATGTAGGGATGTAGCTTATATGGTGGATGGAAACCGGTCTGATACTTTATAAGATATACAATGTCATCGATCTTGAAACTACAACTTCTTTACATTACCATAAAGTCTATGATTTGGTGAGTTCACCAGTATGCCTTTCCGGTAATAATCTCGTTCTGGTAATTTTAAAAATAAGAAGAAATACAGCCATATATTCGTATCTTTCCAATGCTGGAAATGGCTGTTTGCTAGTTCCATCCTGCTGGCCGCTTGGGGTGCTAGTGTCGCACGATCTGTCAAAAGGATGCATTTTCCTTTCATTAGAGCTTCGCTACTGTTATACTATACTGTGGTTTTACCAAGAGCATGTCTACAGCAACTAATATTATAACTTTTCTCAATGACAGATTTAAAAGAAATTGCTCACAATCGCAATCAGACGCCATATTTTTTGACCTGAGCAGAGCATTTGATGTAGTTAATCATGATCTTCTTGTTAAAAAGTTGAGTAATTTAGGTCTACATAACAATTGGTTTTCAAGTTATTTAAGAAACAGATCTGCTCGGGTTAGAATATCTAATTATCTTTCTGAGCCTTTTCACATACCAGATGGTGTACCCCAGGGGTCAGTATTGGGTCCCTTCTTGTTCTTAGTTTTCATAAATGACTTAGCTAACATACTAACATGTAAGAAAATAGCATACGCTGACGACCTATGTATATGGAATAAAATATCTACGGCTTCGGATTGCAAACTATTGCAATGGAATATTGATTGCATAAATCAATGGTGCAGCTCAAATTTTATGCTGATTAACACCACTAAGACCCAGAGTATGATATTTAGCAGGAAAACAAATCAAATAATATACAATTATCGTCTTGGCCAAAATATAATAGCACGTTCAGAAAATATAAAATATCTGGGTGTGTACTTAGACTCGAAATTATACTTCCATGTCCACATTGACCATATTTTCACACAGGCTTTAAAAACTCTTGAACTAGTTCGATTGATTTATCATAATTTAAAAAGCATAGAGTCACTAATTACTCTTTACAAATCTTTAATTCGTAGTGGCTTAGAATATTGCAGTGTTGCATATAATAGCATTACTGTATCTGACAGTAATAAGCTGGAACGAATACAAAGAAAATTTGTTTCCCTTATACGTAGTAAGTTTAACAGAAATCTGGACTACGAGGAAATACTTAAGCTATTAAACCTGGAAACATTATATAATAGGCGTATTTCAGCAGATGCTAATTTCATAGCTAAAGTCTTTCGTGGGGAAATACATTGCAAATTAATTTTGGATAGCATAGGGCTCTCTGTCCCATATGCACGAGGAACAAGAAATCGAACAATTTTTGCTGTACAACAGCCCTATGCAATTCCTTCCAACAGAATGGCTATCGCTTGCAATGCCCTATTTAAAAATTCTGATATATTCCACAAGCAGTGATTATTATTATTGTTATTATTATTATTAATATATACACACAAGACTGACAAGGAATCATTCATTATTTTGGTAAAACGGCCATATGCTGCTAACAAGAAATGACATAATCATTTAATTAAAGAATGCGACCTGCTTCCTCAAATACAAACAAAGTAAATTTTACTAATGATGGTTTCACGGGCTATAAGCCGAGTAAAAGGATATATTGTATCCAAGCTTTCGGTCGCTGACATCTCTGCGGCCTTCCTCAGGGAAATGAGTGTAGAAAAGTGGGTGGAGAGAGCTTATATATGTTTGGAGTGAAAAAAGAAATTCTGTGATTGGAGGAATAGGGTTGGCGTGTGTCGGCCAATCAGAATGCGGGAATTTTCTTTATAGTAAAAACATTGAAAATTCCCGCATTCTGATTGGCCGACACACGCCAACCCTATTCCTCCAATCACAGAATTTCTTTTTTCACTCCAAACATATATAAGGTCT
This sequence comes from Ectobius pallidus, assembly GCA_964059195.1. Classification (NCBI taxonomy): domain Eukaryota; kingdom Metazoa; phylum Arthropoda; class Insecta; order Blattodea; family Ectobiidae; genus Ectobius; species Ectobius pallidus. The sequence continues at coordinate 57,838,224 of CAXKWD010000007.1, read as the reverse complement.
CTCCACCCACTTTTCTACACTCATTTCCCTGAGGAAGGCCGCAGAGATGTCAGCGACCGAAAGCTTGGATACAATATATCCTTTTACTCGGCTTATAGCCCGTGAAACCATCATTAGTAATCAACGCCGAGAAAGCCTCAAGTCTTATGTAAAGTAAATTTTGTCTCTGCAATGAATTACATCTCTGGAATGTGCTGACCACACAATGTTGACATAGCTGGCTTAAACATGCAACTCAACCAGAAATGTCATATGTTTCAACTAAAGACCACACAATCAATGAGGTTAAAACTGCAGCCAGACAGTCAGATGTCTACTTATGTTTTATTATGTAATTCCTGTTGCATATGTCATTTTATTATTATTGTACAATAATATCACTATAACTATCATAATCATAAATAACATTCCATTATCATAAATCATCCTAATATTATTTAGAAGCCTACTGTTTAAAATTTGTAAAAAAATTGTATGTAGCTTCTTTAAATAAATAATTGAAATTGAAATTATTATTATTATTATTATTATTATTATTATCTTTATTATTATTATTATTATTATTATTATTATTATTATTATTATTATTATTATTATTATTGTTATTATCTGTATCAGACTAGAGTCAAAGACAAAATTAGAAACATCAATAGCTCCTTACAAATGAGTTTATGTCCCTAATTATCACATACACATATGCATAGTCATATATCACATCTATAGTTGTTTGGTCTCCCAAAGAATCCACCACACACTGGCAGCAAGTGGATGGTACCAAATGCCCTCAGTCTCACTATGAGAAATCTGAACTCATCTCAGTTCTGTGGCAAGGTCTTCATGTGTCAGAAAACATATCCCACTCAATAGCTGTTTCAATTTTAGTTTGAGACAGATATCACATAATATATACAGTAGAAGCCCTGTATAACGCTGTTGATGGGGGACATGTTTTACCCCCGAGTTATAAACTTACCGCGGTATATCGAAATGTGATCGAAGAAGTGACAAAAATCGACCCCGTGGAGGGGAACATTGGTTCACTAATAAATTACAGTGTTATACAGCAATATAAAATACAGTAGTTTTAAAAATTACTCACCAGTTATGCTATTTAGTCCAGTCCTGTAACTGTTCTCAATTTATGGCTCTTCTTTTGCAGATGGGGAGCGAGAATATATCATGACCTTCCAATTGTATATTTTAAAATTTTTTGCCTGACCTACCTTATATAAACAAAAACAAAAATGTTGTTAATGATTGTTACAGTAATCCTGTTATTTGATTCATTTTTTGAGCATCCTGTTTAGAGTGTGAAAGTAAAGAATGGCATAGTTTAACCTGCATTAGGTATTTATTTAACTTCCTTATGTTATTTTTCAGTGGATTTTTACTGTGGCAATATATGAAAGATATATAAAAAATGTGGTCCAGGAATTCGTTGACATCTGTTCCATGGCAAATATTAGTGTATTTATTCTTGCATTGGAAAAATATGGTTTTTATATTCATGGGAGATCAGCTCATGGGTTTGCTGATACAGATATGCAAACAATGTTAGGACAGCTACAGAGAGAAGAAGAAGATCTTTGTGGCCATCGTGGGCTGCTGCCAGGCAGTGACCAGCAGACTTTCCACATGGCAATTCCTCTGCAGCTGCGAGCATATTACAGGAAAGTGATGGCACCAATAGGTTCTGTAAGTATTTTGTAGATATTCTTTTTCTTGCTGCAGCTATCTTACTATAGAGCGTTTCACGTTAAGAATGCAGCATTGGTTATATGAGGCAGTCATTTCCACCCCTTCCCTCCCCTTCACATCCCTTGTTATCTTCTTGGGCCATCCTAAGCCCGTACAGGCCGAAGCTAAGTGACCTCAACAAGTAGTGAATTTTACGAGTGGCAGTGGTACAATGGCAAGTCATCGGAAATGTGGGAAAATATTAAACAGTGAATGTAGAAAAATGGTATTGTCTGTCTTTGCAAACCTGAAAAAACGCAATGAAGAGAAAAGTATACTCTGGTTTGTTGGTGAAACTGCTAAAGCTACATCAATTTCAGAACGTACAGTTTATAAGATCAGGAGTAAGGATTCACAAATTTTGATTAGGCTTTTTTGTAATAAAGTTAATGGATTAAGAGTAGTTTTAGAAATGCTTCCCCATCCAATAACACCATAGGACTAGGGCTAAATAAACTACTCTTAGGGTATTAATGGTCATACAGTTATGGAGAATTACAAATTGATATATTGCTTTCGTACTTTATTACACATGTATAGAATGTGCTTATCCCATTTCAAATACTTAATCCTACATTTCACTATACTTCACTATACTTCCTAATATTTCACTTATGTAGATATTTAAGGAGGAAGGCATTTGCAAACCGTAAGGTCTTCACAATGAGAGTTATGGATTATTAATTTTAAAAGTTCAAGTGGAATTGTTTTAATCCAGAAACTATTAGGGAGGAAGGCGTTAAAATAGTTTGAGTAACATTAAGAGAAAGTTAAAATCCAACCACTTCTTTATCGGATTTATACCTGCATTAACATTTTTGTATGCATCCTCCCACGTTAATTCACTGAAGATCACCACCGTGTCATCAGCATAAGAATACGAGTCTCCATTATACTTCTTCAGTTCTGTTTTAGATAGGCTGTTATAAATAAGATTGGTCCTGGAATTGCTATTGACATTTGCTATTGATTTAATTTCCCTTATCAGTTGATTATTATATCATTATTTCTATCCTTTAGGTCTATAATTTAGTCTTTCCTCAAACAACAGTAACGTGTTTTGTTAAATTATAATCATTCTGCAATATTTCATTTGCCCGACTTTTAGATAAAAGTGTGCTGTATGATTCATGAGGGAAACTGTACTCTGCAAATGTAAAAGAGTTCAACAGTACTAGTCCAGTAGCGTAAAACAAAAAAATTAGACGAATCGGAAATAATTGCTACTAAAGGTTTTATTGTTTTAATGGCTTCATTTGTTGCCCAATATGACTATCCTAGGTTTTCCCCCTCGGCGGAGTTGTGCATAAGTGGTGGGGGGTAAAAATTTGGCCCCCAAAGGGGTAGTTTTTCGGTTTTACGGTTATATCTCCTAAAGGACTCACAATATCGAAAACATAGTGGTATTAAAAGTTGTAGGACATTACATTCTGCATTGAATGAGACTAGACACATATTATGTGGACAATCCGTTCCCATAATACTGCTCATCAAAGTTGGACAAATTTTACATATTTATGAAAAAATTTCGTTTTAAGCTCTGCTTTTTGGTAATATCATCTAACTTAACCCATCTATCAATAAAGTGGTCCATACAAAAGTAATAAAGGAATAAATTCTGCGTTCGATGAGATTAAAAGTGAATTTATCGGACCACCCATTTCCGTAAAGTTCTAAGTTATACTAAAGTTTGACCAACTCACATTGATTGTTATGTTACCCTTAACTTCCCAGCGTCCGAACAAATAGAGTAATGAATATACAAGGATTCAAGTGTAAGGTTACCATTCATGGGGAGGATGTACCAGTGAACCCTGAAACCATATTCCACCAGATAGCACTCCTCAAGAAATCCGATGAACAGCTTAAAGAATTCTTCCATTATGAGCTGGCACCCTATCCCCTCTCTCTGTTCGATGCAGTTGGAATGAGGAAGACTCCCAAGTCAGTGTTATATGACTTCTTCACACCACTGAATGAGGTAAAGCTGGAAGGAGCAGCTTTTGTCATCGATGGTGGATTTCTTCTCCACCGGGTTGTGTGGAAGAATGGTGAAACATTCCACTTAATCCTAACCAGATACGCTGACTACCTAAAAAGACACTACAACCGAAGTGCGACAAGTGTGGTGTTTGATGGCTACCCAGAAGACCCAGACCCAGACCCAGAAGACCTGCCCACCAAGAGCATTAAATCTGCTGAGCGCCTCCGCCGAAGCAAAAGACATACTACTCCTGAGGTCATCTTTACCGAGTTAATGGTGGTGACCATGACTCAGGAGCAATTCCTTTCCAACGACAGAAATAAAGCACGTCTTATTAGCTTGCTTACTGAAAGACTTGAAGGTGAAGGCTTCTCAGTCAAGCAAGCTGATGAAGACGCAGACCACCTGATTGTTGCCACGGCTCTTGAGGTATCACAGGAACATGAGAAGGTTGTGGTAGTTGGTGAAGATACAGACCTCCTGATCATGCTAAATGCCCTAGCCACACCATCAGCAAAAATATATTTTTCAAAACCTGGAAGAGGAACGACCCCAACAAAAGTATTTGGTCCCAACAGCTTCGAACTGGCAGACAACATCAGAAGGCCACTCTTATTTCTCCATGCCATAAGTGGATGTGACACAACTTCGGCACTCTTCAGGCAGGGCAAGAAGAAGGTGGTCAAGTTGTTGGTCGAAAATATATGTCTTCTTGAAGATATAAAACCTTTCTTCGAACATGACACTCAATCTGAAGCTATTGCCGAAGCTGGCCTACAATTTTTAATAACCCTCTACGGAGGTAGGGCAGGAGATACTTTAGATAAATTACGATTTGACCTATTTTCCAAAGCCCTCGTGAAATCCAAATTTAACCTGGCATCCCTACCACCAACATCCGAAGCAGCCCGCCAACATTGCTTGAGAACTTACTTACAAGTACAAATGTGGTTAGGACACCAGATGGATCTGCTCCTCTGGGGATGGCAGGCTTCAAAGTTTGGACTTGACCCCGTTCCTACCTCCAAGGAACCAGCTCCACAATCTCTTCTCTCCACAATTTTCTGCAAGTGCAACAAGGGGTGTGCACATGGTTATGGGTGTCGGAAGGCTGGAATCAATTGCTCATCGATTTGTGCCAACTGCAAGGGGAACTCCTGCACTAACTCCCTCCAACCAGATGCAACTGACGAACCAGATGTTGACGAAGACCTGGACTGCATATATGGGGCGACGACAATTACAGACTTTTACGAGCCGTGTGATGGGGTGAAGGACTCCTTATCAGAAATTACAGACTTTGAGGAGCTGAGTGGCCCAACGACAATGAAACGTCGATGTCTTTAAAATTGTGCATCTACCATTTTTCCCCTTTTCATCTTCATACTTTTAACTACAATTTTTGTTATGAAATAAAATTATCACTAATTGATTTGAAGAATAATGTTTCTTTTCTACAATTTTCATATTTTATATATTTACTAAGCACAAGACTACTACAATGGAGTGTTATAGTACTATGTTTACACATTGTAACCCCCTCCCCACCCCTCACGGTCATCGACAACAATATACAACTCTTCTTCAGCTAGGCTCCAACTTCTGCTACCCAGAGGCTCTGAAAATATGACCAGGGAGAGGGAAACAAAAGAACGAAGAGCTTGGAAGTGCTTTCCAGCCTCTTCGCCTAAAAAGAAGTAGACCTTACTTCATATGGAAGCTAAATTATAAAGTATATTGAAAATAAAATAAAATTACATCAAAAGTATGAACATGACTTAGACAGTGGACAAAATATGTGTGCACGAAATATTAAAAGCTGAAATAAAGACACGGGTACAATTATATTATCAAGACAAATGGACTGAAGGTCCCAAATAAAATAAAACAGTTTAGGGTGAAGCCCTCTTTCAATTTGTTAAAAGATAAATCCTGTAAAAGAAGCAAATTAGTTTACATACAAAATATTTCCCTTTAAAATAAATAACATTGTCCGGTGTGAAGCACCTCTTATTAAATATTTCATCAATCTAAATTAAAATTTCTAATCATGAACCCAAAAAAAAAAAATACACACAACCGAAAATTAAAATCTATGATACAACAATTTACACATGGGATCACTGAAATAAATAATTTCATATTATTAATGACAGAACTTTAAAATACAATAAACCCAGCTAATAAAAATTCCAAAGACGAACATACCTTGAATCACTCCATGCATACAACATAATCTGCGCAGACATAATACACCCATCCAGGTTCACACATGCTGAAGGAACATCAAGGCCTAAATACAATACTGGCTTTGCTATGCATTTACTAGGCCAGGCTCATTTGCGACATGTGGGAATCAAATACGGAGAACAAAGAATAAAATACAAAAGAAATAAATTTAGAGAAAGAACCACATGTTTCAAGGTAAGAAGAAGCCGTAGGAACTGCACAAAATAAAATTAAGATAAAACCTCCACAACAAATATCCCAGCATGCAATTAAATTACCAGTCTAGCATAATTTACATTACATACAAATGGTGGCCACACAATTTATCTAGTTATATCACAAACATCTTCCATGCGAAAACAATTAAGATAAGATTACTGACTTCTACAACACCACCATAACCAGACAAAATGCCAGACACAAAAACGCATGCTTGGGCAAACCTAAAATCACATATTTACATTACCATGCAGTTCCCACATATCAACAACTTAAATCATATTGTACAACGATAGCACATACCTTGAAACATGGTCCAAAAGAAGGAAGAGACCGAAAGGAGCCTACCCAATTGGTGGCAAAAACACACTAAATCGTTACATGTTGTTCTCCGGATCCTTAGTAGGCAAATGAGAGCAAGGGAAAGGCACGCCTTCCTTTTTATAGAGATATGACAAATGACGTCATCGCCCATACTACAGAGACCGCCATCATGAATTCTTATCCATTCAAACATACTGTTACAAGCTTGAAAAACAAAACGGAATCGAAATTGGTAATTACCAATCTTGCACATTAATATATACACCTCAGGAAACACACGCCGACTGAACCAAAAGACCGCATTGCGACAACAGCTAGCAATGATGCCAGACGGCTCTAAATAGGACAGTGTTGCTGAGAACGAGAAGAAGGAAGGGCAATGACTCAAGGCCAGCCCCAATCAGCTGTTTGCTGGAAGAAACTTTAAATACTTTTTCTCTGCCTATCTCTCATCATACTATTATTGCGTAACTCTGGGCTGGATAAATTTACCATTATAATTTAAAAGCTCTCACTTAAAGAAAGAACACGAAACTGTAGCAATTAAATTAACATTTGAAAAATGAATTGCTACAATCTCAAGCCCCCAAAGTGGAATATATGGTCTACATTTATTCCACAGCAAAGTCAGAACTGTAGCAATTAAAATATCATATGAAAAAAAATGAATTGCTACAATTTCTAGCCCCCAAAGAGGAATATATGGTGTACATAAATTCCACACACTAAAGTCAGAACCTTAGCACTGAAAGAATGGTGTCCGAAAACTGATGAGGCACACACCAAGAATTGGTCCGACCACTTTAGGAGCACCGAATAACTATGAAGTATCATACCTGCATACAAGGGTCCCCTTTACTTGCATACCAGACTTCATGTTTCACTAAGTGTCCAGACTTCGTGCTCGCTGACCGTCACTGATGCCTTCACAGAGACGAGACGCAAGGCGAGATACGTCTGCAAGCCTCAATCAGCAACAGGTCAGCGGGTCAGAATCCAGATTCTGGTGGTAGGCCCACAGCTCAAGGCACCTCAGTGATACAGGATCTGCTTCAGCGGAAAGGCCAACCTGTGAACATAAACTTAGCGGCAGATAACTGAATTCACAAAAAACCAACATGAGAAATAACCCTTCCTAACCTCATTACTAAAGAAAATTCAAATTAAACTTTTGAAATCTTATATCCAATAAATTTACATTGATCATGAGTGCGAAAATAAAATATTTTACTGTTTCTATCAATTAAGAATTTCCTAACCTTATTCCATACATGAGTCGGTTAGTTCCAAAACTCAACATGTCCATGTTAATCAAAGTCTTGAAAAATGGGGAAAAAACTATTAACGACATTAATACTGGAATAAAAATTATGAAAAAAATAGGCTAACTAGAAGTAAGTGATATTAGCTGATCTACAATAGAAGTAATAATCCAGAGTTACACTGCCAACATTGTGGAACTTGCATTATCTCAATTTTTAAAATTTGTGGACATGTTGAGTTTTGGAACTAAGCGACTCACATGCTCTCTCTTTACTCACAAACTTCACACAAAATACATAAGAATTGCTTCATCAATTAAACTTCCATACACTCTACCTAACATAACCTATAAAATAATGACTTAACTTAGCAATGGGTTTGTTTCCAGGAAAAAAAAAAAAAAAAAATGTCTAATTCTAGGTATTACTCCAGGATCATAGTTTACCTGGTATTATTATACAAAGTCAAATCGGGAAGTTACTTTGGCCCAAGAGAAGCAGAAAGATGCAGAAAGAAGCCCCCATATGCCTCCTTCTACTGGAGTCTTTCACAGCTTACTTGTACTGAAAATCTCAACATATACTATGGCGAAAGAATATAAAAGACAAAATCAAGGCTGTGGAGGAAGTCAAATCATTAATAATCATTTATATCTTCGCAGCAGCGTTCCTATGATTCAGAGTGGAGCTTACCACTCCGACATAACGAGCGGACATTCAGAAAAGTCTCCTCCTAACTATCGAACAAGACCACAACATCTCTAAGAACATAACTACCAAGGCAAAAGACAAAACGATCTAGTCCTCAGGACATAAAGAAACAGTAGGGAATATTCTCTCCATTCCAGGCAATAGAAATCCTACAGTACGGTTAGCATTTACGCTTAAAGCAGCAACAATATCTCAAGGACCTAAGTGGGCGTTGTCCCTACAATAGGCATGATTGGAGAAAACTCAGAAGGTCCCCATAAAACCACTGAGCTAAACTCTCCCCTAGAGAATTGTCTATGAGGCTGCGTTCAAAGAAAACTCATTCCGAGCATCTCCGAACAGAAACAATAGAAAGAGTGCTCCAAAGGTCACTGGTGGCCTCCCATGACCCGACTGGAATCCTTCATCAGTCTAAGCCACTCAATCCTACAGTATAGATAATTCAACTGCAACACATGCAGTTCTGCCACACCCTTCAAGTGCAGGTAAACAAAACTTCTACATAACCTAACTTCTGACTGGTCACTTTGCATTTACAAGTTTGTTTAAACAGAAAACAGCTGATCTGTGTGTGATCCACCTCGGAAACCGTTATTAATAAGTCACAGTAAGTCCTAAGTCAGAAATGTCAGTCGATCGTCTATTCTTCAGCTTCACAACACACAAAACAGATGCAAACAATGTTCTAAACAAACTTCTACTATGTATTACTACTTCATTGTTTTAGACAAATCCGATATTTAAATATTACTTTAAAACTCCACTGGCAGAAAGATCTGGCCAGAAACAGCAAGCCTATGCTTAGCTGCATTAGAGCAAAGCCTAATTTAAATGAAAATTTCCTCAATTAACTAGTGCTATGACAGAAATATAAACAGAGTGACTACCAAGGAGATGGGACACTACACATCTGCCACGACACTGCAGAGTAACATATCACACTGGGAAAGCTAGCTTTGTAACAGAAATAGCCTACACCATTAATAATAACAAAATAAAAGAAATAAACTCACCGAATAGGCTATTACTAAAGACTGGCTGAACTAGATTACTCCTACAGAAAATCACAATCTACAGGAGCTTCATTTTCCCCTGGAAATGACCTTCACAAGCTGCTGCAAGCTTTATCCCTGATTCTGCTGCAGGCTACTGTCTACTGGTGCCTACTGACAGCTAGCAAGGCTCCGGAAAGCCTCACACCATGGGCAAGGAGTGACATGAAAAATAATATATACAATATTAGTTCTGGTACATGGAAACAAACCCACAACACAATATAATAATACCCTTTTATCGTAATTAAAAAAACCCTACATCAAATAAAATTCAAATTTTGGACTATTTTTACTCAAAGATGCACACAAAATTTCCACTGTCATGACTACAGTTTAACAAAAAGGGCACAAGAAAGCAGCAAACATGGAGAATCGAACAACCACGCTACTGCTTACCAGTTGTAACCCCCTCCCCACCCCTCACGGTCATTGACAACAATATACAACTCTTCTTCAGCTAGGCTCCAACTTCTGCTACCCAGAGGCTCTGAAAATATGACCAGGGAGAGGGAAACAAAAGAACGAAGAGCTTGGAAGTGCTTTCCAGCCTCTTCGCCTAAAAAGAAGTAGACCTTACTTCATATGGAAGCTAAATTATAAAGTATATTGAAAATAAAATAAAATTACATCAAAAGTTTGAACATGACTTAGACAGTGGACAAAATATGTGTGCACGAAATATTAAAAGCTGAAATAAAGACACAGGTACAATTATATTATCAAGACAAATGGACTGAAGGTCCCAAATAAAATAAAACAGTTTAGGGTGAAGCCCTCTTTCAATTTGTTAAAAGATAAATCCTGTAAAAGAAGCAAATTAGTTTACATACAAAATATTTCCCTTTAAAATAAATAACATTGTCCGGTGTGAAGTACCTCTTATTAAATATTTCATCAATCTAAATTAAAATTTCTAATCATGAACCCAAAAAAAAAAAATACACACAACCGAAAATTAAAATCTATGATACAACGATTTACACATGGGATCACTGAAATAAATAATTTCATATTATTAATGACAGACCTTTAAAATACAATAAACCCAGCTAATAAAAATTCCAAAGACGAACATACCTTGAATCACTCCATGCATACAACATAATCTGCGCAGACATAATACACCCATCCAGGTTCACACATGCTGAAGGGACATCAAGGCCTAAATACAATACTGGCCTTTGCTATGCATTTACTAGGCCAGGCTCATTTGCGACATGTGGGAATCAAATACGGAGAACAAAGAATAAAATACAAAAGAAATAAATTTAGAGAAAGAACCACATGTTTCAAGGTAAGAAGAAGCCGTAGGAACTGCACAAAATAAAATTAAGATAAAACCTCCACAACAAATATCCCAGCATGCAATTAAATTACCAGTCTAGCATAATTTACATTACATACAAATGGTGGCCACACAATTTATCTAGTTATATCACAAACATCTTCCATGCGAAAACAATTAAGATAAGATTACTGACTTCTACAACACCACCATAACCAGACAAAATGCCAGACAGAAAAACGCATGCTTGGGCAAACCTAAAATCACATATTTACATTACCATGCAGTTCCCACATATCAACAACTTAAATCATATTGTACAACGATAGCACATACCTTGAAACATGGTCCAAAAGAAGGAAGAGAACAAAAGGAGCCTACCCAATTGGTGGCAAAAACACACTAAATCGTTACATGTTGTTCTCCGGATCCATAGTAGGCAAATGAGAGCGAGGGAAAGGCACGCCTTCCTTTTTATAGAGATATGACAAATGACGTCATCGCCCATACTACAGAGACCGCCATCATGAATTCTTATCCATTCAAACATACTATTACAAGCTTGAAAAACAAAACAGAATCGAAATTGGTAATTACCAATCGGGCACATTAATATATACGCCTCAGGATACACACGGCCGACTGAACCAAAAGACCGCATTGCGACAACAGCTAGCAATGATGCCAGACGGCTCTAAATAGGACAGTGTTGCCGAGAACGAGAAGAAGGAAGGGCAATGACTCAAGGCCAGCCCCAATCAGCTGTTTGCTGGAAGAAACTTTAAATACTTTTTCTCTGCCTATCTCTCATCATACTATTATTGCGTAACTCTGGGCTGGATAAATTTACCATTATAATTTAAAAGCTCTCACTTAAAGAAAGAACACGAAACTGTAGCAATTAAATTAACATTTGAAAAATGAATTGCTACAATCTCTAGCCCCCAAAGTGGAATATATGGTCTACATTTATTCCACAGCAAAGTCAGAACTGTAGCAATTAATATATCATATGAAAAAAAAATGAATTGCTACAACATCTCCATTACGGTGTTAAAAGAATCAAAAAATTCTTTGCCAATTTGCTTTATTTTTTTTTAAACGAATGGTATTCAAGCACAGATATATTATCGAGCATTGGAAATCACCCAACTACCACCATCTTCGAGATACAGAAATTCTGTAACTTTGAGAGGCGATATCTCAGGCTCTAATTAACGTACGCAGCCGGTGATAAGCTAAGAACACTCACCAGAAACAGCTCTTTAACATGCCGAATTGATCACTCAAATTAGTTGAGTGAAAGGAAAGTTATGCGCGGACAATCAATTTTTATAAAACTGAAGAGGGGAAAAAAGAGAGATTTTTATAATAACAAACAAAAAAAATTTTGTTGGAGGTGGAAGAATTTCTTCTTCTTTTCTTAATTTTTTAGAGATATTTTTAGTTAACAAAAAAAATTGATGGGGGCTAGATATTTTCTTCTTCTTCTTTCAGAAGTGCTGCAGAGTAGCATGGGTCCACTAGTTTTTCATAAATATGTAAAGTTTGTCCAAATTTGATGAGCAGTAGTATGGGAATGGGTTGTCCAAAAATATGTGTTTAGTATCATTCAATGCAGAATTTAATGCCCTACAACTTTTAATACCACTATGTTTTCGATATCGTGAGTCTTTTACGAGATATAACCATAAAACCGCAAAACTACCCCTTTTGGGGTCACATTTTTACCCCCATCACTTAAGCACAACTCCGCCGGGGGGAAAACTTAGGATAGTCATATTGGGCAACACATGAAGTCATTAAAACAATAAAACCTTTTGTAGCAATTATTTCCGATTCGTCTAATTTTTTGGTTTTACACTACTGGACTAAATGTAGAAGTTTATGGAAACGGGTGGTCCAACAAATTCACTTTTAATCTCATCGAACACAGAATTTATTCCTTTATTACTTTTGTATGAACCACTTTATTGATAGATGGGTTAAGTTAGATGATATTACCAAAAAGCAGAACTTAAAACGAAATGTTTTAATAAATATGTAAAACTTGTCCAACTTTGATGAGCAGTATTATGGGAACGGGTTGTCCAAATAATATGTGTCTAGTCTCATTCAATGCAGAATGTAATGCCCTACAACTTTTAATACCACTATGTTTTCGATATTGTGAGTCCTTTACGAGATATAGCCTTAAAACCGCAAAACTACCCCTTTGGGGGCCACATTTTTACCCCCCACCACTTATGCACAACTCCGCCGAGGGGGAAAACCTAGGATAGTCATATTGGGCAACAAATGAAGCCATTAAAACAATAAAACCTTTAGTATCAATTATTTCCGATTTGGATTTTAATTCTACTGGACTATACAGGAAAATCCCTTTTTCCGAGAATAGTGTAACCTTGTCCTTCAAACTCTGCCTGCAAGCAGTATTGTAACAAAGCCTGGAATAGCCCCGTAAGATCAATGCTGCATTCTTAGCATGAAACAGTCTATAGCACTTAATGTCATGGTGGCTATTTTGTGGGTATTACCAGTTATCATATTTTAAGTTTAAACCAAACTGAGTCGTACATTTTTGGAAGGGTTGCTCAGAAGCATATTAAAAGATTCTTTAATACCATTTCTGCTGGACCCAATAAATAAATATAGCTCATTCAGCAGTCATGTTACCTGGTGTCACATCAATAAAATGAAAACTCCCAGTAATTCCTTGCACTTGATTCAAGTTCTTACTATTACAGTTACAGTGAAAACTAGGTATGTAGGCCTACTTTATTACAGGAAATGTTGTCCTACATCCACAAATTTCTAGTATTTCTGGGGGAAATTTCTGTTCACATTCATGAGTTTATCTTCCAAAATTGAGTTAATTTCTTTCCTGCTATTTTCCCTTAGTTCTTCTAACATGTGAAGGTTTGTTTTCCTAAATTTGTTTACAGTTTTTTGCAAGGTATTTCTGTGCGGAGCAGGTAGTCCTGGAAATTCTGTTCAAAATCATCATCTAACTTCGCTGCAAGAATCTTTTTTCATTTAAAAATTGTACATAAAAATTCTTTGAACTGATGTGTATGCATGTCAAGGCATTACGCAAATTGTATAAAACAGTAATAACACTTATAACACTTTATAAACTACAGAAAAGTAGTAATACCAGGTGACATGCTGAATGTACTGTATAATATTTAAACAGATAAGCTAGCAAAATAAATTTTAAGTTAAATAACTTAGTAAGTTGTTCTGATAATACATAACAGATTATTTATTTATTTATTTATTTACGTTCTGTGAAATCAATGTACATTGATATGGAACATATCAATATTGTATTTAATATGTTTAAGTGAGATAAATGCTAAGCAATACAGCGTAGATCTAAGTAATCAACATAAATACATGATATTATAAAATGTAGAACATTAGGTATTTCATTGATGAGCCTTTGATAGAGTTGTGCGTGTATAGCTTATTGATTAACACAGACATGATTGCAGTATTCCTCAATACTATAAAAACATGCATTATAAGAAAAAAACTTTTTAGTGATCTCTTCAATTTATTTGCACAATGTATATTTTTCAAATGGTGAGGTAGTTTATTGAACAGGTTGATTCCAGTATATTTTACTCTTTTCTGGAACAAGGATGTGTTATGAGAAGGGATAGACAGGTTGGTTTTATGCCTAGTATTGTAATTATGGATAGTTTTGATTTTTTAAAAATCCTCCATGTGTTTTTTGACATGTAACAGAAGTTCATATATGTAAACAGATGGTAGAGGCATAATCTGTAGATCCTTAGATATTGGTCTGCACGAATCATTTCTATTTGCTCCGTATATTATTCTAACGATTCTCTTTTGTAATCTAAAGACTTATGACTGCTTCCCCAAAAGATGATTCCGTATCTTAAGTAAAATATTTAATTTCCATCAGATAGATGCTATGAACATGCGCAAAGTAGAGAGTCCTGATTGTGGGTAAGTTTGTAAATTTTTTAATGTGAAACATTGCGTAAGTAAATTTTCCTAGCTTCCTATTAATTTCTTTGATGTGGGGGTTTTAATGTCAAATGTTCATCTATGTTTATGTCTAAAAATTTTATGGATGATGTATAATTAATGGAGTTTTCAAATATATTGGTAGGTTTGGGTGGATTGTTATTTCTTTTGTGGTGAAAGGAAATAGCTGCTGATTTACTTTCACTTAAAATAAGGCCATTTGTTTTAAACCAAACTACTAATTGTTGTGCTACCGTATCTATTTTGCATTTAAGCTGATGTTCATTTTTACCTACAACCAAAATGTTTGTGTCATCTGCAAAGAGTGTGGTGTATTCTGAATCATTGTTTAAGGGTAAATCATTAATAAATAATATAAAGAGAAGAGGAGCAAGGATTGAGCCTTGTGGGACTCTGTATTGAGCTCGTTTCTTTTCCGAAGTATATTTTTCTAGTGTTAGATTTGTTTTGTTGAAGTGGGTGATTTCGACGACTTGATAGTGATTATAGATCCCGCACGAAATCTGTGCCGATTGCCTAAGTCATTGCATTACGTTTTCGTGGGGACTGTAGCGTCGATTGGCCTACTACCTATCTCTCTCGCACAACAGTACCTCCCTTTCTATTTTTAAAGGCCAAGCTACCTCTCTCTCTCTCGCACAATAGCATGTCTCTCTCTAGAGAGTAACGGTCTCATCGGCACAGATTCCGTGCGAGATCTTTAGAAAGGTAAGAATTGAACCAACTCAGAGCTGTTCCTTTTACCCCATAGTTCTCTAGTTTATTAAGTAGCAGATCATGGCTTATTATGTTGAAAGCTTTAGAATAGACCAATACAGCTGTGGCCGGAGTTAAAACTGTATCTAACGTATTCGATGAATTTGTATACTGCAGTTTCGATTGACTTTCCTTTTGTGAAGCCATATTGATGTTCTGATATTATTTCACAGTGGGCCATGAAGGACTCCATTCTATTAAGCATTGCTTTTCTGGGATTTTGGAAATCAGCGATAGAAGGGTAATTGGACGATAGTACTCCAGCATATCTTTGGGGCCTTTTTTGTATACGGGTTTAATAATTGACGTCTTTAATATATCTGGGAATTGACCTTTCAAGAGTGATAGGTTGGCTAGGTGGCATAAAGGATCAACAAGAGATTTGCTACATGATTTGATTAAGGAGGCAGGGATTCCATCTGTACCCAATGAGTTTTTACTAGCATGGTTTTTGATAATGGTAATTATTTGATTTTTTTCTACAGGCTATAGGAATATAGTTTTGTTGTTTAGATTAAATTTAGGTTTAACGTGAGGGGCTGTAGGTTTTAAAGATTGATTATGTAAAATTTGTTTGGCTATGGTGTAATAATGATCATTGAAGATTGTAGCTAATACTGTAGGATTGAAAACTTGACTGTTAAAGGCATCTAATAATGTGAATTGTTTAGAGTCAATGCTGACTTTATTGATAGATATTTCTTTTTTAATTACATCCCACATTGCTTTAGATTTGTTGCTAGATTTATTTGTATTGTTATCATTGTACTTATTTTTTGCTGGTACTAATACTTTATTTTATTTTTGTTGTAGTTCTTGGTATACAGGGTTATACTAGGGTCAAGGGATGTTTTTGAGAATTTTGATAGGTGCTTTAATTTTTTGCTAGAGGTTTTAATACCTGATGTTATCCAGGAATTCCTGTGTTGGTGTATTTTAACCTTAGTGATGGGAATTGCGATGTCCATTTGGTGTTTTAAAATATTTAAGAAATCCTCGCCTGCATAATTAACTGATTTATGCTGGTAGACACTTCCCATGTTTCTTTATCTAGGAGTAGGTTTAAGTAATTCATATTTTTTTTGTTAAGTTTCCTGGCATATTTATATTTCATTGGTGGTGTTGCTGTACTTTGAGAGAATTTCGTGTGAGAATTGTATATACAGTAAAACCTGTCTTAAGGACCACCCCTCTTTAGCGACCACCTCCTTTAAAGACCAATTTTTCTAGGAACCGACAGTAAAACCCATAAGGCCAATGTTATTTGCACCCCTATTAAACGACCACCCCTCTCCCCGACCAACGACCAGAGTTTCATTTTCGTTGAACTCCTCTATAACGACCAAAATCGTAAAGAATATTTACTCAAATGGTAGGCATTAATCAGCATTTGAACAGAAATACTGATGTGGGCACTGCAAGACGTCTCTTCAATTTTCAATACAGTACTTTTACAAGAGTGATGGACAGAAATGTGATATGGTTGAACAATGCTTTGGGCTGTTTTCCCTTTCACGTTCTGGGAAATACCTTACAATAGACAGCATACAAGTACCGTATAGAACACATTCCAATCTCCTACCTCTGACCTGCTTGTATCAGTACCCTTAAGAATTCATGCCTTTATTATCTATATGATCGCAGTGACTCGGAGGGGTAATTCTATTTCTTATGAAAACGTTTATTCAATGGACATGAGGGGATTTCTGAAATTCTCGATTCTAAGAAACGTGCTGGACGAGTCCCTTTCATTGTCCTCCAAGCAAAATATATTGTAGGGAAAATAGACGTGTCTTTCTTTTCCTGGAAAACATTACCCCGTTATACTGAAGTAGAGGATCGGAGTTCTTGGCCTGCATAGATTAAAGTGTCTTGTTGTGGTGCAATTTGAATTACAGTATAAGTAAGTAATAATCAACTGTGTGTTACATAATACACATACTGTACTGTACCGTATTTATTCTATTGTATTATCAGTTTCAAGACATAAAAATGCATTCCCCCTATTAAGAGACCACCCCTCTTAAAGACCACATTTTCGTGGAACCAGCGGTGGTCGTTATATAGAGGTTTTACTGTATCTATTGATTGAGCGAAGCAATCATAGTATCCCGGGTCAAAAACTTGCACTATATATTGTAAGTCTGGCCTATTGATAAGATTTTGATCTATTATGGACTGAGAGTGAGGGGTTAATCTACGTAGTGGGCATATTGACTATCGCTTTGAGGTTATAAATTAGCATAAGTTCAGTTAGTTCTGGTTTGGAGAAATCAATATTTAGGTCACCCATTAAATATATTGTTTTATTGTCGTGGTAGTTACAAGTAAACTGAATTTAATTTAATTTGGTGTTGTAAAGCTAAGATGGTAGCAGGTATGCAATAATTATACAACATATACAAAGAATGAGGTTAATAAGCGTAACAAATCATAAACACTACCAGTGAGCTGAGAGGTATAAATAAACAGAATATAATGGAAAAGAAGGGTGCCCTAGGTTACGAACAGGACAGCTTTATCAGATTTTCATGAAAGTTAGTATATGCACTTATAACGTCCATGGGGCGAAGCCTATTCATTTTGGACCAAATTGGTTGACTGCTACCGGACTAATGCCCAATTAGCAGTTTAAAAATAGCAAATAATCACTATTGCTATACATAAAAGGCAATGTTCCTATGTGTGTGTCTAAAAACGTTCCTATGTGTGTGTCTAAAAACTACTGGACCAATTTATGCATGGTTTTTTGCAAAATGATCCTCATTGTCCAGAGAATGTTTAAAGCTACTGAAATGTTTGGTGTGACCAATAGAAAGAAAGTTAGGGCCTAATTTCTGAAAATATTACACTGAATTCATCAAATGCAATTCAGTTCTCATGACAACAGTATTGTTTGCAGTGTTCACAAAGAGCTTTGGAAGTTGCAATACACTGTGCTTTAACAAATAAATAAGAGATGCTATCGATAGAAATAATTTCTGTAAATCTATAATGAAGAGTGAAATCCATGTAAATAAATATCAGTTGTGATGCATCACATAACTTTCTCTATCCTGGACATGGACATATAATTTTCTCACATCGCATTTTGATTTAGAATAAGAGGTCATGTTGCAGAGAGAGCTTTTAAGTTGTCTCAGCCAGAGTGTGTGCCAACTATGTGTAGCGAGTATGCTGTAAAAAATCCTATCCACTGATACGTTATTCATTGCTCTAATTTTTGTATCATTTGAGAAATATTGTTTATTTCATGCGCTAATCATGCCAAAAGGGACAAAATAGGATGGACCATTTTTAGTCCTATGTGCGCAGTAAATTATTGCATCCCAGATTTCTGGGCAAGAATTTGTGAAACTGAAATTAATTTTATTTTGATTTTAACCCCGAAACGGTTGTATGGCAACATGAAAGTGGGAAAGAAAATAGCCTGTAAAGAGAGTAAAATGTTACGTTACCGGAATTTCTGTTTCTTCTTATTTCAGTCTCTACCAGGCATGGTGTGTAAAAGTAATGGGTTGCAAAATTCTAAGTCCTGAATGAGCGATAAAAGCCATGTCTAGCATTTTCTGAGGGAGTAGTTTAAGTGTGTTAAGTCATTCTTCTTCCCTTCAGACTCTAGATTCCTTATATATAAGGACTTACAGCTTGTAAATAAAAAATCCTCCATAATTTAATATTAAATTGCTCACAAAATACCAAACCCAGGCGATGATGGGCCTTTTAACCAAGTGTGGCGAACTCTCTCACTGACATAATTGTTTGCCCACTTCCAGATGAGCCAGAAATGTGAAATTTCACATGCTTATAGCTTATAGTCTGTAACTGACGGAAATATTCCAGAAAGTTCTCATTTATTTATTTTTTACCCCTGAAAAATATCAAATGGCAGACACAACTTTAAGGTTTGTGCATACCTTTGGAACCTTATAGTAGCTGAACAGTAAGTCATATAAAAAAACCGATTTCACCAGCAATAACGGATTTTGAGAGATCAACAAGTTTGATCTTATGACTTTCTGTCGTATCTCCATCCGTTATTTCTTAGATAGAGTTAGAATTTTTTATTCCAAATAATTTTTTTTTTTAAATATTTTCCTCACATTATGTAATTTTTGACACACTTACAGGACAGCCAGAATTGTAAAATTTGACAGGAATATTGTCACATACAACAGCCATAAGTAAGCAAAATTTGGTGTTTCTGGCTGCTCCATAAGTATGGAAAAACTGGCTGGATAGCCGTGATGTCATTCACACCTACGGCAGTCTTATTATCCACTTATGAACATTGATGTTTACTCACTTCCAGATGAGCAAGAAACTTGAAATTTGACAAACTTATAGCTGTTAGCCTATAACCAATGGGAAAATTCCAAAAAGTTGAAAAATCTGTAATTTTATCTCCTCCAAAACAAAAAGTTTTGACAAAAAATAAAGGAATAGACCTGTTATTGACATGAGGAATTTGTTGTAAATCATTCTGCAAATATTCCAGTTATCCCACTTATTCCTTCACATGTGCTTATCAAACTTTCTCAAGATACCGTGGTCTAAAACTCAATAGTTTCTAAAAAATGGCCTATTATGGATGTTATTCCTTTTGTATTGGGAGCATTATCAAACTAGGGCATTTCAATGTTGACACTGTATAATGTAAGTGAAAACACTTGTATATACAGAACATTTATTTTTGTTTCCACAGGTTATTCATTCAACGAAACGACTTTCTATGGCAGGAACAGGTGGCCTGAGGTCTAAAGTGTTAACAGGAAATATGGAACGTAGTATACATGCCTATCATAATATGAACAAATTCCTTGCAGCATTTCTTGAGCATGTAAGTATGAAAACAGCTAGCAATACTGATAGTCTTAAAATTTCACTATTTACAAATGTTATCACTGGAATAAAATGTTGTTAATCATTATGTTGAATGATTTTCCATTATTTTTAGAAATAATTTTTAAACTATGGTAGCAAACCACCAGTAATTTCAAAAAGATCATTTTGAAGCAGGAAGCACCAGAAGCATGGATGAAATTTCTTCTAATTTCACAAAGATTAAGGAAAATGTTAGAAATGAAAAAGAAGTAAACATGACATTAATTTCCAGGTTAGGTTAAAATAAATAAATTTAGTTTTCACAGTATTTATGTGGTATATAAAAATATCATATTTGTGCAAATGAACAACTTAAATATAATTATTTTTAATGGAAATAATAAATAATTGATCAAATATTGACTTATATATTGTAATAATTTCTACAGCATGGGAAATGATTCTATCCTGATTTTTACAGCAAACTTATGCAACTTTTACTGTCTGAAAACAACAACTCCGTGGCGCTACATCCCTGGAGGGACTTGGCCTACCACCCGACCGCTGCGTCATCTCCCGTAGGCAGATGGCAGGATTGGGGGGCATGTGGTCAGCATGCCGACACCCACGGCCGTTAATGGTGGTTTTCTTGACCGGAGCCGCTACTTCTCTATCAAGTAGCTACTCAATTGGAATCACGAGGCTGAGTGCACCCCTGCCAGACCTGCCTACCTCAGAAAAATCCGAGGAGGTACCGGGAATTGAACCCGGGCCGACAGATCTGTAGTCAGCGACTTTAACCACAAGACCATGCCGGCGGACACTGTCTGAAAACACTTGTCCTAATATTGATTTGTCCTAATATGATTTGTTACAGAATAGGTAACTCTACCATGCATATAAATAACCATGTACTGTAAATTATTTCTGTAATTGTAATGTTCAAAATAGTTTTAAGAATTTATATGTGTTTCAGAAGGTGTTATTAGTTATTAATGATTTCTAATTAGCTGTAAATTCTCATCCCATTTCTGTAACATTTCTCTGTATTATATTTTCATACTAGTTATTAAGAATTCTAATTTATTGTTTATTCTCATTTCATTTCTATAATTTTCTTTTGTATTATATTCATGTTACTAGATATTAAGATCTCTAATTTCTAAATTCTCATTTCAATTCTATAATATTTGTCGGTATTTATTAAGATTTCTAAATTGTTGTAAATTCTCATTTCATTACTGTAGTATATCTCTGTATTCTTTGTAATATATTGACTATGCTTAACACTAGTTAATACTAGTCTATGAGCAATAGAGTATTTGAATTTGAATTTGATATTAACCACTGTTCTAAATTTTCTGGAATTATCACAGAAAAATGCTTGAACTCAATGTGGACTGGCTGTTAGGTTTAATGACATTCCTTGGTGATACGCCATGGTCATCGGCTATCAAGCAATGGTAAGAATATATTATTTTGCGTATATTATATTAGAAGTGTTTGGTTTTCTTCCAGGCCTTAAAGGATTTGGATTATGAAGTAAGAGAAAAGACATTTGTTGAATCTCTTCTTGATATTGAATTCACTGAAGTATTTGATAAAGGAGTCCTTTATTCAGGTTAGTTGCATTTGTTATAATGTCATTGGGTTATATTGTGTACAAATCATTGGAGGTCCATATTGGTATTAAGGCATGTATATGTGTATGAGAAAGATGCAGTGATGTTGCATCAATTTGATGTGCAGTTTAGCATTACATTGGGCTAAGCAAGCGATACACTCATAGCTTCACCTAAGGTACACATCTGTTTGAATCCTTAAAGTACATTGTTGGCTGTTGTACTGTTCATTCATGTGTCAGCAGAGAATTGCTTATTCCTTGAAACAGTTCCTCCTAGTGTGAGAGTTTCTGACTCCAATTCATGAGAACTTTTAAAGAAGTACAAAACTTGGACTTTGGGAGTGTTATTTTTTGGATTTTTCAAAGAAAATAAGACTTTTTGTTATTCCTTCTACTCCCCATAGACAAGGAATCAGTACCCAGTACTTTAATAAGCTTCACAATGATCCAGCAAGTTCCTTCTCAGAACCAACTATATATTCCTTGACAGTATTGTTGAAAATGTTCTTCAGAATCTGCAGAACTCAGATATGAAGTCAGCTTATCCCTACAAAACTGTGAAATGAAATGAAATAAAATAAGAAAAAACTGAGTGGCTTTTTAAGCCAACTTTTTTTTAACTTTCCATGCCTTAAGATCAAGCTTACTCTGATGAGAGAAGTTTCAAGACATTACTAGTGTATGTGCAACATGATGAAGCAAAAGTAAATTTCTTTACAGAAATATGTCAGTGGAAGGCTACGAAGGAAGATAATTCTAAAAGTTAAGATCATAATAAATTAAAATTTGTCAATTTTCTTTTTTCAGTTCTCATTCCTTTCAATGGCACACATCAGGTTACTTTTATTATGTGCTCCAGTTACACAAAAATATAGTCTGCACAGACCATTTGACTTAATATGATAATGAGGAGAAATGAATAAAATGCTTGGAATGCAAAAATTTTCTATTTAAAGGAAAAATATGTAGGCCTACTGTATTCTCCAGTGTATAAGACACTCCTTTGTATAAGATGCTCCCCAAAATGTAATACTGCTTTTCAGAAAAAGGAAAAAAATTATTTCTAGCTTGCCTATTAGTACTTTCTATGACTATACCTGGGTTGTTGTAACTTTGCACTTTCCAGTCTACAAGTTATGTTGCCAGTATCAAAGATTGACAAATGAACTACTCGACTTTGATCTGTACTGACAAGGAGGTGCCAATCGGCAGTATTCGGCCTTCAACATTCGAAAGTATTTCAAATCCCTCAATTATTATTTTTCTGTTCTTCCATTCAGTAATTTTCGATATTTATGTAATGTAATATTATTCTGAAACTATAGTATCACAAAAAAAAACCTGTATCGTTCATGTACACAAAGATTTATCCTCCCATGTGTGGGACATCGTACACCTTCAGATGGTAAATATTCACATTATCAATTTCGTGGTGTCGTAGCGCAGTGGTTATGGTGCTTGATAGTTATGTAGAAGGTTGGGGTTCGATCCTAGGCAGGGTGCCTTTTTTTTACGTACTATTTTTAAGACGCGAATACAGTTTATGATTTTTAATTTTTAAAATTAGCTGTCTTATATTTTATTGTATAATATAATTTGTAGTGTATAAAACCTTATTATCAGTAGTGAAACCTTAACCCTCGGCCAATTTAAAGATCGCCTTTAGCGGCGAAACCTATTAAAACTCTTTTCAGGTAGAGGGACCAGATGTCCCACTTTTCGCACGATACTCCTTCTTTACTTCCTCTGCCTATACCATAGGTACTATAGGTAGAGGAAGTGTTGTTTACGATCCCAAAATTCCAACTTTAGTTTTTAACATAAATACACATTTTGAGGCCCCGAATAAAAAAATACTATTTTCGGAAACATGTCTGTGTGTGTATCTCAGTGTGGGAGTGTGTATGTCTGTGAACATCCTAGCTCGAGAATAGAAAATTGTATGAAATCAACATTTTGTTTTGGGGTCAGGTACTTTTCTCAGGAAAGTAGAAACAAGGTAATAATTTTTTTAGAGAATCGAAGGTAAAAGAAGCACTTTTAATCTTAAATGATATTAATAAAATGATGTAGGCTTTCACGGCTGGTGTCCATTTGGTTAAACTTTTCCGGGCTTTGTGGCCGAGGTCTATCGGTTAAGATACCGGACGTTTCGCCTGCATCTGCAGCAAGCATCCTCAGCGGCATGGTCTCAAGTGAAGTCTCAAGTGAAAGGTCTCATTGACGACTGAGTTCACATTTGATTCGTTGGTCACTGGTTCTATCTTTTCTGGTTGTCTTTTTCCTTCTGTTGATGTGATATTATCTAGTTGGCTGTTAATACGGTTCAGAATGAAGCTACTATCTTGCATACATGTTTTCAATGCTGGATACCATACTTTGTTCAGTTTTAGGCCTTCCTCTTTCCTTTTGAAGTTGTTACTATGCTTGTAAATTTCTATGGCCTCTTGCTGCAATCGGACATGATAATGCTTTGTAGTTGATTGAAGGAAATATCATGCTCATTACCTGAGTACGCGTGCTGTACTACTGCTGATTTTTCAATCTGTCCCAATCGGCAACTTCTTTCACGTTCTTTTAATCTTTTAATAGTATGCTTTGAAGTGCCTATGTACACAGCACCGCAAGAGCAGGGTATTCTGTATTCCCCAGCAGAAGAAAGAGGTTTTCTATTGTCTTTGATGGAACACAGTTTTTACTCCATAGCATGTTAGTAGTCTGCCGATGCGGTCTGTTACACTTTTAACATATGGTAGAAAAGAAAGGCTTCTCACCGCCTCTGGTTGATTGGAAGTAGCAGATCTCAATATGATAGTATATAGTCGGTTGTTTAAAGTCAAACTTCACTTACTTGTTTCTTTTCAAGAATCATGAGTTCAATCAGCCTCCTGATCATCCTGATCAATACACCAAAAGCCTAGTTGACAAGAAAATTAAATATTTCACTCACCAGAAACTGATAAAAGAGAATACCACTCTGTCCCCAATAAACAACCAAGAGAACTCTTTCAAGAAATTCACATACCACCCAAAACACCACCATAAATTTCAAAAAGCTTTAAGGAGTACAGCATAACATTAGCCCCCAAAAACAACAAGAATATGAAGAATTTAATAACCACAAATAATAAAGATTTGGAGACATTGGAAAATAAATCGGGAAATTATCAAATAAGCTGTGAAGATTGTGACAAAATTTACATTGGGATAACCAAAAGGAACTTGAGGACTAGGAAAAAAGAACACTTTAGACACATAAAATACCAACAGTATGACAAATCAGCTCTAGCAGCACACCACTTCTGGAATGATGGCCACAACATAAGTCAAGAAACAAAATTACTAAAAAGTATCCAGTGACCAACAGAACTCACAGCATGGGAGAACATCTTCATTCAAAAACACAAAAACAAATTGATAAATTTCGACACATACAGTATATAGAGAGTAGCCTCATTCAAAATTTCTACCCGCCACAGAAGTCACTGAACACACAACCCGCTCTAGTGTCACAAGGACAAACAACTGAAATTAAAACAAGCTGAGGACACAAGCTGAGGATGATCAGGAGGGTGATTGAAATCATGATTCTTGTAAAGAAACAAGTAAGTGAAGTTTGAGTTTACACAACCAAACATATACTACCTTATTTATAGTACCACTTCACTGTAAAAAATCCCATGTAAAATATTATATAGTAGATCTTCCTTTTCTTGGTCGCAGAGCGCAGTGCTAAAATCTCTGGCAACCAGAGCAACCAGAATATGTGAACCACATCGTCTTCAAGAAGTAATGCAACATTTAAATCACACATTACAGACTAATGGATATACAGTACAAGAAATTAAGAGAGCTCTGCGACCAAGAAGAGGAAGCTCCACTATTTCCAATCAACCAGAGGCGGTGAGAGGCCTTTCTTTTCTAGCTTATATTAAAAGTAGACCAGACCACATTGGCAGACTACTAACATGGTATGGAGTAAAAACTGTGTTCAAACCTACTCTGCAACTTAAAGATGCTCTGCGTTAACCATTACACCACTTATAACTTCGTCAAACGAGCTAGAATTTTATGGATGTAAATCATTATATCCTATATCATTATCTCCTATATCATAAGCCATTGTATAGGAACCTTATGGTTTTTGATTAATAGTGTATTTGTATTTGTATGAATACTATTAATATTGAGATTGTAGTATACTTGCTTACGCTGGCCTATTGGCTTGTAGATATCACTGCAGAACAGCCAAAGAATCCCCCTCGGCAGCACTCAGGATAATATATCAGCCAAGGAATATATATAGGGAAAGGCCTAACTATACATCAGATATACAAAAGGAATAGTGGAAGGGACTGGAGATGAATATAAGCCCACTTAAGTAATATATTAATGAAAGAAGAAAATTCTCAGAGTGTGAATTTATTACATAACTTTGATTAGAAATTTAACATAAATAATATGGCAGGTTAATCTTTCAACCATCTGAGCACAAATGCGTAACAGAAATAATATACTTCAACTTTGGTACATATAAGAATGAGTCGAGTGCTGTAGAATTTATCACAAATAAAAAATTTTAAGTGCAAATGTTACATACAATTTTAAATGTACTTCAACTTTAAGAAGAGACAAATTAATTTAATACATTGTACAACATCTTATGTATTTCCTGATTATCTTGGTAGAATTATGAAAAGAAAAGAAAAGAATTATCAAAACGGCTGCCATAATAAATTTTGATAAGAAAAAGAAAGAAAGAAATTGGTTGACGAGCACCATTCACCTACATTCATATGTTACAGTCATACAGGCTGCCCACGTGGCAGACAAAGGAGTTTAGAATCATGGCCGAAATAGTTAGGACGGCACGTTCAGATGAGCAGAAAACAGATTACATTATTATAAGTTAATATACAAGAAAATAATAAAAAAATTAAGTAATTACTGAAATCAAATACAATATAGGGTAAATCAAACCAAGTATTTCTGCTCACCTGAACAATGCTGATCCACGCAGACAGACCTCAAACGCTTGACACATGCTTACAAGAAGAGCTCCGCTCGTCGACTCGCCTGAGACAGGAATAGAACGTTGCAGCCAGAGACAAAGGCGCGTGGCTGCCCTCGCATGACGTCAGCCGCCTGGCGAGAGTAGTCGCAAGAGATAACCGTGCAGAAGCAAGCAGAAAGAATTTAATAATATAAGGCAGCCAAACCAACTACTACGGAAACTTATACAAAATAATTCAAATACATAATTGATAAATTGATAAATCAAATACATATGCAAAATACTCATACTAAATTTCCACCGAATAATATAATAGGAATATGACTAATATATATTGCTTTATACTTCTGTGACAGCATAAAAAATTTGTGTACTCCACTCAAATATTTACGTCTAGTATTGTCTGGTACTGCTCGATTTAAATAATATCATGTAGCGGCGCTACAGACTCGCCTCCTTTAAAGGCCACTCGTGGTCCCAAAATTAAAAAACAGTCACTAAGAAAGAAGCTCAGTAGTGAATACTCAGAAGAGATACTATGAAGAGTTTGAACATTGTGTAAGATGAGTGATAGTAGACTCATGTACAGCTACTTGTGTAAATAATACTTGTCTGCGGCTGAAGAGTAGAGGTCCCAGAGTCCATTTCCAGGAATACACTCACTGACACATCAGTCCACCGCAGAAACAGAAGATACAGATTGTCATATGCTTGATTACCAGATGTATTGTTTGACAGGAGCTGGTTCAACACCAAGGCAGTGCCGGACCCGTTAAGGTCAAGTAGAAGCAGGGCGCTAGCATCCCCATGCAAAGTTGGAGCGAACCAGAATTCTTCTTTTCAGGCTGTACATATGAGGTCCCACGGTGAGAGGGCTGAAAGTGCAAAGCACTCGAACAGTACCAAAATTCAGTGGAGCACACCCACACTAGTATATATATATAAAGCATTCAAACCTTGTTTCACTAATAGCACTTAGGAAAAATAGATACATATTTTAAATTGAATTTGAGTTTGTAATAGGAATACCTTTATTTATTTATTTAGACTTCGATGTGCACACCTTAGATGACAATTTTACATTAAAGGAAAATATGCTTTTTTTTTTAGAAAGATCACAATAACTATTCTCAAAGTATACTTAATATTTTCTTTCTATCAAAACCCTAATGAATTAGAAACCAATATTATTTATATACTAATATATATATTTACTTTATAAGAGCCCCATGCTCAACCAAAATTTACCTTAGTAGCCCCATGCTCTATGAAATATTACAAAAACCTTTAACACTTTAACTTTACCAAGCATACACCTATCATCATAAGCCATGTCATTTACTTACTGCAGCAGGATGATACCTTTTCAATTGCGATACATGGGCTCTATGGGTAATGGAAGAATCATTAACATCAGACAGTAAATAGGATACAGGAGAATACTGTTCAGTGATAAGGTAGGGACCGGAATATCTTTCCGCCAATTTAGCAGAGTATTTATTAATAGCACTGTTCTTAGGATGGTTTAACAGGAAAACTTGTTGACCAATGGAAAATGTAGGAGGACGATGGGCTTGGTCATACTTCTCTTTATTCCGGAGATGAGTGCTGAAAAGATTATTCTTGGCGGGTCGCCAACGATCTTTGATATCAGATCCAATAGAAGCATCAGGAAGCAAATCGTCCAGAGACCAAAGATTTGACAATGAACAATGTGGAGAGTATCCAAAAAGCAACTTGAACGGAACAAATCCATGAGCAGAATGGCGAGACAAATTGAAAGCAAGCTGTAACCAATCCAATTGCGTATCCCACTGAGTATGACTAGAAGAATGGAACACAATCAGTGCAGATTTAAGATTTCTATTTACTCTTTCGGATTGATTTGCATTAGGGTAGTAGGGTATCGTAGTTACATGCTGAATGCCAGAATCTAAACAGAAACTTTTGAACTTATGAGAGGTGAACTGTGTTGCATTATCAGAAACCAAAATTTTGGGATAAGCAAAGGATCCGAAGATGGAACGAAGGACAGCAATAGTGGTTTTGGATGTAGCCTCTTTCACAGCACGCAACCAAACAAACTTAGAAAAAGCATCTATGACAACAAGAATGTATGTGTTACCTGCAGAAGAACGAGGAAGTTTACCCATGTAATCCACGAAAACCTTTTCCATCGGCCTAGATGCAATATTAGAAGAAAATTGACCCCATAACTTAGTTTGAGCAGGCTTGCCGAGAGCACATACCTTACAGGCACGAATTCTAGCCTTAATATCAGCGAACATGCCCAACCAAACAAACTTCTCTCTAATTCTAGAAATGGTTTTGTGAATACCCAAATGAGCACCAACGGGAGAACAATGGAAATATTGAAATACCACATCAATAAGATTATTAGGCAATACAATTTTAGGAGAAATGGCACGCCTAGTCTGACAACAAAGCATCTTATTGCGAACTACATAAGGATAGACTGCCTCGCCAGACTCGATCCGCTGCTTAAGAGCAGTAATAGTAGGATCTCGGTCCTACGCCGACAATAAGCCCTCATGAGCCCATGGTAAGTCAGACAAAATGGCCGTCAGAATAGGAGTGTCAACCGGTGTAGAAGAAATTTCCTGAACCTGCGAATAACCGTCATACATACGGGATAGAGTATCACCAACAATGTTTTGAGAACTACGTATATGGGTATCAGTGAATGTGAAAGCTGAGATACGAAGTGCCCAACGTGCCAAACGACCAGATTTTCGAGGACGAGCAAGAACCCAAGAAAGCGCCTGATTATCAGTTTCTAATTCAAAAGGCACATGTTCCAAATACATACGGAACTTCTCAATCCCAAAGAGAACGGCAAGCGCCTCAAGCTCATAGATAGAATATTTACTTTCCTGCTTACTTAGGGTACGGGACGCATAAGCAATAGGCTCCCTGCCATCATCAAACTGTTGGAGAAGAACAGCAGCAACCGCAGACCCACAAGCATCGGTTTGTAAGACAAAGGAACGAGAAAAATCAGCGGCAGCTAACACTGGTGGATTGGAAATAGCTACTTTAAGAAGATCAAAAGCACCCTGCTGCTCGGGTCCCCAAACAAAAGGTTCCTCTTTTCTACGGAGCTTATTAAGGGGGAAAGCTACTTCGGCTAACTTAGGCACAAATTTTCCAAAGAAATTGATCATCCCCATGAATCTAGCAATGCCTTTGACATCTTTAGGCGGTGGAAAATCTCTGATCGACTTGGTCCGATCAGGATCGATACGGAGACCTTGAGGAGTTAGAATATGGCCAAGAAAATTTAACTGGGTGGTAGCAACACGCAGCTTGGAAGGCTTAACTATCAGGCCAGCACGTCTCAATCGAGTCAACACTTCCTGGACATGCAAGACATGCTCTTCGAAGGTGTTAGAATAGACTACCAAGTCGTCTAAAAAATTAAAGACGTAATGAAACTTGATGTCAGAGAAGACAGTATCGAGCAGGCGAGTCAAGACTTGAGCGCCAATAGCGATCCCGAATGGAATTCGAGTGTACTCGAATAAATTCCAGTCAGTTGCAAATGCAGTATACTGACAAGAGTCTTCCGACAAAGGTATCTGGTGGTAGGCACTGTTGAGATCAAATGTAGTAAAGAATTTAGCCTTGGTGAACCAATGGAAACAAGAGTGGATATTGGGTAATGGAACTGATTTAACCAACAATTTGCTATTCAGAACCCGATAATCAACCACAGGCCTATAATCATCCGAGCCTTTAGGGACAAGAAAAATAGGACTCGAGTAAGTGGAGGTGGAATGTCGAATGATACTTTGTTGCAACATGGAGTCGATATGCTTGCGAAGAATAGCCATACGTGGCGTGCAAGCCGGTAAGGAGGGAGCTTAACAGGAGAATGATCCTTGAGATCAATATGATACGTAAGCACATTAGTTAAACCCAACTTATCGGTCAGAACTTCTGGAAACTGATCAAAGACCTGATATAAATAGCGTTGCTGTTCAACAGAAAGATGCAATACATCCAGGGACTCAATGGATTGGTCCTGATCTTCAACCATAAGAAAATCCTGAACATTGTGGGCTTTAGCAGATACATTATTAATAGGCCTATGCTTAGACACCGAAATCGGCTTAAACAAAATGAAAGTTTTGAAGTGGGAGCAAATTTAAAGAATGCAGAAGAATACTGCAAATCAAGCAACATGCCAGTCTTGGATAGAAAATCAACACCCAAAATTACAGGTACTACAAGTTCCTTCACTACCAAAAACTCAAAATACCAAGAAAAATCCAAGATTCGAATTTTAATCCTAGCACGTCCCATGACTTAAAGCGGCTCATTAATGGCTGAAGAAATAGAAGTATGAAAAGGAATTCATGTAAGATTTAGTTTTCTAAATAATGGGGCACTAATCAGTGAATAACTACTACCAGAATCCAGTAAAGCAAAAGTAGAATATTTATGTAGAATTAATGAGATATATGGGAGTGACATATTAGAAGCTGCGCACACAATTGGACAGTCAGGGACAGCAAGCGACTCTAGTCATAAATTACTAGACTGGGATCTACGAAAAGCAGGCTGCGTACAAGACCTCTGGAAACAATTACTCTCACTATGACCAAACTTGCGGCAAAAATTACAAAATGGTCTGGATCCATTAACAGAATGACATTTGAACTCTGAGTTATTGAAGTACGAGAAGCATTATTATGTCTTGCATAACAATATTGGACTGAATGGCCAATTTTACCACAGAAACTACACTGAGTAGGGCGACGAGTTGGTTGCGTCTGCACAGGAGGAGGTAAAGCAGTAGAAATGACTGGAGGAAAAACTGGTGTCTGACATGCTAAGTTCATTTCCTTGAAATTTGAAATCACTTGGTCAAGTTGAAAAAATGTAGTAGGGGGTGTTAAACTTAGGAAAAGTGATCGTATTTCCAAGTGACTAGAGCTAACACCAATAGTTCTTACAATATAACTCTCTGAATGGGATAATCTTAATAGCTTGGCATATAACTT
Organism: Ectobius pallidus; assembly: GCA_964059195.1. NCBI lineage: Eukaryota > Metazoa > Arthropoda > Insecta > Blattodea > Ectobiidae > Ectobius > Ectobius pallidus. The sequence continues at coordinate 57,806,150 of CAXKWD010000007.1, read as the reverse complement.
AATATCTTGAGCAAATTCGGCAAACACTTCATCAGAACGTTGTGTTCGATAAAAAAAATTTTGGTTCCAAAACACCAAGAACACGCTGAGATACAAAATCTTTCAAAAGCAGGTCATGAAATTGTTCAATAGGCATAGCAGTTTGAATCGCCCTCAAAATAAACTGCGTAAGCTGACCACTTACATAAGGAAAAACTACTTGCTATAACTGAGTATCTGTCATACACAAAACTCTACCATGATGAGATAAATAGAACAAGAATTTCAAAAATTCCAAAATCTTTTCCAATGTATCGACAGAAAACTGGGGATTCCCCTGAAGTAACATGGCAATAGGGTGAGGCAGTTTAGCAAACATAGAAGTATGGGCATTAAAATTAGCACTATGCATTGAATTTGAAACAGAGCTAATGACATTATGCGGTATTGACACACTTGACTGATGTGGGCCTTCCCTTACAGAAGTAATGGTAGGTTGCCCTACATTAGGAATATTTAACAATGACACACCGGTCTGATCCACTGAGGGTGAATAGCCGGAAGAAATAATATTAGTAGGTAGAAGTACATCGGACTGAACCACGGAAGGTGAAACATCCGAGATGGGGTTAGCTTCTGACTGAATGGTAACCAAATTAGAATTAAGACTCTTTAAATGAAGCAATTTAGCCTTATATTCAGAAAGAGCATTAAGAATTGTCTTATAAAAAGCAGTTTTATGTAAATCTCTTTCAGAATTTAAATAATCTTGAGTTTTATTAAAAAAATGAAGAACTCTATTAAAGATTCTTTTGCATCTCTTACTTGAGAATTCATCCTGGAGATCAAGGACAGCTTCATCCAACTGAGCAAGAAAGGCGTGCAGCTGATCACACAGAAGCTCATGATCAACTTCCGGTATGGAATAAGTGGCGGTGATCGTTTCAGCTTGTACAGCATCACGAATGGCAGTGAGAAGAGCCTCAACCCCCATGGACTGAATTCCAGCAATGCCACGGATGGTAGCTTCATACTGTAACTCGTCCTTTCAAAGCAAATCGAAAGAGATTTTCTCCCACACCATGGTTACATGAAAAACAAACAAGAGATATATGAGTACAAATAGGTAAAAATCTCCCCCCCCCCCAAAGCACAACGTGCCGAAGCAAGTCGTGAATACACTAGCATATACAAAAGCACTCAGACAGGGGAATGGGAAAAAAAAGGGAAGATAACTGCAGAAAAAAAAAGGATATATAGTCTGTGAGAATGCTGTACTGTGCGAAGACTGGCTTGGACTTGGCTACCAGAAAGTCACTGGTCCACAACATCCAAGAATTCCAGGCAGAAAAAGACTGGCACAGAACTGCAACACTGGAGTGAAGACGGGCGTCAGGGACGCAGAAGACTCTGGATTGCCAGATCGATCTGCTACCACGTAGTATAGTAACAGCGGGCTCCAGGGGCCGTAGAAATGCTCTGCTACCATGTAGTATAGTTGCTTACGCTGGCCTATTGGCTTGTAGACATCACTGCAGAACAGCCAAAGAATCCCCCTCGGCAGCACTCAGGATAATATATCAGCCAAGGAATATATATAGGGAAAGGCCTAACTATACATCAGATATACAAAAGGAATAGTGGAAGGGACTGGAGATGAATATAAGCCCACTTAAGTAATATATTAATGAAAGAAGAAAATTCTCAGAGTGTGAATTTATTACATAACTTTGATTAGAAATTTAACATAAATAATATGGCAGGTTAATCTTTCAACCATCTGAGCACAAATGCGTAACAGAAATAATATACTTCAACTTTGGTACATATAAGAATGAGTCGAGTGCTGTAGAATTTATCACCAATAAAAAATTTTAAGTGCAAATGTTACATACAATTTTAAATGTACTTCAACTTTAACAAGAGACAAATTAATTTAATACATTGTACAACATCTTATGTATTTCCTGATTAGCTTAATAGCATGGGGCTATATGGATTTAATAGAATAAATGCCTCACGTCGAGATGCCAACTCGGCAATATGGCGTTGCTTGCATATAACATGAGATCTCATGAGTTGGTAGAATTATGAAAAGAAAAGAAAAGAATTATCAAAACGGCTGCCATAATAAATTTTGATAAGAAAAAGAAAGAAAGAAATTGGTTGACGAGCACCATTCACCTACATTCATACGTTACAATCATACAGGCTGCCCACGTGGCAGACAAAGGAGTTTAGAATCATGGCCGAAATAGTTAGGACGGCACGTTCAGATGAGCAGAAAACAGATTACATTATTATAAGTTAATATACAAGAAAATAATAAAAAAATTAAGTAATTACTGAAATCAAATACAATATAGGGTAAATCAAACCAAGTATTTCTGCTCACCTGAACAATGCTGATCCACGCAGACAGACCTCAAACGCTTGACACATGCTTACAAGAAGAGCTCCGCTCGTCAACTCGCCTGAGACAGGAATAGAACGTTGCAGCCAGAGACAAAGGCGCGTGGCTGCCCTCGCATGACGCCAGCCGCCTGGCGAGAGTAGTCGCAAGAGATAACCGTGCAGAAGCAAGCAGAAAGAATTTAATAATATAAGGCAGCCAAACCAACTACTACGGAAACTTATACCAAATAATTCGAATACATAATTGATAAATTGATAAATCAAATACATATGCAAAATACTCATACTAAATTTCCACCGAATAATATAATAGGAATGTGACTAATATATATTGCTTTATATTTCTGTGACAGCATAAAAAATTTGTGTACTCCACTCAAATATTTACGTCTAGTATTGTCTGGTACTGCTCGATTTAAATAATATCATGTAGCGGCGCTACAAGACGTAATACATTAAAGAACGGAAAAATGAGAGAGAATCGACTAATTCATGCATGCAGTGTTCGAAGCCGAAAGGCTTCTGTCTGTCGTTCAATAGAACCGCAGTGCAGCCAATGTAAGTAGGCATATAGTTGAAACTGGAAAGTGCAAAGTTACAACGGCCCAGGTATATAACTAACGAAGAACACACAATATTTATATACTTGTAAACTCAGCTCAGTAGCTGATTATTCTGATGAGATCACTTCAGCAGAATTCCCCTCCTGACAGCCCTTATTGCATGAGAAGGCTTGATAAGGTCACGTGCGCTATGTGTTATCTGGCTCAACAAAGCTCTTGGAGTATCAAAAACAGTGCAAGCATGCTACAAAAATTTTGGAAGTTAAAAGACAACATGCAAGACTTTTCAGGAAAAAAAGCACAATAAGTCTGTACATTGGTTGTATAAGATTCACGCCATTTTTAAGGCCTATTGTAAGGGTAAAATGTGCATCTTATACACCAGAAATTGCAATGCATAATTAACTAATAGACACTCCTTGTATTGATTTTATAAATTATATAGTTTGGTTTTCATTAAGGTTTTTGCTTCTTCTGAAAGGTAGCAAACTCAGTGCAGAGTAAAAAAGTTTTTGATTCAGATGTAAAATTATGTCAGTAAATTGTTTTGTATTCACAATATTTTTCTGTTTGTTTCAGACAGTGGACATTCTTTTGACAACATACTATTTTATGGAAATGAGTGGACCTTAGCTACTTTTGACATTATCTTATTTTCTTTCGTGGAGATTCTTTTTCATGATTTTCTGTTAGCTGCTGTCTTCACAGCATTTTGTGCAGAGGTCAGTTATGGTAAAATATTTTAATCTATAGTATCAGTAGTAATTTCTTTTCTTCTATCTTTTCAATAATGGTTTGATTTTTTGTGTGGCAGATTCTTAAGACTGTGAGAAGAGTTGGAGGAAGGATGAATCTTGCAAAGAAAACACTAATAGATGAAAGGTTCCTGGTTTGATGAAATCACTGCCTTTCCTTCTGTTTGTTCTTCCACTGTACTAAGTATTCATTGTTTTCTCCAGGCATTCAGGAGAATTTTCAAATAGGTTTGGAAGGTAAAAACTGAAGGAACATAAGAAAAGGAGTGTTAAGCAAAGTGAGAAAAATTAAAGGAGCAAAAAGAAAATAAAAAATAGGGAAGGAAGTTTTTAAAGGAAAATGGAATGGAAATGAAAAAAGAGAGAAAATGGAGGGAGTGAGAAAGAGGTAGTCCAAGGAAGGGAAAAAATAAAAAAGGAGTAGAGCAGGAGAGAAATGGAGGAATAAGAGCTTTAGAATTGAAGATAAAGACAAGAATACAGAGAATGAGGAACAGAGAACGTTGTAAAATGGAGAGAGGGGGATGAGGGAGGAAAATGCATAAGTCAGGGAAACAGAGATATGAAAAAAGGGAACAAAATGAACACTCATTGTCATATGGACAGATAAGAAATTATGTAAGAGAAGAGAGGAAAACAGAGCATGTGAGATAGAAATATGGAAAAAAACTTGATCAGAAATTTGGGTTTTCTTTCCTGCATATTTTAGTGCTTTAAAACATATGTGGCATCATGGGCGTACGGTATGGGGAGGGGTTCAGGGGGTTGAAACACCCCCGAAATATTTGCAATATTTTTAAGATTATAGCATAATGTAATGAAATAATAAATAAATAATTAAAAAATTAAAAAACACTGGTTCAATTTAATGTATGTGCTTAAGCTTTCACGGCCGGCGTTTACTGAGTTTACAACTTCCGGGCTGTGTGACCGTGGTCTATGAGTGTCTAGTGCTGACGTTTCGCCGCGAGCTGCGTCGGGCATCTTCAGAGCGATGTGTCTAGCTGGATGGTCGGCTGTCAACTGCTGGCGCTTACTCTGTCCCGCTGATATTTATACTTCCTCCTCGTGCTCCGATTGGTCGGTGCTCTGCTGTTCCTTCTCCTTCTCTGATTGGTCTGTGATTAGTAGGTTTGCATTTAGTTTTAGTGATGGCTGGAATCCAAGATTTGTGTACCCTTTGTAATTCTTCTTTTCTGTTGAAGTTATTTTTGTGTTTGTGGATTTCTATGGCTTCTCAGTACAACCGGGGATAGTAATGTGATGTGGTGCTGAGGACTTCTGTTTCCTGGAAGCAGATGTCGTGGCCTGACTGCAATGCGTGTTCTGCAACTGCAGATTTTTCTGTGTTTCCCAGTCTACATTGACTATTGTGTTCCTTTAACCTGGTGTTCATACTTCTTTTTGTGGTTCCAATGTAGACCTTTCCGCAGCTTCATGGTATCCTGTATACGCCTGCTGTTGAGAGATGGTCTCGTTTATCCTTCGCTGAGTTAAGAAACTGTTTTACTTTCTTCGTCGGTTTGTAGATCGTCCTTATGTTATGCTACGGACGATCTACAAACCGACGAAGAAAGTAAAACAGTTTCTTAACTCAGCGAAGGATAAACGAGACCATCTCTCAACAGCAGGCATATACAGGATACCATGCAGCTGCGGAAAGGTCTACATTGGAACCACAAAAAGAAGTATTAACACCAGGTTAAAGGAACACAATAGTCAATGTAGACTGGGAAACACAGAAAAATTTGCAGTTGCAGAACATGCACTGCAGTCAGGCCACGACATCTGCTTCCAGGAAACAGAAGTCCTCAGCACCACATCACATTACTATCCCCGGTTGTACCGAGAAGCCATAGAAATCCACAAACACAAAAATAACTTCAACAGAAAAGAAGAATTACAAAGGGTACACAAATCTTGGATTCCAGCCATCACTAAAACTAAATGCAAACCTACTAATCACAGACCAATCAGAGAAGGAGAAGGAACAGCAGAGCGCCGACCAATCGGAGCACGAGGAGGAAGTATAAATATCAGCGGGACAGAGTAAGCGCCAGCAGTTGACAGCCGACCATCCAGCTAGACACATCGCTCTGAAGATGCCCGACGCAGCTCGCGGCGAAACGTCAGCACTAGACACTCATAGACCATGGCCACACAGCCCGGAAGTTGTAAACTCACTGATTCAGTTGTTACATATTTTACAATCTGGTACATATTGAAGGTTTATTTAAGATTTATCGTAATTTATTTAAGATTCAAATTTGAAGACGGTATTGTGTTGATAGTTCTTGAGCTTAATAAGAGTTATGTATTGCTAATAATTAGAACTCCTTTTGGAATCTCCTACCAGTAAATGATCCGGCAACCTGGTTATCCATGCAGTGAGATCGTTTGGATATCAGAATTTCATTGGATTTCAGCTTAATTCCTGAAAAATTTGAATACCTATTCTGGAATGGATTTGCGAAATTACTACGCCTGCATTCTACTTGTCGATACAGATACACTGATTCATAAATAAATAATAAATAAATAAAAATGTTATTTTCATTAAACCATTGCAGTAATAGACAAAGTCAGCACTATAAACTAAAACTTAACCGACTATATACAGTTCTTGTTTTTGTATACACTAAGTCTTCAAAGTAAAGTAAATTAGTTAGTAACTAGTTATTATATCATTCAATTACATTATAATTGCACTGTGGTCAAAAAATTCAGAAATAGAATAAAAAAGGGTTTTTCACTAGCCAAGTGTACAGTTTACATTTAAACAGATTTCAGTGTGTCCTTTAAAATGGTGACTATTAAAAAAGTCCTTTAATTGTCCTTTTTTTGTTTTTTTTAGTGCTGTCCTTTTTTCAGCGAGTTGAGAACAGTTTCCAGAAATTTTGTTTGAAATATACCATTATGTGTTTCTGAAGATGTGACATTGTGATCTATTTAAGTTCTTCAATTGTAACCAATTTGTAAAGTACAGTGTGCTCTCTTTTTCATACTTTTAGACCATGATATACATTGTTTTTTTTTTCCTTGAACTTTTTTATATAATGTATTCAATTATATACATATAGCCTATCAAGAGGCCATTAAAAAAACAAGCTTAATCTTTTTTTAACATGTCAAACACAGATTTAAGCTAAAAACGTGCAGAGTTTTGTATTCTTATGTTATTGTATAATGTGTACAATCAATTATAAATGTAGAAAAAATCTTATAAAAATAAAAAGTAAAGAATTAAAACTGTGAGAGGAAAGGAATGGCCATGAGGGGTGAAGGGGAGGCCATTTTGATAAAAGAATATACTATTTCCTTTATTTAATAGATAATAGTTAAAAAACTTAAATTTAAGCTGAACTTTTCCTCCAAAGACCTCTGCAGGTTTTCAGATTGTTCAGACTCTTATTCAAGGTCCATTTTCAGTTGCTACAGATGAAAGCAGTGATAAAAACAAACTCCAAACTGTGCCGTATTGTTATTAACGGTATATTAGTATAATGTGTTGTATTTAGCTCCCCCCCACTTTGTGTGTCTGTCCTTTATTTTAAAACTTTTCAGTTGGACACTCTGAGATTTAAAGGTAATTTAATAATTTCTAATGGTAATTTATTGAACATTCTTAAACCTAACACTTCATAACTGTTAATTGATTTTGATAATCTATTATATGGCATATCTGTTTTATTATTGTGCCTGGTATTGTATTTTCGTATATCTTGTCGTAATGTATGACATGTGAAATTATTTTCCGTGTACAGCAAAACATTGTAAATATAAAGATTAATTACAGTACGAGAACCTAACTTAATAAACAATGGCCTACAATGGTCCAATTTATGGGAATGTGTTATTATCCTAACTACTTTCTTTTGTAGGATAAGGATATGTGACACTCTAAAAAAATGCAAAATAAGTGGATCTCACATAGTTATCTGGCACACACTTTTTCAGGTTTCTCAATAGATATATTACCCTAGACAACTTGGTGGAAATAAAGTTAACATGTGGTTCCCAAGTTAACGTCATATCTAGGTATAAACCTAAAAATTTAACACTGTCTGGATTATTATGCAATGGCAAACCTATGAGACTAAAAACATTTGCTGAGTTTTACTGTCATTTAGTAAAAACCCATTTGCCCTGAACCAAAGTGAAGCTTGTGACGAACTTCACAATAAATCTGGTTAGAGCTCATAAATCTGGTTAGAGCTCATAAATCTGCTAGTGCAGGGTTCCCAGAAATATGAGAAAAAATATGTTATTCTTAGATCCGTGAATTTTTTATCGTATAACATACATAATAATAATAATAATAATAATAATATTTATTGCATCCAGTGTATCAATACATTGATTTTGGATATGTCAAGCTTAAATTTAAACTAAATTAGAGTACAATCTTAGAAACATTTGTTAATCTTAAATTTAAACTAGGAATACAATCTTAAAAACATTTGTTAATCTTAAATTTAAACTAGGTGTACAATCTTAGAAACATTTGTTAATCTTAAATTTAAACTATGAGTACAATCTTAGAGAATACATTATGTTCACACATGCATAGTTATTACAATTCATCTATACTATATAAACACTTCGTTATTAGATACCTTTTTTGCATTGATTGGAAGTTTCGCTTTGAGACATCTGCAATTAATTTAAGGTCTGACGGTAGTTTATTAAATAGTTTTATTCCCTGATAGTGTACATCTTTCACAGATACATTTTTGGAAATATTACACTTGTAATAGTTCATGTTGCCTCTGGTATTATACTCATGCATTTGGTTATTTTTCACTAGTAGGTAATTCTCCATTACGAACATGATTGCTCTGTAAGCATATAGAGAGTAGATGGTGATTATTCTATTGTTAATAAATGTCTCCCTGCAGGATTCCCTAGTATTTAGGTTAAACATAATTCTAACACTTTTCTTTTGATAAATAAGAAGCCTATCCATATGTGTTTTAGCAGCAGCCCCCCATATTTCGATGCCATATAGTATATGCGGATATATACAACCATAATAGATAAGTTTGAGAATACCAGGATTCTTATAGTTACTGAAATATCTAAGCAGGTAAATAGATTTGCTGATTTTGTTGCATATGTGTTCAATATGTTGTGCCCATGTTAACCTGTTATCCACAATAACACCTAAAAATTTATGGGTTTTTACCTCTTCAATATTGTTATTATTAGCAGCTGATCCCAAATTAGGATTGTTCTTATTCAATGTATTATAAAGCATTATTTTTGTTTTTTGCATGTTGCAGTGTAAATTTATATCTCGAAAGTAGTCTAACAGATGAGAAATGATTTTGTTTTGTGTTGTGTTTAGGCCTTCTAGAGATTTATCCCAGCACACAGCTGTAGTGTCATCAGCATATGTCACAACAGAGGTATTTTGCAGATGTTTAATATCGTTTATATAGACAATAAATAATAGTGGACCAAGTACCGATCCCTGAGGTACTCCACATTTCACACGTGCTAAATTCGATTTTACCCCTTGTATAAATTTCCCTCTTTTAAATGAGATTTCAGTATACTGTCTTCTTCCAGTCAAGTAGCTTCGGATTAGTTCCAATGGTAACCCCCTTATGCCATAGTTTTCAAGCTTGCTAGTTAAAATTTTGTGGTCGACACAGTCGAATGCCTTTGATAGGTCAAAAAATACAGTGCTTACCTTCTCATTATTTTCTAGGTTCTCAATTACCGCATGTATGTACTGATTAATGGCAGAGATAGTGGACCTTCCTTTTCTAAAGCCGTGTTGAAAATTTTGTAGTATGTTTTATTTAAATAGTTTTCCAGTCTTATCAGTAGCACTCTTTCAAATAATTTGGCAATTTCTGAGGTTAGGGTTATGGGCCTATAGTTATCAATATGTTGTTGATCCCCTTTTTTTAATATTGGTCTTATCGTTCCTAGTTTCAGTATTTCTGGAAATTGGCCTTGCTCAATAGAATAATTAATTAGGTATGTTAGGGGTTTAACCACGGGGGTGCCACTTGGCCATGTATTCAAACTTTCTCCAACCGCGCGGTTTTGGCTTGTGACGTCATTAGGTTGACAGATCAACCCTCACCCGTAAGAGTGAATGGAAAACAGCTGATTTAAAAAAATTAATATTTAATTATAGGCAGCAAGTATCTCGTGTTGTAAGATGTCAACCTGAAGTATAATAACTGTTCTATTAGGCCATGTGGGAGAAATAGTAAAAGTCTTTATGGTTTGGTTTAAAAATTGTATCTTTTGAAGCTGTTTTTAGAGGTTTAGATTGAGTCTGCAGATGATGTCCAGCTAACTTAATGTATTATACTTTAAAGAGACAAGACTATTCTATCGTTGTTATTCGAAATAGGGAGGAAATGTTATTTTTTTCTTAATCCTTCACTAACTACAGCTTTACCGTTATTAATATCATAATACTGTAAATGTTTTATAGACTAATTCTAATAGGTCTACTGCAGAAAGTAGAAATTTATATATTATACTGACCTCCATTCACAATTCAACAAATAATATAGGCCTAATTAATATTGAAGGCTTCAATATAGATTCCATGATTTACAGGAAGTAATGTGTTGCTACTTAGTAATGTATTTGTTTTAGTGATTAAAAGCCTTTATTCTAGATAATGTCACAACTAATGTAATTAATAACTTACTGTATTTATTTATATAATATATTATTGGAAGTAGTGTGCATGTATCAGTAATATGTATTTAAATGTAATTAATATAATTTAATGCAAACTTTATAATGGTTGTCATGTAATATCTTGCTAAAAATTTCAGTTGTGTAGTTTGGATGGGTAAATATTTTTAGACATGACAAGTCTTTAGTAGTATATGGATAGAGTCACGTTAAATCTTGTCATACATAACAAATGTTTTATTATAACTTATATATCAATATAAATTACTGTGATACCTAGTGATATAACAATCATAATGATTGCTACATAGTAAGCCTAGGAGGAGAATTATGTGCCCATGGTCGTGGGTTCTAGCCCGTTCCAGGTCGATGGCATAAATGAAACAGACCTTTGTCTCTATAGATTTACAGGCTCCCTCTACTGAGGGGGAAAATTCCGGCTCACCGGCGAAGATTACATGGCTGTCATTAAATACCTTCAAATTAAACGAGTTGGTGTGTGGTATAAAAATACTTCCCTTGTTCAGTGAAAGAGTACATACTAGATACATTACCTTATGGCAATTTAGTAACTAATATAGGCCTAATTGTAATTAGTACTGTATAGATTTTTTTCCTGCAAGTAGTTTATAAATAGTTATAACTTATGCCTACCGTATTTTAATCCCTCCCTCCCTCTCTTCCCTCTGTCGTAGTTTTACTTCTCCCTTTTAGGATTTAAGCGACCCAAGCCGCCCGGGCCTTACAGGGCTGCGACCTGTCGGGAGAGGGATTATCTTTGAATCACATACATACTTTCTTGACCAGACAAGGACATGGATGGCCTCCCCCGATGAGTGATCAGCCCAATGCGGGGCCACCTCCGAGACAACATGAACACATAGGACGGTACACACCATTCACACACACACTCACGCAGAACAAGGCGAGGATGGGGATGAAGATGATAATGACGGCCAGACGATATCCGGGGACCACAAGGGCCTAAAGTTACCTGACATTTGTCTCAAAGGTGAAGGAAAACCCCGGAAAAAACCTCGCCTAGGTAACTTGTCCCAACCAGGAATCGAACCCGGGCCCGCTGCGTGAGAGGATTGAACGCATCTCCTGAGCCACAGCGGTGGACGTATTTTAATATGAAGTATTAAAATTAATTTAAAAATGTGGTTCTTATTTCCTGCCTATTTCGAATAAGAACATTAGAAATAGTCCTGTGTTATAGTCTCATGAAACTCCAATACATTCATATTATCTTAACATCACATGCAGATGTGATCTTAGCCTGTAAAAACAGCTTCAATAACTACGATTTTTAAACCAAACCCGATCGATTTTTACAATTTCTACCACACAGCCTAATAGATCAGTTCTTATACTGTGGGTTGGCATGTTAGAACACTTGATAGTTGCTGCCTGTAATTAAATAATAAAGGTTAAAAACCATCTGTTCTCCATTCATTTCTTATGAGAAAGGGGCTGCCTGACATCCTAGCCACGTCACATCCCGCAGCCAATGACCGCTCAGGGTGGCAAGTGGACTAACCTTTAGTATTTTAAGAACCTTGGGTTTAACTACAGCATTTTTGCAGCTTTTTAACATCCAGGGGCTTATTTCATCCCATCCACTCCCTTTTTTATTTGACAGATTATTGATTATTTTAGTTATTTCATTTTCTGTTGTTGGGGTAAGGAAGAAAGAAGAGCTTGCTGGTGGATTAGTGTTTATATAATTTGTCGCAGCTGGCATCAGAGCGGGAATGTTTAAGAAGTGTTCATTGAATTTCTGACTTATAACAAGTGGATCCTTAGTAACTAATCCATCTATATTCAATTTAATATTTTTATGTGTGTGATTGGTTTTTCTAGCTACGTTTATTAGATCCCATGCTGTTTTGCAAATATTGTTAGTTTTCTCCATTTTCTCTCTATATGTTGTAGTATTGACATTTTGCAAACTATTTAGGTAATCTCTCCTTGCATTTTAGTATTTACTTTTATAATATTCCCATGATGTATTCTTATACAGAGCATACATGTCTCTCATTTTCTCTCTTAGTTTGACTACTTCGGCTGGCAATTTAGTATTTTTTACATTATTTGTCACTACTCTTTTTTTGTGGACAATTGGCATTAAGACTGATTGTGAATATCTTGTAAAATTCGTTCCACTTATCATCAACATTGTTACCATTACATAGAACACTTTCCCAGTCTTCCTTAGCTAAATCATTTACTAAATTATTTATATTTTCACAGTTTAAGTTCCTAATGAATTTAATTTCACTATTTCCTTTCTCATACCTTGATACATTAAAGTCCACTAATTGAGCATAATGATCAGACATGTATGTTTCAAACACAGTGGAATAGGTAGTTTTAATGTTTGATGCAATATGATCAATAATAGAGGATGAGTTGTTCGTCACTCTTGTTGGTTCCAAGATTATGTCTTTAATATTATATGTGTTGAACATTTCCTTTAGGGTTTTATATGATCTATCACATGGATCTACATTAATATTAAGGTCGCCTGCAATTATAGCTTTTGAATTTAGAGTTATATGTTTATCTAACATACCTTCCATCTGTGGGAGAAATTCACTAACAGTTGATGAGGGCGAGCGATAGATTCCAAATATGAATATTTTGCCAGAGTTTGTAGCTATTTTAATTGCAGTTGCCTCAAAGACCATTTCAATACAAAAGTTATTTACATCAATTTCAGTAGCTTGTATTCCCTCCCTTGTATATATAATTACTCCCCCTCCCCGATGGGATGTTCTAGAATACTTGGCAACAATGTGGTAGTTATCAATTCTACATACTTCATGACTTCTAGTACCATGCTCAGTTATGATTCATATATCCGGACTTACTTCATTTAATACTTGAGTTAGTGCCAGAAGCTTCGTTTGCATGTATTGAATGTTTAAATGAAAGACCCTAAGCTTACTATAGTTATCATTCTGTTTTACAGTTTTAGTAGTTTTAGGCCTAGATGGTTGTTTTACCTTACTGACCTGTAAGCCTAGGCCTATTGCTATTTGTGCATTGTGTTCTTGTATGAACTGTTCTGGAGCAGGAACTTTATTACTTAAATGCTCATCCACCACCCCCTTGTTTAGTTTCCCGTGGGCCTATTCCTGCTTAGCGAAGTAATTACATTACAAAGTAGATTGCCAAATTTGTGCGATCCCCTCCGGTTTAGATGAACACCGTCCTTGGCTAAATCTTCACTTTGCAACCAGCAGTTCCCATCCACCATGACACAGTCTCTTGCAGCACAGAGCCAGTCAAGTTCTTCGTTTATTCTTGTAATTCGTCTTTCTGTTATATCATGCCGTCTAAGTATCCCACTTATTATTACTTTTGTCCCAGGGGATTGTGACTTAATGCTGGCAATTAGGTCCATGGTGTCTCCCATTATTTCCTCTGCCATCACTCCCTGCCTGATGTCGTTAGTACCAACATGAACAGCAATAATGTCAGGCTTCTTTTTACCGAGTTCCATACCTTCCACTTTGTGTTTTAGTTCATTTACTTTTATACCAGGGAAGCATAAGACTTCATGCCCCTGTTTCCTACAGATTTCCCCTGAAAACTTTAACAAGGAATCCCCTATTACCATAACATTTTCCTTGCCTGTGTATAGGCCTGATCTTGCCTCCTTGACTTTAGCAATGGTGTTAGGCCTACCGATCTCGGATTCCGTTGGAATGCGAGTATTACCTCCATCACTTTCACTTAGCACACTAAATCTGTTTGTACAACATGATGCAGGTTGTAGGTTGCGTTCGTTGTTTGAGGTTATGTTTCCCGCGCTGCTTCGTATTTTACCAGTAACCACATCTGTCCAGAGTGCTTCTTCCTCACGGTTTTTTAGGGCTAATTTCGTTTTCAGATCCAGGTTCTCTGATTTTAGCGCAGTAATTTCAGTTTGAGCTCTCTGAAGGTCATTGTTCAATATGGTGATCACCATTTGGAGCGACGCTATTGCTTCTCGTGTTGGGGTCGTTTCTCCCATCTTCGATGCCAGATTTGCATCTGTAAAGTTTACACCATGTGGACCTTCATTCGGGATACCTTCTTTTTCCAGGATACTCCAGGTGTTATCCTTTGCCAATCCATTCTCCTCATTGCCATATTCACTAGAAGTTGCGTGAATTTCGGATGAATCCAATCCTTTAGTAAGCAGCACCGTACCAATGTCCGCCATCTTAATGGTCCATCTTTTAGCTTTTTTAGCTTTTAGCTTTGATGTGCAGTCCATTGACCGGAAACTTTGGTTGTGAAAGCGTGTATATAGGCAAATGTACCTTCGTCTGCAACTAGATTCTTCTCCAGTTCACCAATCACTTTCTTTGTTAATAAATCACTAACTTTTTGACTTGTAGCACCTTGAGATGCAGATTTGTCTCTCTTCATGGCAACGTGCTGAGTAATATAGGATATTTTCTCGGGCTACTAACCAGGTGGTGAACTGGATTAATTCCAACTTTTCGAAGCCAACCTGAGGCTCCATTGTCAAGGAGCTCCATTGTGCTGAGTAATGTCAAACATTCTTCCATGCTCGACACTAAACAACACACCACAAACTGAACATTCAATTTTTCCATTTTTACGTTAAAAAATAGGAAATGAGCATTTAATGCATCACATTTCCCTTTTGGCATTCCCTGGTTCAATCACTGGAGCAACAGGATTCAGTAACAAAGATGCAGCATAGGTTTCTAAATACAACAAAGCCAACCGACACGACCACGCGTGGTCATACTCATACTAAGTATCCCGAATGGTCCCTCAAATCGCGATGAAGCTGGCAACTGTGAACAAGTATTGTCATCCCTATTCTTTTCTGGGCTGTTCTTGAAGAGTAAAAAATAAAACATAAGTAAAAAATTAAAATATGGGACAACAGGACGTATTAACGAAAAAGGGACGTTCTCTTATTTTATGGGATGTCTGGGAACCCTAGCAGCTAGTATCACCACTACTCATTGTTCAGACCTTGGATCTCGATATTACCAGTAGCCTACCTGATTTCAGTCAAGGTCCTAGCGATCGGCATAAAGAGTTTGTGTGGATTCTAGCACATAGTGTGTATAAGGTACATTTTTAAAGTTATCGATTAATTCTATTTATGCCATTGTACTTCTGCTCAGCTTGTTTGTAAAGTCACCGATGAAGCATTGGGTTGTTTTTAAACTCATCGGTGTTTGTGTGAAGAAAGTCATCGATTTCCATCAGACTCATCAAACTTTATGTACGATGCTTCTTAGATGACAGACATGGCAGAGCAGAGAAGCACTCGACGTCCTACTAGCATAAATAAATGCACAATTGTGCAAGTTTCTTTATTCATTCATAAATAAATTGAGTTTACTTTCTTACAGAAACTATGAACTGCTCTTCATGAGAGTATGAGCCCTATAAAAATGAAAGAAATGAGTTGATTTTGTTTCAAGACTAGAAAAGTGAAAAATCCACATCAAAATGTATTAATTAATGTTGGTTTCCAAACATCTCGAAACTGGCAGCACTTCAGGTTATCCATAGTTACCCGTTGAGGTTAGGTGCCATTTTTAAATATACAAAAGTATTATGAATTTCAATATGCTCAAAACATGATTTATAAGAATTGTAGCCTTCAGTTATTAGTTCCCTGCTCATCATGTACTGTAATTGCCACTTCTTGCAAATCCATGATGCAATAATTATTATACAACTCGAATGCTCCTGCTGAAATCTATCAACCTGTTCATAAAGTCAAACAGTAATCAGGAGCTCAACACAAAATCATCATGACGTAATTGACATTAATTGGACTTTTCCACCGGTGACTTTTCTTTAAAAATGTGCCCTGTACATCATACCATATTATGCTAATTTGTCAAAAGAAAGTTTTTATTTAAACATTTTCAAAGACTTTGCTGTGTATTAATTATAGTGTATCAAGGATCACAATACAACTGTTTAGTTATTTAAAAAAGTATATATATATTAAGTTACAATGCTTGCAAAGACATAGAGCTGAGACGACTTTACATTGAACCCCTCCCGAACAAAATTTCACAGTACGCCCATGTGTAGCATTGATGACTAGCAGCACATATGCCAAGGTGTGGAGTGATTATGGAAAGTTCACTATACTGACTCATCAATTTATTGCTTCTGGTTTACTTGGTAAATATATTTTTTGTAGTCGAGTTAATATACCAGTATGCTTGATCAGCGGTTTGAAATAAGTTATATTGGCTAATGAAAAAAAAAAAGCTATATTTTTCTGCACAGCTGGTGAATAGAAGAGCTTCTGAAAAATCTCATGGAAGGAAAATAATATTGGAACAGTAAATTTCGTCCTGCTTTAAAATAGTCAAAAGTAAAGTGATCCCTCTACAGGCAAATGAAGGTCCTTAGGATTCCAGGAGGTTGAGGCTCCCAGATTGTTAGATATTCGGCACCTGAAGGTGGTAAGGTTGTCACCTTAAGCACTGGCTACTTTTACCCCCAGGATTGCTCCTGGTACTCATTTCTGTTAGATGCGGTGTAGTTAGATGTCTCAACCAACTGTGCCATGGCATACTCCACTTGAAAATAGAAATCTGAGAATTCAAATAAAGTAATAATCAAATCTATAGAGAGTTCTACACATATCCAGAAAGTGACTTTTCTTAACATGGATTATGAATGTTTAGATCTTAGAGGAGCATTTTCTCTTTGCCAATGCTAGTAAGGTAATTGCTAATGTTGTTCTGTTACATGCAGGCTCTAGGTTATGACTCGTCAGAGTGGGAAAATGCCTAGGTTATCAGT
This sequence comes from Ectobius pallidus, assembly GCA_964059195.1. Taxonomy (NCBI): domain Eukaryota; kingdom Metazoa; phylum Arthropoda; class Insecta; order Blattodea; family Ectobiidae; genus Ectobius; species Ectobius pallidus. Next base: position 57,788,956 of record CAXKWD010000007.1, on the reverse strand, counting down.
TTTAAGAGGGGACACGAAGAATGAGGGGAAAAAACTGAAGTATAGTTAAAATGTCGAAACCATGAAATGACAGGCTTTTTGTTTAACTTATTTTCTTTATTAGACTTCTGAATGCTTTATTGAATTTGTGCTCGACATCTGGCAACTGTGCAAACTAACAACAATAGCTTCAATTTTCTTCACCAGGCACTAACTGTACAATGAAAAGGGAATTCTGTCTTTAAGAGCAAGAATGCTAAGAGAGAAGTCATGTGGATGACAGTGACGCCGACTCCATGGGGCCTGAGGGGGCCCGAGCCCCCTCAAAAATTCGTTTGGGGGGCGGAGCCCCCCCAATAATTTAAGAAAATTATTAGTTATATTATGCTTTGTAAAGTCAGAAAATTATGTTGGTATTTTTTATTTTCCTTGTTTGACGATAGTTACCTTTTAAAATACATTCAGTAATGAGTTAAAACAAATAATTATTACGGTAGTAAGCAGGTTAACTGAAAACGAGTGGTGTGAATCATGATAGTGTTACGGTGCTGCGGGCACACTTAGAATTTGTCCCGGTGCGCGAACCTTCGTGTAAGGTCTGGCGGGCCGGCGCTGCGGCCGCGGCGACATCAAAAGGACTGGAGCAGAAGTGCCTGGAACCCTCCACCTCGCGTCGCCTTGACGCTTCGAGACATTACGACGCCGTGGCTATATAAAGCCCACCCTGCTGGAGCAGTCATTCAGTGTGGATAGTTTCGTTCAGTGCATGCTGCAGACGTGTTTAGCGTTCCGACTTTAGTGTTTAGTGGACTCTTTTATATGACTATATTTTATTCGTTTACTTTAGTCTCTTAGTGTATTGTGAATTAAGTATGCAATGGATAAATTTGTTACCAAAAAGGTGCGCTTGGAAGTTGATGATACTGCAAGTCAACCTCCGACAATAATTGTGTCGTCAATTGCTTCGTCGTCTTCAGGCGAGAACTGTTCACAGCCAAAACCTGGACAATCCGGTAAGGGAAGATCATTTCAGAAGTCTTGATTGATCAAATATACATGGCTAGAATATGAAGCATCTACCGAAAAAGTTTTTTGCAAAACCTGCAAAGAGGTAGATGCTAAAAATCTATTACAATTTTCTTCAAAAAAGAAGATGCATTTATTTCCGTAGGGTTTTCTAACTGGAAAAAGGCTTTGGAAAAATTCCGTCTTCATGAAAATACGTTTACGCATAAAGAAGGTGTTCTGAAACTAAATACCATCACTAACCGAAGTGTGGCCTCCCAATTGAATGAACAGTTAGATAGTGATATGAAGAAAGGCCGTTTAGCTCTTGAGACAATTTTTACTACCGTGCACTTTCTATGTCGACAAGGCCTAGCAATTAGAGGGCACGAAGATGTAAACTCAAATTTTTTTCAATTGTTGGAACTCCGAAAGAATGACGTACCTGAGTTAAACGATTGGTTAGGGCGTTCGGGGTATAAGTAGACGTCCCACGATATTCAAAACGAGATCATTGATCTACTAGGAAAGTCTGTGTTGAGAAAAGTATTGGCTTCAATCAAGAAGACTGAACATTTTTCTATTATGGTTGACGAAACAAGTGATTCTTCGATTCACGAACAAGTGTCATTTTGTATTCGTACTGTCAATGATTCCTTAATTATCAACGAAGACTTTATTGGCTTATACGAGACCCCCAACACTGAACTAAACTCTGTTTAGTATTTTAAAAGACTTTATTGGCTTATACGAGACCCCCAACACTGAACTAAACTCTGTTTAGTATTTTAAAAGACATATTTGCTCGTCTTGATTTGTCAATGGATAACTTATGAGGACAGTGCTATGATGGTGCCTCGAATATGAGAGGTAAGTTCAAAGGACTAAAAAAGTTAGTTTTGGATATACAACCAAAAGCACGTTATGTGCACTGCACTGCTCACAGTTTAAACTTGGCAGTTGTAGACAGTCTCCGCCATCTTATGTCTATGAGGGATATTATGGCCTTAGCCAAGGACTTAATAAACACCGTAAGGGAATCCAACAAAAGGATGGGACTTTTCAGAAGCATACGCTGTGAGAGCACCAACGACCAAGCTGGTCTACGACCCCTTTGCCCGACTCGATGGACTATGCGAGCTTCTAGTATCTTGAGAATATTGAAAAACTTTGAAGAACTTCTAGAGTTTTTTGAAACATTTTCTGCAGAGGACAAAACAGAGGCAGGTTACAAATGTGCAGGCTACCTTGAGTCAATGTTACAATTCAAAACTTATTTCTTTTTACGTCTTTATTGCCATGCAATGAACCCAGTAGAGGATGTCAATGAAAAAATTCAATGCCCTCATCTAAGTGTTGCTGATCTGGAAAAAATAGATGAGGGCTTGATTTGTATATTGAATGGAAGGCGTGATAGTTTTGAACACTTTTGGGAATTGTGTTTAAAAGAAAACTCTTCACAAGTTGATGATCCTTCGCTTCCTCGGAATCGACGTATACCAAAGAAGTATGAAAACAACGAAGCCAGATCACCGCACACTTTCAAAATCCCAAAGGAATACTACAAAGCTATTTACATTGAAGTTTGTGAAACGGTGCAATCTTGCATTACTGAGCGGTTTGCATCAACTGGACTCACACAGGTCATTGCAGTTGAACAAGAGTGCTTGCTTTTAGTAAACAGAGGTGAAACAAATTTTGAAAAATCAACTGAGTTTTTCAAAAATGACCTAGACATTGAGAGACTGCGCTTACACTTGAATATGTTATCCGATATCGCTAATAAAAAACAACTGGTCTTAAAAAACATGCGTGATGTGAGAAAGTACATTACACAAGAGCCTGCAGTTGGAGAAATGTTATGTGAAGTAGTGAAGTGCATTAAGCTTCTCCAAGTAGTTCCAATCACGACAGCAACAGCAGAACGGTCATTTAGCGCCCATAGACGACTGAAGTCATATCTCCGATCAACAATGGGGCAGAAGCGATTGAACAACTTGGCTGTTCTTCAAGCCCACCGAGATGTTTTGGATGAATTGGATATCCAACCAGTCATCAACGACTTCATATTCAGTAATCCAGTCAGACGGTCGACATTTGCACCTTTCTAAAGACACTCTAGCCCTAATAATGGTATTTAGAGCAATATTAAAAATCTTTATAAAATAGAGAATTAAATACATACAGAATGTTAAATTTTCAGTTTTGAAATATTAGTACTAGTTTAGTACTGTATTTCTATATTACTATAGTACTGTATTAGTTATTTTCAAATACTTAAATATTTTTAGGGTATAAGACCCAATTAAAGCCCGTTATTTACATACTTTTTGACTGAAAGTATTAGGCATACTGTATTAACTTTATGAAGTGTATTAAAGCATTAACTTTGAGATATTGTTTTTATTTAATGAACCCTCAGCCTTATTCAAAGTAAGCTTAAATTAGCTATTTCACTTATTAATCAAAGTGCTATTACTGTGCGACAGCAATATTTTATGTTTTATTCTTTTAATGATAGTTTAGGATTTATTTAAATATAATTTCAGTCTTTTCAGAGCTATATATTCACTGCTCTGTAATAGTCTATAAGCATAATTATTACTGTAAATTAAATTAGCTTTTTACGAAAATACCGTGCGTGTTTATGTTTTGTTTCTTTTTTCAAAGCCAAAAAGTGTTTCAGGCTTGTCGAGTTTCCCGGAGCGTGGAGTTATAGAGAGTCGAGTTTTCGGGGTTCTAATGTTGATCATATGACTCTAATACTTACAAAAAACTTTAAAACTCACTAATTTTCATCTAAAATTTAGAAAATTTCCCGGGGCAGGACCCCGGTATGGGCCCCCCCAATATTTTTTATAAGTCGGCGCCCCTGGTGGATGATAAACTATGCTCTAGTGTTAGTAGGCTGTAATGCTGAAAACAAACTTTTCCCAAGTTATAGACAGATTTGTCAAACCAAAGAAGAAAGTCATTATTTTAAATTCCTTTGTTCGTAATGTTTTAAGTAAAGTAGTAATTTGGTAGGAGATATCCTATCTGTTAAACATTCATAGCCTTACAGATAAAAGTTAGTTATAAGTGAGTTGAACGGTTGTTTGGTTGATCACCGCGCAAGTTCTACATAACCCATATTAATAATAATCTGAGTCTGGCGCGAGCAGCGATAGAGAGCAGTTGTGTTTACGTGGAGCTCCGTGAGGCAGAAAGGACTGGTCAAGATGGGTGTAGATTTAGAAACGTACAGGGCGAGAATAGGAAGCTACGCAGGCTGGAACAAAAAAGTATAAAGGGAGGAAAAGGAGATATCTCAAAAGAAGAGCTATGGACAGCGGTAATATTGGCCGTGCTGTTAGTCATTGGAGGCATCGAACTGAACCCAGGACCTTTATCCGAAGAGATGGCACAGTTAAAGTCCATGCTAAATAACATCGCAGCGGACATTGCAGAATTAAAGAACATGGAAAAAAAAAATGTGGTGTTGAAAATCGACAGTAGATTCGAGGAGGTAGGGACTATACTGCAAAACTGGAAGAAAGAAATAAAAGACGAAATAGCTGAATGAAGAAGAGGTTCGGGATGACAGGAAGAAGAGCAGAAACAGAAAGAAGAAAAACAAACTTAATTTTGTTTGGAGTAAAAGAGATGCAGTTAACAGAGATAGTAGAGAAGCTATTTGAAGACGACCTAGGGCTGAAACTAGATGGCTGGGAGATAGTAGACTGTTTCAGATTGGGAAAGCAAGGCAATAAAACAAGGCCGATACTGATCAAAATAGCCACGATGAAGTTCAAATGGCAAGTTCTCAGAAATGCAAAAAAAAATTAAAGGGACACAGATCTTTGTAGAACAGGATTATGGACCAGAGGATAGACAATTTAGAAAAGTATTGTTGGAAGAAATGAAATTAGCCCATGAGGAAGGTAGAAAAGCATTCGTAAAAGGACTCGAATTATGGGTTGATGGAAGAAAGGAAATCTGGAGTCAGCAAAATCGCAAAGCAATCAATGACCGGAGTGTAAAAGAAGAGAAAATTACGGCACGTGTAGAACAGGGGCAACGTACTGACAGGCAGACTGCCGACAATGCCTTAACAAGCGGAGGGGAAGTGAAAGGAGGAGGAGGAGTACAACCTGCGAGCAGCACTACGTCACGGTGGATGATGACACAATATGACAGACAGGACAATATATGCACAACTGAGTCACCAGGAAGAACAGCTGAGCAAAATATGCGTGAGGTCAATGAGATGCAGGTGTGTAGGGAAGATGCAGCGGTGGCAGGAGAAAGAATTACTAGATACCACAAGAAATTGGAGAAGTTTAAAGGTGCAAATTATAGCTCAGAATAGCAGAAGGAATGTAAGATAGTGTTTTGGAATGTAGAAGGCTTAAAATCAAAGATTTCTAGTGGAGAAGTGTACAGGGTACTGAAATTAGGTGATATAATAGCAGTGGTCGAGACCTGGGTTGTGGAGGGAGAAAGTGTGCAGTTGAAAGACTACCGTTACATAGGAAAACATGGAACGCGAAAGGAGAGCAATAGGGGGAGAGCTTCAGGGGGTATTGGTGTTTTTATTAGAAACAGTAGCAATATTAACATACGTAAAGAGAAGCCAGAAGAGTCCAAGGAAGTGTTATGGGTAAAGAAAAGAAAGGTGGAAAATACAGAGGTGTGTATACAACCCTCCTGAAACGTCGGAATTTTATAATGCAAATTTATTTAAAGCACTAAGTGAAGGAATCGATGATTTAAAGCAGAGGTATCCAAGCATGCAGTTTATTATTGTTGGGGACTTTAATGCGAGGGTAGGAATAGAACAAATAAGAATTGTGACAATAGAAAATGGCTGTGATTGGGAGAAAGAGGAATTGACAAGGAATAGTAGGGATAAGGTAGGTAGTAGAGAGGGTAATAAGCTGATTGAATTCTGCGAGGAAAATAATTGAATAGTGTGTAATGGAAGCAGGGGAAGTGATAAACAGGGTGAATTTACATTCGCAAATGCTAATGGAAAAGTGTGATTGATTATGCTATGTGTAGTGAAGGAATCGATGAGAGACTTGCAGATTTTAAGGTATTAAATGAGGTAGTGGACAGTTGCAATTTTCCATTAATATTAAAAGTGAACATAGGCAGGAAAGAAGCAACAGAAAGTAATTCATTAATGGGAACAAAAACTATAAAATGTTTTAAATGGAAAGAGGAGGCAAGGGACAAATTTTGGCACAATATAAATACAGAAGAGAGTGAAATAGTAAGGTTTTAGATTAGATTAGATTAGATTTTATTTAGTCCAACTGAACATAACCATGTTATGGGACTCGTCAAATGATTACAAACAAGTACGTCTATATACAAATTTACAATTCCACAGTCAAAGAAAATAAGAATACATGACTTAGCCTACATACTGAATTATACAATTCCATAGTCTAAGAGAGTGCAATACAATATCTACATAATTATTTAAATGCAATCCAATAATCTAAGGGTGGGGGTCATAGAGGGTATATGTTCAGGGGATATACAGCTGGCATCAGAAAGATTAGAATTAATGTTAAGAAGAGCAAGGGTTACAATGGAGGTAAAAAATAAGGGGAATTTAAAGAGGGTGGGTTGGTTTGATGAGGAATGTAAAATAATAAAAAAACAAGAATTTAGGGATTTGACACGATGGAGGAGAACAAAATCGAACGAGGATAGACAGACCTTTGTGCTGTGCAAGTGGGGTTATAAATGTTTGATGGAAGAAAAAAGAAAGAATGGCAAATGAAGGTGTGCGAACAGGTCAAGGAAGCAGTGAAATCTGAGGATACTAAGCAGATGTGGGGGATTGCAAAGAATCTTTGCAAGAATAAAGGAACAGTGAATTTGATAACACCTAGAGAATGGATAGAGTATTTTGGAAAACTAGTAAGGACAGGAGGGAGGTGGAGTAGAGAGCCAGCTAGGTGTGGCAGCCAGAATGATTGACTGTCTAGATAAAGAAGTATCAAATAAAGAGGTAGAATTTCAAATCAAAACTTTGAAAGGAAACAAGGCTACGGGTGTAGATGGCATACCGGGAGAATTTTGGAAGATGTTAGCTTGTACAGATAGGGGTATGGGTATAATAACTGATTTACTGAACAAAGTGAAGGAAAAGAAAATAATGCCAGAAAACTGGAAGACTAGTATGATATTTCCGTTATACAAGGGAAAAGGAGATGTACAAAAGCCAGAGAATTACAGGGGTATTAGTTTGCTATCTATATTAAGCAAAATATACACAGGTGTAATGCACAAAGACTGCAGATGTGGACTGAAGCAGAGGGTAAATTTTCTGAGTTTCAAGCAGGATTTAGGAAAGGAAGAATGTCAATCAACAATATAATGATTTTGCAAACTATTGTAAGTAAATATTTGAGTACAAAAAGAGGAAGAGTATACATGTTTTTTGCAGATTTTGAAAAGGCTTTTGATTTAATTAATAGGGAGGCACTGGTTTATAAATTAAGAGTTAAAGGTGTGAGCGAAGAATTTATTTCTGGGATTAAAAAGTTATATGAAGGAATAAAAATGTGTGTAAGATGCGAAAAAATGTAATTTTGGAATCGATTGATCAACAATTGGGTTTATGGCAGGGATGCAAATTAAGTCCAATATTGTTTCATTTATTTATAGATGACATTTTGGAAAGAGTAGAAGAATGTAATCCACATTGCCCGGTAATCGGAAAAAGACAAATTTCTGGTCTCCTATATGCAGATGATTTGGTAGTTGGAGCAGTAACTATAATAGGGATACAACGGGCAATTGATGAAATTAGCACATTTTATTCAGAATGGGGTTTAAGAATAAACATTAAAAAATCAAAGGTAATGGTTTTCAAAAATGGCTGTAAACTGAGGAAGCAGGAGAAGTGGTATATGGATGGAGAACCTCTGGATGTAATGAAGGAATTTGACTATTTGGGGATGAGAATGTCTCCAAATGGGGGGTGGGAGGCTCATGAGAAAAAAAATGGTAGTAGTAGGTAAAGCAGCTATGAGAGCGGTTAGAATATGTAGGCCTATGTATAAAATCCCAAATATTTCAGTTATATGGTTAGAGAGAATATATGAGGCAGTGGTGGAAGCAAAAATGTTATATGGGGTTGAAATATGGGGGGCATCAAAGGGGTGGTTGAAAGTTGACCTTGTACATCTAGGATGTTTTGTAGAGAAGTGCTAGGCCTACCTAGGGGATCACCAATGGGAGTGGCATTAGCAGAGCTAGGAAGGGTAGGAAGGAAAGGAATGATAGTAGAAAGAATTTTGAAATATTGGTATTGCAATATAAATGTGGATGAGGATAACACATTGAAAGAATGTATGAAGTATTTAAATGAAGGTAGGAGGCATGATAATTGGGTGAAAAAATTAAAAGGATACTGGAAGAAGTTGGAAGGGGGGATATTTGGCAACGAGGAGAAGGTAATAAGATAGGATTTTGGAGAGAAGTAAGAAAAAAGAGTAGAGGACATGGAAAGACAAGAGATCTGGGCGAGCTTTGTAAACAAAACTTCCTTGAGATTATACAGAGTAATTAAAACAGAGTGGGAAGGGAGAAATATGTGGATTGTTGTGATAAGCAAGGAAGAGAGGGTTTTGCATGGATGAGAACAGGGGTGATATATCTGAAAGGGTTAAGGAAGGCCAGAGAGGAAGGTTGTGTACTATGTAGTAAAGAGGAAGGAATATCACACTACTTAACGGAATGTGAAGGGGTAGCCTAAGCGGTGGAGGGAAGAAATCTGGGAGACAAAGTGGGATAAATTTCATAATGAGATAATAACCATCAAGATGTTGAAATTCAGAGGAGAAGAAAAGACTAGGAATATAGGGGAATATTTAGGAAAAATGAGAGAGAAGTGGATGAGAAAAATTAGGAAATAGATCAAGAGTAAAATAATCAAGAAAGGTGTGGTAAGTTAACCAGAATCCCCATTCATACACTAAACCCAGGGGTAGTATGAGTGGATAGTGCTAGACTTATAGATAAGAGATGTTTAAAGTGGATGTATATAACTATGTATGTTAAAGTATGTGTAAATAAAATTCTATTCTATTCTACTAATAATCCAAATATAACTGCCAAGGGTTACACTAAGTTTGAACGTAAAACATCATCAACCAATCATGTTGGGTTTCTCGCCTGCAGCTGTGAAGGAGGCATGCGACTGCTGAATGCCAATGTAGCCACCTACTCGAGCAGTGAACAAACAGCAGTAACTTATATCATCTGGCAGTATTTCATTATATTGTTTTCAGAAAGTTGTAATCATGGGTAAAATTATGGAAATATGACCTGCAAACAAGGACCAATGTTTATAATACTGCAAAAGCTGCTCAGAATGTTTTCTAACATATTACTTTTAGACTGGATGCTTAACCTCAAAATTCAGTCTCAGACATCTAAGAAATGACTGGCTGCTACAGATATCGGCTATATTTATTATTTACTTCAAGCTAATACAAGGGTGTAATGCTATGTTCACACTAAGGAATTTGTTGTAGAGTCAAATACTCCATACAAATTCCAGATACATTTTCATGATTCTTGTATCTGGGTACTTATCCCATGTACATGTTCCTTGCAAAAATATCCCATGTGAGTGTTTCTACTGAGGAATTTGTTGTCAGAACTTTTGCTTCTTTCTGCTTTAAAGTATTGATGATTCACCCAGAACAAGTGTTTAACTGACAAACACTCAATTTGGAGAAGAAAATGTCAATATTATACTGTGCTAATGCTGATTAAGTCTTCCGAACTGTGGGGTCATGGTCTTACATTAGTAGGCCGTTAAAAATCAGGGATTTATATTTATCTGGGCATTCAGTGTTTTTAATTCTAAATTTTAGGGTAAGAATGGTTTATTAAACATTGATATTTCAGTTTTAAAGCTGTGTTCAGTCATATAATTTTTTGTAATTTCAAACTTGCTTAACTTTTTTAAGTGGAGTGCCTTGTTTTATGAGCCTGGAGCCTCTGAGTCAACCTGCTCGGCAGGTCATGCAGTGACTCTGGATAAGGTGGATCCAATGTAGTCGATATAAAAAGGGTTTGTTTATTCTTGCAAATTAAGAGCATGGTCAATATAAATATTGTATTTTATTGCGCTTAAACTGTTTATAAGAGGGGCTAGAAGTGCTGACCCTCCATCACCACTTATTTGTGACACCTTCGTAGCAAATTTGCATTAAGACCGACACAGACACATAATCTGCCTTGAATCCTGCCTAGGCCTAATTCAATTCTGATGCTGTTCTAATATCTCTCCTATTTCGTTAATTTTCTCAGTAAACACATGTGGATGTTCTCTTGATTATTTGGTATTAGACACAGAACCTATTCAAGGAAGAAGAAAGTGTGCCTATAGGCCTAAAGTAAAATTTTCTACAAAGGTATTACGAATGTGAGGGACAACACTTCTAGAGGTTGTTCTGTTTAGAGCACTCCATAGAATCTTATCTTAATATTTTATTATAAGTCTTATTAAATCATATCACAATTTGATTGTATTGTCAAAATAATTTCTGTTTCATTTTTATACACTGACTATGTTTATGCATGCATTGTACATGTTACAAACAATAAACTTTCATAACAAAATATCCACAATTTTGTAAAACATAACAACGTGGCAGTATATTTCATGTGATTGATCATAATCACAAACAGCTGACAGTAGTCAAGAAACATGACTACAGCACATGCACAAATAGCATTCTCGCTGGGATCTTTTCCAAGAACTTGTTACTGATGCGTTTTATTCAACTGTTTGGGTCAGGGACTAGGAATATATTCAACAGGTGTGCGACTTGTGGCAAATAGGTTGCCATACATGTGCCAGACATATAAAGCTGTGAGTATGTAGCCATTTTTGTCCTTAATTTTGTTTATTCTAAGTTGAAAACCTTTCTTGAACTCGTTTATTCCCTTGTAGAGATCCCTAACATTTTTGTCTTTACAATTTTTCTCTAATTCATTTAGTTGAGATAGTTTCTTTTCTTTGTTCTAATGATTCTAGAAGTTTCTCGTTTAGCATTGTTGAGATTTTCGACAGTAGTGTCATTTGGATTCTGCAACCACTGTAATTTTGCCTGCTTTCTTGCATTTACTAAATTCATTCATTCAACATCGAACCACGGTTTATTTGGTTTCAGTTCAAGGGGACCAAATTTTTCTTTTGGGGCTACTTTAATACTGTTTTTAATGCATTCCCAGATCTTATTGATATTCATATCATCCCTAGCTTCTTGTTCTGCAGTGTTTTCTAGAACTGCAGTGTTTTCTAGAACTGCAAATGTATTTGAAATCTTGACCTGGTAAGCATTCCTACTTTGGTTTTCACCTAGCTTTTTCAGAGTGAATCTCTCTACATCAAAATTTTGCCTAGTTCCTTTGTTTAATGAAAGTTTCTCCCGAACAGCCGCAACTACCAGATTGTGATCCGAATCACAGTCAGCACCCCTAAAAGTTCGATGTCGATTATACTAGATTGCCTCTTTGCATCTATTAGCATATAGTCAATTTGATTAGGAGTCTTTCCATCTGGCGAGGTCCATGTGTATTTTTGAATATCACTATGTGGGAATTTTGTACTCTTTACAATTAGATTTTTAATGGTGGCAAAATTTACTAGTCTAACCCCATTGTCATTGCTCTGCAAGTGGAGACTTTTGTTCCCAATCATGGGCTTGAAAATACCCTCCCTTCCTAATTTCCCATTAAAATCTCCTACACAATTTTCATGTGAAATGCCGGAAACTGATCAAATGTTCGTTCTATTTCCTCATAAAAACTGTCCTTGTCATAATCTTGTTTATCCTCTTTTGGTGCATGGACATTCATAACTATGATGTAACACCACCATCCTCTTAAAATAACTTAAGAAAGCCTAACATTAATAAACTCTACTTTCTTAATGGCTGAATTAATTCTTTTGTGTATGAAAAACCCGGTCACTAATTGATGGTTATCATTCCCTTTCCCATAGAAAAAGGTGTAAACGTCTGTCTGTATTGAACCTTCACCCTCCCATCTATCTTCCTGTACTGCTACAACATCTAACCTATATTTCCCTAATTCTCTAGTTACCAATTTAAGCGCCCCAGGCCTGTATAAGCTCCTAACATTCCACTTTCCCAATCTATAACTCCTATGTTTTTAGACACCCTCAGTGTAGTTCCTACTTGGAGATTTGAACGAGGGACTATTTTACCTCTGGAAAATTTTACACTGATAGGATCCATAATTCAGGCAGCGTTACTTAACAATATTTTTTACTGTGAGAGGTTATTAACCTCAAGCCAAACCCCCAAGCTGAAGGACCACCTCATGTCGTCTGTCCACAACTGCTTATTCAACAATTTGCAGCTACCCTCCATATTTGGAGGCCGTATCCTCTATCTGCAATCTGAGGATGTGCCATGCCATAGTGACAGAGACCTACCCCTTATACAGTGAGTCCCACGCAAGAGTTGGCCAATGACGCGGGTTTCTGCGTCGCGGCTGGCACAGCTCCAACTGCCGAGCGATCGGGTGAAATATCTATGCAAATAATGCCGCGGTCGGTGTAATGATTCAGGTTCTCACATTTACAGTTAAAATTACAATGAAAATAACCACATACCTCATCGCAAGAGATGTTGGAAATGTTCTCCTCTTGCATCCACACAATACTGGCACCTTTTTAGGAAATTTTCTTTCACGCGCATAAGTTCAGCTTCCGAGATAGAGTTAATTTCTTTTGTGATATTGTCTTTAAGTTCTTCTTATGTATGGGAAATTGACCTATACACTTTATTTTTCAAGTTTCCCCATAAATAATATTTACATACTGTTAGAAGAACTTAAAGACAATATCACATAGGCCTATCACAAGGAAGCTGAACTTATGCGCGTGAAAGAAAATTTCCTAAAAAGGTGCCAGTATTGTGTGGATGCAAGAGGAGAACATTTCCAACATCTCTTGCGATGAGGTACATGGTTATTTTCATTGTAATTTTAACTGTAAATGTGAGAACCTGAATCATTACACCGACCGCGGCATTATTAGCGTAGATATTTCACCCGATCGCTCGGGAGTTGGAGCTGTGCCAGCCGCGATGCAGAAACCTGCGTCATTGGCCAACTCTTGCGTGGGGCTCACTGTATATATTATTTGTGTATAGGTATATATATACATATACATATACATATTTACGAAGCATAGTTTCACTTACTTAAATCACTTATGCCTGGTTTCTATAAACTTGTGAAATACCTATGGGTAAATTATCCATGGGGAAATTAGTTCCAGTTCATCCACAACGATATAATGAGCACGGCCTTGAGTTGTACAGTTAATTTAATTCAGAAGGCTTTGATTCTCATTATTTAAATTATTATTGATTCTACAAGAGGTTAAATTGTATCCAGTCATCCATTAAAGGATAAATTAACCCGACGATTTACCCTTGGAAAGATCTAGCCCGAGTTTGTAGGAACATTTTTTCTGTCATTTTCATATTTACCCAGAGAACATTTATCTAGAAACTCGCCACAAGTGTATGTGATTGTTACCTTTAAATTATTTGAGTTTGTAAAACTTATCCTTGTGTAAATTCTGTCCATTGGATAATTTACCCATAGGTATTTTGCGAGTTTATAGTAACCGGGCATTAGAGGGCCGAATATAGTGTTTCAATATGTTAAGGTGGTTGTATATAAAACAAAATTCCTCTGTAAATGGACATAAATAGACAAAATGGAAATGCAGATGTGACCTGATGAAAAATGTTTTTAACCAAAAATAACGAATTTTTTGCTAGAACAGTCAAAATCTGCATAAAGTGGAAGGGAAAGCTTTTTGTGGAGGAAATTACATACACCATTTTAAAGCACCCCTCTCAGTATAGAAATTTACACATCCAGCTGGGCCACTGACTGACCATGTAGGAACTTACAAACTCTAGTAAAAATAGGTTTTTTGCACTCCTTAACTAATTAGTGGTACTTACGAACGTTGTTGCTGTGGATCGTAAGTTGACATTCCTACACAATATTGTTGATATGGGCGTTGCGATGCGGTTAAATTACTTAAGGCGCTTACACCACGTCATAATTCATTACGATACACTTCATAATACAAGCCTTTATGGACAATGCCCCCAGGACAAATATTCAGTTCCCATAACAACAAACACATGCGAATCACTTTCTGAAATAAACATCTATCTTCAAGAATGTATATACATAATATTTTCAGGTAATATCACAAGTAATATAATTAAATTGATATAAATAATCATCGTGCAAAAAATAGCATGCATTACGGATCTCGGAAAATTGAAAACACTCGGCGCAATTGCCTCTTGTTTTCAAACTATTTCCTCGATCCGTAATCATGCCTTACGGCACTTGTATCGCAATATACTATTACTATAGCAGGCTTTTGACTATCATGGTAGTTTTATGAAACACAGACTGGTAAAGCATTTGTAATCACTGTCTGTAGATTGAGATTTACCACTGTACGAAACTACCTGATTATAAAGGAAAGTAGTAGGTCAATGTGTAACATAATTTTTTTTATTTAATATAAATTTACAGAGCACATTATCACAATTCATACAACAGAGAAAATATTGCTGTGAAGGAAAACATTCTTTCCATGTGCACTGAACACAAGGAAATTAAACTAAAGTAGGACATGTTATTCACATGCAGTGGATAGGGAAGACAAAGTTTTAGGATCTGGCATATTACTGTTGCTCCAGAATCCATAATCTCAATAACTTATGGAGTTACTCCTCTTAACATTTTGATTTTAATAGTATTTTATATTATATAGTACATGTTGACAGTGTTTACATACTTTCATACCTGGAAGTAGGTATGGTATCCTTAGTTTCATAAAAAAATCAGTTCTTTTCAGTCCTGTAAACAGGGTTCGAACCAAACATTTTGTCGGGAGGGGGGAATTTAATGCGACTCCAAGGTACTGTACTAATTATAAAAATAATGTAGTAATACCAGACAACTGAAAAGTCTTGTCGTGTTTCTGTTACACTGTGAATTTCAATTGCTTGTTAGATAAATTCTGTTGCTATGCATTGTACTGGTGATACTGATATGTTCAAAAACAGCATTATGAAGAAACATTGGTGCATGTTCCTAGTAATCATATTGGAATTTTAAACCAATGTTTATGAAATATAGAAAAATATTTACTTGGCAAGGAGGGAATTTTTATTTGAAGAGCGGGGATCCCCCCCCCCCCCTGCTAATTCGAACCCTGTCTATAACTCTGAGGCAGCTGCATTGTAGACTTCAGATTTTGAAACCTGTTGAAAGCTGCACATAATACTACAGTTTACCAAATTTTATAGACCATAAGATACACTTTTTTTACTCTCTCTACCTGTATCATAGGTACTTCAGGTAAAGGAAGTGAAGTGTTCAACCCTGTAATTTGATGTCGAGTTTTTAGTATTAGTGTATGTTTTGAGGTCCCCTGAGTTCAAAAATACAATACAATACAAAAACAATGCAATGCATCCAAAACTTGAAGGAAATGGGTCTAAAAATGAATGCTTTATTCACAAACTTTGAAAATTTACTTGAAATAAACACCAGTACTGTTTATTGTTTAATACATTATAATATTTTTGTTTATGTTACTTTTGGTAGTGTCTTTTTAGTGTACCGGTATTCTGATTAGAAGTTTATTTTTATGAAAACAGCTGTTAGTAAACTGTTTTTATTGTAGGACCTACTTGCAGTGTGGCTGCTTGCAATAAATACAGTATTTTGTCATAGGATGAATTATAAAGTTTTTTCGTAATTTTATTTATTTTTTAAAATTTCATATAACTATAGGCTACATATAACCCCAAAGAGCAAAATTCATGCTAGGGGGCTTAATGCATTTCTCATAAAATACCTATGTGTATTATTGTTTAGAAAGGATAAATGAGAAGGCAATTTACAGACTTGGGAAATATGCAGGATGATTAATGTAAGTTATGAAAACTTGGAAAATGAAATATAAACACTGTAGCAAAGCAAACAACTTACATGCTACAAGATAATTTAATAATACAGCACTGTCTCGGTATTTTGAGTCTTGATAGTTCGATATTCCCATAAATCGGAGCTAAAAATTCAAATGAACATAACAAAAAATTAAAAAATCGTCAGTTTTCAGCTTGCTTGTACCTTATATGAGGCTTGTCAGTGATGAGGTTGAGAAGAGAGACCTCGTATCTCCAAAATTAGCTGTGTTTTTAAGTTAAAATCATGAAATATTCAGATAAACAGCTCTACATTTTTTATAAAGCCTAATATCCGAACAAGATTGATTTGGGTGCTATAGTGGATTGTAGTGTGAACCTGGAAGCTGTAAGATTATCATATGAAGTAAATATCATTGTGAGATCACATATCCTACATAACACTTTTTTTGTTCTCCTGAAAAGTTGCCATTTTGGAGATACAAGGTTACCCATCTTAACCGACAATGAGGGGCACTCTGCACTAGAGGCAGCTATGCATTGAGTCCAAGCACAGCTCGAGGCGACCCGACTGAGAACCTAGTGTTTAGATAGGGGGTGTGACGTTGCTTTTCTGAAATGGTTGAGCCCTACAATGGTTAACTTAAGTGGCTTTTATTTTCAAAAGACTGTGGACAGTTTCTTTTAGTGTATGGCAATCTGTATTTTTTTGTTTTCTGAACTACTGTGTTGTAATATTTAACATAATATTTTTCTTTTACACAGACTTTTTTGTATAATGTCGTAAGTCTGAGTTTTCTTATAGTTAGAGGTAGTCTCGGTCCCATTCATCTTGAATTACCAAGACTTTACTGCAATGCTATAAAATATATTCTTATTTTTGGTAGCATATGTCGTTGCAGTTATCAGTTCATTTAATGATAGAGTTTGAAAATTCTGCATAATATATTGGCATGTTAAGTTATACATAACCCTATATATATGGAGAACTGCCATTCTAAAAATTGGCTGCAAGTTTTTAAGTTAGATTTTTAAAATTTTGTCAACAGAGCCAAGGTTTCCAAATTGATTTTGATAATGTATTTTGATTATAATTAATTTGATAATAATGATTGATTTCACATATTCATTTCAAGCAATTCTGTTACCAATAAGTGAAGGAAACTTTGAACCTGCAAGAGCTAATCATCAGTTAATCATCACGGGATTTTAAAAACTGCAGCCTTGTGTTTAGAAGGCATAGGATTAAAAATTGATCATTGAGTAGATAATATTTAACAAAATAATAATAATAATAATAATAATAATAATAATAATAATAATAATAATTGATATAGTCACATTTTCAAAATTGAAAAAGACAGACTTAACTTACCAAACACAAATCTCAAAATATCTCGATTCCATTATTTCTGGATAGTTATGAGTTTCCTCATTCTTATGGTTTATGCCACTGGTAACTAAAATGTGGCATGGGTACATAATTTTTGTATGTTTCAAGTAATTCTGTAACAATATATGAAATATGCATTATGTGATTAAAAAAAATTACATTTGTAAAACATCTTTATTTGTTCTTCAATTTCTCTATAAGTAAGTAATTATGTTCTGCAGCTTTTATAAATCCAGTGCTGTAATATTCACCAGAATCGTACTGAATTTGCTTACAAGCATGAACGTTATTCGGCGATAAAAGTCTAGATTTAATTCAGTATATATACATTAGTGAAAAAATTCTTCTTCTTCCACTTTTTCTGTACTATAGATATAAAGGTTATTAACTTGTTAGTTATGCTTCAAATGTCTGGTTGTGTCAACATTATTTTCAGATGCCTTGGAATCTTATACCAGATAATTTGTACTGCATTACTTTTCTTCTATTCTTTCTGCATGCTGCATCCAGGAATGTCTGGAATCGGAAGTTTCCAGTAAGTCTCCTCTGTATTACATGTATTAGATTAACTGTTTTGACATTTACTGTAATTCCTTTTGGGGAATATATTACTTTAAACATGTTTATGTATATTCATTTCAAGACTCTTCAAAGTATAGTAGAACCTCGATTTACACAACAATGTTTTAAAATTTTCCTGCATTGTAGGCTATGTTAAATTTTGAAAACCCCTGTCACATAATTAGTGTATTAATAATTTCAGTTTTCAGTAATGCTATTCCTTTTAATGTGAAACCTGCATTTAAAGTATAACATCTTTGGATTTAGATATTTTTTGCTCAAATTATGATCATAATAATATTAACTACACTGTAACTTTTGATACATTGCAATTATACGGCAATCTGGCAACAGAATGTATTTGCAAATAGGAGTGTGGATCAACCGACTCTTGTTCATTAGAAAATAAAAGTTCTATGCAGCGGTTCACAAGTGTAAACAAACTTGTGATGTTTGTTCATTGATATAGAAGATTGTGGGTTTGCTTCTCATTAATTTGCTAATAAAGAATGTCGTGCTAATTTGAATTTTCTAAAAACTTAAATAAATAAACTGATTTTATTTTCTTTAGAACAAAAAGAAATCCCTAAGAAACAAAATGAAAAGGCCTGTTATATGGGCCTGTATCTTGTTCACTTGCTAGAAGTGTGAACAGAAACTTGTAATCAAAATAATTAAGGATCATTTGAGATTCGAATATGGAGTCAGTGTTTGTGCACTCATTTTGCAGGTCAGCTATTTAACGTCTGTAGCCACTTCCCTTGTTAATATGATAATCATAATACAAGGCTATATAATGCATTATTACCTCCAATTGATTTTATGTTGCTCAGTGAAATTCTTTACAGTACTTAGTGTATCCAGAATTGACCTTCTATTCAATTTAATAACAAATATCAGGCTCTTAAGCAGAATATAGCCAATTTCAATGGTTTAGTTATATGCTATCTTTTGCGTATGCAGATGATGATGAGATGAGCACAAGAAGTATTCTGAACCCAGAACTTCAAAAGTTTAGGCGGCCCATTCCTTTTGGAGATGGCTGTAGGCTACTTGTCACTCCCTCCTCACCATTCACCAATTTTTCCAGCAAGGCCTGGGGTAAGCTTTCATGTTTGCTTGAACTGGATAACATGTGCTAAGAATCAGAAATTACTAAATAACAATTCAGTAAGTGCCATAATTGAATTGAATTGAATACTCTGTGCATGGAACAAAGAATCTCCTGGTGCAGGTTCGATTTACTGAAAATGAATTTTTTTTTTCACTTAGTTTCATATAGAAGACATAGTGAACTGTCCTAAGACTATTGCCTTAGCAGCCATAAAGTAGGAAACTATGGTATTATTGGATGTCAAACACCCCAGAATTTTGATCTGGAGGCCCTGATTTAGGCTTGGAGTTCTTAATGTGCCACAAATCTACCACATAGGAGCCAAGGCTTATAGCCCTTCTGGAGGATTTGTGCTCAGAATATTTACATCCCGAAAAATTCATCAACCTCGACTGGGTTTGAACTTGTGACATTCAGATCCAGAGACGAGTAAGTTACACCACCACTGAGGTAGAGTAAATAGGCTACCATAATAACTCGTGTTAAGTGTAATATTAATTATAAATAACCATGGTTTAATAATGAAAATAGTAAATCTCTGTTTACTGCAAACCTGACTTTTAGATAAAAAATCCCATGTGTCTTAGGAAAAATACCTTTAAATCGGGGTTCTGCTGATTTAATTCACATGCTACTCAAGCATGAGTCATGAATAAATTCTTTTCCTACCTGTTTCAGGGCTTAACATTGCCATCTGGTTCTTGTTAATTACTAATAATTAGAAGGGTACTTTTAATATTCTGTATCAGAAATTGGAAAGAACTAGAGAACCAGATGTCTATGTAATGTTTCTCATAATATAATATAAAATATTGTCTTGTACATTGATAAACAATTTGAATATAGGAGTTACAAATACAAAATACTCGTATCTGCAGTTATAAATTGCACATAGGAATCTCAAATTTATTTACATAACAGTGCCAACATAATTTCTAGATTTCAAATGTCTTTCTTTACCCACCTCTTCACTTACTATTTAATTCTCATACCATTATGATGGTAATACACAAAGTAGCATACATATTTTTTAAGCCTACCTTTGACCTAACATTATTCACATTCTATTCAATGGACTCTTGATTATATCTCATATTCAGGGCTATGCTGTGAGACAATTAAAAAGTTGTCTGATTCTTTCATTTTTCTCTTGGCTAGTCATGTGGAACAAGATAAGGTGGTGTTATAAAATATTCAGCTTTATGGGAACTTGTAATCTACAACCCTCTGTGAATATGTCACATATATAATGTACTACTAGTTCTGTGGACAATAGACCTTTGCTCTTCACTAGTCAAAATGACCATCATCATGAAACCGAATCGATAAATAAAAATCCTTATGCATACATTATTTTTAACGACTTCATGCAAAATTAGAAGAAAATCAAACAATGTGTTTGGTTGTAACTGCATAACAAAGACATTTTCAGAGAAACAGACAAAATGCTGCTAAACCTTTAGAGTTTCGTCAAAAAGATACTTGAACAAGGTTTTAGAACATTTTACACTAGAGTGTGAAAGTAGTTTTCATATTTTCATAGCATTAACTATTTGGCTAGAATTGTTGAAAGAAGCTGAACATACATGAAATTGAACCATTAAAAATGGCCACCATCTTCAAACGGAATAAAAAAATCCTTTTACATATGTTGTTTTAACGACTTCAAGGAACATTCTTGCAAAACTGGAAGAAAAATCAAACAACACATTTGATTGTATCTGCTTAACACACAAATTTACGGACAATTAGACATAATGCCAAAAAAAGTTAAATCAGGTTAAAACAGGACCTCGCTTTGCTTGGACAATAATATTTTTACATTGCATAGATTAGATATGCATCATTTCAAGCGTTTATATATACAGCAGTCCAAACTAATTGGGACTGGGGCCTGTTCGGTTTGGCAAAAATTTGGATTAGCGGGGTTAATTTATAATTACATAATTGAGCATGTATATGAAGTATACAAGTTAATTGTACTCAGTTGTTGTAATGTGCATTGTTATTTTTGAGATGCAAACGCCGCTTGTTGTTGGAAGCGAGCTTGTGAAAGACATTCATCTTTGTTCATATTCCTGGAAGTATGAGGGGTAATCGTATTTCTAGAGAAAGTTAAGTGACATACAGACAAAGAGATGCAGCAGGTACTCACCACCCTCTGTTAAGGTGATTCCGGTAAAAGAGACAGTCCCTCCATTTCGCATTAAGCAGTACATTAGTGGCTTGTTTCTCCTTCTCACGCTTAACCAATATTTTAAACTTCACACTTGCAAATTTACATTACACACAGAATTTATAGCGTATTCAGTCAAATCCTAGCCGTCTCTGAAACATGAATTGGTTTGTGACCACTGTCGATCAAGGGTAGGGGTGCGAACCAGTTTGAAATTTCTTGAATTTTGTAAACAGGGAGTAATGACCTACATGTTTTCCCACACTCTGTTAGTTAAGGGCAGTAAAATCACTGTAAGGTTTGAGCACTCAATCCTTTTTCTTTGTTCTGAGTTCAGTAGAACAGATATCAATTGCAAAACATCATACTGTGGGTCTTGTGCTTAGTTGTTTTTTTATCCAGTAATATGGTGTTAATTTTTGCTGTCAACGGGAAGTGACTGATCTTTTGTCTAATAAGGAGTGACGTAATATACTGTTTTTCTTATTGTTTTCATTGTTAAAATTGTTGAGGATTCATAAATATTTAACGCAAATGATGTATTATTTTTACAGTTCATTCAATGTTCTAGAAAGAAGTCCGTTTTAGTCTGAAATTTCTTTGATAATTTTCAATTTTCCTTTAACAATTTTTGTGTTCAGATTATCCGGGTTTTAGGACTAGTGGGGTTCAGACTAACGGGGTTCTACTGTATATAGTTTGTGAGAGATTACAGTGCAAGATTTTGCAGGCATTGCTGATCTACTCATTGCAGTGCAAGAATATTTACTTGCTTATTTATTGGATATCAAAAGAGATCAAATTCCATGTAACAGCAATGTAATATCCTGCTTGTAAACATAAAGACTGCCTCCACAGTCCAGATTTGGATTTGATGTGTGGTACTTCCTAAGATTTTTCTGAGTCAAGGTGGTGCAACACAGCCTCATGAGTTCAACTGAGGATCTCCTTGATAGAGAAATAGTAGCTCTGCTTAATAGCTGTGGAAGTCAGCATGTTGACCATATGCTCCAAAATATTGGCATCTACCAATGAAATCATTAGTGGTTAGATGGTTGGCCTTGACTTGTTTGGGATGTAGCACACCACAGAGTAACTTGGTGTAATTTGGACCTAAAAAGCACCGAGTTTCTGAAGTATTGAGTTATCTGGAATATGGGCTTAAAAATTAAAACTATTATTGCGAAAATTAAAAATGTGTTTATTGGCCTCAAATATAACAAACACCATTAAAAATTGTCATAAACCATGTTAATACAGATATAGTTACTCTTCTATGAAACTAAAATTATATGTGTCAATAAATTACAAGAAAATAGTTTACTTAATTTGTTGCCAACAAATTGTTTTTTTTTTTCCTTCATGGTTGCTGATCTGACGGATTATCGAGTCCTGAGTTTGCAGGACTCTACTGTATTATTGTACCAAACTGAATGATCCCCTCCAGTAAAAATATAAAGTGAAGTATATAATTTTCAAGAAAATACAAGATTATTCACTATAAGATAGGGGATATTATATTTTTTTATAAGCTAAGTGTTATGTTGTAACAAATAAAATACAAAAAGCACTGTTTTAATCACATTTATAATGTTCCCATAGTATACCTGGAATGTTATTTCTAGAGAAGGACAGATTAAGTATCACTTCTATGAAGTGAAATAATTTATTTAATCCCTAATATAGTATACAGTTTGTTATTTTTGTTATTATTATTGTTAGTAAATTTTTTGTTTGTTTGTAAATGCTTATTTCTAAAGTCCTTACAACTTTTGAAGATAATTTTTACTTGTGTGAGAAGATATTTGCTGCCGTAATCAATGCAGAGAGCTTTAAGATTTGTTATCAAGCCATAAGAAATTACTAGTTTTAATAGGAGATATAATCAGAAGTCTATGGCAGTACAACACATATCCGTCATTTCTAAATTTCAAATTACAATATAGTGCCACACTAGGCCCGATCGTGCACAGTTGACATGTATCCAAGAAGATGTAAAAATATTATCACATTGAATAGATCAGAAGTCCATCCCTTCAAACATTTTCTTCTGACTATTAGAAACATTACAACAAGAAATCTGCATTCAACTAACTAAGACTTGGATTGCTCAGAGTGTTTTTTTTTTTTAAACAAGGTTATTCACTATCAAGAATAAAATTATGAACACAAAGTCCAGATGTCAGAGTGAACATTCCACTCAGGGTGGCAGACAGTTTAATCCGATTTTCACTGGGCAGCTGAATATCACTGATGTCACAATGCAGCAAAATTGGAACAGAACAGCTGAGATCTCTGCTGCCATCATGGCCACTCAAAGTGCTGAAGTAAATTCTAAGTGGTATTTTCTTACAGAAAACATTGGCATTTAAATGGTTTAAACATGTGTTTTACCGTATTAATATTCACATATGTATTACTCATATATGTAAACGCCTCCTCATCTAGTAAAACTGAAAAGGTCTCCCCTTTATCATACTCTTCATGTCAAACTTAAAATTTTCAAAAGACACACTCCATACACAAATACCACACACATTGGTGTCACAATTAAGTTTTAATATATATACATAGGTTGGTTTTTTAGTTTTGGCACCAATGCTTCAGTGCCAAGTTGCAACAATGTTGGGCGCTGCCACTTTTACCGACGGTTGCTGACCTGCATCCCCTCCCTCAGAGCACATGACCTCTCCCATCCCCACCACCGCTCGTGCGCAGTCGCGCCTGTTATATGAGTAGTGTGAAACCAGCGCTCGCGAAAGACAGTCGAAATGTTTTCCAAGCAGGAGCAGAGAACGTGGATAAAAATTCAGTGTGCTAGGGGTCGCAGTGCTAAACAGTGCCACCGAGGATTGGAGGAGGCGTGCGGTGCAGCTACGTTACCGATAGCAAGATGGGTTGCAGCCTTTCAAGATGGGCGCGAACATGTGGAGCACATGCCTCGATCTGGTCACCCACCAGTAAGTGATGACAATGTACAGATGGTGTCCGCGTTAGTAGAGGTGGATCGGAACGTAACGATTCGTCAATTAGAGCAAGATACCGGACTGGCGCATTCGACTGTCCTCCACATCCTGAAGGACTTACTGAAAATGAGGAAGATTGTGTCCAAATGGGTTCCGCATGACATAACCGACATGCACAAATGGCTGCGATATGACGCTTGTCGTATGCACTTGCAGCGTTATGAGCGCGAAGGAGAGGCCTTCTTACGGTGTATCATAACCATTGACGAGACGTGGGCCAGATCTTATGAGCCACAGTTAAAACGCCAATCGAACGAGTGGCGGCACCACGGATCACCACGGAAACAAACAGTTCGACCAACCCCCACCAATGTGAAGGTAATGTTGATTCTTGCCTATGATTGGGATGGTGTGATTATTCACTATACCATTCCCCGAGGGCAAACCGTTAATGCGGCGTACTATTGTTCATTTCTGCAAGACCATCTCCGAGGAGCTCTGAGAAGGAAACGGCGCCACCACATGGTCACACCGCCCACCGTTCTGCATGACAATGCTAGGGCACACACAGCAGGCGTTGTGTCGGCATTGTTGGATCGTTGAGGCTGGGAGGTCCTCTATCACCCCCCCTATTCTCCCGACATCAGTCCCTGCGACTATTATCTCATCCCGAAGATGAAGATGACAATGCGCGGGGAGCACTTCCGTACCATTGAAGATGTTAAGCAGGCTGCCGAGCGCTCTCTTCGCACCATCAATAGATTGGGCAGTGTCAACGGGATCCAACGACTTCTGCATCGCTGGCAACACGTTGTACGCAACGGTGGGGACTACATCGAGGGCCTATGAAACTTGGAACCATCTATTTTGAGTTATTAATCCAGTTATAACTATGGTGCCAAAACTAAAAAACCAACCCAAGTATATATTTTGTTGTTGTTGGTAGATAGTATATAAAATATATTCTTCAGCTAGGGTGCCTAAACATAGAATACTCATCATGTCATACCAAATTTAATCTTTAACTGTTACAGCAGAAGATAATTTTTAAATCAGTGAGGAAAATTTAAAGAAAATAGATGTGCTTTAGGAGTGATGTACAGTATGTATGGTAACAAGGAAACAATCTAAATCAATCTATTAAAAGGTTAATATGATAAGATGTTTATATAAAGTTGATTAATTTTAAGCATAATACCTATAAATAAATAATATTTTATTTCGACAAATTAATCCATTTTGAAACAGTATTTCCATATTTCCTCATGATTTTAGCAGGAAATGAATACAATGGCTATAATGGCTTAGAAGAATACTTTCTCTTAGAGAGGTAGAGCAACAATTTTTCACTCCAAAACAAACAGCTCATTAACAAAACCAAAGAGGAAGGAATTTAGGATCAACATACCAAGTGCACTCTGGCACTTTGATAGTCTCCTCCATAAGTTCTAATCTCTTTGCCAATGTCAGTCTTCTTTTTTTGTTTTGTTTAAGTTGAATTATTTTTTTTAGTTCATCAAGATTGTCTATTAAGAAAAACCATAACAACAATTTTATTTTCAAGTAAGCTTAATGTTTGTTTCCAAAATCCGGGAAAAAATAAATTTAAGTCGCACTTTGGATGAATGTTCCCACCCACCACTCCCTCGCGATGCACTTTCTTTTATACCACTTCTTCTGTCCTCATATTACGTAGAAACTCGTGATTGGACGTTGGTAGTGTGACGTCATACCGGTAAACAAAAGTTGACAGGCTTACTAACCTCTGGACGATATAATATGCCACATTTTCGAAACCTACAAACAGTGTATCGTACATTATTCGAAAATGCAAGGGTGCTTCGCTTCGGCTGCCGCCTCCGCTCGCGCACTTAACTATGTGGATAGTGTTATGCATTATTTAGACTATGTGAAGAGGTGATTGTGGTCTGATCGGGAGTGCCGAGTGAGCTAGAGGGTTGTCATTTTGGTGCAAGGGTTGGTAGCTGGTATTTGGTACGATCGGGAGTTTGGAGAGAAGGAACGATCGGGAGTGCCGAGATAACAAGCGTGTGGTCGCCAATAGCAACGCATTGTTCGGAGCGTAAGGGGCGACTTACTCTTATCTTTTGCCCAAAATCCTTGCAGACATAATTCATTATGAACTTACAGAAAATTAAAATCAGTAGGCTATTTCCTATATTAAACTAAAATATTAGCATTGGAATGTTTGATTTAAGCTGAGAGTAACAATAAAAATTACTTTAGTAGTTCATAGTAATTTTAATTGATGAATTATAAATATATATATATATAATATTTTTAAAACAAGATCATAATAATAATAATAATAATAATAATAACACCAAAATATTAAAATTTTAAAACAAATTTTCCCTAAAAAATAAAACCGCTTTCATGGACCTCTAATAATACCTAATTATATATAAAATAATGTCTTATAACTTGAAGAGAATAGTGGTAGGCTTTCTGATGGTAATTGCTTTCAATATTATTTTTGGTACTGGTATATTACACTCGTTACAATATATTTTTAAAAATTACGAAATTTTATTGTTCTCCAAGTTTATCAGAAATAGCAAGACTCATAGAAATACAGTAGTAACCCCATTTTTGTAATTCAGCAGTAAATGTCAGCAAAATGGATAGGATTGCATCAGATAAAAGTATAGAGAACCATCTCATGCTGGCACATTAATGTCATTGCTGAGGATTGCAACACAAGTGCTGCCTGCCATCAATGTCATAGCACTGAGAATAGGAATATGCTCAAAGCAACACTGTGAATCAATTCTGAAGTAACAAATTATTCCCATGGACCAGTGAAATATTGAAATACATGTAGTACTGTTGAAATGAATGTGTATCTAGGATGACCAGCTGCCTATTTTTAACAAGATTTACCTTTTTAAAATCTTAGTCCCACTGTTATAGCACTTCATTAACAGGTCACTATTCTCCATTTCTATTAGTTCTGTTCTATTGTGTTTGCATTTTAAATTTGTATCATGACTTCTTTCTAATTCTGCTATGTTTTGAGCATTCACTAGTACCAAGCACTGCACGCATGAAGCATGATCTAAAGAAAAGCCATGAGTTGCCAGCTTGCTGGGGTTGCTATGTGTCACGGATTTCATGGTGAATCTCCGATTTTGCAGTGTAAAAATATGTCCAGGACAAAATGATTGAAAGTCTACGATTCTGTTTTTCTGTTACAAATTTTGAACTTTTTGGCTGAGGTAACAATATTCTTGCATCCACTGCCATGGTACAATTGGAAGCATGCCTCTTTTTGCTCTGGCAGCCCAGGTTTAATTCCTGGCAAGGGTGGATTTTTTAAATCTGACCTCAAGGGCTGGATTCAGAAGAGGTTACAGTGCACAGTTTGTAATCACTAGTCTGTGCACAAATGCACCTTGGGTTCAGTTCAAAACCTCTCTGTAACTTGTATGATGTGGCAGCATATGTCATTGTTGTAGTGGTTTGTCCATTGGATGGAGACATAAGCCTGATGGTCCCCTTGGTGTCTTTTGACAAGAGTATGTTAATGCCTGCACTGAGTTTCACCTCTACCCTTCCTCACCTCACCCATCATCACTCATAACTAGAGCCCGGATTTCCATGCAAATGCATGTTTTTATATACTTTGGTTACACTTCTCAATCTTTGTAGTTACACATTACATGACGTATGGATTCCAAATAAACATATTTTTTCCGTGCATGTTTGCATATTTCGGCCTTTTTAGGGCAAAATTCATGCATAATGCATGTTTTGAATTTTTTGGGCTTAATGTAGCATATTCAGACGTTTTTAATGCATATAAACATTTTCTGGTTTTAGTGCATACTATCAAGTTACCATGCATAACTGTGCATATTTTGAATATGCCTCCCTAAAATCTTGGCTTTTCAAAGAAACGTAAAAATGTTGTATTGCATTACCATTGTTATAATATTTTGATTGACTTGGCAACAGAGTCTGCCACCTGCATGAATTTGAGAGTGCAAACTACTGTTTACCCTAAATAAACAGTAATACAATACACCAGGCTACAAAAGAAAATGCCGACTCGCCGACCCCCACCACCTTCCTTTGAAAGAAAACTGCTAAACAGAATGTTCACTGCTTGAATTTGTCAGTCACTAGCCATTGTTGAAGACTTGGAATATATTTTTAGAATCGTGTTGTGGAGAAACGGGTGTGACAGTCAGGGAAAAACTTAAGAAGGTACTTAGTTCAAACCCTGATCTTAAACTTCTGAAAACATGAAAGACGTATTATATGGAGAAAATATAAAAGACATGGAATTCGATCTCACCCTCAGTCAAATTTCTTCCCTTAGTCAAATTTCTTCCCTTAAGTAGGCCTATGCACCTGTTACTTCTTGTGAAATAGATAGATCCTTTTCTGCGTTCAAGAATGTCCTAACTGATAAACACACGAGTTTAAGTGAGGAGAATTTGGAAAAACTCGTTGTTGTATATTGTTTTAAGAGAAATTGAAATATATTGCAGTACAGTGCGGATTTCTGATAGTGCATGTTTGCCCTTCATTGTGCATACTTGGAGATACGATTGTGCATGAATGCATGCATGTTTTTAAGTTTGATAGTGCATGAAAATTCGGGCTTTACTCATAACTAAGGACCGGATTTTTATGTAGTCAATACATGTGAAATATGTACATAAATATGTAGAAAAAGTCACTGAAATATGTAAAAATATGTAAAATATGTAAGTATATCAATATATGTAATGCAATATTTTTCGTAGTCTTCAATCATTTTCTCCGTTCCTGTGCTATTTTTTAGGTTTCTGATGGTAAAAATGCAGTTATAATCAATAAATTTTTCTCTCTCTATCTCACTTACTCTTTTTTTACTAGGAAGTCATTTTGAAATAACAAAATTGAAATGTGCTAATTAAGATTAAAAATTTAATGATCGAGATAATTTGTTAACATGGTTGACAGCAGTTTTGGTCACAATTTAGTAGTTTATTGTGGCCAGATATTTTTCATCATAACAGATGGTTTTAAGTTTTCACAATACACAAGAATATTCTCATTGAACAAAGAAAATTAATTGTCTGGTGGAAAATAGAATGCACACTTATTAAAAATTTCCACAAAATAGAATTTCATATCCAATTGAAAATAATTTACGGTCCTATTCTTTCCACTATACTTTTATTAAGAAATAATATAATATAAACAATGACACTTATTTACAATAGTGGATAAAACAATCTTTTACAACACACAACGTTTCAACCTGCCCTCCAGGCCTTTCTCAAGTGTACTGAATTGAATAAATCGTAAACAAACTGCCGTAACTATGTAGCACGGTCGTTCCCACACTATTGTTGTTGTTGATCATTACTGTCTTTACCATTTTCTGCCTCCCGCTCCCTAAATTTGTTATCTTTGTAATGCTCATTTATCCATTCCCTCGGGATATCAAAATTATTATCATAAATTGATCTTGGTCAGGGAAATCTTGGAACTCTATATGTTCTATTTAAGTTCTTAATGACATTAATCCACTGTTCCCCTAAGTCTCCCTCATAATTATTTAAGCAATTATCCCTCCTGCCAATGATATTCACGGCTTCACTAATTTTCCTCCGTATGCGGTTGGCTTCTATCTTCACCACTTCTAATTTGTCCATTTTGTGTCCTTTAATCATATGCTGGCTCAACCCTGTACAACATTTTTTTTTTTTATATCTCTTTCATGCTCATGTAGTCTTACACTAAATGTCCTGCCTGTTTCCCCTATATATCCCTTCGCAATCATTGCAAGAAATAGCATAAATTCCTGGTTTTTCCATCTTTTCCTTGTCCCTGGTGCTACCAAGGGTAATCTGTAGCAGCATATCCGTGAGTGAATATATGAAGAAATCGATTGTGAATACTCAACCTGAGCTACCCGTATGTTTTGGAATGCCAAAAACACATAAAGAAGGGGTTCCAATGAGACCCATAGTCCCCATGTACAACCACCCCGCATATAAGTTGGCTAAACTGTTAGTAGAACGTTTAACGGACATACAGAAAAATACAAAGTGGTCGATAGATAATTCATATGAAGCAAAAAATGTTTTGGATGAAATAAAGGTGGAAGGTGAGTTCTGCATGTTCAGTTTGGATGTGTGCAACCTATACCCCAGCATACCGAGAGAACTAGCAGGTGACTACCTAATTCAATGGCTAACAGAAAAGGGCATTGACAGAATCGTAGCCAACAAATACTATAGTTGGTACGGAGTCTGTACTAACCATAGTGTTTTTCAATTTAATGGATTGGTATACCAACAGAAGGAAGGCCTCAGTATGGGTAACCCGATTTTTGGGTTTATAGCAAATATTTTTATGCATTACATTGAGAATCCTATTATCAACAAATACTCTAATGATATAGTTACCTACATGGGGTATGTAGAAGACATTTTTGTAATCACTAGGGGTGAAAAGGCAGAGGAAATGGCTGTGGATTTCAATGATTGTCACCCCAGATTAAAATTTACATATGAAAAGCCGGTAAACAAGTGCCTGCATTTTCTGGATTTATGCATAAAAATGGAGGAAACTGGAATTAAGGTGGGGGTATACAGGAAGCCCAACCAAGGTGAGTTTTATATACACAAAAGATCTTTTCACCATGACACTACTAAAAACAACATACGGCGCAACTTCGTTATTCGTGCACACAAGTTGTGCAATAACAGTTGTGATTTGGAAAAAGAAAAGAACGAAATTATAAAACTAGCCAATAAAATGGATACAAAGAAAACAAGATCCGGAAGATATGGAGGAGCGTAGAAATGGGTAATGCAGAGGGTAGTGATAGAGGTGGAGAGAAAACACGGGACTTGAATAGAAGATATGTGTCTGTTAATTATATTCCTGGCTTGAGTAAAGGCATGTGCAAAGTGCTATGGAAATATGACCTGATACCGGCATACAGGCCTATAAGGACCATTGGGAACTTATTTGCACAACACAAAAAATTTGGTAGCACCAGGGACAAGGAAAAGATGGAAAAACCGGGAATTTATGCTATTTCTTGCAATGACTGTGAAGGGATATATATAGGGGAAACAGGCTGGACATTTAGTGTAAGACTACGTGAGCATGAAAGAGATATAAAAAACAAAAAAATGTTGTACAGGGTTGAGCCAGCATATGATTAAAGAAGGACACAAAATGGGCGAATTTGAAGTGGTGAAGATAGAAGCCAACCGCATACGGAGGAAAATTAGTGAAGCCGTGAATATCATTGGCAGGAGGGATACTTGCTTAAATAATTATGAGGGAGACTTAGGGGAACAGTGGATTAATGTCATTAAGAACTTAAATAGAACATATAGAGTTCCAAGATTTCCCTGACCAAGATCAATTTATGATAATAATTTTGATATCCCGAGGGAATGGATAAATGAGCATTACAAAGATAACAAATTTAGGGAGCGGGAGGCAGAAAACGGCAAAGACAGTAATGATCAACAACAACAATAGTGTGGGAACGACCGTGCTACATAGTTACGGAGGAAAAAAAAGTGCTACATAGTTACGGCAGTTTGTTTACGATTTATTCAATTCAGTACACTTGAGAAAGGCCTGGAGAGTAGGTTGAAACGTTGTGTGTTGTAAAAGATTGTTTTATCCACTATTGTAAATAAGTGTCATTGTTTATATTATATTATTTTTTAATAGAATTTCGGAAAGAAGTAAAAAATGAACATACCAGTACGTACCACGTCAGTGTGATACGCAGTGAACAACTAAATACTTTTCCAAATGCTCAGCAGTCATGTTTAGTCGTCTGTCAGTCAGGGTTCTTTTGTAAGTGTAAAATTATCTCTCTACATCGCACGAAGTCACAGGTGCATACTTCAAGAGATGGCATTTTCCAGGTGAAATATCCTCAGGAACCTCCGTCTCTTCTCTGTCGAGAATTCTGCATACAGTCTTGAATGTAGCGTAGCCTGGATTCCTCTTCAAAACTGACTGGAATTTCTGGACAATTTTCATCCCCGTTTCTCCCTGTACTGTGTAGAATTTCAGTTTTGCATCTTCCATAATGTTCAGGGATTCTTTTAAGGAAAGTCCTGGTGTTTCCAACTTTTTGATAGTCTTTGCGATCCACCCAAAGTTGCTAACAATATATGACAAGGAACCTTCAACTCCAGGTTCATTGAATGCGTTTTGAGACTCCTGCACTACGGCACCAGATTCTGCAGGAAATGATGTGACAACTGACTTTACAGCATCAAAGTTTTTGTTGTAGAACTCGACAGCCTGTATCCAGGTGCCCCACCATGTCAGTATGGGCTCTGGTGGTAACGGCACATTTGGTAAAGCGTCTCGGTAGCACTGTACACGACTGGGAGCTTTCACAAAAACTTTCTTAGTGGAGGACACAATCACATTCACTTTAGGGAAACTGCCCCGCACCTCTTCTGCCATACGATGTAATCCATGGGCCAGACAGGACATGTGAATAAGATTAGGATAAAACACTTTCAAGGCAACTGTGGTTTTCAGCATGTATGCCGCAGCATCAGAGCACATCACAAGCACTTTTTCCGCAGGCACACTTTCAGGCCACAACGCTTTCAATCCATCGTTTACAAACCGTGCAACTGTGGAATGGTTCGTTTTTTTCTAACACTATTGAAGAGATAAGAAATGATCTTAAAGGTGAATCGGGGTCAAGTTTTCCTACCACCAGGTTTGCAATGTAGCGGCCCAACTTGTCGGTTGTTTCGTCTACTGCCAGCCATATGTGAGAAACACCAACTTCATCCCAGATACGTCTGATTACATCTTCGTAGCACACATCCAAATATTTATTGCGGAGGGTCGACTCGTCAGGAATCTTCTGCTTAGAATATTTTTCCAAGAAGGACGAAAATTCTGGGACTTGAAATGTGTAACATGGTATATCTGGGGCTATGAAAGCTCTGGAAAGATCTTTGAAAAGTTTGCTTAGGTTTTCAGAGGCTGGTTGCATTTGGGTCAGAAGCACTTGCTTTTTGGGACACTGTAGCTCCTTGTATTTTTTGGTGAAGAGCTGTTTTAATGTGTTGTTCCATCTGGGATTTCATGGAACAACCCACTTTCTTGTCGCACACTTGGTACACCACTACTTTGCCATCTGTGGTATAAGTGTCGTCGATTGTCACCCACGATTTCAGTTTTGTTGTTACAGGGGATGCCATTGCTAAATGCAACGAAATGTACTCATGATAACAACTTCCCCACAATAACAAATGTGTCACACAGTGTTTGGCTGACTGTCAAATAACTTAAACCATTCTTCAAAAGGAATTTACTGTATCTAGCCCCTTGTGTTTGAGGGACAAACTAGCAGGTAGTGGGAGGGTAAGGCATTGGACTCAAGCGAAATGGAAGGAGAGCTATTTTTACTACAATAGCTTCCCTTTCAGTCCACTTGCGTGGGTTTCTCGAAAATTCTGACCTGCAGTCAACAGACAGGGATTAACTTATCTGAAAAATTTGGCAGTAGTGAAAAACAAAGTACAACGGAGCTTGGTTTTCCACGGTATGATTTTAGTGGCTTAAAACAAAATTAAGTAAAAGGAAATTTACGGCCTTGCCACAATCAGATAAAAATTGCCGATTTTTTTGGAGGTCATGTTTTGAATGTTACTCTCTCAAATACAATAATTTATTACGGTATTACTAAATGAAAACTAGAGAAATTAAACAAATAGTGCATTTTATGTAAAAATATGTACTCTAAACGGAAAATATGTAATATAGGCTACATCAAAATACCTAAAAATATGTAACACTAGATTCATGTATGTTGTTCCTAACATCGTAATTCACTGACATTTTTCATTTTTGCTTGGCTACATACAAAGCAAAAAATATGTAATTACATAAAAATCCGGTCCCTACTCATAACCCTCACTACACTGCATAAGCACACCTTACATTTCTGCCAGTTACACATCACCATATAATGTGGCCTCCACAAGTGATGCATAACTAAAAAATGGGCCACACTATCGCCATCTATCTACCTCAGGGCAGGCCCCAAATACCTCTGAGCAAAGGGGGTTGGCATTAGATACACACATACAATATTTTTGCCATGAATGACACTTATTGTTTACTGTTCCTTTTTATACAGTGCAGCAGTTGCCAATTGTCACAGCACAGTTGCTATTATATAGCATAAATATTTTTTAAATATTTGCTGTTCTAGTTCAGTATTTTGATTTCAAAAGTGTTCCCAAAGAATCTGTTAAATGTAATGAATGTGACATTCTCTAGTACCATACTGTATAAGATAAATAGTGATTTCAGAATATGGTATTAATTATGACTATCAATCTGCTGAATTATGTCCTGAGATTTCCCTTCTGAATTATGGCAATCCTCCTACGTTACTTTTACATAACTGTAGTTGCAAAAATATTTACCTTAAATTCTATGTTGGTAATAATAAAAAATAAAAAATCTCTTGATTATGTTAAATTTTAGTCACCTTTTTGCCTTAGTTTCATAAGAGCATCTTCATTTCTTCAATACAGTAAACATTTTAGATGTTGTTTCTTTAGAGAAGCATAGTGATTAGAGTAACATTTTTATATTGTCACTTTATATACATATCTTGGGCTTCATGTGGCAGTTTTCCCCCTTACATGAAATGAAATGAAACAGCCCACTATTTTCCTTAAAGGGCTAGGGTCTGCTGCTGGAGGGGTAGCTTAATCTACGGCGTCCGAAAAAGATTGTACACTTTTCTTAATTGTTTTTCTAGGTACCCAGTGTGTGCAGAGAAGTATAAAGTAACAAAGATTGCTATTAGATACTCTAAGTTTTGATTGAAATACCCACCTTTCCCAAGACCACAATTTTTTCAAGATGGCGCCCACACAACAACAGAAGGCATTTTGTGCCGTGGAATATGCAAAGACAACATCCGTTATCACAGTTCAATGCAACTTTCGGCAACAGTCGATCCACCTGACAAGAACTCCATTAAGCATTGGCATAGACAACTCATGGAGACAGGTTGCCTATGCAAAGGCAAAAGCACCGGCCGTCCTTTGCATTCAGAGGAGACAGTGGATAGAGTTCGACAATCCTTCCAACGCAGTCCAACAAAGTCTCTTAGGAAAGCAAGCCATGAGTTAGCATTGCCCCACTCAACAGTCTGGGATGTTCTTCGTAAGCGTTTGAAATTCAATGCTTACAAGCTGCAACTTGTGCAGGCACTCACTGAAGATGACAAAAACCTTCGCACTGTCTTCAGGGTAGGCATGTTGGGATTACTGGAAAATGATCATTTTAGGAACAGGGTAGTCTTCAGTGATGAGGCAACCTTCCATATCAATGGCAAAGTCAACAGGCATAATGTTCGAATCTGGGGTTCAGAACACCCTCGGCCAATCATTGAGCATGTTGAACGTCTTTACTGCCATATGCAGAATGAAGCTTTATGGGCCATTTTTCTTTGCAGAAAGAACTGTAATGGAACACTTGTATCTTGACATGCTCCAGATGTGATTGGTACCACAACTTGAAGAGGACTCACGAGATTTTATTTTCCAACAGGATGAAGCTCCACCCCACTTCCATAATGATGTGAGAGGGTATCTGAATGAACATCTCCCACAGCATTGGATAGGTTACACTGGTCCTGATGATGAAGCGTTGTTGAGATGGACCCTGAAGTCTCCAGACATGACACCATGTGACTTCTTTTTATGGGGCTTTGTCAAAGACTGTGTCTTTGTCCCACCATTGCCTCGAGATCTGATGGAGCTGCGAGAGCAGATCACAGAAGCCTTTGCTGCTGTTATAAGATACGTATTGATTCGAGTATGGGAGGAAATGGACTGCCGACTAGATATCTGCCTTTGTCACGAAGGGCGCCCATATTGAATCTTTGTAAGGTAGGTAAAACACTTTGATATATTACCTTACTTTTGGTATATAAAGGATTCCAATACCACATCAGGGGGCCCGAGAATATTTTTTTGGAATGGGTACATTCTTTTTCGGATACGGTGTACTTCTCATATGATGAGCTACACCATGTGTGTCGTGATTTGTACTTGGGACCATACTGTTATGATCTTGGCACTTCATAGTCCCTTCTTTATCTTTTGTAAAAACTGAGAATACACTTTTTTATAGTAACTTGTGTTTTTTTAGGTCTTGTCACCTTGCATTCCACATACTTCTATTTTGGGTGATGCTTGACCAATGAACTTCAAGTTGTTCTTTAAATGTGTCTGACCATCTTCTTCTCGGCCTCCATGGAGTTATCTGTCCTATGTAAGGGCCCCACATGTTCTGCTGTTAGCTGCATCCATCTATCTTCTTGTCTATTTTAATACTTGGGCTATTCTCCTCTTCAACTCTTTTTTCCATACAGTGGGTGCCGTAGATCATCTGTCCTAGATAAGGGTAACTGGTCCACATGCTGAATTTCTGCACCTTTATTATTTGCATAATACATAAAATAAGGAAAATAAGGAAATCCAAAATGTTGAGCTACATAATTTTCCTCTGAAACTTCCAAATAATAATTTGTAACCTTAGATACATATTAACTGAGCATCCTTTGTGTGTACCATATCTGAGAAGTATGTGGCTTCACAAAGTGCTGTACTATATTAGCTATTTCATACAATCATGTGACATAATAATGTGCAGACTATACAATGAAAACATTATTTTGTACAAGTAAGAATCAGCTTGAAAAATTTTATGTCATAACCGGGATTTGAACACGGATCTTCGGCTTAACGCGCCGATGCTCTACCATTGAGCTACCATGACAACATGCCAGTACGACACCAAATTCCTCAACTGATTCAGAAGACAAGGCAGAACACGGGAGGTTTCTCCGTTGAGATCACACATCCAATGGCGTCCTACATTTGTAGGTACTTTGAAGCCAAGTTATATTTATATACTATTAATTAAGTGGAGGGAAAGGAAATAGACATTAAATCCATGTCTGGGATATTAATACAAGTAAGAATCAGCTTGAACAATTTTATGTCATAACCGGGATTTGAACACGGATCTTCGGCTTAACGCGCCGATGCTCTACCATTGAGCTACAATGACAACATGCCAGTACGACACCAAATTCCTCAACTGATTCAGAAGACAAGGCAGACCACGGGAGATTTCTCCGTTGAGAACACACATCCAATGGCGTCCTAAATTTGTAGGTACTTTGAAGCCAAGTTATATTTATATACTATTAATTAAGTGGAGGGAAAGGAAATAGACATTAAATCCATGTCTGGGATATTAATACAAGTAAGAATCAGCTTGAAAAAATTTATGTCATAACCGTGATTTGAACACGGATCTTAACGGATCGGCTTAACGCGCCGATGCTCTACCATTGAGCTACCATGACAACATGCCAGTACGACACCAAATTCCTCAACTGATTCAGAAGACAAGGCAGACCACGGGAGGTTTCTCCGTTGAGAACACACATCCAATGGCGTCCTGAGGAATTTGGTGTCGTACTGGCATGTTGTCATGGTAGCTCAATGGTAGAGCATCGGCGCGTTAAGCCGAAGATCCGTGTTCAAATCCCGGTTATGACATAAAATTTTTCAAGCTGATTCTTACTTGTATTAATATCCCAGACATGGATTTAATGTCTATTTCCTTTCCCTCCACTTAATTAATAGAATATAAATATAACTTGGCTTCAAAGTACCTAAAAATGTAGGACGCCATTGGATGTGTGTTCTCAACGGAGAAACATCCCGTGGTCTGCCTTGTCTTCTGAATCAGTTGAGGAATTTGGTGTCGTACTGGCATGTTGTCATGGTAGCTCAATGGTAGATCGTCGGCGCGTTAAGCCGAAGATCCGTGTTCAAATCTCGGTTATGACATAAAATTTTTCAAGCTGATTCTTACTTGTATTAATATCCCAGACATGGATTTAATGTCTATTTCCTTTCCCTCCACTTAATTATTTTGTACATTTATACAATACAAATTGCAATAGTAGTGATTTCAAACTGTCAGAACTAAAAAGAACTAAGTCAAGTTTTATAATATAGAAATGAACTTATGGGCAATGTCTGATAAATTATATCAGATAATATGAGAACTTAGTTATAAAGAAAAAAACACACAAAAATATGCATTAATGGATTATTTTGCTTGCATCTCTTGGCCTTTGATAACAAAACATATTTTTGCTTGAAGTAGGTGATTTAGAGATCACTGGGTAGGTTAAAGATATTTGAAAACAGTGAAAGCTTTTAAAAACTGGTTCATAGTTATGTATTGTATTTTACCCGAACATGTAGGCTTTGTTCATTTTTCTCCATGGAGGAAAATATTCTGCTGTCAGTTACTTGGCTCTTTTTAGTGCTGACTTTTTTGTAAATATTTTGAGTTTTTAGTTTAACTTTTCGAGAGTCAAAACCCTGCCATATTTGGACGTTTGTATAAAATAGATATTCAAATAGTATGGCCTTATTCAATTTGCAATGAAGATCATAAAGTTTTTATAGCAAAATATTTGTGATGAGTAGTTGGTCCCCTATTGTAATACTAGAGTATAAATAAATTTTCGCATGACCTAGACTCTCGTTTCATACCCAGAAGATGTTTGAGAATGCGTCTTCCACTTCGAACTTTCTGCTTTTTCTTCTTTTTGCAAATTTTATCTCTGTCACGACGTGGATTGAGCTGTACTTGCGCTAAAATCCCGACCAATAATTCATCCACATTGTGATCCAAACCACTGGAAGTTTCAATGAACTTGCAACCACAGCTGTTTGCAAGCTTACGACCAACTGGAAGAAACACATACATAAATAAAATTGCTATAGTCTAATGAGAAAAGAGACAGTGCTGAGGACCTTCATTTTGTGGAAGCAGATATCATGGTCCAACTGGATTGCATGTTTGGCAACTGCAGATTTTTCTGTGTTTCCCAGTTTGCAGTGACTGTTATGTTCTTTTAGCCTGGTGTTGGTGATTGTTTTTTGTGGTTCTGATATACATGTGTCCACAACTGCACTGGATTCTGTAGATTCTCTATTCTGCCACTGTCAAATGACAAGCTATTTTAAGTGGGATGGTTGCTATTATGAGCAGATAGACAGAATGGTGATGGGGAAACCCTTGAGTTCGACCATTGCCAAATTCTTCATGCAGAAATTTGAAGTTGCCCTTGAGACAGCTACTTTTAAACCCAAGGTATGGTGGAGGTACGTAGATGACAACTTTGTCATTTGTCATGGGGAAGACTACCTGATTCAATTTCTATAACATCTAAATGGAATGAACAATAGTATACAGTTCACCATGTGAAAAGAAGACAACAATAAGCTGACCTTTCTGTACATATTGGTAACAAGAGGCTTAAACTTGAGACTAGAACACACAGTCTACACAATACCTATGCATGCAGACAGATACATACACAAAAACTCCAATCACTACCATTGCCAAAAATAATCAAAACCTTAATGCAAGAGCGAAAAGAATATGTGACCCCCACCTGCTAGGAGGAGAAATTAACCACCTGCAAGAAGCATTACAGGCCAACACATATAGCTCCAAGGAAATAAAACGAGCGGCTAATCCGAGTGTTCCTGAAAAGGGCGATTAATAGAATATAGAGCCACAAGCATTTCTCTTCTACATTGGAACAGT
Source organism: Ectobius pallidus (assembly GCA_964059195.1). Classification (NCBI taxonomy): domain Eukaryota; kingdom Metazoa; phylum Arthropoda; class Insecta; order Blattodea; family Ectobiidae; genus Ectobius; species Ectobius pallidus. The sequence continues at coordinate 57,749,043 of CAXKWD010000007.1, read as the reverse complement.
TACAAACCGTATTGGTAACTTGTTGGAAAAGCACAAAATAAAAACAATCTACAAACCCATTATGAAAATAAAACAGCTTCTTAATTCGGCAGAGGACATGTGTTACTCCTAGGACCCTCTTTCTGTGGGCAGGCATCTACAGAATCTCAAGCAGTTGTGAACATGTGTATATTGGAACCACAAAAAGAAGCATCGACACCAGGCTGAACGAACATAACAGTCACTGCAAACTGGGAAACATGGAAAAATCCTCAGTTGCCGAACATGCACTCCAGTTAGGCCATGATATCTGCTTCCATGAAATGGAGGTCTCAGCACCATACCACAGTATTATCCCTGATTATACTGTGAAGCAATAGAAATACACAAACACAGAAACAACTTGAACCAAAAGAAAGAATCAAAGAAAATACACATAACATGGATTCCAGCTATAACAAAAACGAAATGCAAACATAAAAAAACTCAGATACAGTTTAAGGGATATAGACCAATCAGAAAAAATAACAACATTCCACGGTAGAGTGCCTACTAATCAGCAATCAGATGGCAGTATGAGTATTGGTTTTGCAGGGAAAGCAGCAGCAGTTGACACTCGACAGCCTTAGACACGCTCAGAAGATGCCCAATGCAGCTTGAGGCGAAATGTCAGCCAGCAAAACTGACTGACCATGGCCCATAAGCCCAGAATTTGAGTTTTATAACTGAAATATTAAGGGGACTTTTCATGAAAATTTTTTGACAAATTTTGATTTTTGAAAAATTTGCTCTAATGATTTTAATTAAAATTTAAAATTGCAAGCTCTTATCTATGACTAATAAAATGGGTACATCCGTTTTTCTGCAAAAATGACTTAGGGGGACTTTACTCATATCCATTTTCTATTTTTCTAGATAATCTCATTTGCAGTAGGCATACATGAAAACCAATCACATTAAACTTGTAGAGAAAATTAAAATGAACATTTTTTGTCTAACACATTTGTTTATGCGATTAATATATATTAAGATAAAAACTAAATAAATATGACTTAAATGGAAATTTCAGAACATACATCTCAATTAAAATATGAATGACATTTTGTTGCCCATAGTAACAAGAAAATAGTAATCTAATTATTGTTGTGAAATAAGTCAATTTAGCTCGGTTGTATTGAACACAAAAACCAATTACAATGAGGTGGTATAGGCTAATAGGGAAGAGGTTCTAGGTTCAAATCAAACCTCATGGTTGCAAAAATTGACTTGGGTTTTTCGGGTTTCCTCATTCGCAAAGGCAAACACCGGATTTGTAGGACTTGGTTAATTACATGAGCAGGTAATAAATTTTGTCAAAGCATGATTTACTTGGAAAAAGAAAATTTATTAACGTGTGTGTACACCCACTCAAAATATCCATCCTCTGCCATTTATTATTATTATTATTATTATTATTATTATTATTATTATTATTATTATTATTATTATTATTATTTATTACATTTCTCCACATCACATATGGGTAGTAACAGGGCACGGGATGCACCAAGTGCCTCACAATAATATAAAACATTTACATATAATTGTAATACAAGAGTTCAATTAATGTCTTCATTCTTGCGACAGGAATGATTGCACAATATTGCATGTAGATAGGATGACAGAATGCTGCATGCTTTTGTAGGTGTTCGGTGGAAGACCCAGTTCTTGCAGACTCTTGTGAAGTGTGTAGGGGACGAGACCATTAACCGACAGGATCACAGGGACTGTTCGTACTAGCTTAGCCTTCCAGATCCTCTTGACCTCCTCTGCGAGCTCTTTATACTTGCAGATCTTTTCATGGTGCTTCCTGTCGATGTTGATGTCGTTAGGTACTGCAATGTCTACAAGAAACGTTGTCCCTGTTTTCTTGTTGACCAGTATAATATCTGGTCTGTTATGGTTGATTGTTTTGTCTGTCACCACACCAGTGTCCCAGTAAAGCTTACACGACTCGTTCTCCAATAGGCGTACAGGATGGTACTTGTAGTAAGGGATACGTTCCTGAATTAATTGGTTTTTGTGGGCTAGTGCCTGGTGTATGATTCCTGCGACCTGATTGTGCCGTCTCGTGTATTCTACGGAGGCAAGTACTGAGCAGCCTGCAGTGATATGATCAATGGTCTCGAGATGAATGGAGCATCGTCTGCATTTGTCAGAGAGTACGCTTGTATCTTTGATGATATATTTTTTGTAATTATTTGTAGCTATTATCTGGTCTTGTATGGCAACTGCAAATCCCTCTGTTTCTCCAAACAGGCGTCCACTTTGTAACCACATGCATGATGCGTTCTTGTCTATACTCTGTTGGTTTAGATTACTGTAGTATTTTCCGTGGAGGGTCTTTTCTCCCCAGGATCTTTCTTTCTCCTGCAGGGACACTTGGTGATTTGTATGATGGTCAGAGGCGTTATATGGATGCAGTACAGTGTACCTGTCAGCGAGTGCTACAGCCTTATGGAGAAGGCTGGTTTCCTGTTTTTTAAGGAAATATCTTCTTAAGTTCCTTATCTGATTCTGGAGCATGACTTGAAGATCCAGTACTCCACGGCCTCCCAGTTTCCGTGGGAGAGTGACCCTTTCCATGCACGAATTTGGATGATGTAATCTATAGGTGGTGAGCAGAGTTCTCGTTTTCCTCTGTATGCTGTCTATTTCCGTGGCAGACCATTTCAAAATTCCAAATGAATAAACAAGGGTTGGAATAGCGTACGTATTTATAGCTTTAATTTTGTTCTTTGCATGTAAGTGACTGCGCAAAATCTGATGCATCCTCAATGTATATTTGTCAATAAGTCCCTGTTTGATTTTCTTGTGATCCAGAGTTGTATTCTGAACAAATCCAAGGTACTTATAGGTTTCCGTTTCTGACATTCCCTCAATTATAGATCCGGTAAGAAGTTCATACGGTTGGGAGTTTGCGTGTCGACCACGTTCAATTGTTAGGAGTTTACATTTCTTTACTCCCAACGTCATTCCCACATCCGATGAATAGAAGTCTATCACGTTTAGAAGAGCGTTCATTTGCATTCCATTGTGGGCATACACTTTCAAGTCATCCATATAAAACAAATGTGATATTCTGAGTTTCCTGTTATTATATTTAAATCAAATCCAAAACCAGTAGCTTTTAGGAGATTGGATAGAGGATTCATTGCAAGACAAAACCACAGGGGACTTAATGAATCGCCTTGAAATATACCACGTTCAATTTTAATTGTTCAATTTTAATAATTATTATTATTGTCATTATTATTATTATTATTATTATTATTATTATTATTATTATTATTATTATTATTTCACAGTAAAAGCCCTGAACACAAAGATCGGCCCTGACGCTTTCAGTTCTAGATACTTGTTAGTTTTATGAAAATGTAATAAATAAAATTTAATTGTCTCTATAATTTACTTTTTTCTGTGCTAGCTTTTAACACGTATATGCGAAAAAGTTTGTACAACAAATTTTGCACCCTTTATTTCGATATGCTGCGACGACCGTTGTGTGGTCACAACTCATAGATTAGAAACCCCTTCTACAATGCATATTTAAAGAAAGGATCACTCAAAAAGCATCTACAAAAATTGCATGCACAATTGGGATCGAAATTTTTGATGTTTGGTACAGTTTAAAACTGTTTGAAATTCCACAATTTTTATATGAAATAAAAGGATGGAGGGACTACATTACCTGACATGGGAACTTCTCTCTTGCGCTCCAGATCTGCTTTATTCCCCACAAGAATGACACCTTTTGTTGCCACGTAGTCACTTTTCCAAAGAAACAGCAGGATATCTTCAGCAACTTTCAGGCTTTTCCTATCCACTACTGAATATACTACTACGAACACATCAGGGTTGTACGTAGAACAGTAACTCTCCACCTGAAAAAAAATTAAAGTAATATAATTCTGACCCTGAGCCATCAACTTTGTTGTAAAGTGTTTTTAATTATACCCATATGAATATAGACAGATATTAGCAGTGGCGGCTTGTAGCTAAAATTAGTGGGGTTGATGCTCCAGAAAATTGTTACCCTTTGTTTTAAAATTGTGTAAAAGGAAACAAACATATATGGTGTAAAAAGAAAATTTATTCAGAAATTTGATAAAATCCTAAAAGAACAAAATCAAACATTTTTTATTTACTTTAATCTAAATTGTTACAGTTCAAGCTTGATCGATTCATTTAAAAACAAAATCTATTCTTCTTGTTTAATTTCTGTGAAAAGATCAGTACTTTTCTCCTTGACCTGACATGGTTAAAGTTTTCTGTTAAATAAAAGAAAGAAAGAAAAAAAAATGAATCAAATAGAATAGCTGGAAACAGGATAATAATCTACCGGTAATTCTACACTTTATCACATTCAATAATATGGTTCATGGTTTTTGAGCACAACTCATGCAGAGAGAGAGAAAGAAAGAAAACTACCTCCCACCAGGGTCGGCACTGTAGGAGCGACAGTGCTCTCTCTCCCTTGCAGCCCGCATGTTGCTTCCTATGTTCGCTTGCACGCAACAGTCAAACACCGTTTCGCTGGAACTGTGAAGGACTCATTATTGTGTGTGGTCAGTTGCTGAAGTGCTGGGTATCCATTCTTACTCTCCAACAGTTGTTTCTCCTGGCTGCGGCCTTTAGTTCTTGAATCCCCTGTAGAACTTAGATGGTGGGAATGTGCAGGAACTTACTGCGCTTAAATGATGACTTCCCTTGTTCTCCCAGATATCCCATCTATTTACACTAGTATGCACACATGATAATCTAGTCCCCTTTCTACTATCACCCCTCTACCCTTAAACATCCCCTCAGGGATTCTCACGCACACTATATCAATAGGTCTCCAGCCAGGGTTTTCCTTAAAGCGACTGGTGCATTACATGCGCTCTACCTGCACCGAATATTAAAATAATTCACATGTCACCTAATACCAACGAGTGTGCGGGGCTGAAGTGACCCTGGGATTCGTACCAACAGATGTGCCCGCCACATTATTATATTAAATGTTATCGATAAAGAAAGAATTAATGAAAAAAGGCCTCATTATATTAAATGTTATTGATAATATCAAGTGGAAATAGGGGGTGCTGCAGTTTCACAGTGCCTACACATAGCTGCCACTATATAGGCCTCCATAAACTAAGTTATAACATATATGGTGAGGACACCCTTTGTCCATGCTGGTGTTGCCAAAGAAAAAAACGATCCCTTCTATATAAGCATTGCTGCAAGGAATGGAAAAGATAAGCTATAGACACTCACCTTTTTTTGTAAGAGTAGGTCAGATACACTACCTAGGTATATAGCTTCAAATAGTAAGAACTCATTAAATGATTTATAATGGCTCAACATGTTCATTTGTGAAACTAAAATGCAGCAACTCCACTTTTTTTTTAAAAATAACATCAACATGTTCTATTACAGTAGTAACACTACATGTTCTGGTGTACTCCATTCTTTGTACAGTTTTATCTTAATTTGAATAGTGTTAATAATCTATATAACTTAATTTCTAATTATTGTCTACTTAATAATCTACAGTAATTTTAATGGAGGCATATTCTATTAAGTTGTTTACTGTTTGATCTATTCTATTCCCTATTTTCCATGGCCAAGAAGTAATAAATGTCAATATAAAAGTTTTAAAATATTAATAATAAAATGTAATTCGACCAACTTGTGGTCATCCTCAATGATAAAATTTGAAAAGTTAAAATCATGGCCACATCAAACCTAGAAAGAGAAGTTAAGAAGATGATAGTTAAACAATTCTGTCTTTTTAAGATGGGCACAGGGAAGACACATAAATATTTAATATCTACAGAATGTTAGCCAACGTATGAAATAGAACATTATCTTTATTGACAAGTTGTTCTTTAAAATTTCCCTCTTTGTTATGAAGTTGGTCTAGAAAAATATATAAATTCTCAAGTGTATTCAGAGTTTGACATTTGTTTTTGACATGTAAAATGTGCGTTTCTTTATCTATGGTTTCAAAACCGTGTTGTGAGTCTGGCTTGTGCTCAGCATGAAGCTTCAGTTCAGAGCTGGCCAACACAGCCACACAACACACACCATCATATAAGTAACAAAGGCCTATAGTCCAGTCACCAGGTACTTAAAATTTGGGTTACCTGGAAAAAGGTCCGAAGTTCTTTTAATATGTTGTATGTGGGTATTCTGTGGTGTAGAATCCAAGCTTTCCAATTGGAGAACCCTGTGTAAACTTCAGGACAGCCGAAAAACATAAAAATTTTTGGACTTTTTTCAGTATTTTCCTTATAACTCCTAAACAACGCGTTTTAACCTAAAACACTTTCATTACAAAAGTTTAAGAGCATTTAATTTCCTACCATTTTACTGTTCAAATTTTCTTAAAACCAAATATGTATCGGGATATGGCGTTTCAAATTTCTAAGAAATTTCAAAATATCGAAAAACTGCAATAAATGCAGAATTGTACCTAATAATTTTCATCTTTTAACATTTCAGTATGAATAACGTTTAGTAACCTAATAGAAACTCCACCCTTAATGAGATGTTCATTTGAGAATAAAGAACACAATTATCAATGTATAAAAATGTATTTTATAAAAAATTATACTACCTTCAATGATATGTGGATATATTAACTAAGTATAAATCATGTAAATTATTACAAATTAACCATTAATAATGATTCATAAAAGCCTTGACCTCTTTGGCCCCAATGGCAAGATGGTATCATCTCTCAGTAATTCCTCTTCCTCCTGAGCAATGATCACATCAATTACATCCTCCTCCTCGTCGCACTCAATATCTGTGTCTTCATCATTGACATCGGTCTCAGGTGAATCCTTGCAAGATTTCTTGAAGAATTTTTGCAGATGGCTGAGCCCCGGAGTCCTACTTTTTTGCAGCTGCAAGCCCCGGTGCTAAACCATGTAGTGTACTTGCGTTGTATCATGTACAACAACTTTTCTGGAGCTGCATCCATGATCGTTGTTATAGTTATCAGCCCTCGTTTCGTTAAACTGACGGTAACTTTTCGAGCCCAGCCATGTCTGCGGTTGCAAATGATTCTGGGCAGCGTCTCTTATAGGTGGAAATCTGGCAAGGTTGGATTAGGATTTTGCCACGTAGTTGAAAAATATTCGGCAGCGAAGATTGTCCAGAGTATCTGTGTCAATGTTTCCACCATACAGTGTCACAAGAAACTTTTTCCCTGTTCCGAAATTTGTTGTGGTGTTGCTTTGTCATCTTTGAAAGCACTAACGATGTGAGACAGAGAACGGTTTTTCTCACAAATAGTGAAAACTTTCTTCTTTCATTGTCCAAATGGGTTTGATGTAGTGTCACACATGCTTGCTGCATGAAGGAAAAGAATATCCTTAGCATTGTATATGCAAGAAGCTGCCGAATACAAAACACTGAGAACATTACCTCTCCCAATCTTTTGGAAATAAATATTCTTTTGAGAAAAGCCTGATGAAGTCAGCAATACTAAGAGATCTTCACCTGTGATAGTAACACTATCGAAGTCAGCAGCCTTAGATATTGCAGATGATATTGCACTATCCTGACATCAGCATCTTCTATTGCCTGCTTAACCTCAATACTCTTGGCTGCCATTTCAGTCATGAGCATTAAAATAAAGTTTCTCTTGTTGGTGTTGGACAGAATTTTTTTTATTGTGGCAGTGTAATGGCCGTTGTTAACGAAAATACAAATTTTCTGAACGATTGCAGCAAAGCCCGGCAATATCGTCCAGATTCTTTGATGCTCTGATAAGCGATGTCACTAGGTATCCATCGAATACTACTATGGCATTACCCAAAGTGTTTCTGTACATAGTCCACTTAGGTGTGGACTGACTCAAAAGTGGGTGATGTAGTCTTACCCCATACAACCTTAAGCAGTTAATTACTCCACATTTTCTGCTCCAAGGTCTTCTTCCTGTACAGGAGTGAATGCTTTGTACAACGCTGACTGAAATGGCAGCAAAGGAGGACATCATCGATGAAATCATTGCTCAGAAATAGAGGAATTACTTAGAGAGGATCCCAACTTACCATTGGGACCAAAGAGGTCAGGGCTTTTATGAATCAATATTAGTGGGTAATTTGTAATAATTTACATATTTTCTACTTAGTTAATATATCCACATATCATTCATTGCATGTAGTATAAATTTTTTGTAAAATAATTTTTATACATCGATAATTATGTTCGTTATTCTCAAATGAACACCTCATTAAGGGTGGGGTTTCTGTTGTTTAGTTATTGAACGTTATTCATATAGGAATGTTGAAAGATGGAAGTTACTAGGGAAAATTCTGCATTTTTCGCCGTTTTTCGATATTTTGGAAGTTTTTAGAAACTTTGAAGCGCTATATCTCGGTACGTATTTGGTTTTAAAGAATGTCTGAACAGTGCAAAAAGTAGGATATTTCGTGCTCATTAACTTTTGTAACAGAGTGTTTTAGGCTAAAATGCGTTGTTTAGGAGTTATGAGGAAAACACTGAAAAAAGTAAAAAAAATTCGATGTTTTTCGACTACCCTGAAGTTTGCACAGGGCTCTCGAATTGGAAAACTTGGATTCTACACCACAGAATACCCACATACAACATATTAAACGATCATTAACTTCAGACCTTTTCCCAGGAAAGTACCTGGTGACTGGACTTTAGAGCTACATCATAAAATGATCTTACGAAGACAGAAATGTTTAACTATAATCTTGTTCGTGCAAGCTACAGGTTTTGCTAGCATTTTTATTCATGTCTAGTTAGTCTTTCTGTTCAAACATCCCGCTATTTCAGTCCGCGTGCTAATTCAGCAGTTTGTGGCGGATTGATACTTTCTTACCGCCTGTTCTCCGGCCAGCAATACGGCAGGTGTATTTGAGAGGCCTCGCGCCTATACATCGGCGTCACGCCAAGTCAGTCAGTCTCTAGCATTCACATGAAACAGTTCATTGTGAATCGCTCTTCAATTCGCGCCTTTTTCAAGACAATAGCAGCAGTGACTTTTGCTCTTAAATCGCGAATTAGTACACAATACTTCAAGATACAAGTATTGTCGTGTGCGGGTAATTAATCTACACTAATTACAGTAGATTCATTAGTATCGGCTTCCTAGATCCGTCTTGAAGCTCGTAAATAGTTCGAGAGCATTGTGCAACCCACGCGTTCACAGTGAATCGGCTATTCAGTGTAATTAATATCAAGAATACTTATTCTACAGTGTTTCCAGTAATTCGGGACATAATTCCTAGTGTTTTGATATAAGGATCAGTACTGGCATAAATACAGAACATTTATTTGCCACGTGGCCAGCATTCGCGCCAAATCGCAGTACAGTGTTTATTACAAGTTACGCAATCTTATTTCAGATTATATTTCATTTAATGCTTCAATCAGTTATCAATCATTTATTTAAGTGCATTATTTAAACCTATATCGTGTGAATAAAAGAGTTCCATCGTTTTGTTACATGTATAAGATTTGTTTCCAATTTTACATCCGTGGACCTCTGATCCCAGCGACCTGTTGATTAGTCCATCTAGCTCTCCTCCTTTTGTTATTATTGCTAAGGCAATAATTGGTCCTCCTACCAGAGATTCTATTTAACATACTACCTTAATTTTATTTCTATTGGTCCGGTTCCTATACCGCCACCCAACAAATCTTTTTAACGTCTCTTTCTACGTTTGTTTGATGTGCCCACGACTTAAATTTTTTAAATTTTATCACTGAGGATGAACACAAGTTAGTCGAAATATATTTGATTGTTAATATTTTAAAACTTTTATATTGACAAAACAGAGTTACCGCATTTTAGATTCTATTTAGGGCTTATACATTAGTGAAACGGGAAGATCATTCAGTATAAGGTTACGTGAACATGAAAGAGACTTTAGGAATGGGAAAGGAAGTACAGGGTTATGTCAACATTTAATTAGTGAAAACCACAGGATTGGCGATTTTAGAATAATAAAAAATGAGAGAGACCGCATTCGGCGGAAAATATTCGAGACGAATCATATTTTGGTAGTAAAGGAAAGATGTCTTAATAATTACGAAGGTGACTTAGGTGAGCCATGGTTACAAGTTATAAGGAACGTTGGCAAAAAAGACGTGGTTCCACGGTTTCACAGACTCATGTATTGTGTAGACTCTGATTTCGATATACCGAAAGAATGGGTTACAGAACATTACAGGTACAATGGTCCCGGTGATCGCGTATCGAAGTCACGGATCGATCAGCAACAACAACAGCAACAGGAGCCCTTCCTTGATGACTTCGCGGACGTCTTCCCCAGTCAGTTGACTTGAGGAAGATCCGGTGGGCGGATTGAAACGTAGTCCGAGTTTTGTATTTTAGTTTTTAATTTTTAACTATTTGTATCCACGCTAAAAGTGTTTTTATCTATTTTATACTTTGTTATAATATTTAATTTTGCGTGTGGAAAGTTTGGACCAACACCAATTATATCTAATGAAAGGTTTGTGGATAGTGGATATTGGACTGAGCACATTTGTTGGGTAGGTTAGTGTGTGACGGTTGTCTCCATATGGTATTATGTTCCACATTCATCAGCCTGTAACCTAACCCCCAAAGCACACTTGTTAGTGGAGCCGTGCTAGAAAACAGTTTAGTTTTGTTGGGTCTGAGAGACACCAGTTTTAAGACTATGTGATGACAGCTATGATGAAACTATTTCAGTGAAATTTTGCAAGAACGACTATGTGTAATCGCTAAGGGGAAAATTTTGTAAGTTAAAACTACTGGAATTTTGAACACAACCACTTTTTATTATGAACTGTGATTAATATCTTGTCGGGAGTGATATGAATAGCGCAATACTACATAAGCTTTTGTGTATATTAGTTATTTATTTGAAAAATTTTGTCTTCAAAACTGTGCATTTCATTGCATTTGTGGTGCAGTAACTCAGATGTGTGCCCTCAAAACCCCCATAAAATAACAGTTTAAGAATAATGCTTTGGTAATTAAACATTTAGGAATCAATTTAATTGAGTAATAATTAAAATTAACACTTTGCAAGTTTGTTCATTGTTGAAAGCCCCTTAGCCTAACTCTGAATGGTCACTTAGACCTCAGTCCATGTTAAGTAAGAGAATAATCACGTCCATAGTTAAACTGATTTCTTCACGGGTTATCAGCCGAGTCGAAGTTTTATAAAATTCTGAGCTTCCTAACTCCAGCTCTGAGTTCTTCCTCTGGGAGCTTGAACCGCATAAGCTGAAGTCTGTCCAATTTCTGAGTTTTACTCTTAATCACTTGGAAAACATTATTAGCATGTGTATCCCCTTAATCATATTGATTTGTTACCTTTAGACAGTAAATTGGCGCTACGATCCAATTTTGGCTTTTATAGTTTAATATACAATCATATTAATTAGCAATGTATGATTAATACCAGGATATGCCTACTTACCGACATTTCCGCTGCCGGATGATCTATGATCTCCAACTCAGCTTCACGCCCGTCCAGCATAACGGACACAGTCTTTTGTCCAAACTCCTCGTCCAGTGAGGTGTCGTAGGCGCAGATATACTCTGATGTGGTAAACTGGCACGTGAGCGCAGTCTTGCCTACACCTGATGCGCCCAACATAGCGACCTTGAACCTGGGTGTATTCTCGCATTGGGTAGTGCTACATTGTGAAGACGTACTCGGCAGTCGATCCCGGTATGGCAAACTGCTGATGTCGCTATGGCTAGAGCCCGTGGAACTGACCGAGGTGATGGAATGGGTCCGCCGGGATTTGAACGAGTCTCCCAGGTTGAAGATCCCGTTGGGTGTGATGGAGAAACTGCGCACTCGGTAGTACTCTTGTTCTTCACCCGGGTCCTCAGCACCAGACCTCTTCAGCTGTCCGAGCATTGGCTGAAATAAAAAAACAAGGTACTGCTAATTCATAATTATATTGATATAGTATATAATATACATGGGTCGACTTTTTATTAGTGGCAACTATTTTATTTCTCCACATATAGCATACATTCATGGTTATAACTTTAGTAGGCCTTCGATCTAATCACCACCATTGTGTACAACATGTTCCCAGTGATGCGGAAGTCTTTGGACCCCGTTGGCACTTCCTAATCTATTGATGGTGTGAGGTGGGAGGTGCTCTATCACCCTCCGTACTTTCAGGATTTAAGTTCCTGCGACTTTGATCTAATTCTGATCTAATTCGTACTAGTGAAGGTGTTTAACAGGCAACCGACCGTTCTCTTCGCACCATCAACAGATTAGGCAGTGCCAAAAACTTCCGCATCGCTGGGAACATGTTGTACGCAATGGTGGTGACTAGATCGAAGGCCTATGAAAGTTAGAACCATGTACGTATGCTATATGTGGAGAAATAAAATAGTTGCCACTACTAAAATATCAACCAATGTATATACAGTGAGTCCCATGCAAGAGTTGGCCAATGACGCGGGTTTCTACCTCGCGGCGGGTACAGCTCCAACTCCCGAGCGATCGGGTGAAATATCTACGCAAATAAAGCCGCAATCGGTGTAATGATTCAGGTTCTCACATTTACAGTTAAAATTACAGTGAAAATAACCACGTACCTCATCACAAGAGATGTTGGAAATGTTCTCCTCTTGAATCCACGAAATAGTGGCACCTTTTTAGGACATTTTCTTTCACGCACAAAAGTTGAGCTTCCGAGATATAGTCCAGTATATAGGTAGCGAAAAAATGGCCCACCTTGCATTAATTAGGGTAAAGATTTTTCTTTTTTATATTGTTTGGTATAGTGGGAGTAGTGTAAAACTAAGTTCGCGACCTCAAAAGCCCTAGGGACAACTTTCTGTGAGTAAAAACGACGAAATTTTCGTTCTTTTTTTAGTTTATCGGAAAAATCTTTTAGATACCAACTTCTAGCAAATATTTTTCCAACACCATTCAAAAGAGCATAAAATTCCCTGCAAAATGCAGTGTTCAAACTTTAATTTACGTGAAGTATTACAGGTACTAGTCGGCCGCGGTGGTCTGGGGGTAGCGTGCCCGCCTCTAGATCCACAGGTCGTGGGATCAAACCCGGCCGTGGTCGATGGATTTTTCCGGACGTAAAAATCCGGGCACGGAGTCCTCCGGGAGGGACTTTAAGCTGGGGGGCCCGTGACGTAGATTTACGGCACGTTAAAGAACTTCAAGCCTAAATTAGAGCCTCTGGACAAAATTTCCCGGCCTTTCACGTCCAAGTAATACCTTAGCTTCCTGGGGGGTTGTGAGGCGATCGGCTTACCACCTGTCCCTCTGCCTTCTCTCGGAAAATAAGGCGTAACAAAAATTCACACAAGTATCAGAAACCTCCGATTGGAGGTCCTTCGCCCCGACACTGGGGATATAGGACAGAGAGAGAGAGAGAGAGATTACAGGTACTATAGTCAGTAGCGGCTCGTGGCTCAAAACGAAAGGGTGCTGCAAATACTATTTCATACAGCAAACTTAAAATAATTTTAAAAATTATTAGTAGGCCTATCTAAACTGCTCGTCTCTTAATCCATCTCTGGGAACACTCACGCGATTTTCTCTACCCTAATTATTTTTTTGCTAATTTCTCTCGTCTCGTCGAACGTTGTGTGAGTTGTGTGACGAGAGAAAATAGCAAGAATTAAAATAAAAATTAATAATAATAACAATAATAATAATAATGATAACAATAATAATAATGATAATAATAATATTAATACATAATAATAATAATAATAATAATAATAATAATAATTAGGGCAGGGAAAATCGCGTGAGAGTTCCCCGAAATGGAATAAGAGACGAGAAAATAGTATTTTTAATGATCGAGGTAGAGGAAGTCGCTTAGTGTTCCCAGTGCGACAGAATACTTAATCGGGGTTGTGGAATCCGGGTTTTTCTGAATTTAACACATTCGAATTTGGCGGTGAAGATGAAAAGCATTGCTTACTCGCTACATCGCGGCCCCCTACCATCAGATGGTGGAAGATCTTCTCACATAACTAACAGCGCGCCCGCCGGTGAGACGTGAACCTGCCTCAGAATCTCACTCTAGGCTGCCCGCTGCCGCAGCACATTCTGCAGGTTAATGCTCTCATATACGCCATGCAGTCAAGGTTGAGCATGACGTCACAGTCCTACGAAAGATGGGCTGTTCACAGAATAGCATCATGGTGCCGGAAAGGGAGTATTCACATTACCGACTCTTGACTCCCAAGCTACCAGCTAAGAAATTATCGCGTGGACGCGCCAAGTTCAAAATCTACGCAAAAGAAAATATAATATTGCGTTTGAAAATAACATTATACGACGAGCAGAAAACAAACTGTGTGCTGCAGCACTGCAGCACATAGGAGAAACCGCCACTGACTATAGTACTTGGAATTTTTTTTAAAATGTTAAAACGCGTGTTTTGACCCAGTCTGTCCCTATTTATGGCGGTTTTTGTAACTTAGTCCATTATGTTTTTTAATTATGAATGAGCATTGATTATGTATATGTATATGTATCACAAGGTAACCTCGGGGGGGGGGGGTAAAATTCGATGAACATAAATTTACGACCAGATATTATAGAAAGTCTAAAATACGTTTAAAATTACGTATGCATAAAAAACTGAATTCCTTTCTTTTTATGCGACTTACTGTTCACAGTAGACTACTACCAGTGTAAGGTAAAATTAAATTACAGAATTGCTTAATTATAAGGCCACTTTGTGATTTCCTTGGTAATTAGATGGAAAAGTGGGAGAAATGAGTCAGCGAACGTGGTGAAGAGAGGAGATATTATGTCGGTCTGTTGATCTTGAGTAGGCTAGCGAACAGTGGACACAAGGGAAGGTCGATCTGTAATATGTTTGTGATGCCATGGAAACTTACTGCCAAAAGATTACAGTGTCATCTGAGCAGCATGTAGACGCAAGGTCCTCTCGAGAGGATCGAGACAAGGACGACACACTGAAACTGAAGCTATGGTTTGTTCAGCACGATACGTTTGCCATAACTGACTCGTCAGGTATGTCAAGAAGCAATATGGGTCATAATTAATTATCGTGTTTGATAGATGCCACGATAATGTGAGTGGACGAGGTACTAAAAGGTTATAAAGGGTTCGCCGTTCCAAGATAGAGTTCAACTGATTTGTTTGATGAGAAAACATTCCTTGCCGTTTCCCAAAAGAAGTTCTTGGGGAATGACAGTAATGCAAGTATTATAGGCAGTAGAAGACGAATATGTGCGTATAGTTGTTACAGCTATGCCAAAAGTAGCCACTTATGATAGTGTTGTTGTAAGTGGGGATATTGACGTGCTTGTACTCCTGTCCGGGCTACCCAATTCATGCCAAAACATACACCTTCTGAAATCAGGAAGGAGTGGCAAACATGATACTTACTTCTCAACCTCGTCGTATCAATATGATCTAGAGTACCTTCTGTTTATTCATGCTTTTAGTGGTTGTGATACCACCTGAGCTCCATTTGGCCATGGAAAAACAAAACTTTTCACCCTCATTGCGAAGAACCAAGCTTGAGAAAATACACTTCAATTTTTTACTAGTTTACTGTAACCAAGGAAGAAATCAGCCATGCAGGAGAAAAAGAATTCTTGACTCCGTACAACACTAGAACGAACACCCGTCAGGAGATCAATGATCTCGGATACCATTTGTTTGTTAAGATGGCAGCCAAAACAAAGATCAGCCTACCCAGACTGCCACCGACGCAAGACGAAGCCGAACATGCATTTCGGACATTCCACCAAGTGCAATGCTAGCTGGGTAACAGTCTGGATGCAGTAGAACGAAGATGGAAACGCAACAGCCGTGATCTCATTCCAATTCCATTCCAGTCCCAGCTTCACATTCCTTGCTGCAACTGATACACTGCAGCTGCAAAAAAGGTTGCAATACTGCATGTACCTGCAGAAAATTTGGGTTGATATGCAATGCAATTTTCAAAAAAATATTCAGGGATTTCATTTACCAACAAATTTGAGAAAGCAAGTCAAGTTGGCACCGAAGCTGTTGAAGGACACGATGATTCTGAACAAGAAGAAGAATATGACTTGATGACACACCGGACCTGGACCTTTTGAACGTCTAAGGTGTACATAATTCATACCTTTCTCATAATATATTCCCATCATAATAATGTTTGCCTTATGACCAATTGCTCCTGTAACAAAACCAATTGTTTTGTAATAAAACCAATTGTTCTGTGATTTAAGCATTCTGATTATCATTATGATTATCTGAAGCTTGTATAACTTCATTTCCCGACTTATCCGTTTGTATACAGGGCCATATACATGATTAATGGCCATTCATAATTAAAACACATAATGGACTACATAAACCGCCATAAATAGGGATAAAATGGGCCAAATCACGCGTTTTAACATTTAAAAAAAATCCAAGTACTATTATATTAAAGTTTGACCAGTGCATTTTGCAGGAAATTTTATGCTCTTTCGAATGGTGATAGAAGTTGGTATCTAGGAAATTTTTCCGATAAACTTAAAAAAGTGCGAAAATTTCGTGGGTTTTTGCTCACAGACAGTTGTCCCTAGGGCTTTCGAGGTCGAAAACTTAGATTTACACTACTCTTACAACACCAAACAATATGAAAAAGAAAAATCTTTTACCCTAATTAATGCAAGGTACACTGGACTAATAGAGTTAATTTATCTTGTGATATTGTCTTCAAGTTCTTCTAATGTATGGAGAATTGACCTATACGCTTTATTTTTCAAGTTTCCCCATAAATATTTTTCAAGTTTCCCCATACTGTTAGAAGAACTTAAAGACAGTATTACATAGGCCTGTCACAAGAGAAATTAACTCTGTCTCGGAAGCTGAACTTATGCGCGTGAAAGAAAATTTCCTAAAAGGTACCAGTATTGTGTGGATGCAAGAGGAGAACATTTTCAACATCTCTTGTGATGAGGTACGTGGTTATTTTCATTGTAATTTTAACTGTAAATGTGAGAACCTGAACCATAACACCGATCGCGGCTTTATTTGCATATATATTTCACCCGATCGCTCGGGAGTTGGAGCTTTGCCCGCGGCGACGCAGAAACCCGTGTCATCGGCCAACTCTTGCGTGGGACTCACTGTATGTATATATATATATATATATATAGACACAAAGAGAAATTGTTACCTTTTTCTAACATAACTATAGGTGCTCTAGCTAGAGAAATTTTATCTATCTGTACTCAGGTGTAATAAACTAACATTTACTGTATTTTACGGTCTATAAGACGCTCCGGACCAGAAGACGCAACTTGATTTTAGGATGGAAATTTCAATGGAAAGAAATTTAATGTAATTCTAAGCGAAAAATGTTAAAGGGAATAATATACTTCATTGCATAAACAAATTATAATCTTGTACAATGGAATCAGTGTAAATCACTTCTAAGTTAAAACTTGCGTTCTTCGAAAGTCGCTTCTGTACAGGTGGCATAGCTTAAATTTTAACAACTGAAATGATTTCTCATGAATGACTGAAAATACTTTTACACCCTCTAACCCTCAATTCAGCATACGGTAAGGAAAAGATTATTTACATTGCCTACATTAAGATTGCCTACATTTAAACCACCCGGTGGAGAAACTCCTTTCATATAAAAGAACTCAACATGCCTTTCTTTTCGCATTAGTAGTATGGGGGTGCTTATGGCGGTGTAAAAGTTTGGCAACTTCCCGCCGCCATCTTGGATGACGTCACTTCCGGTCGCCATCTTGGATGACGTCACTTCCGGTCGCCAGGTTTCCGTACGTACGCGCCTGCAGTTAAGTCCTTTTACCAACGACGCCTAGAAACGCACTCTTACGCAAGGCTTTTTAGCTATGTTGTTAAGCCCTATTGCCAACGACGTCTGGATATGCACTCTTACGCAACGCTTTTTACCAATTTTGTTACGCCCTTATGCCATGGACGTCTGGATATGCACACTTATGCAAGGCTTTTACCAATTAGTTACGCCCTTATGCCATGGACGTCTGGACAACCACTCTTACGCAAGGGCTTTAATTGATGTTGTTACGCCCTTATGCCATAGACGCCATGGACGCATTCTTACGCGAGGTTGTATTTTATTTTCGGGACGTTTGCAGTTGGGTCCTTTGGCTATCCCATATGAAGTCCCTACACTTTGAACTTTTTTTTATCCCGCAAACGTTATGACCTTTTGACAGTTGTAGTCGCTATCCCAGGACCTCCATATGACGTCATCATTATATTGCGTTCTTATGCATGTTGATTTTATACTTATATTTATTTAATAAAATCTTGTCTCATGGGTGGACTCGAACCAGTCAAGTTGTGATTACTGGGCACCTGTGTTTAACCGCGTGACCACGGTGACATCCTATGAGCCACCTGCTATCATTGTCTCATATAAAATTCAGTGACGTCATGTTATCCATTCTTGTGCTTTCATAATTGTCTACTAGATCGCGCTAGTTAACAGTCATTACTTTCATAATTATCTACTAGATGGCAGTTGTGTACCATGCTATAAGATGGCGGCTAGCGGTAAATTCAAAATTCAAAACATTGTCTCATATAATATTCAGTTTTTCTTAGTGCTGTCATGTTATTCAATCTTGTGCTTTCATAAATGTTTACTAGATCGCACTAGTTAACAGTCATTACTTTCAGTTTTGTCTACTAGAATCCATTTGTGTACCATCCTATAAGATGGCGACTACCGCTAAATTCAAAATTCAAAACCTTGTCTCTATAATATTCAGTTTTTCTCAATGAGTCATGTTATTCAATCTTGTGCTTTCATAAATGTTTACTAGATCGCACTAGTTAACAGTCACCACTTTCAGTTTTGTCTACTAGAAGGCAGTTGTGTACCATGCTATAAGATGGCGGCTAGCGGTAAATTCAAAATTCAAAACATTGTCTCATAATATTCAGTTTTTCTCAGTGAGTCATGTTATTCAATCTTGTACTTTCATAATTGTCTACTAGATCGCGCTAGTTAACAGTCATTACTTTCAGAATTATCTACTAGATGGCAGTTGTGTACCATGCTATAAGATGGCGGCTAGCGGTAAATTCAAAATTCAAAACCTTGTCTCGTATAATATTCAGTTTTTCTCAATGAGTCATGTTATTCAATCTTGTGCTTTCATAAATGTTTACTAGATCGCACTAGTTAACAGTCATTACTTTCAGTTTTGTCTACTAGAATGCATTTGTGTACCATCCTATAAGATGGCGACTACCGCTAAATTCAAAATTCAAAACCTTGTCTCTATAATATTCAGTTTTTCTCAATGAGTCATGTTATTCAATCTTGTGCTTTCATAAATGTTTACTAGATCGCACTAGTTAACAGTCATTACTTTCAGTTTTGTCTACTAGAAGGCAGTTGTGTACCATGCTATAAGAGGGCGACTCGCACTATGCTATCCATATTCATCCCAACGACTGTAATTAGGCCATTTGGACCAACGAAACGTTATGGTCGTCATGGTAGTCGATTCGAACAATTGAGTTACGCCTTTTAACACTATACTATCCTCGATTCATACCGATGGCTGTAATTAAGCCATTTGGACCAAGGAGAGGTTATGGACTTGATGGTAGTCGTGTCGAACAATTGAGTTACGCCCTTTAGCACTATGCTATGCCCGATTCATCCCAACGTCTGTAATTAGGCCATTTGGACCAACGAAACGTTATGAGCATCATGGTAGTCGATTCGAACAATTGAGTTACGCCTTTTAACACTATACTATCCTCGATTCATACCGATGGTTGTAATTAAGCCATTTGGATCAAGGAGAGGTTATGGACGTGATGGTAGTCGTTTCGAACAATTGAGTTACGCCCTTTAGCACTATGCTAACCCCGATTCATCCCAACGGCTGCAATTAGGCCATTTGGACCGACGAAACGTTATGAGCGTCATGGTAGTCGTTTCGAACAATTGAGTTACGCCCTTTAGCACTATGCTATCCCCGATTCATCCCAACGGCTGCAATTAGGCCATTTGGACCGACGAAACGTTATGAACGTCATGGTAGTCGTTTTCGAACAATTGAGTTACGCCTTTTAACACTATGCTATCCCCGATTCATCCCGTTGGCTGTAATTAGGTCCTTTTGATCAAGAAGAGGTTTTGGACGTCATGATAGTCGTTTTCTAACAAAACGTTACACCCTTTCACACTATGTTATTCCCTGATTCATTCATTCAGACGCCGATTACCATTTAGGCCCTATCTTTTCCACTAAAGATGCCATCTGTAAACAAGAAAGAAGTCTAATTAATTAATTAAATAATAATAATAATGGTACCACGCAAGTTTATTGATTATGTCAAAAAAAAATGTTAGATGAAATCTTACCTTACTAGTTTAAATCACAAGATGTCTATAGAACCGTACGGGTGTTTACTCATTTAACAAACCGAATAAATACAGGACTTTTTTATACAAAACTCTCCCCAAAACTCTATTTGTTTTATAACGTAGTACACGTATAATTTTTTTCCATTTTAGAATGTTGTAACATAGAGCTTGACATATCAGTAAACAAGTAAGGAGAAAACAAAACAAGTATAAATAGATCCACAGCGTAAAGTCGCCTTCCGAAAATAGGTAAGGTCCAACAATTTAGTTTTCATACCGATTGAAGTGTAGAAAGAATACATTTCCAAAATAACTAGGTGCAAGTTAGAATATTTTCAACATTTAAATAATATTTTACAGTTTTTTTTTAATCCACACGCCATGACTTGTAATGTCTTCCTGTTCACCTCAGTCGCTATGAAAACGAAATTATTTATACAAGTCATGGTTGAAAACTAACACTGTATAAAACACAACTTGTGATTGAAAACCCTTATAATATTTAAATGTAGAAATGATTACTAACATGAACCAAATTAATTTGAAAATGTCTTACTTGTACACTTCAATCGCTATGAAAACTATAATATTTATACAAGTCAAGGTTGAAAACTGACAAAGCGTGTCTTTTCATACTGTATAAAACACAATTTGTGATTGAAAATGTACAATTGTATTCAGATGTTGGCAATAATAATGTTATTACAACACAACTCGTGATTAAAAAACGTATAATACTATTTAAATGTAGAAATAATTACTAACATGAACCAAATTAATTTGAAAATGTCTTACTTGTACACTTCAATCGCTATGAAAACTATAATATTTATACAAGTCAAGGTTGAAAACTGACAAAGCGTGTCTTTTCATACTGTATAAAACACAATTTGTGATTGATATGTACAATTGTATTCAGATGTTGGCAATAATAATGTTATTACAACACAACTCGTGATTAAAAAACGTATAATACTATTTAAATGTAGAAATGATTACTAACATGAACCAAATAAATTTGAAAATGTCTTACTTGTACACTTCAATCGCTATGAAAACTATAATATTTATACAAGTCAAGGTTTAAAACTGACAAAGCGTGTCTTTTCATACTGTATAAAACACAATTTGTGATTGAAAATGTACAATTGTATTCAGATGTTGGCAATAATAATGTTATTACAACACAACTCGTGATTGAAAAACGTATAATACTATTTAAATGTAGAAATGATTACTAACATGAACCAAATAAATTTGAAAATGTCTTACTTGTACACTTCAATCGCTATGAAAACTATAATATTTATACAAGTCAAGGTTTAAAACTGACAAAGCGTGTCTTTTCATACTGTATAAAACACAATTTGTGATTGAAAATGTACAATTGTATTCAGCTGTTGGCAATAATAATGTTATTACAACACAACTCGTGATTAAAAAACGTATAATACTATTTAAATGTAGAAATGATTACTAACATGAACCAAATAAATTTGAAAATGTCTTACTTGTACACTTCAATCGCTATGAAAACTATAATATTTATACAAGTCAAGGTTGAAAACTGACAAAGCGTGTCTTTTCATACTGTATAAAACACAATTTGTGATTGAAAATGTACAATTGTATTCAGATGTTGGCAATAATAATGTTATTACAACACAACTCGTGATTAAAAAACGTATAATACTATTTAAATGTAGAAATGATTACTAACATGAACCAAATTAATTTGAAAATGTCTTACTTGTACACTTCAATCGCTATGAAAACTATAATATTTATACAAGTCAAGGTTGAAAACTGACAAAGCGTGTCTTTTCATACTGTATAAAACACAATTTGTGATTGATATGTACAATTGTATTCAGATGTTGGCAATAATAATGTTATTACAACACAACTCGTGATTAAAAAACGTATAATACTATTTAAATGTAGAAATGATTACTAACATGAACCAAATAAATTTGAAAATGTCTTACTTGTACACTTCAATCGCTATGAAAACTATAATATTTATACAAGTCAAGGTTGAAAACTGACAAAGCGTGTCTTTTCATACTGTATAAAACACAATTTGTGATTGAAAATGTACAATTGTATTCAGATGTTGGCAATAATAATGTTATTACAACACAACTCGTGATTGAAAAACGTATAATACTATTTAAATGTAGAAATGATTACTAACATGAACCAAATTAATTTGAAAATGTCTTACTTGTACACTTCAATCGCTATGAAAACTATAATATTTATACAAGTCAAGGTTGAAAACTGACAAAGCGTGTCTTTTCATACTGTATAAAACACAATTTGTGATTGAAAATGTATAATTGTATTCAGATGTTGGAAATAATAATGTTATTACAACACAACTCGTGATTGAAAAACGTATAATACTATTTAAATGTAGAAATGATTACTAACATGAACCAAATTAATTTGAAAATGTCTTACTTGTACACTTCAATCGCTATGAAAACTATAATATTTATACAAGTCAAGGTTGAAAACTGACAAAGCGTGTCTTTTCATACTGTATAAAACACAATTTGTGATTGAAAATGTACAATTGTATTCAGATGTTGGCAATAATAATGTTATTACAACACAACTCGTGATTAAAAAACGTATAATACTATTTAAATGTAGAAATGATTACTAACATGAACCAAATAAATTTGAAAATGTCTTACTTGTACACTTCAATCGCTATGAAAACTATAATATTTATACAAGTCAAGGTTGAAAACTGATAAAGCGTGTCTTTTTCATACTGTATAAAACACAATTTGTGATTGTAAATGTACAATTGTATTCAGATGTTGGCAATAATAATGTTATTACAACACAACTCGTGATTAAAAAACGTATAATACTATTTAAATGTAGAAATGATTACTAACATGAACCAAATTAATTTGAAAATGTCTTACTTGTACACTTCAATCGCTATGAAAACTATAATATTTATACAAGTCAAGGTTGAAAACTGACAAAGCGTGTCTTTTCATACTGTATAAAACACAATTTGTGATTGATATGTACAATTGTATTCAGATGTTGGCAATAATAATGTTATTACAACACAACTCGTGATTAAAAAACGTATAATACTATTTAAATGTAGAAATGATTACTAACATGAACCAAATAAATTTGAAAATGTCTTACTTGTACACTTCAATCGCTATGAAAACTATAATATTTATACAAGTCAAGGTTTAAAACTGACAAAGCGTGTCTTTTCATACTGTATAAAACACAATTTGTGATTGAAAATGTACAATTGTATTCAGCTGTTGGCAATAATAATGTTATTACAACACAACTCGTGATTAAAAAACGTATAATACTATTTAAATGTAGAAATGATTACTAACATGAACCAAATAAATTTGAAAATGTCTTACTTGTACACTTCAATCGCTATGAAAACTATAATATTTATACAAGTCAAGGTTGAAAACTGACAAAGCGTGTCTTTTCATACTGTATAAAACACAATTTGTGATTGAAAATGTACAATTGTATTCAGATGTTGGCAATAATAATGTTATTACAACACAACTCGTGATTAAAAAACGTATAATACTATTTAAATGTAGAAATGATTACTAACATGAACCAAATTAATTTGAAAATGTCTTACTTGTACACTTCAATCGCTATGAAAACTATAATATTTATACAAGTCAAGGTTGAAAACTGACAAAGCGTGTCTTTTCATACTGTATAAAACACAATTTGTGATTGATATGTACAATTGTATTCAGATGTTGGCAATAATAATGTTATTACAACACAACTCGTGATTAAAAAACGTATAATACTATTTAAATGTAGAAATGATTACTAACATGAACCAAATAAATTTGAAAATGTCTTACTTGTACACTTCAATCGCTATGAAAACTATAATATTTATACAAGTCAAGGTTGAAAACTGACAAAGCGTGTCTTTTCATACTGTATAAAACACAATTTGTGATTGAAAATGTACAATTGTATTCAGATGTTGGCAATAATAATGTTATTACAACACAACTCGTGATTGAAAAACGTATAATACTATTTAAATGTAGAAATGATTACTAACATGAACCAAATTAATTTGAAAATGTCTTACTTGTACACTTCAATCGCTATGAAAACTATAATATTTATACAAGTCAAGGTTGAAAACTGACAAAGCGTGTCTTTTCATACTGTATAAAACACAATTTGTGATTGAAAATGTATAATTGTATTCAGATGTTGGCAATAATAATGTTATTACAACACAACTCGTGATTGAAAAACGTATAATACTATTTAAATGTAGAAATGATTACTAACATGAACCAAATTAATTTGAAAATGTCTTACTTGTACACTTCAATCGCTATGAAAACTATAATATTTATACAAGTCAAGGTTGAAAACTGACAAAGCGTGTCTTTTCATACTGTATAAAACACAATTTGTGATTGAAAATGTACAATTGTATTCAGATGTTGGCAATAATAATGTTATTACAACACAACTCGTGATTAAAAAACGTATAATACTATTTAAATGTAGAAATGATTACTAACATGAACCAAATAAATTTGAAAATGTCTTACTTGTACACTTCAATCGCTATGAAAACTATAATATTTATACAAGTCAAGGTTGAAAACTGATAAAGCGTGTCTTTTTCATACTGTATAAAACACAATTTGTGATTGTAAATGTACAATTGTATTCAGATGTTGGCAATAATAATGTTATTACAACACAACTCGTGATTAAAAAACGTATAATACACTATTTAAATGTAGAAATGATTACTAACATGTAATAATTAATTTGAAAATGTCGTCCTTGTACAGTTCAACCGCTATGAAAACTAAATTATCTATACAACTTGTGGTTGAAAACTGACAAAGAATGCTTTTCATACTGTATAAAACACAACCTGTGATAAAAAACTGAATAAAGTATTTAAATGTAGAAACTATTACTAACATGTACCGAATTAATTTCTACACATCAGTCGCTATGAAAACTAAATTATTTATACAAGTCATGGTTGAAAATTGAGAAAATGTTACTTAAATCAAAAATATACTTACAAAAATGCCTTCATGTTCTTAATTAGAATAAACTTACTACTTCTTCACTCATGCTAATACGAAAACGAACTTATTTTACACAACTTGTCATTAAAAACTGAATAAAGTATTTGAATGTAGAAACTATTACTAACATGTACCAAATTAATTTGAAAATATCGTCTTTGTACACCTAAGTCGCTATAAAAAAAAAAATTATTTATACAAGTCATGGTTGAAAACTGACAGAATATTATTTGAATCAAAAAGTAAAAAAAAAAAGTCTAACTTGTTGTTAATTAGAAGCAAACGTACTACTTCTACACTCACACTAATACGAAAACAAAATTATTTTACACAACTTGTGATTAAAGACTGTATAATATTATTTAAATGTAGAGAATATTACTAACTTGAACCTAATTATTTTGAAAATATCTTCTCTCTACACGTCAGTGGCTATGAAAACTAAATTATTTGTACAAGTCATGGTTGAAAACTAAGGAAATGTTATTTAAATCAAAAATATATTTACAAAAATGCCTAATTTGTTATTTAGAAGAAAAACTTACTACTTCTTCACTCATGCTAATACGAAAAAGAAATTATTTTACTCAACTATTAAAAACTGTTTAATATTATTAATTTACTTAGTGTAGTAGTATCATATAAGAGTGTTTTATATTGCAAATTTAAATAGAATACAGTACCATCTATTAAACTTTTTTCTAAAATCAACTCATTTTATAAGGAAGGGTTCTTAATCATATTGTTTTATTATAAATTACTTTAGCGTTTTAATTAAAATACTTACGTACTTAAATAATAATATAATCGCAACTATGTAACGATAACTTGAAATGAACTTAACAAAATCTACATTATAATTTTTACCATATTGAAAGTTGACTTGCAGTTTGTTTCGTGTACAGTTAACACCAAGACGTTTTCAGTCCCAAGATTTGATGAATGTTCTGATTTCAGTTTTAAAATGACCACATAACTTTTCTCTGCTATTAAATTTACATTATAATTTATTCCGTCATGAAAGTTTTCGCAACTATGTAACGATAACTTGTAATGAACTTAATAAAATCTACATTATAATTTTTACCATATTGAAACCTGATTTGCAGATGTTTCGTGTACTGTTAACACCAAACGTTTTCAGTCCCTAGCATAAATGAATGTTCTGATTTCTGTTTAAAATGATCACATGACTTTTCTCTGCTACTAAATTTTCATTCTATTTTATTCCTTCATGAAAGTTAATTTTCATTTACAGTTGTATGTAAAGACCAAAATGTTATAACTTGTGTTTGAACAAAAGAAAATTCTGCTAAACACCTGCATCCTTACGAATATTTTGTGAAAAAAAAAAACGTCGTACTGCTTGTTTGAAACAGGGGAAGAGAAAAAAGTTTTAATGTGTCATTGAACAAAATAAAATTCTGGTAAACACTTACATCCATGTAAATAATTTTTGGATAGTGTCTTTCTGTTCTTTAAAGTTAAAGACAAAGTTGTGGAAACAGTTGTATGCAGAGATAAATATGTTATAATATGTGTGATTGAACAAAAGAACATTCTGCTAAACACATGCATCCTTTTCTGAAAAAACGTCGTACTGTTTGTTTAATACAGTTGCAGGAGAAGAGAAAAAGTTATAATGTGTGTTTGAACAAAATATAATTCTGGTAAACACCTACATCCAGGGAAATAATTTTTTGGATAGTGTCATTCTGTTCTTTTAAGTTTTGTGAATACGTTTTTTTTATTTAAATAACATGCTGTCAGTCATCAACCATGACTTGTATAAATAATTTAGTTTTCATAGCGATTGAAGTGTAGAAAGAAGACATTTTCAAAATAACTAGGTTCAAGTTACTAATATTTTCTACATATAAATAAAGTTATACAGTCTTTAATCACAAGTTGTTTAAAATAATTTAGTTTTCGTATTAGCATGAGTGCAGAAGTAGTAAGTTTTCTTCTAATTAACTACAAGTTAGACATTTTTGTGAGTACATTTTTTATTTATATAATATTCTGTCAGTTTTTCAACCATGACTTGTATATATAATTTAGTTTTTATACCGACTGAAGCGTACAAAGAAGACATTTTCAAGTTAATTAGGTACACGTTAGTAATATTTTCTACATTCAAATAATATTATTCAGTTTTTAATCACAAGTTGTGAAAAAAAATCGTTTTCGTATTAGCATGAGTGAAGAAGTAGTAAGTTTCTTCTAATTAAGAAGTTAGGCATTTTTGTAAATATATTTTTGATTTAAATAACATTTTCTCAGTTTTCAACTATGAATTGCATAAATAATTTAGTTTTCATAGCGACTGAAGAGTAGAAAGAAGACATTTTCAAAATAATTTGGTTCAAGTTACTAATATTTTCTACAGTTAAATGATATTATACAGTTTTGAATCACAAGTTGTGTAAAATAATTTCGTTTTCGTATTAGCATGAGTGAAGAAGTAGTAAGTTTCTTCTAATTAACAACAAATTAGACATTTTTGTGAATACTTTTTTATTTAAATGATATTCTGTCAGTTTTTTAACCATGACTTGTATAAATAATTTAGTTTTCATAGCGACTGAAGTGTAGAAAGGAGACATTTGCAAAATAATTAGGTTTAAGTTAGTAATATTTTCTACATTTAAATAACATTATACAGTTTTTAATCACAAGTTATGTAAAATAATTTTCTTTTCGTATTAGTGTGAGTGTAGAAGTAGTAAGTTTTCTTCTAATTAACAACAAGTTAGACATTTTTGTGAATACTTTTTTTATTTAAGTAATATTCTGTCAGTTTTTAACCATGACTTGTATAAATAATTTAGTTTTTATAACGACTGAAGTATAAAAAGAAGACAGTTTGAAATTAATTAGGTACATGTTAGTAATATATATTCTACATTTAAATAATATTATACAGTTTTTAATCACAAGATGTGTAAAATAAATTCTTTTTCGTATTAGCATGAGTGAAGAAGTAGTAAGATTTTCTTCTAAATAACAAATTAGGCATTTTTGTAAATATATTTTTGATTTAAATAACATTTCCTTAGTTTTCAACCATGACTTGTACAAATAATTTAGTTTTCATAGCCACTGACGTGTAGAGAGAAGATATTTTCAAAGGTTCAAGTTAGTAATATTCTCTACATTTAAATAATATTATACAGTCTTTTAATCACAAGTTGTGTAAAATAATTTTGTTTTCGTATTAGTGTGAGTGTAGAAGTAGTACGTTTGCTTCTAATTAACAACAAGTTAGACTTTTTTTTACTTTTTGATTCAAATAATATTCTGTCAGTTTTCAACCATGACTTGTATAAATAATTTAGTTTTTTTATTTATAGCGACTTAGGTGTACAAGGACGATATTTTCAAATTAATTTGGTACATGTTAGTAATAGTTTCTACATTCAAATACTTTATTCAGTTTTTAATGACAAGTTGTGTAAAATAAGTTCGTTTTCGTATTAGCATGAGTGAAGAAGTAGTAAGTTTCTTCTAATTAAGAACATGAAGGCATTTTTGTAAATATATTTTTGATTTAAGTAACATTATCTCAATTTTCAACCATGACTTGTATAAATAATTTAGTTTTCATAGCGACTGATGTGTGGAAATTAATTCGGTACATGTTAGTAATAGTTTCTACATTTAAATACTTTATTCAGTTTTTTATCACAGGTTGTGTTTTATACAGTATGAAAAGCATTCTTTGTCAGTTTTCAACCACGAGTTGTATAGATAATTTAGTTTTCATAGCGGTTGAACTGTACAAGGACGACATTTTCAAATTAATTATTACATGTTAGTAATCATTTCTACATTTAAATAGTATTATACGTTTTTTAATCACGAGTTGTGTTTTATACAGTATGAAAAGGTACGCATTGTTAGTTTTCAACCATGACTTGTATAAATATTTTAGTTTTCATAGAAAGTGAAGTGTACATGTACGACATTTCCAATTTAATTTGGCACATGTTAGTAATCATTTCTACATTTAAATAGTATTATACGTTTTTAATCACGAGTTGTGTTGTAATAACATTATTATTGCCAACATCTGAATACAATTGTACATTTTCAATCACAAATTGTGCATTATACAGTATGAAAAGACACGCTTTGTCAGTTTTTAACCTTGACTTGTATAAATATTATAGTTTTCATAGCGATTGAAGTGTACAAGTAAGACATTTTCAAATTAATTTGGTTCATGTTAGTAATCATTTCTACATTTAAATAGTATTATACGTCTTTTTAATCACGAGTTGTGTTGTAATAACATTATTATTGCCAACATCTGAATACAATTGTACATTTTCAATCACAAATTGTGTTTTATACAGTATGAAAAGACACGCTTTGTCAGTTTTCAAACTTGACTTGTATAAATATTATAGTTTTCATAGCGATTGAAGTGTACAAGTAAGACATTTTCAAATTAATTTGGTTCATGTTAGTAATCATTTCTACATTTAAATAGTATTATACGTTTTTTAATCACGAGTTGTGTTGTAATAACATTATTATTGCCAACATCTGAATACAATTGTACATTTTCAATCACAAATTGTGTTTTATACAGTATGAAAAAGACACGCTTTGTCAGTTTTCAACCTTGACTTGTATAAATATTATAGTTTTCATAGCGATTGAAGTGTACAAGTAAGACATTTTCAAATTTATTTGGTTCATGTTAGTAATCATTTCTACATTTAAATAGTATTATACGTTTTTTAATCACGAGTTGTGTTGTAATAACATTATTATTGCCAACAGCTGAATACAATTGTACATTTTCAATCACAAATTGTGTTTTATACAGTATGAAAAGACACGCTTTGTCAGTTTTCAACCCTGACTTGTATAAATATTATAGTTTTCATAGCGATTGAAGTGTACAAGTAAGACATTTTCAAATTTATTTGGTTCATGTTAGTAATCATTTCTACATTTAAATAGTATTATACGTTTTTTAATCACGAGTTGTGTTGTAATAACATTATTATTGCCAACATCTGAATACAATTGTACATTTTCAATCACAAATTGTGTTTTATACAGTATGAAAAGACACGCTTTGTCAGTTTTCAACCTTGACTTGTATAAATATTATAGTTTTCATAGCGATTGAAGTGTACAAGTAAGACATTTTCAAATTAATTTGGTTCATGTTAGTAATCATTTCTACAATTAAATAGTATTATACGTTTTTTAATCACGAGTTGTGTTGTAATAACATTATTATTGCCAACATCTGAATACAATTGTACATATCAATCACAAATTGTGTTTTATACAGTATGAAAAGACACGCTATGTCAGTTTTCAACCTTGACTTGTATAAATATTATAGTTTTCATAGCGATTGAAGTGTACAAGTAAGACATTTTCAAATTTATTTGGTTCATGTTAGTAATCATTTCTACATTTAAAATAGTATTATACGTTTTTTAATCACGAGTTGTGTTGTAATAACATTATTATTGCCAACATCTGAATACAATTGTACATTTTCAATCACAAATTGTGTTTTATACAGTATGAAAAGACACGCTTTATCAGTTTTCAACCTTGACTTGTATAAATATTATAGTTTTCATAGCGATTGAAGTGTACAAGTAAGACATTTTCAAATTAATTTGGTTCATGTTAGTAATCATTTCTCCATTTAAATAGTAATATACGTTTTTTAATCACGAGTTGTGTTGTAATAACATTATTATTGCCAACATCTGAATACAATTGTACATTTTCAATCACAAATTGTGTTTTATACAGTATGAAAAGACACGCTTTGTCAGTTTTCGACCTTGACTTGTATAAATATTATAGTTTTCATAGCGATTGAAGTGTACAAGTAAGACATTTTCAAATTAATTTGGTTCATGTTAGTAATCATTTCTACATTTAAATATTATAAGGGTTTTCAATCACAAGTTGTGTTTTATACAGTGTTAGTTTTCAACCATGACTTGTATAAATAATTTCGTTTTCATAGCGACTGAGGTGAACAGGAAGACATTACAAGTCATGGCGTGTGGATTAAAAAAAAAACTGTAAAATATTATTTAAATGTTGAAAATATTCTAACTTGCACCTAGTTATTTTGGAAATGTATTCTTTCTACACTTCAATCGGTATGAAAACTAAATTGTTGGACCTTACCTATTTTCGGAAGGCGACTTTACGCTGTGGATCTATTTATACTTGTTTTGTTTTCTCCTTACTTGTTTACTGATATGTCAAGCTCTATGTTACAACATTCTAAAATGGAAAAAAATTATACGTGTACTACGTTATAAAACAAATAGAGTTTTGGGGAGAGTTTTGTATAAAAAAGTCCTGTATTTATTCGGTTTGTTAAATGAGTAAACACCCGTACGGTTCTATAGACATCTTGTGATTTAAACTAGTAAGGTAAGATTTCATCTAATATTTTTTTTTGACATAATCATTAAACTTGCGTGGTACCATTATTATTTAATTAATTAATTAGACTTCTTTCTTGTTTACAGATGGCATCTTTAGTGGAAAAGATAGGGCCTAAATGGTAATCGGCGTCTGAATGAATGAATCAGGGAATAACATAGTGTGAAAGGGTGTAACGTTTTGTTAGAAAACGACTATCATGACGTCCAAAACCTCTTCTTGATCAAAAGGACCTAATTACAGCCATCGGGATGAATCGGGGATAGCATAGTGTTAAAAGGCGTAACTCAATTGTTCGAAAACGACTACCATGACGTTCATAACGTTTCGTCGGTCCAAATGGCCTAATTGCAGCCGTTGGGATGAATCGGGGATAGCATAGTGCTAAAGGGCGTAACTCAATTGTTCGAAACGACTACCATGACGCTCATAACGTTTCGTCGGTCCAAATGGCCTAATTGCAGCCGTTGGGATGAATCGGGGTTAGCATAGTGCTAAAGGGCGTAACTCAATTGTTCGAAACGACTACCATCACGTCCATAACCTCTCCTTGATCCAAATGGCTTAATTACAACCATCGGTATGAATCGAGGATAGTATAGTGTTAAAAGGCGTAACTCAATTGTTCGAATCGACTACCATGATGCTCATAACGTTTCGTTGGTCCAAATGGCCTAATTACAGACGTTGGGATGAATCGGGGATAGCATAGTGCTAAAGGGCGTAACTCAATTGTTCGACACGACTACCATCAAGTCCATAACCTCTCCTTGGTCCAAATGGCTTAATTACAGCCATCGGTATGAATCGAGGATAGTATAGTGTTAAAAGGCGTAACTCAATTGTTCGAATCGACTACCATGACGACCATAACGTTTCGTTGGTCCAAATGGCCTAATTACAGTCGTTGGGATGAATATGGATAGCATAGTGCGAGTCGCCCTCTTATAGCATGGTACACAACTGCCTTCTAGTAGACAAAACTGAAAGTAATGGCTGTTAACTAGTGCGATCTAGTAAACATTTATGAAAGCACAGGATTGAATAACATGACTCATTGAGAAAAACTGATTATTATACGAGACAAGGTTTTGAATTTTGAATTTAGCGGTAGTCGCCATCTTATAGGATGGTACACAAATGCATTCTAGTAGACAAAACTGAAAGTAATGACTGTTAACTAGTGCGATCTAGTAAACATTTATGAAAGCACAAGATTGAATAACATGACTCATTGAGAAAAACTGAATATTATACGAGACAAGGTTTTGAATTTTGAATTTACCGCTAGCCGCCATCTTATAGCATGGTACACAACTGCCATCTAGTAGATAATTCTGAAAGTAATGACTGTTAACTAGCGCGATCTAGTAGACAATTATGAAAGTACAAGATTGAATAACATGACTCACTGAGAAAAACTGAATATTATGAGACAATGTTTTGAATTTTGAATTTACCGCTAGCCGCCATCTTATAGCATGGTACACAACTGCCTTCTAGTAGACAAAACTGAAAGTGGTGACTGTTAACTAGTGCGATCTAGTAAACATTTATGGAAGCACAAGATTGAATAACATGACTCATTGAGAAAAACTGAATATTATAGAGACAAGGTTTTGAATTTTGAAATTAGCGGTAGTCGCCATCTTATAGGATGGTACACAAATGGATTCTAGTAGACAAAACTGAAAGTAATGACTGTTAACTAGTGCGATCTAGTAAACATTTATGAAAGCACAAGATTGAATAACATGACTCATTGAGAAAAACTGAATATTATACGAGACAAGGTTTTGAATTTTGAATTTACCGCTAGCCGCCATCTTATAGCATGGTACACAACTGCCATCTAGTAGATAATTCTGAAAGTAATGACTGTTAACTAGCGCGATCTAGTAGACAATTATGAAAGCACAAGAATGGATAACATGACGTCACTGAATTTTATATGAGACAATGATAGCAGGTGGCTCATAGGATGTCACCGTGGTCACGCGGTTAAACACAGGTGCCCAGTAATCACAACTTGACTGGTTCGAGTCCACCCATGAGACAAGGTTTTATTAAATAAATATAAGTATAAAATCAACATGCATAAGAACGCAATATAATGATGACGTCATATGGAGGTCCTGGGATAGCGACTACAACTGTCAAAAGGTCATAACGTTTGCGGGATAAAAAAAAGTTCAAAGTGTAGGGACTTCATATGGGATAGCCAAAGGACCCAACTGCAAACGTCCCGAAAATAAAATACAACCTCGCGTAAGAATGCGTCCATGGCGTCTATGGCATAAGGGCGTAACAACATCAATTAAAGCCCTTGCGTAAGAGTGGTTGTCCAGACGTCCATGGCATAAGGGCGTAACTAATTGGTAAAAGCCTTGCATAAGTGTGCATATCCAGACGTCCATGGCATAAGGGCGTAACAAAATTGGTAAAAAGCGTTGCGTAAGAGTGCATATCCAGACGTCGTTGGCAATAGGGCTTAACAACATAGCTAAAAAGCCTTGCGTAAGAGTGCGTTTCTAGGCGTCGTTGGTAAAAGTGCTTAACTGCAGGCGCGTACGTACGCAAACCTGGCGACCGGAAGTGACGTCATCCAAGATGGCGACCGGAAGTGACGTCATCCAAGATGGCGGCGGGAAGTTGCCAAACTTTTACACCGCCATAAGCACCCCCATACTACTCGCATTGTATAGGTCTACCTGCCTTCCAGGTACCTTCATTTTACGATTGTGACAAGTGCACTGATGTATAGCCTGTGCCAAAATTTGTAACTATCTTATCACTGAAAGCACCTTATTTATATCTATGGTATTCTGGCAATATTTACCATAATTTTAACTTTTTAGTGTAGGCCAACTTAAGACAATGCACCCAACTTTCAGGGTTCTGTTTTCAAGATAAAAAAGTGCGTCTTATGGTCCCTAAAATACGGTAAGTAATTCATTGAATTGATTTTAACATTTTAGAAGCTAATTTATTTATTATTTGTATTGTAATGAACGTTTTTAAACACAACATATTCAGGGCAACGGCAAATCGAATTCAGTCACATTATATCATGCCTGTTTATATATATGCTAAAATGGTTGCTGACTGCTGAAGCTAGGATGCGTTCAGTATTAATTTCTATCGATATTTTACCATATCTTCCCAAAAATGTGATTGTAACATTGTAGGCCTAAACGCGTGGAAATAAAGACAGAAATGAGCTGCCATCATTGCTCAAGGCTGGAGTCATCATATTGGCCCTGCCTCATTGTTTAACGAGAGTGTCACACTGTATGTATACTAAACAAATGCTCTTGAAAATATCAAACAGAACGCATATGCAGGGAGGGAAAATATAATGTAATAGGAACCAGGTTTCTCTATTCATTCTGTCAGTTCTTAAAACCCTTCGTAAGAGTATTAAATAATGCATTGTAAATACTTTACACAATTTTATTTAATGTCAAAATAAAGTTAAGTATTTTTCCTTCTCATCAACAAAAACAATTCAAAAGAGACCTAATTCATCCGGTCTTTATAGAATTTGAATAATCGCATAAAGATAAAAATAAGCATGCTGATTCGAGCATACATTTTAAAACACAAAAAGGAAAAGCGAATAAACCTTATCTTATATTTTTCTTTTGTGTGAGTAGCCTGTTTCCACAATTTTACTTCTCTTATTAAATGAAACATTTAATAAAAACATGTAGGTTGCATTTTATCTTGGCGGTTTCTTTTATCAACTTTTTGTCATAATCATGAGCATGTTGCAATGAGTAGTGTCATTGAATATTTCTTTATTTCTTGTAGTTTTACCTCTCTCTTTTAGGAATTACGCACTCACATACAGGGCAGCTACCTGTCGGGAGAGGTCTTAGCTTTGATATACATAGGCCTACTTTTTTGACCAGACAAGGACATGGAAGACCTCCCGGGGTGAGGAATCGGCTCTAAGTGGGGTCACCTCCGAGATAACACGAACACATAGGACGAGACACAACATTCTCACACATATTCAATTCTAAACAAGTCAAGGATGGGATGAAGAAGATAATGATGGCCAGAAGGTATCCGGGGACGACAAAGGCCTAAAGTTAGCCGACATTTGTGTCATAGGTGAGGAAAAACCCCAGAAGAAAACCACTTAGGTAACTTGTCTCGACCAGGATTCGAACTAACCCCTTGCGCAATCGGTGGATGTCATTGAATATTAAACGTTTGGAAGTAAATTGAGTGTTTTAAAGTAAAGGTAGCACTGCATTAATTGATTTACGTAATGCAGACGACGCTCTTAAACATTGGTGTTTGAATGTAAACAACGCCAATTCCTCCGAATCGCGTCAAATTCCTTCTCCTGCTTTGAGATACAAATACTGTGATCTTCATTCAGATAGCACTGTGAGCAGTGGCGGTTTCTCCTATTGTGCTGCAGTGCTGCAACATACAGCTTGTTTTCGTATAATGTTATTTTCAAACGCAATACTATATTTACTTTTACGTAGATTTTGAACTTCGCGTGCCCACGCGAGAATTCCTTATTTTATCTTGGAGAATCAGAGTCGGTAATGTGAATATTACCTTTTCCACCTCGCGATAGGATTCTGTAAACAGCACCTCTCTCGTAGGGCTGTGACGTCATGCCAAAGCTTGACTGTATTGGCGTATATGCCAGTTTTAACCTGCAGAATGTGCTAACGGGGTGCAAGCATGAGATTCCGAGGCTTTACTAATTACTTCACATCTCACCGGCGGGAGCGTTGTTAGTTATGTGATAGTATCTTCCACTGTCTGACGGTAGAGAGCCGTAATGTAGCGTGAGGGATCATCATTGTCAAGTAAGCTATGTTTTTCATCTTCACCGCCAAATTCGAATGTGCTAAATTCAGAAACACGGATTCCACAACCCCGATTAAGTATTCTGTCGCACTGGGAACACTAAAGCGACTTCCTCTACCTCGATCATTAAACATACTATTTTTTCGTCTCTTATTCCACTTTGGGGAACACTCACGCGATTTTCGCTACCCTAATTATTTTTGTTGTTGCTATTTTCTCTCTCACACAACTCACACAACGTTCTGCACCTTAAGCATGGGAATTACTATTTCCTCCCGCCTTAATTCATCTCTGGGAACTCTCACGCGATTTTCTCTGCCCAAATTATTTTCTAGCTAATTTCTCTCGTCGTAATCTATCTCTCTGAAAACTCTCGTGAAATAGTTCATCTACTGTAGTGACAATGCACGAAACATTTTTGCGTTCAGAAAAAAAAGAACTTAATACATTAAGCGCGGGAAAGTTATATTTAGAATTTATTTGATGCTTGTGTTTAAGAAAACCCATGGGAAGAATATTAATGGACTAGGCAAGGAATTGTGATATAAGGCAAGGGTGTAGAGTACAAGGCATTGGTGACTGGTTGTAAAGAAAAAAGTCAGAGAGGAACGAGCATGGAGAAAGAAGGAATTAAGAAAGATTGGTTTAATAATCAGTAGGCTACAAGAATAATAATGTTATACACTATTTCACGAGAGTTTCGGAGAGATAGATTACGACGAGAGAAATTAGCAAAAAAAAAAAAATTAGGACAGAGAAAATCGCGTGAGAGTTCCCAGATATGGATTAAGAGACGGGCAGTTTAGATAGGCCTAATAATCATTTTTTAAATCATTTAAGTTTGATGTATGAAATGGTATTTACAGCACACCCTCGTTTTGAGCCACGAGCCGCTACTGACTGTGAGAACATTCATTCTTTACATTCATTCTTTACATTCATTCTTTACATCACAAGAAAGAATAGGCTGCTACAGAGGTAATTGGGTATAGCCGGATTGCTCCTCTGGCGATGAGTAGAAGCCT
The DNA here is from genome assembly GCA_964059195.1 of Ectobius pallidus. Classification (NCBI taxonomy): domain Eukaryota; kingdom Metazoa; phylum Arthropoda; class Insecta; order Blattodea; family Ectobiidae; genus Ectobius; species Ectobius pallidus. The sequence goes on along the minus strand of CAXKWD010000007.1, from coordinate 57,711,230 downwards.
ATTATACCTATATTAATGTTCACTCACTGTAAAATTGGAGCTATTAAATCGATCCTCTACGCTTTAAACCAGACCTTTCCAACTGTAACATGTAAATTATACTTAATTCAATGAAAATATACAATAAACAGAAAATTCACATTTTTGATGAAATGTGCTGGCAATCTCCCCTTAAGCTTAGAAGGCGAAATAACTTTCATTCTAAATTACTTCAAGTTTTCATTGATGAAAGTTTGTGGAATCACCGCATTACTCATAATAGGGATGTAGCTCGCCAAACTTCTCCGACAGATAGCGTGGGTGTACTAGCCGGTATGCGCTAGCCGTCGGTCACTTGTTTTTCCAGTTGTCGTCTGCTGGCACCATGCTTTTAAATGGCGTTCCATCTTCCCAGTCCGAAAAATATGTTCGTAATTTTATATTTTTATAGAAGACACGAGACTACTACACATACTTCCTTGTCTACTGGGCCCTTCTAGAATGTTTAAGTGTCAAAAAGACGAAAGAAAAATTACAGCAGATAGGTTCTTAAATAAGACTAAAAAGGAAGGATTACCTAACAAATATTATGAGAAATTTCCGATATAGACAACGTTATTTTGTACTCGACTTGCAGTAATATGTTACCAATGTATGAACATTTATATGCAGTGTGGCGATTGGATATTCTTTAATATTTAAATTAGTATTAAATTTGCCGGAGCATCGAGAAGATGTTATGGGCCATTTAAAAATAGAGTAAATTACAAATTAAAATAAATTAAAATTACGTAGTAACGCAATGATAATTACAGTACATACCTTTGTTAAACTGTATCTTTATTGCACCTTTATATTTAAAGATCACTTCCCTGTTTAATTTTTTTTGTTATTTTAGGCCTATTTATTTTACTTTGCTGTATAAATATGTGTATATTACTGTAGCTTTCTATTGCATCTGATATCAAAATATAAATTCTGTGATTTCTAAATAGCCAAGTTAAATTAACGGCTTCGAATAAAAATTGTGACAATAGCGTTGCCAATTTAATAGGCTACATAACTTAACGTATGATAATTCTTAAATTCTGCCTTTATATTCTGCTATGTCATGCAATGATATGCTTAACAATATTTTATCTCATAACTAGAAATGAAAATCATGTAACGATTGTCTAGCATACCGATAATAAAAGGAATAAGAAATAATGAGGAATGAGAAGAAAAAAAGGTTTAATCGATTGTCAAGTTCCCATCTTTTTTCACTATTCTGACAAGGAAATGGTAAGTTTTCGTGTTGTAAACTTATTTTAATATTTTGATTTTGAATGCGTTTTTAATATGAGGGTATAGGCTAAATATGCATTTGATATAGAAAATAAATATTAAAAATGTATGCGAATACACACCACATATATCAGTGTTTATCACGTATATCAATTAGTATTTTACTCTCTGAACCCTAGATGTACATTCTTTTAGTTACTTTGAATCATACCCAATCGCCAAATTAGCAGTACTGTATATAAATATTCATATCTACATAACATTTTGTACGTAGGGAACATAGTAATGTAGTTAATAGCCGGCATTCCTCATTTTGTCAGCTTATCCTTCCTTCTATTCGACTTATAGTCCAGGCAACGAATGAAAAATAGAAAAAAAATCATGTAGTTTTGAAATTTTTCAGAGTTGTCGGAGGGAGTGTCCTGAACAACATACTAAAAGTCCCCGAAAGTGGGGGGTGAGCGGAGGGCAGGGGGGCCCGCAGAAAGTGCCATTTTTAGGATTTTAGCTTATATCTAAACAATGGTGCATCGTAGAGGAAAAATTGGTGTATACAAAATTAAAGCTGATAAAATATCCTACAAGTTTGATCATACACATTTCTTCCTATTTCCAATAGTTTCCTAGATATCCGCCAACGAAACCATCAAATTTTCGAAAAAAGCTCTTTCGCCTCGCGCTTTTCAACATACTTTGTCTTCTAGCGCTTCATCCCTTACGTATATAGCAATGTTCTCATGAAAGAAGCTGTAGGGAAATAAATTCACTTTAAAGTGAGTAATCATTTGTTATTTTGTCTTCAAATTTTCAAAATTTATAACAATTTAAGTTTCGGTCAAATTTCGAGATTTCGAAAGAAAACCGTACATCGCACTTTCTCTATATTTAGGGGTTATATCTTTGTATATAAACTGTATATTGTGTATTTACATCATGAAACAAGTGGAGAACTATGACACAACCATTAAAGTTGAATTTATTAAAACTCCGATCACCGTACAAGCACAGGACATGTAATGGAAAATACATTATATTCCAGGCAAGAAAGTAAAAACAGGGACAAAAAATCATGTAGTTTTGAAATTTGGCAGAGATGTGGGGGGAAGTGTCCTAAACAACATAGTAAAAGTCCCCATGGATAGGGGGTGAGCGGAGGGTAGGGGGAACTTTTGAATGTCATTTCTTGCAGTTTTCCCTAAACACACAAAAGCTATGGGTTCTAGCAAAAAACAGTTTATGCACAAAATTAAACTACATAAAAGTTCTTATAAAATTGATCTGAATGATATTTTTGTGTATTTAATAGTTCATTAAATAGAAGGATATGAAGTAGGACATAGTTCTGGAAATTCTGTTTTACATACAACTATATATTATTTTTTTAACGAAAATGAAAGCAGATGATAATTAAATTATTATGATGCCAAGCAAGGAAACTAGTTCTTAGAAAAATACACTTACTAATGGTGACTTTACACATAAAACTCATTATTATTATTATTATTATTATTATTATTATTATTATTATTATTGTTGTAAAGCTTAGCCGTTTTATGTTTCATTAAAAAAATTACCAGTATTTTTAAAGATGGTAAGGAATTAGATATAATTATTAGATATTATAAGAACAGTAGGCCTACCTATTACTTTAAATAAATGTTTACTTGTCTATGTGGCTTCTGAGAATATTAGCACATCATATTTTGTCACTAGCAACTCGGGGTGGTGGAAGATATGGATGCAGAAAAGCTGGTATTAAATGCTCATCCGTTTGTGGAACCTGTCATGGTACGTGCACCAACAAGTATACATTAGAAGGAGAAGAAAAGTTTAAAATTTATGACGTCCAAGCAAAATAAGTTGTTCAGGCACTCTTTAATTAACGTTGTATATGTGTATAAATACTGAATGTTTGGTAGAAAGAACAATATAACCCTAACTTATCATACGATGTACTAGGATTCCAGTATTGGAGACTGAAAAAAATAGACAACTGAACATTTATTTAAAGTACTATGTAGGCGTACTAGGTCTTGTAATTAGGCTACTAAATATATCTAACTCTTCACAATTTTTCAAAATGATATTTTATAAGAAAAATATAACGGATAATAGGTCTGGTTTATGTTTCTTATAACGTACACTCATACCATGAGATTTTTGTAAGCTTTATAATAATAATTATAATAATAATAATGAGTTTTATTTTTGATGTTTACCTTTAGTACGAATAGTATTCTAAGAAATAGTTTACTTGCTTGGCATCATGCTAATTTATTTTATCATCTGCTTTCATTTTCGTTGAAAAATATAATATATAGGTGTATGTAAAACATAATTTCCAGAACTATGTCATACTTCACATCCATCTATTTCCTGAACTATTAAATACACAAAAATATCATTCAGATCAATTTAATAAGAACTTTTATGTAGTTTAATTTTGTGCATAAACTGTTTTTTGCTAGAACCCATAGCTTTTGTGTGTTTAGGGAAAACTGCAAGAAATGACATTCAAAAGTGCCCCCTACCCTCCGCTCACCCCCTATCCATGGGGACTTTTACTATGTTGTTTAGGACACTTCCCCCCACATCTCTGCCAAATTTCAAAACTAGATGATTTTTTGTCCCTATTTTTACTTTCTTGCCTGGAATATAATGTATTTTCCATTACATGTCCTGTGCTTGTACGGTGATCGGAGTTTTAATAAATTCTACTTTAATGGTTGTGTCATACTTCTCCACTTGTTTCATGATGTAAATACACAATATACAGTTTATATACAAAGATATAACCCCTAAATATAGAGAAAGTGCGATGTACGGTTTTCTTTCGAAATCTCGAAATTTGACCGAAACTTAAATTGTTATAAATTTTGAAAATTTGAAGACAAAATAACAAATGATTACTCACTTTAAAGTGAATTTATTTCCCTACAGCTTCTTTAATGAGAACATTGCTATATACGTAAGGGATGAAGCGCTAGAAGACAAAGTATGTTGAAAAGCGCGAGGCGAAAGAGCTTGTTTCGAAAATTTGTTATTTTCGTTGGCGGATATCTAGGAAACTATTGGAAATAGGAAGAAATGTGTATGATCAAACTTGTAGGATATTTTATCAGCTTTAATTTTGTATACACCAATTTTTCCTCTACGATGCACCATTGTTTAAATATAAGCGAAGAACTTGAAAATGGGACCTTCTGCGGGCCCCCCTGCCCCCCGCTCACCCCCCACCTTCGGGGACTTTTAGTATGTTATTCAGGAGACTCCCTCCGACATTTCTGCAAAATTTCAAAACTACACGATTTTTTTTTTCTATTCGGCGTTTTTGACGTTTATTGACTGGACTATTATATAGCGTCTATCTTTTGCAATTTTCCTTTAAGCTTTTTCACGTAAATATATTCCTGAAGTGTCCAGTATACAAAGAAATGCGCCTAGTAGCGCTTTACCCGCTACAAAAATAGAAAAGTTCGAATGTATTTTTCAGTCTGCTAAGATAAAACTCCATTTAAAAGCATGGTACCAGCAGACGACAACTGGAAAAACAAGTGACGAACGGATAGCGCGTACCGGCTAGAGCAGTGGAGACATCTGCTGGTTCTAGTTCGCTACATCCCTATAGGGAAAGCGATACTAGGCGCATTTCTTTGTATGCTGGACACTTCCAGAATACATTGACGTGAAAAAGCTTAAAGAAAAATTGCAAAAGATAGACGCTATATAAGTCGAAAAGAAGGAAGAATAAGCTGTCAAATACTGTGAGAAATGCCCGCTATTAACTACATTACTATGTAGACCATGGGCTACCAATAGCAAACCCTCCCCCCCCCCCCGTGGGATTTTCTGGCACACATATTTTTTTGTAGATATTGTCGTCTAGTAAAAGATTTTAGTTGTTTGCCCCTTATCAATTACAGAATTTACCCGGAAACCCCGGAAAACCACGGAAATCCGGAGAAAATGGGTTTGTATAATTTTTTATTGTTCTTTGCCCCTAATACTCCAGAGAATTTCTGACTCACATATTTTTGTTCGTATTACCATCTAGTTTAAGGTTTCAGTTGTTTGCCCCTTACAAATTACAACATATCCCCGGAAAACCCGGAAAGCCACGTATATACGGAGAAAATTACTATGTTTTGGTTTTTAAATCTTTGTTCTTTGCCCCTAATATTCAAAGGGAATTTCTGACTCATATGTTTTTTTGTTGCCATTACCATCTAGATTAAGATTTCAGTTGTTTGCCCCTTATCAATTACAGCATATCCCCGGAAAACTCCGAAAACCAAGGAAATCCGAAAAAATTGACTTCGTTTGAATTTTTGAAAATCTTTGTTCTTTGCTACTAGTATTCAAAGGGAATTGGTAAATCATATGTTTTTGTGTTGGTATTGCCATCTAGATTAAGGTTTCAGTTGTTTTCCCCTTACCAATTACAGCATATCCCCGGAAAACCCGGAAAACCACGTATATACGGAGAAAATGACTATGTTTTCTTTTTAAATCCTTGTTCTTTGCTCCTAATAGTCGAAGATAATTCCTGACTCATATGCTTTTGTGTTGGAAGTGCCAACTAGTAAGGTATCAGTTGTTTTCCCCTTACCAATTACAGCATGACAAAAAATAATGATGCTGAAGGGATGAAAGCGATTGAAAACCTGGCAGCACACCCTTCATATTCTAATGTGAACAAAAATATGTGTCAGAAATTCCCTGGGAATATTAGGGGCAAAGAACAATAAAAAATTAAAACTATTTGTAAGGGGCAAACAATTGAAACCTTAAACTAGATGGCAATACGAACAAAAATTTGTGAGTCAGAAATTCCCTGGGAATATTAGGATCAAAGAACAAAGATTTTTAATAAATTAAAACGAACTCATTTTCTGCGGATTTTCGTGGTTTTCGGAGTTTTCCGGGGAAATGCTGTAATTGATAGGGGGAAAACAACTGAAACCTTAATCTAGATGGCAATACCAATACAAAAACATGTAAGTCACCAATTCCCTTTGAATACTAAGAGCAAATAACTAAGATTAAAAAAATTAAAACAAAGTAATTTTCTCCGGATTTCCGTGGTTTTCCGAGTTTTCTGGGGAAATGCTGTAATTGATAGGGGGAAAACAACTGAAACCTTAATCTAGATGGGAATACCAATACAAAAACATGTAAGTCACCAATTCCCTTTGAATGCTAGGAGGAAAAAACTTAGATTAAAAAAAATAAACAAAGCAATTTTCTCCAGATTTCCGTGGTTTTCAGAGTTTTCTGGGGAAATGCTGTAATTGATAAGGGGCAAACAACTGAAACCTTAATTTAGATGGCAATACCAACACAAAACCATATGAGTCACAAAGTCCCTTTGAATACTAAGAGCAAATAACTAAGATTAAAAAAATTAAAACAAAGTAATTTTCTCCGGATTTCCGTGGTTTTCAGAGTTTTCTGGGGAAATGCTGTAATTTATAAGGGGCAAACAACTGAAACCTTAATTTAGATGGCAATACAAACACAAAACCGTATGAGTCACTAAGTCCCTTTGAATACTAAGAGCAAATAACTAAGATTAAAAAAATTAAAACAAAGTAATTTTCTCCGGATTTCCGTGGTTTTCCGAGTTTTCTGGGGAAATGCTATAATTGATAGGGGGCAAACAACTGAAACCTTAATCTAGATGGGAATACCAATACAAAAACATATAAGTCACCAATTCCCATTGAATACTAGGAGGAAAAAACATAGATTTAAAAAAATAAACAAAGTAATTTTCTCCGGATTTCCGTGGTTTTCAGAGTTTTCTGGGGAAATGCTGTAATTGATAAGGGGCAAAGAACTGAAACCTTAATTTAGATGGCAATACCAACACAAAACTATATGAGTCACCAAGTCCCTTTGAATACTAGGGCAAAGAACTAAGATTTTAAAAAATTTGAACAAAGTCATTTTCTCCGGGTTTCCGTGGTTTTCGGAGTTTTCCGGGGATATTCTGTATTTGATAATGGGCAAACAACTGAGACCTTAATCTAGATGGCAATGCCAAGAAAAAAAACATATGAGTCAGAAATTCCCTTTGAATATTAGAAGGAAAAACAAAGATTGAAAAAATAAAACATTGTCATTTTCTCCGTATATACGTGGTATTCCGGGTTTTCCGGGGATATGTTGTAATTGGTCAGAGGCAAACAACTGAAACCTTAAATTAGATGACAATACCAACAAGAAATATGTGAGTCAATAATTCCCTGGGCATATTAGGAGCAAAGAACAAAGACAAATTAAAACAAAGTCATTTCTCCGGATTTCCGTTGTTTTCCGGGGATGTGCTGTAATTGATAAGGGGTAAACAGCTAAAAACTTAATCTAGATGGCAATACCAACAATAAATATGTGATTCAGAAATTCCCTGGGCATATTAGGAGCAAAGAACAAAGAAAAATTAAAACAAACTAGTTTTCTCCGGATTTCCGTAGTTTTCCGGGGTTTCCGGGTAAATGCTGTAATTGATAAGGTGCAAACAACTAAAATATGAAACTACATGTCAATACCAACAAAAAAATATATGAGTCGGAAAATCCCACGGGGGGGGGGATGGGGGGTATACAGTAGCCCACGCTCTAATGTTCCCGACGTACATAATGTTATGCAGATATGAATATTTATATACAGTGCTGCTAATTTGGCGATTGGCTATGATTCAAAGTAACTAAAAGAATATACATCTAGGGTTCAGACAGTAAAACACTAATTGATATACGTGATAAACACTGATTTATGTGGTGTGTATTCGCAGACATTTTTAATATTAATTATTTTCTATATATATATATATATATATATATATATATATATATATATATATATATATATATTATATTTATATTTTATTTATATTTATATTTATACAAACTATTTATACAAAACAAAACAAGACCACCCGAATGAGCAAGCGCTCGTGCTCGGGCACAGTTCAGCCATTTACATTACAAAATACAAATTACAAAATACATAAAGAAAATATAATTAAATCAAAACCTAAAAAATAATAATAATAAAGAAAGAACAGAAAAGTAAAAAGAAAAAAGGAAAGGTAGTAAGAACAAAAATTGAAACCCTGAGTTATTACAAATAAAATCGTTCCTTAATTGTCTACTAAGTACAGAGTGAAGTAACTTTTGAACTATGAACTTTTGAAGCCATATCAAATGCATATTTAGCCTATACCGGAATATTAAAAAGTATTCAAAATCAAAATATTAAAATATGTTTACAACACGAGAACTTACCTTTTCCTGTTCATAATAGCTAAAAAAAGATGGGAATTTGTGAATCGATTATACCTTTTTTCTTTTTTCTTCTCATTCCTCATTCTTTCTTATTCCTTTTATTATCGGTATGCTAGACCATCGTTACATGATTTTCATTTCTGGTTAGGAGACAAAATATTGTTAAGAATATTTCATTGCATGACATAGCAGAATATAAAGGCAGAATTTAAGAATTATCATACGTTAAGTTATGTAGCCTATTAAATTGGCAACGCTATTGTCACAATTTTTATTCGAGGCCGTCAATCTAACTTGGCTATTCAGAAATCACAGAATTTTTATTTTGATCTCAGATGCAATAGAAGGCTACAGTAATATACACATATTTATACAGCAAAGTAAAATAAATAGGCCCAAAATAACGAAATAAATTTGATAGAGAAGTGATATTTAAATATAAAGGTGCACTAAAGATACAGTTTTAACATAGGTATAAAACCAACACAATGTACTGTAATAATCATTGCGTTACTTGGTAATTTTTATTTTTTTGTTATTGTACTTTAATGATTTATTTAGAGCATAAAGCTTTTCCACTGGAACTCACTACTGTGGCATTTAATTACCTGTTGGAGCGCTTTCAACAGTTGCTGAAGATGGCCACTCCACGCGGTTGAAAGAGCTCCAACAGGTAATTACATACCACATTAGTGAATTCCAGTGGAAAAGCTTTATACTCTAAATAAATAATTAAGATTTACATCACTACAGAATGGACAAAACTCAAGATTGTAATATACTCTATTTTTAAATGGCCCATAACATCGGAAAATTTAATATTAATTTAAAAATTAAAGAATATCTAATCGCCAAACTGCATATAAATATTCATACATTGATACATATTACTGCAATTCGAGTAAAAAATAATGTCGTCCAGTGGCGTAGCGTAAGGGTAGACTTTGAGACTGAGTCTACCTAACGACCAAGCCATTAATCATTATAAACTCATTAGCCGTGTCATCAAAATATTTTTCGCTGTTGCATTCCCCAATCCCAACGCATAAAGCGTCAATTTGTGGTGCCGCGTGCTTAGGCAGCCTCGAAATCTCCTGATGCGGCAGTAAAGACGAGTGAGCTGAGACTAAACGATGATTCAGCAAGTCTAGTTTCATCAAGTGCGAGTTATATGACTTCTCCCACTAAACGTTAACTTACTCGTTGCGAAGACAGGCCAATTTGTTTCGCAAGAGCGGCATAAAGTCACCACCAAAGAAACTGGAGAGATTTTTGAGAACGCTAGTCTCTTCGAAAACGGCGAAGAGTTGCTTCGGCAGCACTGGGCTGTGACGTCACCTCCTGAATTACGCCGCCAAATTTGAATGTTAAATTCACAAAAAACGGATTTCACAACCCCCAACATGTGTTCTGCCGCTCTTGAAATACTCACGCAACTTTCTCTACCTTAATAAAATTGTTACTATTTTCTCTCGTCTGATTCCAGCTCTTAGAAAACACAACACAATGTTTTCTACCTTAAACGTTAAAATTACAGTTTTCTCGATCCATCTCTGGGAATTCTCACGCGACTTTTTCTACCGTAATAAAATTGTTGCTATTTTCTCTAGCCTTATTCTACCCCTTGGAAAACTCACAGAACGTTTTGTACCATAAGAATTAAAATAACTACTTTCTCGCGTCTTCTTCCATCTCAGGGAGCTCTCACACGACTTACTCTGTCCTAATAATTTTTTTATATTTTCTCTCGTCTTATTCCAGCTCTTTGAAGACTCACACACTTTCTCTAATAGAAGCATTGAAATTACTATTTTCTCATGTCTTATTCCATCTCAGGGAGCTCTCACACGACTTGCTTTACCCTAATAATTTATTTGTCATTTTCTTTCGTCCTATTCTTCCTCTTGGGAAACTCACACAACGATCTATATCTTAAGCAACAAAGTACCGGTAACTATTTTCTCTCGACTTATTTCACCTATTAGAACAGTCACGTAATTTTGTTCTACTTAAGCACTGAAATTACAATTTTCTCGCGACTTATTTCACCTCTTGCCGGCGCGGTGGCTCATGCTGTAGCGCGTGAGCCTGGCATGCTTGCGGTCCTGAGTTCAAATCTCGGGACCGGCGGGTGTGTCATTCGTGGTGGACGAAGCCGTGCTTTGGGGGGTTTTTCTCGGGGTTCTCCCGTTTCCCCCTTTCATTCCACCAACACTCTCCACTTCATCTCACCTTCCCCCCTTTTCATCCTCATCCCGTTTCCACTTCTGGTATCGGGTCTGCTTCGGCAGTCAGAGCCCTTTGGGGGCCTCTCCCGTTCTCCCCGCTGCTTGTGGTCAAGAGGTTGTTGGTGGTGTGTGTCACGAACCTGTCGGGGCTCCCGGTTGGAGGTACCGCAGGGGGTGGCGCACACGTGGCATGGTACTAGGCTTGTTGGATGTAGGGGAGTTCCGTGGGGGCCCACGGGGGGCTTTGCGGATCCGGGGCGGCCTGTGGGCACGCAACTCATCCCATCCCGGAGGTAGGTACAATAAGTCGGCAACGGCTGCGGTGCTTAGGGGCGTTCCCACCCCGCCTCCCCGCCTTAAGGGGCACAAAATAGAATAGAAATAGAATAGAATATTTCACCTCTTAGAACACTCGCACAACTTTCTCTAAGTTAAGCATAGAAATTACTGTTTTGTCGCGGCTTATTCCATACCTGACAACCCTCGCATGACTTTATAACCTTGTTAAATAATGGGCTGTGTAGAGATAATATTACGTAAAGTTAAGTAATATTGAAAGAAGGAAAGAAATGATGTCATAAGTAGTCTCTTCAGATACCTGCTTTCTTGAAGAGCCCTCGAGTATGAAGCCGGACAATAGATTGAATAAAGGGAAGGGTACGGTAACATAAACATTACATTCCTCAGTCATTGAACTGAGTGCAGTGTTAGTTAAAAAGGTGATTATTTCCGTGTAGCACGTTTTAATATAATAGGTATGGATAACACCGTTTTCGACTCTATCGTATGAACCAAAGGGTAAAAACCAACTTCTAAGCTTGATTTAGGCGTTTTTCTAAAATTGCATCTTATACTTTATTTTTTAAAATATATGTAACTTAGTTTAATTTAAAATCCAAATCCACTAAAATTCGACAATAATTAACTTAATAAATATTGTGGTACTAATTCTAATACTACTACTAGCCAACTAGTAATAGTAGTAATAGTAGTACTAGTAATAATAATATACTTATATAGGTATATAAGAAATCGAATCCATGTTAATGATATTAACATTATTTTATTATTTTAAACACTGGGAATTCGGTCGGGGATTTGTATATCATTTGAACAGTTATAAATCCATATTTTAAAATTTAGTTTACCCAGAACCCAATGTCAAGCTACGCCACTGCGTATATCAGAAATATCTCACAATATTTGTTAGTTAATCCTTCCTTTTTAGTGTTATTTAGAGCCTATCTGCTGTAATTTTTCTTTCGTCTTTTTGACACTTAAACATTCTAGAAGGGCCCATAGACAACGAAGTATGTATAGTAGCCTCGTGTCCTCTATAAAAATATAAAATTACGAACATATTTTTCGGACTGGGAAGATGGAACGCCATTTAAAAGCATGGTGCCAACAGACAACAACTGGAAAAACAAGTGACGGACGGCTAGCGCATACCGGCTAGTACACCCACGCTATCTGTCGGAGAAGTTTGGTGAGCTACATCCCTATTCTTGTGATAAATCTTTTGGAATAATATCTCCCTATTCTGACCATAATAAATAACAGTTTCTTTGTCATTGTGAAGTACCATGTCTATTATGAAAGCTACCTTGCCCATTGTACTTGCATTGATGGCTGACTCGTGGTATAGCACCCTCATGAATTTTGTCGCGAGTCATCCTGGGGTCGCATACCACGGTTTCCTATTATCTATTTGGATCCCCATAGCCCCATACTACTCACATCGTATCGCATCCCCGAAGGATATATAACCCAAATAAAATCTGATTAATACACTCTCGTAACTTCCTTTACTTTGAGCATAACCAATGCATTTTTCTTACTTCACATTCTGATATAGAACAAGAGGTCATATTGCAAAGAGTGCGTATTCTGAGCGGGTGGCTTATAACCACCCTTCAAAAAAAGTCGAAAGAAATGTTTTGAATAAAAGTTTTAGCTCTTGGTATGAGCACCCCATGTACAAAATTCAAAGAAAATCGTTAGAGCCGTTATCGAGAAAATCGCGAAAAACGAAATTTTCTTCATACAAAGTCGCCTCTATACACAGGTAAAATATTTCGGTGTTATTCATTATCACTCTGTATAAGTATATTACTAGTGTGGTCTCTACTTTGGATCTGTTTCCCGTCCGTACGTATGATATTTCAGCGAGACGTATCCGGTATTATGTGTACTCGCTTTTCGTGTCTATTTTGGGACTTAGTTTGTGTATCAGCAGCCCTATTCTGTAACTTCTCGATTTCGGAATCGGAATCGGAATCGGCGAAGAAACAGATTTTTACATGTTTTGGTATTCTGTAACTCCATTCCGATTCCGAGCGATCGGAATCATTCCGATAGTAATGGCGGCTGATCGGAATCCTTGCCGAGAGGTCTCACGCATTCGATTGGGAATTATTAAGTCAAATAAATAACGAAGGAAAGCAATGCACAATGCCATTCTATTACATTTGTGTTATTAATGCATAAGCATAACTAATTAAAATATTTAAAACTTAATAAACTAACGAAAACATATTAAAATAAAATATGTAAAAATGTAGGGTTATGTTTGCCTTACAAATCATGGCCAGAGAAATATTAGTTGTAGTGTACGTATGTAGCCTACTAATTTTCTTTAATTGTAATATAATTTTATCGTTAATAACACCGTCAACCCCAATTCACTACCAGTATAATATGTTCTTGCCATAATTATGAACATTAAGTACAGAAAACAAACTACGAATAAAACAAACAGCAGATGATATTGTATTCATTCCTAAAATGTACTGTACATGTATTTAACCCATGTCAACTAAACTCCGAAATAAAGAAAAAAATAATATAGGCCAAGGGTGCCCAAACATTTCATATGAAGGGTCATTAACTATTTGAATTGTTTATGACGTGTCATATTTATACTAGCAGTAATTTACGTTTAAAAAACTAGACTAATCTCAAAGCAAACATATATCATATTTTTAATAATTTCTGTAATCACTGTTTTTGTTAAATTAATTGCAGAACTATAAACAAATACTGCAATAAATAGAACAGACGTAGTACGACAAAAGACTACTTTAGCAAATATTACCCAATAAAAGTCATTTAGTAAATGTTTTTAATTAGACATAATATAGTGTACTATGTAGTCAGCTTGTGCAAAAATAGTTAAGAAAATGCATGCGTAATTACCTGGCAATGAGAAGTGTATATTTTAAGACTACAAACCACTGATAACTGGATTATCTCTTGTGGAGACGATATCGCTTGAAACAACACACATCACTATTTCCATGGTTTCACAGAATAATTACAGAACTATATTAATTGCACTTTCACTGTTCAAACATTATTAACTTTGCACAGACGCGATAAAACTTGCATTTGTGACAATATTACACGGAATTGTAGCCTATAGCTGCTGTAGACTACAAATGCCTGAGCCTGACTGCCGACTGCGAATTGTCAATATGGAACAAAAAATCTGAAAGATTGGGGACATAACGGTTTATGAGGGATGAATGGCCGCTGCCCTCGTCCTTGGAGCATTTCTTTGAAGTGCAACCCCCAAGCAAGTTCACCTCCACATTCCTAACATTTGAATTAAGATCCAATGAATAGAATGTCGTCTAGCTGTTCATTGCAAAATGTTATAACCACAGCAGTACGTAGGTTTTATTATAACTTATTTGTAAGGCCCGTCAAAAAATAAGCGGCCTATTCATATTAAGTTCTTTTAGTACGACTTTATTTTATAAATTGTGTGAGATATTATGAAGTTTTAGGGTTTTAGGGTTAGTTAAACCATTTTCTTTATGGCGGGAGTGCTGTTTCAGACGACAACTCTTCACAGTTGAGATGATGTCACTTAAAACCCTTGCCTCTCATTGGTGAACGTCACCTGTACGTCACTAATGCTTCGGCTACCTTCGGGATTTCGTTTTGAGGTACGCAAAACGAGTGGATGATCTCGATTGGTGTTACAGAATACCAAACAAGCCAACATTTCGATCGACTCGGAATGGGGAGATCCCGATCGGTAACATCTCGAGTCGAGCGGCTGGCAAAACGAAAAGTTACAGAATAGGGCTGCTGAGTGAACATACACTCCTGCTGTAATATGGCTGTCTTCGCTAAGAGGTTAGTTTGTGTATGTTTCTCGCTATCTTCAAGTTATTGACGTCGCAAGTTACCTGTTTATGCAGGGTAGGACAAAATGCATTTTAAGCAGAGATTGCGGTTTGCCACATTTTCACCATCATATATTTTCCTCAAAGAATAATTGTGGCATCCAGTGAGAGAATAAGGAAAAAACTACAAAAATCCAACAATTTCGAGGTTTTCGGCTGCCCTGAAGTTCGCACAGGGTTCTCGAATTGGAATCTTGGATTCTACACCACAGAATACCCACATACAACATATTAAAAAATTATTAACTTCGGGCCTTTTTCCAGGAAAAGTACCTGGTGACTGGACTATTACCGCGCCCTGCGTATCACGTTACTACTGCTTCCGAGCTGGCTTAGCCCACTCTCTCACTGGAGAAACGCCATTCACTTAATTTATGAAAATTGTCTTTCAAGAATAGATAAGAAAGGAACCCACACAAACCTTTAATATTAGGTTTACAGTTACACGACTATATGTACTACACAGAGATGACAATAACTCAAATTTGAAAATTTTTGGATTAGCCCACTCTCTCACTGGATGCCACAATTACGCATATTGGTCTAATTACCGACCTACGCTGGTCATTCGCTGTACTGTAGCTAGCCAGTCATTTGTTAATACTATTTCATGGCTTGTAATTATTATGCTGTATTCTTTACGGGCTGAGTTAGTAATGTAAAGTATCCAGTATTTATTCTCTGATAAGTTGCTGAGTACTCGATCTTTCCGGATATAGTTCATGACTTGGCATATTTAATAAATCTTTAGGGCAAGGTGGTACATTTTCGAACATGGTACAATTCTGAACGGAGTAAGATTTTGGTCCTTTTTCGGGTTTCAAATGTTAGTCAACCTGTTTTCCATTACATGGCGTTAATACTGATTGTTTTGTGTATCTGTTTCCGCGAGAGTGGTCTTTTAAGCTGTCTGATTCTGAAGTAAAAATATTATTTCCAATCGAAGGTATGTACAGTATGCTTGAAAAACGGCACGTTATAAAATTTATTTTTATTCCACGTTGTGTTACTGCAATACGTTATTGAGGAGCGATTGTTAACTAATACCAGGGCCGTCGCGTGGTTTGTTGGCGCCCAGGGCAAGATTTCGTCAGGCGCCACCCCCCCCCCCAAACTCAATCCCACGTGCACAAACATGACATTCTACCTATCTGTAAGGATTCAAACACAAACACACATGCTTAAGGCCCACAGTAGAGTTCATTATTAGGCTATTATTATTAACAGTATGCCAATACAAGCAAATCCAGCTGCTCAATTTTGAGCAAATATTTATTTTGTCATAACTTAGCAAAAATAAAGTTATTGGTGTCAAATATTTATTTGTACAATAAATACATACAACGTAATATACGGTACCTAACTATAAAAAATACGTTATGTACATCTAACGTATTTTTAAATTTTTTGTTTGTTTTATTTTTGCCGTTGCCACGGCGCCCCCCTGGTCGCGGCGCCCGGAGCGATCGCCCCGGTCGCCTCGCCCACGCGACGGCCCTGACTAATACCAACGAATTGCGTGATCTTTGATACGTATGTCATTGGCACAACATGTGTCATTTGTGAGTGGAATGTGTAACTGTATAATATTTTATAAAAGGTTGCGTGAGATACAAATTCGAACACTTTTTAGGTACAATTCTGAACGTTAGCAGTACAAATTCGAACATCACTTGCTCTGTTAGAAATAGATGCTTAAGCATTGCATAAGACAGCTGGTAGCTAGCAATGCATTTAAAAACATACAGGGTTTGTTATTTCTGCAATTCAAGTGTAAAAGGAAACGCAGCATCTCGTACTTCCTCTGCACTCTTGTTATGATTACAGCTCAACAATATGCAATACACATTAGCTGCTGTTGACGTAAGTGTAAAGCTGTGTTAAGTATTTGTTTTATTGGTGCACATGTTATAAGTTCATCTTCCATTGGACGCTGTTTATGAACGGTAAGAATGTGCTAAGACCTTTCAACAAAATTTTGATTTCACTATTTTTTCTGTTTTAAAATATCATAATAACCTTAAAATAATAACAACATAATAACAATAACAATATAATAGTAAACAAAATAATATCAGCAATAATAAGAACAAAATAATCATTATTATGCATACACTATTATCTTAATTTTTTATTTTATTTTTTATTGGGTTTTATAAACATTATTTGAATTATGTGATTTTAAAAAATCTTATTTTTGAAAGGCAATTTATAATAATAAAAATAATAAAAAATATCAATAATGTGTTTTTCAAAGTGTAAATGTGATTTCATATAAACTAATTGTTAGTTTAAACAATAGGCTGCGTTTGAGTTGTAATTAATAGCTATAAAAGAGAAAAAAGTACGTTAGTAGAATCTAACATACGAGTCATGGTATGTTAGTCATATATGCGAATGATGCCGGGTTAAACTATTAGTGGAGTTATTTTTTATTTTCTGTTCAATATTTAGCTGCCGCGAAAGAAAATGGAAAGCCAAGCTCCAACAAAAGAAGACGTGTGTGGTTTTTGTTTGTTGAACTATAACAGTGCTCAGTCCATGAAGAAAGGCGACTGGATACGATGCCAGTCATGTAAAAAGTGGTATCATGAATTGTGCGTAGGAACCGAAGGAAAAAAGCAGTTTGTTTGTGGAAAATGCCACTGATCGAAATTGTACCTACTGGTGTTCAGAATTGTACCTATGCGGTACATTTTCGAACGATTTTTTGAAAATGAAACATTGATTGCTATGGCCAAATTAACAGCTGTGTGTCTTTCATATTTTTGTGAAGGGTCAACTAGGTTACCAACTTTGTCATTACAATACAAATAGTTTTTTCTTATGTTTATTTTGTTCATAAAATAAGATAATACGTTTAGCGTTCGAAATTATACCACCTTACCCTACATTTGTAACTATGCCTGTTTGTAGTTTTGGGTACATCGACTTATGATTAATGTTTGCTAATTTAAATTGATGGTATTGGTAGCCTACTTGAGAAAAGTAATTGTCATTGAACATTCCGAGAAATTCACGTACTGTAGTCTGATTCAAGTCCGATGATTGTTCGATGCTTCAGTTATTTGTAGCCTTTCGTGAGGTCAGTTACTCACGTTGCATTCAAGTTCGTAGTGGGCGTACATTTAAAGCACATTTTTTTCTCTTGCGAACTTTTCAAATTTAATGCTATGTGATCAGTGTGTCCGCTCTAGAACCGGCCCTAAAGTAAACAAGTAAGTCTGTCTCACTCTTAATGTACAGAGTGGACCAAAAGTCGCGATCGGATATTTTGTATGTTAGTTTATGCAACAATAAAATGCCACAATTGACGTAAAAACTTTATTTATTGAAGTAGCAAGTGTTAAGGGATGGAAATGTGGTAAAATAAAGTTTCCTGGGCCTATCAACGTCATTGTTAAACGTCCAAAGTTTCGGTATGTGCACCATCGTTTTCCGCGCACAGTTGAATGCGCCGCCATGTCCTTCTGCTTGCCCGCCTCAACATTTCGGGAGTGATCGTTATGAAGATACAGATGATCTCTCTCTTCAGTTGTTCAACAGTATCCATCCGAATCATTGCAAGATTTTCTTTTAAGTAGGACCACAGCCAGTTGTCGCACGTTGAGAAGTCGAGGCTTCTTGGAGGCCAATGAGAGGTCCACCTCGTCCAATCCACTTAGGAAAGCTGGCACTTAACCATTCCCGAACTGGAGTTCAGAAATGTCCTGGGGCTCAATCTTGTTGAAGAACAACGGTGTTAAGAATACCAACTCTGTCAAGTTCCAGAGCCAGCCAGTGAGACAGAATTTCGAGGTACGATTCGCCAGACACAGATGTGTCAAAGAAATATGGCCCGATGATAATTTCACTGGTAACTCCGGTCCACATCATGACATGAGGGGGATGTTGTTGAATTTCTTCAAACAAATGAGGGTTTCACATCGACAACAATCGCCTAATAAACCCGCGCGCAAGAAAAATTTGGCTTGTCACTAAAACATAACAGTGTCCTTGCTCTATCGGAAAATTGACAAACTAATGCTACAAAAAGTATATGAAAGGGGTAAATATTCCTCTCAACCTATGAATAGTTTTTAATTAGTTTTCGGTTTCGGAAAATGAGCTATTTCAATATAAACATTATCCGATCGCGACTTTTGGTCCACTCTGTAGATAAGAGTAATGTGTTGGAGTGAGACGGACTAATTTGTTTACTTTAGGGCCGGTTCTAGGGCGGCCAGTTTGTGTGCATTCCACTGTCTCAAAACTCTGTGACCAAAGTATATATTGGTTTTGTTACTGACTTAACTGTCACTACCACCGCGGTGTCAACATTTCTGCTGAAAATAACCAAACATTTGCTGCATCAGCAGAACGGGCATTTAAGATAATGCATTATTCCTTAATACTATGGAGTGAATGAGAGAGCTCGAAATAAAAAAATTAAAAATAAGAAATCATAACGCTTTCTAAAAAGAAGTGTTAAAACTATTAATCCACCAATGCCACCAATGTATTAATACTTGGAATCTATTGAATTTCAAGTGTAAGCTTTACTAGTTGACCTGCTAAACAACTTGAGTTATTCATTATTAATTTGTGCACCAGAAAAAAAAATGCCTGATTCAATTTCTAGGTATGACTTTTTTTCATTTTATTTCAGTCTGAGCTTACCAATACTTTTAACTGGCTTCATGTAAACAGAAAATTTATTACCAGGAGTTTGGAGGATCGCACCGCTTGCTGTTTAAATATTTTAACAATCAGTCCTGATCAAGCAGACCAATAGACGAATAAACTCACAAAAAGAATATTTTATAGCAATCTACAATCTAGTTTTGTTCATTATGCACTTCATAATGGACTACATAGGGCTTCCAAGTTGCGTCGGAGCTACGCTTGCCGTGAATGATTTTCATTGGCTGACACAGATCCGGCATCTCATCGGTTTCCCGTTATCAGCGCTGGCACTGCATTACTTGTGCCGCGATTCATAGCATACGTTTCCTGCGCTGTTCACCCGCGATTCTATGAGTGGCAGATAGGTTAGGAATATTGATATTAGTGTTAGTGACATTTGGAGCTAGGTTGGTGGCAGTTAGTTTAGGAACAGTGATATTGGTGTTTATTGCCATGAAATTAACAGTCCTGTTTCTGGATCATGTGCAACTCACTGCCAGTCGTAATTCTCGCCTTCCAACAGTCATTTTCTGTTCACAAACTGCCATGTATAGGTTAGAAAAGTGATATCATTATTCTCATTTTCCCAGTGTTTCGGATACTTTCCATAAAAAGTAAATTACTCTTTGGTTTATGATAAACATAAGAAACTGAAAATCACCATCCCCGCAATCTATTGAAATAATTATAAAGTGACGCCTGACACCAAATAGATCTTATAGTATAGTATAGTAAGTGCACTTTGAAGTGACGAATGAGCATATCCAACATGCTGAGAGTTAGAAGGTCGATTCTATATTAAGAAATTAATGAAGTTGTTGAAGCGACGAGAAAACAAAACAATTAAAGTGACAATCCCGTGGATAAAAATTAATGATTGCACGCCGCGGGTGTCTTGTCCGCGACAGTTACATGTTTATCTCCATGGGATCTCGTCCCAGAAACAAATAGACTAACCTTTATTTTGTTACGTTAATCTTTGCTATTAATGCAAGAGGAAATGAACAGATGAACTTTCCCGACATTTCTATTTCATCTTTATAAGCAATTGTAAAGGACACATGATGTAGTTTGTTACTTTATCCAACGGAACAAATACATTTTATGGCAACATTTTCTGTAGGTTTTAAATTTTTTCATGGTTACAACAGTTAAAACAAAGTTTATCTCATTTTTCAGAGCCATGGTTTGAAACCAATACCATCTAACACACCTCGGATATGGTAGGTTTAAAATTTCAGCTATAGATATTCAAGATGGGTTCACTCCATCAGCTTAAAAAAAAAAAAAAAAAAATTTAGCTGCAGATATTGAAGATGGATACACTCAGTGGTGATATTCAAACAGTTTAACAACCGGTTCTCATCAGGGTATTTGATGTTGATTCAAAATAGCCCAATGTGCTATTTTGTCCAGTGGCGGCTCAAGCCCACCCAATAGTTTGCTGTGAATTATCTTAAATATTTATTATAATAATTATTAGGCCTATTATTAGTAAAAAATCATGTTTAGTCGGTGCAAAACAAAAATTAGGTTAGCCTATAGGTTTATACAAGCGTTAACACAAGTAACATGATCTCCCTTGTTTCAATTAACTTACGGTACGATCGCGATCGTTTGCAATTGTTTCTGAATCCTTCAAATTTATAGCCTACGAACAATTTACTCTGTTAATGCCACTTTTCCCAGCATTTTCCGAAATACTTTTTTTCCGCTTTGAAAAGTCTGAAGACATTATTACGTTCAACAATATTATAGAGAAGAGTTAATTTCACACATTGCTGTTCTAAGTGTAACCCTACATACGGATAACGGGGAAAAGTTGACTTGCGATTTTGCTTGTTGAAGAATTTATAGGGAGAAGTACTGTACATGTAGGCCTACAACATGCAGTGCTACTCAATAGTCATTGCATGTTTTACTTTATTTTATTTTATTTTAGTTGTTACCTAATATCTTTCCTCCAAAGGTCCCCGTAATTATAAACTTTGAATAATTAAATTAGAGTCCCACCCGGGAGGTGTTGGTAGCACGGTTGCCTTCCACCTTGTCGGCCAGTGGTTAAAAATTTCCGGGTTAATGTTTTTGAGCTCACCCAATGTTCTTCAAAAGTTGGCGCCACTGAATTTTTGTCTTTTCATACTCATACTAAACTTACTCAGCTTCCTTAAAACATAACCTTACACAACAAAAGAAGGCCACAGTTACAGGAACACAACAGCACAAATGGTTACCAAAATTTGGTTTGACCCAAGGTTCTGGCTTCATTGCTTGGTACTCGGGGGGGGGGGGGTAAGGGAGGGCACAAAAAAAAGTCCGTTTTATAATCGAACATCGAAAGCAAAGCGAGCCAGTGTCGAGACGATCGGCCGTGCGCAAAGAAGAGAGTCTGGCAGACTTAACCGCACGCCTGCTAACTATGATGGTAGTCCACCTCTAGCGAACATAAATGGCGTGTTTTGGTTCTAGCAAATTCATATATGTATTATCACCGTTGTGGATTGGCGTGAATCTGATCTTGGAAAAAGGCAATCACTCATTGTGAAGCTACCGGTTCGGAGAACCTACAAGATATTTAACAACCGGTTCTCGCGAACCGGTGCGAACCGGCTGAATATCACCACTGGATACACTCCTTCAGCTAGAAGCTAATCAGAGGCAAATTGAATTTCTGAGGGCATTAAATCAGCATGGCAAAAGTAACCATTACACGATTGCAGTGACCATCAGTTCACAAGAAGATTGCGTCTTTCGAGAGAATCGACGCAGGAATTATCAAGAACTCTAAATGTTGGGTATCGGAATAAATCCGGACCGAGAGGAATAGAATGTTGGGGACAAGAACGGCATATAACCCTGCCGGAGAGGGAAAATGATGGGAAGGGAAGTTAAAAAGAATCTCTGGTAGCGGAGGACCAATTATTGTTTAAAACAATAATAATAAAAGGAGTAGAGCTAAGTGGACTTATATCGCAGGATGCTGGATACAGGAATCCACGAATGCAATTGGAAACAAAACCCTATTCATATAACAATACAATGTAACTCTTTTATTCACACGATGTAGGTTAAATAATGCACTGAAATAAACTGAAGAATACTAAATGAAATATAAGCTGAAATCTGATTGCTACACTTGCAATATTCAAGGTAATGCACGTGGCGGGAAAACTGGTCACGTGGCGAATAAATGTTCTGTATTTATTGCCAGTAATAATTCTTATATCAAAATACTAGGAATAATTGCTATATTCCTTTTAGGATGGTTTAACACTGAAATCTTGAAGATAATGCACTTTATAGCTGATTTATTGTGAACGCGTGGGGTTGCACAATGCACTCGAACTATATACGAGCTTTTAGAAGAATCTAAGACGCCGATAATGATGAATCTACTGTAATTAGTGTAAATTAAATAATCGCATACGATAATACTTGTATCTGGAAGTATTATGTATTTATTCGCGATTTAAGAGAAAACCACTGTGGCTATTGTCTTACAAAAAGCGCGAATCTGGAGAGCGATCCAACATGGACTGTCTCATGTGGATGCTGGCTGCTAACTGACTTTGGCTTGACGCCGAAGTCACGAGGCCGAAATCACGAGGCCTCTCAAGTATACACCTGCCGGAAATAGGACCAGAGAACAGGCGGTAATAACTTGTATCAATCCGCTACAATAGCTGACTAAGCGAGAATAGATTTAGCGGAGAGTTTGAACATAAGACTAACTAGACACGTAGAAAAATGCTAGTA
Source organism: Ectobius pallidus (assembly GCA_964059195.1). Lineage (NCBI taxonomy): Eukaryota > Metazoa > Arthropoda > Insecta > Blattodea > Ectobiidae > Ectobius > Ectobius pallidus. The sequence goes on along the minus strand of CAXKWD010000007.1, from coordinate 57,687,830 downwards.
AAACCTGTAGCTTGCGTGAACATACTCCGCGGCCTTGAAGTATCACTTCAAGTAAAAGAACATAACTGGAATGCAAGCTATAATGACTATAATACACTTTTGTATATAACACTGAAAAGCACTGACTCTACACTACTAGACTGGCAACACACGAAAGGCTGTGAAGGTCTATGCGAATGAGGAATGGACTCCGAGAAGATGATGTATCCATAAGTGAAGAAGCTTCGACTTGTACATAACAGCTGGAGGAATAACAAGTGTAGTGAAGAAAATCAGAATGCTTGTTGAAACACAATTTGTAGAGATGCCAAGCTGTAGAAGCTTATTACAAATATGCATGATGATTTCTGAATATCTATCAGGGCACAGCTGATGATATCATATTACTAAACTGGATCTTGAAATAAGGGAGAAAGACCCTTTTTAAACATTGACTGTACTCTGTACAAGAAGAGTTTTCTGGTTTACTTTTTTCATACATTGCAATGAAATGTGTTAGCTTCGTTGGCTGAATTTCATAAGATGTCTTCATAACATGACCTTTCTCTGAACTGGTCACTTGTGCTATATTCATGTGATGTATGTAAACTAGTTTTCACTAATTTGATGAAGACAAACACTGCTGGGTGTTGTTTCGAGAAGTTAAGGCTCGGTAGAATGGATCTACTTTACACTTTGAGTTTCCACTGTCACTTGTTCTAAACCTTTCTTGATTGTTGAAAGATTCATTGTGAAGGGATGTATTCAACTGTCCGTTCCTATTCTTGCAGGAAGCGTAGTTATTGCGAAAAGGTTTGACCGCTGCACTGGGCCTGTTTGTCTCGAAGCGTTGGCTCTGCTTGTGACGAGATGCCTGGCTTGAGTTGCTGCGAACTTTAACTGGTTTATAGTTACTGTGACGTGAAGTATTCTGTTGACTTCGGCTGATATCAAAGCATGTCAATGAGTAGGCTGTTGATTTTCCTTGCTTATGTATGAAATGTAATAACTTTCTGTGTGTTGAATTACACTTGCAATAAGAAGGCAGTTCACACTGTTGTACTTTATGTTCAGATGAGAAGCAATTAAAGCACAGTTTCTTGGATCGTACATAGCTCCAACGCTGCTGTACTGTGAATTTGCGAAATTTGCTGCATTTGTGTAAAGCGAGTCTTTGTTTACACAGTAGACAGACTTGCCATTGTAAAGATTTACTTGTTACAACAAAGGAATGCATTTGTGGCTCTTCGTCTTCCGAGAGAGAGTCCCTCGGGGAAAAACCCTATTCATGTCATTATGCAAGAGTTGACTATGAACAGAATCGCCACACTTACAAAATGATTCTAGATTGCATTGGTTTAACTGATGATTCGATGAGAAGCAGTTTACACACAGATGCTGTGACTTGACGAAATTCCATCGCTCGTTGACTGGAATCTGTCGAAATTCATCACAATGGTAAAGCTTGTGATTTTCTTGACAATAGGCACAAGACAGGCTGTTTGCACCTCCATACGACTGTCGCGATTCATGGACAGTGTGTTGTTGTGATCGCAGCTCAACCTTTCTTGTAGGTGATGGGCTGGACATGTTGCTAGAAGTCGCTAGAATCTCTAATGAGTGTGCTTTAGATTCTAGGAAATGTATGAGCTCTTGTAGAGACGTAAAATGCTGCGAGTCGATTTTACTCTCAAATTCTTTGCGAGTGCTGTCTGTTAGATTATTTAACAGAAGCTGCGTTAGGAGAACTTCATATAGCGGAACTTCTAAAGATAGAGCTTCTACTGCGTTTAGATTGCTCTGAAAACTGTTAAGAAGGTTCCTGAGTTCTGTTACACTATCTGCTTTCATTTCTGGTAATGATAACAACTGTTGCACAAGTGATATGGCTATTAATCTTGTGTTATTGTAGCGATCACAAATCAATTTCCATGCTACTGGGAAATTGTCACTGGTAACAGGTAGATTTTCAACGAGCACGTGAGCTTGCTGCTGAAGCGCCGCTAGGAGATAATGATGTTTCTGGATTGGGTCTAGCGATTCATTATTCACAATAAGGCTAGTAAACGTATCATGGAAGTGTTTGAACTTTGTAACATCTCCATCGAAGGTGGGTAATTCTAAGGTAGGAAGAGGGATGACTCTGTTCTGCACATTGCAGGAATGCGAGGTGTGATGTGATGTATCACTGTTGTGTGATTGTTCACTGTGATGAGAACTTGAACTATGCACTTGCTCATGATGACATATGATAGCACTGAGTTTAGCCTTTAACTCAAAGTAACCATTCATCATAGCTTCCTTGTGTTCTGCATGTTCATCCAAATCTTCTTCTGCTTCTACAAGAGATTCTATTTGCGTTTGAACAATGTCATACTTGTCCCATATTTATCCAATTTGTCGAACTTCACCTTTAGTAGAAACACATCTGTTTCTTCGTTTGCAGTATCACACGACTTCTGTAGAAAAGTAAGCTCGCGTTTTATGATAGCTCTGCGTTTAATTAAAGCTCTAATATCCGTTTCCATGTTGACTATGGAATAAAATACTTATAGAAGCTGAATGTTGTGATGTCTTCGCTCTGAAGAATCTTGCTGTTGTTCTATCGTCGCTGTTGAAGACCTTTTACTGCGCTAGTCACCGCTGCTGGATGATAGCTTAAAGCACTGCACACTGCAGCCTTGACTGAACTTGTAGACTGACGTCTTGTAGTTCTACTTCTGATTGGAGTGGCTGGGCACTGCTGCTTGATGATCGTTGTAAACTGGAATCTTGTGATTGCTAATTGGAGTTTCTGGCACTGCCAACTAGAAGACACCATGGGCCAAGAATCAGGGTTGGTGGAATTCTTTGTTGACCGTCGCGGAAGACCGATTACTGGAATAGCTCGCGGTTGGAGTCTCCGAGAAGCGAAACAATACATGTGTGAGAGTTCAAGATTTATCCAAATTACATCCGGAGCCCGGAGTCGACCAAAATTTTGGGTACAAGAACGGCATATAACCCTGCCGGAGAGGGAAAATGATGGGAAGGGAAGTTAAAAAGTATCTCTGGTAGCGGAGGACCAATTATTGTTTAAAAAATAATAATAAAAGGAGTAGAGCTAAGTGGACTTATATCGCAGGATGCTGGATACTGGAATCCACGAATGCAATTGGAAACAAAACCCTAATCATGTAACAAAACAATGTAACTCTTTTATTCACACGATGTAGGTTAAATAATGCACTGAAATAAACTGAAGAATACTAAATGAAATATAAGCTGAAATCTGATTGCTACACTTGCAATATTCAAGGTAATGCACGTGGCGGGAAAACTGGTCACGTGGCGAATAAATGTTCTGTATTTATTGCCAGTAATAATTCTTATATCAAAATACTAGGAATAATTGCTATATTCCTTTTAGGATGGTTTAACACTGAAATCTTGAAGATAATGCACTTTATAGCTGATTTATTGTGAACGCGTGGGGTTGCACAATGCACTCGAACTATATACGAGCTTTTAGAAGAATCTAAGACGCCGATAATGATGAATCTACTGTAATCAGTGTAGATTAAATACTCGCACACGATAATACTTGTATCTGGAAGTATTATGTATTTATTCGCGATTTAAGAGAAAACCACTGTGGCTATTGTCTTACAAAAGGCGCGAATCTGGAGAGCGATCCAACATGGACTGTCTCATGTGGATGCTGGCTGCTAACTGACTTTGGCTTGACGCCGAAGTCACGAGGCCTCTCAAGTATACACCTGCCGGAAATATGACCAGAGAACAGGCGGTAATAACTTGTATCAATCCGCTACAATAGCTGACTAAGCGAGAATAGATTTAGCGGAGAGTTTGAACATAAGACTAACTAGACACGTAGAAAAATGCTAGTAAAACCTGTAGCTTGCGTGAACACTAAATCATAGCCTACATTGTGATGCAAGAGGTGCAGGGATAAAATCATGCGATTATGTTTTAGTTATTTACGAAGTGAGATCGTTACATAGAACATAACAGGCAAGCCCGAAGTTAACAAAACGAGCGGTAGCGAGTACCACAAGGTTCAAAATAACATATTGTAACAAGGGCTCGTCGGGGTTCAAAATGAGAACACCGAGTTTATAATTGAAGGATGGAGGTTTCTTTATTTCCTACAACAATTGACAATACAGCCAGAAAACTCCAGACTATTCGCCAGTTCACTGTCCTGTTCAGAGCTCACTCTCACTGTGCTCAGTCCTAATTACAGCACTGTTCCAGTCCAATCCAGATCATCCCACGTCGCGCCGGTCAACTCCACAGTCCTCGCTGCCGCTGTGCGATCCACCCGTCGCGCCGAGTTCCCCGGGACGGCACTACCTCAGCCCAGATCAGCTCACCAGCTCTTCCGTTCACCCTTCCCTCCGGTCACTAGTTCCCCGTTGACTAGCTATTCCGCTCTCAGGTCCCTCCGGTCACTGGCTCCTCAGCTTCCCAAGACACACTCACTTGAGGCCGCGCTGATCAGTCCTCTCCGTCCAGCTCACCCTCTGACGCTGACGCTCGCCGCTACACACGGACTGCCTCTCTGACTGTTCCCTCGTTGACCCTCCGGCTCTTCACGGACTGCCTCTCCTCTGATGTACTGACTCTTCACTGTACTGAACTCTCCTTGACTGACTGACTCATCACTCCTCGTTGCCGTCTCTGACTGACTCTCCTCCTTGACTGACCTGCTCAGCTCGCTCGCGGCCCCATATATAGGGCCGACGAATATTCCCGAGTCCGTCTCCCGAAAGTTCTCCGCCCGCGCATTGTCTAGAATGTCCGCGCGGGGCGCGTGGCTCCACCTCTGGCCCCTCCCACGAGCGCGCACCGTCACTCACCGCGCCAGGGAGTAGGCCGCACCCGTCGGCACGCGGCTCCAATAGCCATGCAGCTGTCACGCCCACTAGCGCTCGTGAACACGTGCGCTCGTCTGCCGCCCACCCACTAGGGCCGCGATGTTTCCAGACTCCGTCGTTTCTCGTTCTTTCTAGCTTACTCCTCCTTCTAACAGGCTCTAGGCTTTTCTGGCTTTGTCACATTGCCCCCTCCTTAAGGGCCTTCGTCCCGAAGTGCCCCATGATATACCGCCAGACGGTCCAGGTAAACTACCGGCATCTTCCCTCTTGGCTGTCGTTGGATGCGGTAGACTTCTGGCCACTTGGTGAACTAATGCATGGCCAACAACAGGTGCCGATTTCCGTCATCAGTAATGGAACATGGGCCTGCCACGTTGTATTGCCTCATGGCCCCACGGCTGCAAGTTCTAGGCCCTCTGCTGTCATCGCCGGTGTCGCATTCCTGACGCCACCTCTCGACCTCACTGCATTGGTACAACCAGTAGAACCTTCTCCGCAGTTTGTCGAGGATCCGGTTCACTCCCAAGCGGTCGCCTGTTGCTCCTGCGTGGACTTCCTCCAGGACCTCCTTGACTTCGGCTCTTGGAAGGACTAGGTGCTCCGCAGTCGCCTTCCCATCCGCAGACTCCCGGCTTCCTTTCAGGACCCCATCCCTGACCACTAGGGCATCCTGCTGGTTCCCACAGCCTTCGTAGATGGCGCTGCGACTGGCTACCTCCTCCCACGCCGGTCCCATACCTGACATGACGTCACGCAGTCTCTGCCCCTCGTCCACGCCGACACACGGTGTCTCTCCGGCGTCCACATCGTCCCGCGGTGCCCATCCTACGTCCACGTCGTCCCGCGATGTCTCTCCTACATCCACGTTGTCACGCGTCGTCTCTCCGGCGTCCACGTCGTCCCGCGGTGCCTGTCCTACGTCCACGCCGTCCCGCTGTGGTTCACTCAGGGCGTGATCTTCCCCTTCGGTAGCTGGTGGTACGGTGATGGCCATGTCCTCTTCCGGCTCTTCCTTATCTTCCATCTTGGCCTCTCTCTCTGGTTCACTTTCCACGGCCACCAGTCCGCTGCCCGGTTCATTCGGCCTTTCCTTGGCCGATGTCAGTTCCTGCTCGAGTTCTTCCTTAGGGCGTAACTGCAGGTTCTTCAAGTCCCTTATAATTTCTCTCGTTTCGGTGTGATGCTGGTCCATTATCTTGTTCAGTCGGTCGTATCGCTGCCTTAACAGGATGCTCCGCTGGTCCATTTTCTCGTTCAGTTGGTCCATTTTCTCTGTCAACTGCAGAAGTAATGATTTGAACATGTCCTCCATCTTGCGTCCCTTCAATTACATCCCACTTCTGACACCAGTGTAACAAGGGCTCGTCGGGGTTCAAAATGAGAACACCGAGTTTATAATTGAAGGATGGAGGTTTCTTTATTTCCTACAACAATTGACAATACAGCCAGAAAACTCCAGACTATTCGCCAGTTCACTGTCCTGTTCAGAGCTCACTCTCACTGTGCTCAGTCCTAATTACAGCACTGTTCCAGTCCAATCCAGATCATCCCACGTCGCGCCGGTCAACTCCACAGTCCTCGCTGCCGCTGTGCGATCCACCCGTCGCGCCGAGTTCCCCGGGACGGCACTACCTCAGCCCAGATCAGCTCACCAGCTCTTCCGTTCACCCTTCCCTCCGGTCACTAGTTCCCCGTTGACTAGCTATTCCGCTCTCAGGTCCCTCCGGTCACTGGCTCCTCAGCTTCCCAAGACACACTCACTTGAGGCCGCGCTGATCAGTCCTCTCCGTCCAGCTCACCCTCTGACGCTGACGCTCGCCGCTACACACGGACTGCCTCTCTGACTGTTCCCTCGTTGACCCTCCGGCTCTTCACGGACTGCCTCTCCTCTGATGTACTGACTCTTCACTGTACTGAACTCTCCTTGACTGACTGACTCATCACTCCTCGTTGCCGTCTCTGACTGACTCTCCTCCTTGACTGACCTGCTCAGCTCGCTCGCGGCCCCATATATAGGGCCGACGAATATTCCCGAGTCCGTCTCCCGAAAGTTCTCCGCCCGCGCATTGTCTAGAATGTCCGCGCGGGGCGCGTGGCTCCACCTCTGGCCCCTCCCACGAGCGCGCACCGTCACTCACCGCGCCAGGGAGTAGGCCGCACCCGTCGGCACGCGGCTCCAATAGCCATGCAGCTGTCACGCCCACTAGCGCTCGTGAACACGTGCGCTCGTCTGCCGCCCACCCACTAGGGCCGCGATGTTTCCAGACTCCGTCGTTTCTCGTTCTTTCTAGCTTACTCCTCCTTCTAACAGGCTCTAGGCTTTTCTGGCTTTGTCACAATATTTTAAATCGTAAATTTTAAAAAGAAAATAACTTAAATTCGCTTGTGCTTAGACGCTAATAAAAAAACTTTTTGGTAATTTCGTATAGGCTACAACAGAATTCAGGTTCCTTTTGTTGGCAACAATTCGTTTGAATCAAATCACTTAATAAAGCAGTTGAAAATGGCAGAAACATTTGCTGAAAATACTGAATCGTGATAAATTTATAAAGAAATATACCGTATTTCTCTTGAAGTTCTCGAGAAGGGAAGTAACGAATTAATATTGAAAAATTCATCGCTATGATAAGGGGCTGCAGGTGTTTAATACATGGAGAGATATGACGTTCGTAAGTAATGTTTTAAGGGAAACTAAATATTGTATTGGCTTACGTTGGTGCTTTCTGAAAAACCGTCTAATATTTGCACCATATTCTCAAAGTTATATACTCGTATATATATATATATATATATTAATTATATTATAGTTATTTATGCTACTTAGTATTTAAGTGATTAATTTAATTAATAAGGTGCTAGTGGCCTAGTAGTATTTGTAGTGGTTAAAATGAAGGAAATGGATAATTATTTATTTACACGAACGACAGTAGCATCTGGTGATATCGTCAATAGTAGCTATAACGTGAAAGCATCTTTTTTCTTAACCCTTAACGTGCTTGCACTTTTTTCTACAGCTCAGTCCGTGAAATGGAGAGAAAGTTCTGAAAACTGTTTACGATTCAAAATTACATAAAAAATATTCACACGCATTTCGAATTTTGATGTGAATAATTTTTTTATACGGCAACTTTATGGCCTATGCTTACGATGTATATTAAATGGAAACATCTTTGATGAATATTACTATTAAATATTAATAAATATATTACCTACACAACAAATTTCAGGTTCTATAAACACATATTGATGTAACATTAAGAAATATCGATTAGTTTCTTTGTTGCCAGTTGTAAAATAAGAGACTATGGTTAATACGGTATTCAAATCGTGGTCTTCATTTTAGAAATCACACAGCGATTCCGACCTCGGCCACGGGTCGTAAAACGCTGCTTCGATCCACGATCAAGACCCCGGCTTAGGGTACGCGCAAGACGGAACCGGGATGGTCGCATGCCGCAGGCAGCAGGAAGAATGAAGTCATGTCTTCTTACGAGGGTGAACAAGACGCAGCTTGGATGGTCTCGAGCCAGCCATCTGGACAGGTCGCAGTTTGTTGGGAGATTGCTAGGTCTCTTTTTTCATGCGACCAGCCGCTAGCGTGTACAGTCGGTCAAATAAAAAACGTCGGGACTCGTATGCAATTAAAATTAAAGTTTTAACGCATTAGTTCACAAGTTTCCTATAAAAAACATAAAATACAGGTCATTATCGGAACATATGAGGCCATGCGACAGTAGGGAAAAAAATGAACAACGAGGGAAAAATGAAAAACGCGGAAAGCGCAATACACGATATTCAACTTAATGTATTGTCATAATTCATTTTGCTTTGTGTCATCGCATCACATACAAATGCTAGTTTGAAAGAAAGTGTAGTTAGGGCTGTAATTGACCTGCATTTTTCGGCCTCTGAAGCAGCGAGAAGGTTCCATATTTATGAAAGAGCAGCTCAGAGGTGGGAACTCCACTATAATGCGACCGGAAGTTTTCATAGGAAACGCGTATTTCGATGCTGGATTGGTTGCATAAGTTGAACGTGAGTTATTGATTTTGCACTACAATTACCGGTATTATAAAATAAAATCTTTAAAAAATGCTCCTTGGATAATCATATTCCTTGCGAATTCATCAATTATTAATATTATAAGAATTTGCAACCAAGAATATGGCGGATGTGAGACATATAGCCACAGCCTTCTATACATGTTCGTTTTGGAACAAAACTGACTAAATAATCAAGAAAATACATGGAGAGACAAGAGGCAGGTGTGAACCTAACCTTAAGTCTTCCTGTACATGCGCATATGCTCGTTCGTGATACTTAATCAAATACCGCCCGACGTTTTTTATTTGACCGACTGTACTTGTATACTTACGCAATCGCTACACAAACAAAGGACTGTTTATAAGTTATCCTTTCTAATCAGCTCAGACCACCAAAATAAATATTGTTACTCCTCAATGAAGGGATTGTAGAGATCATTCATGGCTACCGTCACTGACTTGTATGGTTTAATAATTTATAGTAACCTAATAATTTTATATTATGTTAATTTTCGTGTTGCGGGGTTAAGTGTGTTCGTTTTGTTGTCTTGTGCTCTGAAGACTGAATACAATGGTCATACCAACTCAAGAAAACAATAATAATAATAATAATAATAATAATAATAATAATAATAATAATAATAATAATAATGATGTTTCTATCCATACATTGGTTCTCCATCTCAAACCGTTTAAAAAATGTATATTCCCTGCCAAAAATCTACTTTTTTGCCGAAAAAAATTTTTACGCCACTTTTTCGGAAAACTTTGTATCTTAGCATTAAAGTATTGGGTTTACAACGAAAACGTTTAGAAGAAAAGCTGTAGAGCATTAAATTTACTATAAAATACACATTCAATTTAGTAACTCTGTGAAACAGTGAAATACTCTTGTGATATATTTTACATGTAACTAATTTTGATGAAGTTTCCTGTAATGAGTTTAAATTCATAAACTTGTCTTCTGTGTCTTCAAAACCTTACGAATGAGAATATAATAACAAAGAAATGAAAATAAAAATGTTCATAATTCAGAAATTTAATCATAACATGCGACCTGCCATTTAGCGACCAGGCTGCGTCTTGCGCATACACACTTCAAGCCCGGCGCCTGGCTCAACAGCGTAGCGACCAGGAAGGGGACCAACCAAGCTGCGTCTTGTTCGTACCCTAACGAATCCTATAGCTACGTATTATGCCGGTCTTTAAGTTGTAGGCTATTAGCAACCAAAGTGGCTACGATCGTTAAATCGCTGCTCCAGCAAACGAATTAGCGATACTGGCTTTACGTTCGGGTCTCTGATGATCATAACGATGAGCTTTAAATACAAGTTTCTGATCATACGTTTCGCAAAGTTTGATTGAAGTGGCGACATCTTACGGAATAAGGCAAATCTTTAAAGCAAATTCTGAATGTGAACGCCTCATTCATACCTCTATCATTGTGACCAAGAATGGCTGACAGAAGTAGCTCATTGCCTTAGTACGTGTCGGTTACTCTGCTTCGAGGGTGGCAAAAGTGATCGGAGTTCCACTGTCAACTGCCAGGAGGTGTGCTAAACATTACCTCGAGTTTGGTGAAGTTAGGAAACGTCCAACGTCCAACAAACATCACAGGAATGACTAGGTTTGTCTACACATCTTGTGAACCGCGCCACAAAACTTTCTATTGAACAAGAGTCCGCTCATTCTTTTTGCAGCCGGGTGTAAATATGTCCTACTTTCCCACCCTCAGTATTCTGTTGTTACTTGGGCCAAGTCCAGCAGGTATAGTAGAGAGTTTACCTCGTGGCTAGTGATTGCTGATGTGCACAATAAAGACGAATTTGTCTAAATCGAATAAATTATGTAATTCCATTCGATCAGATACATAAGGAATATTATGACAGACATGTACTAACAAGATGTAAAATGTGTAAGTTGTCTTTAACATAAATGTATGTTAAAAGAATAGCGTTGCATTGGTACAACGGATTCGAATATTTATTTCACGTGCCCTTAGGATCAGAACAAGAAAATATATTAAAGGACCGAATTCTAAGTGGAATCTCTAACCAAGAACATGTATTACACCAAATATAATGCATTTGACAACACATAGCGGAGATCTTTATCAGAGGGCTTTTCCATAAGGGATCTTTAGTTTTTGCGTGTGAAGATATTGCTCCTAAATTGCTTCACCATTTCTTCCCCTCACGTTCGTCATGCCTACTTGAAGGTTTAGATTTTAATTTTGTCTTAATGTTATCCACTGACCCCTGTAATCTGCACTCTGTATAGCCGGACTATTTGAATTTAGAGTAGCTATTTGAATTTAATTTCAAGTATCAGTGAACACTGTTGCTGTTATTGTTATTAGGGGAAATGTGCTTTGCAAGAGTATTAAAAAGCTGCAGAAGAATACAAAAAGGAGGAAAGAGGGATTATGGGCATGGTGGAGAAAAAAGGGATAAGGACCCAAGAAAGGGGAAAAAGTGCTAGAAAATTGCCTCCATCCTCAACTAGGGTTAAGGTTTCAAACTGTGGTTTCTTTCACAGGAGCTCTGATTGCCTACAAAGAAAGGTTCGCACCTAAAAATCCTAACCTTGGTTATTAGATTACTTATTAGAATGTATAGTCCTACATCTATGTATTTATATTATAAATCCTAGCCCTAATAACATGGTGGCATATCTTCAACCCTGCTTCCACAGATTCTTTACAGCTCTCAACTTTGTAGTTTGCGCTTACATAAGGTAAAGCGAGAATATCTGGAGAATATCTTGGTGGTTTGGTTCTAAAATGGCCAATGTCATAAAACTTGCTTTTGAGATAACTGACTCTGAAGCCATTACAGAAGTAACATGTTTTGCTGTGAACTTCCGACATTGGCCTCTAAGGTTTCTGCATTATGTCTATTAATTGCTTCAGACATTGGCACTTTTAGCATACGAAAGATAAAGAGCCCTCTTAGGCCGGGCGCAAGTTGAGACGCAGTTTGGTGAGGTGAGGTGACGCAGAGTGACGCCGGGAAGCAGGATTCAATCAACTGCGCGCTGGGAGAGCGAAAGTTGGGAAGCAGTTCTATCACAACTGCGTGTTTACGAGACAGTGAGCAATGTGCGCGATGGCTGCCATGTACATAGAATCATTACTAAGTTCAGAATCAGAGTCAGATGAATTCGAAGAACAAGTAATTTCAACATTACACCAAAAGCTTCCAAAAAGTAATTATTTAAAGAAAAGAGAATTCATCCTTAAGGACGAATTCGACATCGCAAGGATGTTAATGGTGTACATAAATATTTCGACTGCTAGTACGATATTTGTTGTATGTTTTTAAATTTATTTACTATGTAACGCATCGCTTTTAGCCCACTATATTGTATCAAAACACAGCATAACTTCTGTTTACACACCCAAAACTGTCCTTTATAAACTTTCTTTCTTTCTTTTTCGTAGTGTTACCTCTCCCTTTTAGGATTTAAGCGACCCAAGCCGCCCGGGCTTATCAACTTTAAAGTTTCAAATAACTTTCGAAATCAGGGATTGAGCTACCGTTATACAAGAAGCCTCGGTTTTACCTAAAGCGGTAATAAGTTTTTCTTTGTGTCTTCAACGAGACTGTATCCAGTACGATGACTCATCGCAACTCCATGCCACATCAACCTAACTTAGTTCTAATCATAAGGTGCCTCGGATCCTATGTCTCATAATTAGAGCCCGGATTTCCATGCAAATGCATGTTTTTATATACTTTGGTTGCACTTCTCAAACTTTGTAGTTACACATTATATGACTTATGGATTCCAAATAAACATATTTTTTCAGTGCATGTTTGCATATTTCGGCCTTTTTATGGCAAAATTCATGCATAATGCATGTTTTGGATTTTTTGGGCTTAATGTAGCATATTCAGACGTTTTTAATGCATATAAACCCTCATTTTCTGGTTTTAGTGCATAATATCAAGTTACCATGCATAACTGTGCATATTATGAATATGCCTCCCTAAAATCTTGGCTTTTCAAAGAAACGTAAAAATGTTGTATTGTATTACCATTGTTATATTTTGATTGACTTGGCAACAGAGTCATCCACCTGCATGAATTTGAGAGTGCAAGCTACTGTTTACCCTAAATAAACAGTAATATAATACACAAGGCAACAAAAGAAAATGCAGACTCGCCGACCCCCACCACCTTCCATTGAAAGAAAACTGCTACAGAATGTTCACTGCTTGAATTTTTCAGTCACCAGCCATTGTTGAAGACTTTGAATACTTTAGAATCGTGTTGTGGAGAAACGGGTGTGACAGTCAGGGAAAAATTTAAGAAGGTACTTAGTTCAAACCCTGATCTTAAACTTCTGAAAACGTGAAAGACGTATTATGTGGAGAAAATTTAAAAGACATGGAATTCGATCTCACCCTCAGTCAAACTTCTTCCCTTAAGTTGGCCTATGCACCTGTTATATACTTCTTTGTTGTAGAAAGATCATTTTCTGCGTTCAAGAATGTCCTAACTGATAAACACACGAGTTTAAGTGAGGAGAATTTGGAAAAACTCGTTGTTGTATAAAGTTTTAAGAGAAATTGAAATATATTGCAGTACAGTGCGGATTTTTGATAGTGCATGTTCGCCCTTTGGAGATACGATAGTGCATGAATGCATGCATATTTTTAAGTTTGATAGTGCATGAAAATCCGGGCTTTACTCATAATAATGACGATATAAAAATTCATCTTTAAGACATAATACATATATACTTTTTAATAAATGTAATAACTTACGTTGTCTAATATTTCTTATTTTGTAACGTCACTGTAACACCATTTCTTTTCTCAAGCATTGAAATTTCAATTAAAGTTACTTTTCAAATTCCGGTTAGATACTAAGTTTCTTTAAGGAAAGGTGAACTCCAACTCTGAACGGAAAATCGTGAAAACGCTAATCATGATAAAGTGATAAAACTAATTGGTAGTTCGTAGTAAATAAAATCATTCTGAGATAATGTATCATTTCATATAGTCTGTTCCTTAACATGGAGAAATGTATTTATTTTACTGTATATAATTATAAAACATTTATAAACGTTGAAAATACATTTCAAGAATATGTCTTCATTTTATTTTTACTTACAAATCTGAAACTTCCCAACTAATTAATTCTTGTCATGCATTATTACAGTTCATACTAGTTATGACATATATATATTCTAAACAGATATATCTTCGCAGGAAGTCTACTGTATATAAAATGTTTTCTAAAACAGATAAAGGGTACAGCGGAAAACGGCAGTGGTAAAAAAGAGGCATTTATAGAAGAACAAATTGAACACATTGTATAGAAATTAGTGCAAGAAACGCTTTTGATTGAAAAGACCATAAAAACAAACTGATAAACAATAAATATGATGAGTTGAAGAGAAGAGCGGACATCAATATTTCACCTCTACAACTGCATGGAATACGATCCTTTATATAATTTATTTTACCTATAATATTGCCGCTTTATCCCAAAACTAATTCCAACATTACAAATTTACTAGAAGTCAAAGTCAAATAACACGGACTACTACCGATTTCCCTTGTACCCTCATAATAACAATAACATTTAGGAATTGATGCTAATTAGTAATATATTTTAATTTTAATTATATTTTGTAATAACTAAGAATGTATTTGTTTAGACTTCATCTTTTTCATTTCTTTTATTTTATTTCTTTCATCTTTTTATTTTAGTCATTTGTATTACATATTCATATTATTCAAGTACTTATGTTCTAATTTTTTCTTTGTATTTAATGTACGTTTCTTGTATTCATGTATTCTTGTATTAATTTATTATTAATCTTTATTATTATTATTATTATTATTATTATTATTATTATTATTATTATTATCATTATGTATTTCATGTTTTTGCCCTGGCTCAGTGGTAGAGAAGGCCTTATGGCCTTAACTCCGCCAGGTTAAATAAATAAATAATTAATTAATCTTGTTTACGTAAACAAAATTATACAAATTTACCACATTTCAATCCAATTTCCTTAGAAATTTCGTCCCAAATCTGCAATTTTAATTTTGCTTTCAAGTAATCAGCATGGGACGTGTCATATAAAATCTTTCTTGCTCGCACTGCTTCGATTAATTTCTCCTCCATGGTGGACAAACACAACTTTTCACGCGGAGGTCGTAGTCACTAGTGAAAAACTGTGGTACGATCACAAACCTTCGCAGCTCACAGACGCGATGCAATTGCGTCACCTCACCCTGCGTGCGAGCCTGCGCTGTTGTATTTATTTCTGTGTTTCACAAAAATTCACCTCACCTCACCAAACTGCGTCTCAACTTGCGCTCAGCCCCCGCAGGTCGTAGTCACTAGTGAGAAATTTAGCATGGTCACAGACTTTCGCAGCTCACGGACGCGCTGCAACTGCGTCACCTCACCCTGCGTGCGAACATTCGCTGTTGTATTTATTTCTGTGTTTCACAAAATTCACGGTGAGTCACCTCACCTCACCTCACCAAACTGCGTCTCAACTTGCGCCCGGCTTTAGAACCAAGCCACAGATAATATCGATTATTAGTTGATGCATGGCAAATTATTGGTGCAATTGGGTGTTTGTAACACCGAGTAAACTAAGTAATGTGTCGTAACACATTCAGGGGCTGTGGGCAGCATGTTAAGCCTATGTTACACGGTACGAAAAAACGCGGCCGAACATTCGGGCTGAGACCGGCTGATTTTGAGCATGTTATTCGAGCCGAATTTCAGCGACCGAAACGTGCGATGCATGTTACGCGGGCAGAATGTTGACCGAAAAAACCCAAGCTGGAATTCTTTCGAGGGCAATAGTCATTACAAAATGGATGAGATAGAAGTAGGTTGTGCTGTTGCAGCGCATTTATTTAATTGTTTTGAAGTGATATATCCTGAAAGGGAGAAAAAACGTTGGGGGATCCACCAATTGTTACCAAATCGTTTGAAAACTGGACAGTTCCACATCATGTTCTGCGATCACAGGAAAAAGGACAAATTTTTCCAGTATTACCGAATGTCAGTTGGTTCTTTTGACGAACTGTTGACTTTAGTTGCTTGCAAAATAACAAAGCAGAATACGAATATGAGAAGCATAGGATGTGCTGAAAGACTTGTCATTACCTTGAAGTAAGTCTCTCATTAATCATTTACCACTGTTACTGTTTTAATCATTAATACAACAATACCTCTCTCTGCACCTCTATTACTGTTCTTTGCACTTTCCTAGTTACAAAAACGTACCAGGATTGAAAGTTTAGTAATGGCAACACATCTACAAAATCCTCCGCGCGCGTGCATTCGGTCGAAATTCTGCCCGTATAACTTCAGACCATGGTACACGGGCCAAAAAACGCGGCCGATTGTCTGCTACCGAAAAGCGTATCCATTGGGTCAATGGGTAGGTAATGTATTCGGCGACCGAAATTCGGTTCATGCTCTAGTTTTTACGCGTCTGAAGGCGCGGTTCATTTGGTCCGTATAATTTATAACATTACATACCCATTGACCCAATGGATACTTTTTGGTCGCTGACAATCGGCCGCGTTTTTTTTTGTCCGTGTAACATGAGCCTTACCTGCGTGAATAAGAAATACAGGAGAGATAAATGGAATTGAACCGTCGTAATATTAAAATGAAAACAAATGCCGGTAGCGAAGCACTGAGACCAAGATGAAAAAATAACAAGACAAAACAGACGTATTAGTTGGAGGCAACACCATCAACACCAGTCGAAGGCGTATGGCATAACCCACCATCGAGACCATCAAACTACCTACAAGAGAATCCATAATTATTATGCATCTCCGATTGGGAACAGCATTAACACCCCAGTACCTACATCGAATGGGAAGAACACAGTCGCCTAGGTGCGAGTGTGGTCAGTTAGGAGATCTCTTCCACGTATTGTTTGGTTGTCTTCGCAACCGCACATATCAGCATTCATACAAGATCTACAAAGTTGGACTACCATTAACATTACACACAAACAATATAGGCCTAATACATGAACGGAAAAAGCACGTCCTTCAGATTTTACTGAACCATCTGACAAAATGCAAGATGAAACTCTGAAGTCCCATAGAAGTATGATATAATATTTACCATACTGGCCCAATAATTAATCATGATAATTATGATAATACCTCAGAGTAGTCTACCCCCTAATCCGACGATATAATGTCATGAAGTCACCAACGCCGCCGTAAAATAAAAGAGAACAACAACATATTAGTGAAGATAACATGACAGTATCATTCTATGTTTTGTTTTTCACCAGGCGATGATTTGATATGGCGACAAGGTGGAATTTATGACTTATTCACCAGTACTAAGAAGAATTGTAAATATACGACGAATTTACCACATCTCCTAAGTTTTGAGAAAACTGTTTTTCTTAATGTGAAAATTTCTTTAAATTCGATGCCAGATGTGGGGAGACAATCGCACCCAAATGAAAGACACTTTATGTAGACATAATTTCAAATTTCAGTAATTCGGCTAGACATAGCACTGCAATCTTGGTCTAGTTTTAAACAGGAAGGATGGACATTTGTTCCATTATTGCTATGATAACATTAATGGCTTAATAATATATTTGCCGATTATTTTAGGTGCTGAATCGAATAGTGCAATTCTTTTGTGCCAGTTTCTGCTTTTCTATTTGAAAACGTGAGATTTAAAATAACAACTTCCCAAAAATATGTCATTTTGAAACTCCAATGTTTTGTCGCCTAAGGCAGGGGTTCTCAACTTTTTTAAGCACTATTTTTTTTTTTTAACCAACAGTAGACATGCGTACCCCTTAAATTGGAAATTCAGTTATGTTCAGAAAACATTCCTTAAGGGTCTATCAATTAATATGGTTTAACCTTTGGAAGTTTATTTTGAAAAATATTTCAATAGAAATTAGGGATAGTGCTTAAATATATTTTTAATGTCTTTTACTAAAACAGACACAAAATTGTAAATTAGGCCCACTTTAGAAGAAATTATTGAGAAGGCGTAGCTTGTTTCCCTTTTCACAGCAGATCAATGATTGGCTCTAGCTTTGCCAAATACATGTACATCCTTAAATCGTCCTCAACATTCAGTTTGTTTCTGTATTTACTTCTCAGATAAGACAAACTCGAAAACCCTCTTTCACATAAACGTGTAGTCATAAATGCAATAAGAAACTTTACAACAGTGCTTGATAGTTCTTTGTATTCCTTCCTAAATGATCAAAAAATTCGAAAACATGTAGCAGACGTTAAGTCTGGTAATTAGTAATTCACGCAATTAATTTAACTAAGTAAACTTGAAAGAAATCACTTTGAATAACGCAATCCAAGTCATATGTCATACGACATATCAAATTAATCAGTGAAACATAAAGAATTTATATATAATACGTTTTCATACAGCGTAACAAACAATAAATAAAACAACTACTAATATATAACTAAAGCAGCAAAAAGTCATACTAGATGACGTAATTTACCTATGAAACCACACACGTTAAAGTATTTAGTTAAATGCGAGTAATTAAAACATCATAAGCGTACTTTAATTAAACGCTACAGTGAATGTATATTAAATTAATTCCATACACTATTGTTCATGGTTATTAATACCATACATGAACAGTTATACAAAGGAGCTCAGACAAAAGAGGCGAGAGGGAAGCCACACCTGGGTATTCCCGAGTAAATGAGTAAATTGAAGAGTAAATGAGAAATGTGGTACCACGGTAGGATGTCACATTATGTTGCAAATACCTTGAGTAGAAATATACCTACTAGCCTGAGGGCATTTCCAACCAGTAGCAACTGAAACGAGACATTATAAGAGAGTGGGAGTGAGAGGCAATCTTTATGCATAGTACATATGTACCGTGTGTCCGTAAAGTCATGGTGCACTTACTGTTTTTACTGTACATAAAGTTCACCATGACTTTACTGACACGGTATTATTTTGTGGAAAGAGGGAAGCTTGTTACTCTATATCAGGCCTGTCCAACCCGCAGCCCACTCTCACAGTTTTGTGGCCCGCGGATACTTCTAATACGACAAACATTCCCGGTTTGAAATTTCGCGCTTTGACGCAGGGCGTTCATATTACCGACTGTGATAGAATATTTGTTCAAGAATCGGCCGTGTTCAGAGCGCCAGTATCGCTGCCGCGGAGGGGGACATTAGAGAGTTTTTGTCATAGCGTGTTCTCTGATACGGTATACTCTAATGTCACGTGATGGAATACGGTAAATGGAATAACGTGTTGTGCTACGATGGAGTTTTTGCCAGCGTAAATTTATACGGTACGGTAAAGGTAACAGAGAAAATGGAGGAACTGTTTCAGATTGCTCCACTTTGAAATTTTAACGATGACTTATTGGAAGATATGATACCAAATTGTTCTCAGAATGTGCTAGGCCTATGATTAAACTTAATTGTCCATTGTTTCTGTTATAAGTCTACAGATATATGAATTCCTAAGCACTTCATAACAGGATATAAATATTAACATAACCTCAAAATGGAATTTTAATCATAAAAATATTATCAACAGTGCTACGTAAATTTATTGAAATGTTTCTGGGTATGTTATATGCATTAAATTATCAGCAGTGGTTTATTATACTAGAAATAATTATGCCTATAAACACAGTACAGTATACTATACTATCTTCTTCTTATTATTATTCTTCTTGAATCCTGTGCCCCCTTGTTGGGGCGTAGGGCCTCCAAGCGGAGGTTTCTGTACCTATGTGAATTTTGTTACGCTTATTTTCCTAGAGAGGGCAGAGGGACAGGTGGTAAGTCCATCGCTCCTTAACCCCTCTCCGGAAACTAAGGTATTACTTGGACGTGAAAGGGCCAAGAAAGTTTGTCCAGAGGCTCTAATTTAGGCTTGGAGTTCTTTTACGTGCCGTAAATCTACGACACGGCCCCCCCAGCTTAAAGTCCCTCCCGGAGGACTCCGTGCCCAGGATTTTTACGTCCTGAAAAACCCATCGACTGCGGCCGGGTTTGATCCCGCGACCTTCGGATCTAGAGGCGGGCACGCTACCTCCAGACCACCGCAGCCGACACACTATACTATACTGTGCTATAAATACACATCATTGAACTAATAACCTCACGCAACAGAATTAAGTCGTTATTTATGTTAACCTTTGCAATGCTGAATTTATACAATAATTAATGTAAGCCATCATCAACTGAAATCATCAGTGGGAACTAAATCTGAAATCAATGGAGAGAATTGCAGTAGAAAAACTAATTACTATGGAATACAGACGAACGAAAGGATAAAAATTCTCAAAATTTTATATGTACCGGTAGCTTTACTCTATAAATATTACATTTCTGCTTTTATACAATTTTTGAACGAACGAATTTATACGTCAGTAGCAGTGAAAAGGTTAAAGCGAAGTCTTTCCTGCTTTTCGGGATTCATGACTATTACCGTAAGCAGGGCCGTCGCGTGATTTTTTGGCGCCCGGGGCAAGATTTCGTCAGGCGCCCCCCCCAAATAAAAATTCAATCCCACGTGCACCCACCCGACATTCCACCTATCTGTAAGGATTCAAACACAAACACACAGCGAGCGACGTGACGTGACACTATCAAATACATATAAACATAGTGGGGTTAAACACGCATTATTATTAGGTTATTATTATTAACAGTATACAAGCAAATCCAGCTGTTCAATTTTGAGAAAATATTTATTTTGGGGTAACTTAGAAAATATAAAGTTATTGGTGTAAAATATTTATTTGTTCAATAAATACAAACAACGTAATATTCAAAATTCAGTTATACTTAACTTTAAAAAATACGTTATGTACATCTAACATATTATTTCAAATTTTGTTGTTTTATTTTTGCCGTTGCCACGGCACCCCCCTGGTCGCGGCGCCCAGGGCGATCGCCCCGGTCGCCCTGCCCACGCGACGGCCCTGACCGTAAGCTTCACGCTAATCTGTCCGAAATAACGTGTCACCTTATCAGATATAGCGTTACGGTAAACCGTTGCATGCGCAGAGCATCCATCACGTGACTTTAGCGTTTACGGTAACTTAACGTAAGCTGGGCAAAAACTCTCTATTATTGTTTTTGATTGTTGAGAGCAAGCCTGTTTCTTCTTCTTCTTCTTCTTCTTCTTCTTCTTCTTCTTCTTCTTCTTCTTTTATTTTGTGAAGCCTCTCTACACCTAGGTAGTTGCAGCTTCGTGGAGTATAAAGGAAGGTGTGTGAACAAAGTGTTTGTATGGAGTGGGAAGTGGGTGTTTCAAATTTTCATTTTACAATTTACTATATGTCTATGTATTAATCGGCTCATGTGTTTTTCGTCATTGTGTATTAGGGAAGGAATATGCCATTGACCAATGCCTTTTGTTTTGTAAACTTGTGAATAAAAAATATCATTTTGTTGTTTATATTGTGAGCAACCTAAAAAGATATGATTGACGTCTCCTAAGTCACCACAGTCACAGTGGGGGTGGCTCTCCTTTTAATTTTGAATAAATATTGTGGTGTAATGGCAACATAAAACTTGATTTTGGAAATTAAAGATACAGCAAAACGCGGAGTGTTAGTATTGTAAAACCAAGGTTTACTGTTCTAGTGGATGTTGTGTGCTTTAAGTGATTTAGTGGAAGCGATGATTGCATCGGAAATGGGGAGAAGAAAAGTGTGGAGTGTGTTTTGACGTGTAGCGGCTTTAACAAGTGTATCGGCAATTTCATTGCCCTTAATGTTGTGGTGTGCCGGGTTCCAGAGAAGTGTGATGTGATTATGTCGTTGGTGTGTTTGTTTATGTATTAGGTATTTGCAGTTTGTTTCCCACCATCCCAGCTGGGGATGAGTGTGGCCGGTTGCTATGTTTTGAATAGCACTTTGGGAGTCCGTACAGATGAAGATGTGGGCATTAGTTGTGTTGATGGAAATTAGTGCCTGACGGATAGCAATAACTTTGGCCGTGTAGTTGGAAAATTCGGGACGAAGAGGGAATTGTTGTGTGGTGTTAGTGTTTTGGTGGTAGTAAGCAGCTCCTACCCCCTCTGGGGTTTTAGATCCGTCAGTAAAGTAGATATGTATATTGGGATAGTCATGCAACTGACGATATTGTGTTAAATAATTTTGAAATTTGCATTCCAGATGCAGGTCAGTTTTGTGGAATTCATCCATATGAACGTTAACGGGGTGAAAGAGGACATCATAGTCTAGAAAATAGATTGGAGGTCGAGGAAATTTTTGCATTTGTTGATTGTCATAGAATTGAGAGAATATGGAGAGAAAAGGGGGTAGTTGCAGAAATGCTGGAAGGAGATGTTGCATACGTTTGCGATGCAAGTGCAGTGCCTTATTGTATAGCGGAGTTTGCGTGTGGTGGAAAAGGTGTCCAATAGTTTTAATGATTGTGATTTGTTGTCTGTATGTATAAGGATGTAAGTGTAATTCATGAAACAGCTTTGTCATTTTGGGATTTCCAGAGACACCAAGTATGTGTTTGGCAATGTTATAAATTTGCGATTGGATTTTGTTTTGTCAATATTTGGAGGGACTTGTAATAATGAGATTGCCGTATGTGAGTTTTGATTGAAAAAGGTTCTGGTATAAATGTAGCATATGGGTGGGGTGGAAACCCCATTTTGTCCCGGCAATATATTTATAAATGCAACTAGCTGATTGAAGAGCAGCATGTGTATGCTGAAAATGCACATTCCATTTAAGATTGTGTGTTAAATGCATTCCTAGGTGTGTGGTGTGTGTAATAGGTATTGGAATATGATCAATATGAAAGTGAGGTTGATTAGTCATTTTGCTTTTTCGAAAAAGAATAGTATGGCTTTTTTCAGGGTTAATTGTAAATCCCAAATGCTTAACCTGAGAGATCAGGGTGTCAAGATCCTTTTGTTCCGTGATATAATTATATTTAAGTGAGTTATCTACTTTCGAGTACAAAACCATATCGTCAGCATATAGAAGTAGTTGACTATTATTATAAGGAATGTGGGTGAGAGTGTGAATGTATAATACAAAAAGAATGGGGCTGAGGGAGGATCCTTGGGGCAAGCCAATGGAGGTGAAACGAGAGAGCTGATAGGAAAAGAAAGGGGGAAAAGATATTTGTCTGTCGATTAAGAGGCGCAGAATGGTATGACTGAAAATCTCCGGAATGTGGAGAGTCGTGAGAGTGTTTAATAGTGTGGGGAGGAGTACTGAGTCATACGCGATTCGTAAATCTAAGAAATGTGCCAAGAGTGCCTTGCGTTGTTTCCATGCGCTATAAATTTCAGTAAGAAGATGTAGTAAAGCATGGTTTGTTCCTTGGCCTCGTCTATACCCGTATTGATGAAATGGCCATTGTCCATATCGCTCTAAGTGAAATATTAATCGATGGGTGAGGATTTTTTCAAAGATTTTTCGGAGAGCCTGTTTCTAATGTGCTTACGCGAGGTTGTTTACGCTTTTCTCTTCCGGTATAAATGGCGACCAGTTTAAATCATATTCCATTTCTGTGTCGTTAAAGTTATATTATTTGTGCATTTAGCAGACTGATATATTGGTTTCTGCATTGCTAATTTGGTTGATCTAGGAACGTTGAATTACCTTGGCAGTCGTGTGTTACAATTTCTCTTTTATTTGTGATAATTTTAGCTAAAACTATTGAGGTAACCGGCTGGGTTATTGTGATATTGTGAATAGTGTTGTGTATTATAACTGTAAGTAAGCAACTTTACCCTAACACCCAGTGAATAGATCTTTAACTCCCCGGAAGGGGAGGTTACTCATATCAAGTTGAGTGACACTTTGGGAGACAACTTAGTTTCTCAGTCATCTAAACAAAATGCTAGAAGTCTACTTCGTTACATGCATTCTGATTCAGGGCCTTACTTTGAAACGGTTAAAAATGAATCAAATACCATTGGTAATATGCACCCAATGAAAATTGGGAAATGGTTGTTAAAAGAGAGCTATGATGTCAGATATTTAAATAAAGTGAACTCTACACAAATCGACGTTCACTTTTACAGTTTTCACGCTGCTAACAATTCCCTCAACTCAAAATTTGATGAACTGCATGATACCAAATCTATTATTCCATATAATTTATTCACGGCAGGGATTATCAAGGGAGTTGAATCATATCTTTCCCCTGAGGAAATCTAAGCAGTCCTCATAGTGCCCGAGGGGTATCAAGTCATGAACGTTTACCGCTTCAAACGGAAAATCACAAATGAACTAGGTCAAATAAAGTATGTACGAACCCAGAGAGTGAAGATCACTTTCCGCAGTCAGACACTACCTCAGAAAGTGAAACTGTATCACCAACTATGTCCTGTTGTACCATATAAGGAACGTCTGTGTCTTAACTGTGGCCGCTTTAATCATAGAACTAAATTCTGTAAATCTACCATAAAGTGTCTTAATTGTGGGGAGGATCATTCGATGGAAAAATGTCAGGCTCAAGAGATGAAATGTCTTAATTGCAAGGGCGCCCACAAAATTACTGAAAAACCCTATGCCCAGCTTAAATGCTAGAAATGCAGATCAATGATCGATTACAATCCCTACCGGTATCTCTTTTCGAGGCCCGACAAATAGCATCAGGACGTTCTACCTATGCACAGATGTTAAATAAACTGGTGCCTGCCCCTTTCGAACCATTCCGTCAATTTCCTCTCCTTGAAGAAAAACTATCAAATGGCCCTTCAATTGTTAAGAACAGAAATCACTCAGCTCATTTTCGGGTCTCAGCAACTCCAAGACGTCTACACCTAAACGCAAGGTTCAGGATCGACTTCCAGCCTCATACGACATAGCCCACAAGAGGCTTTTACTCTACCCTACAGGCAGGGTTCCGGACGCATCCTCCGTCCTCTCTCAGAGGACATCCTCCAGTGACTATTTTAAATTCCCCTCTGGGGATAGGTCTAAGCCATAGCCTCTTCAGCGAGCACCTAACATACCTTCGTCTTCAGCATCCAAGCTTCCTCCACCAAAATTCATCCTACTCACGGCAATAAATAACATGTTAAGTGAGGCCCCTGAAACATTGAAAGGGGATTTGGAAAGACTCAAATCTCAGATCAAAGATTTGATTTCATAAACTGTCAATATCGATATAACCTGAAAAATTGCTACATCTCACTATGAACAATACACACAATATACATCTTCTATACTGGAACGCCCGCAGTATTTGAAATAAAAAGAATGAATTATTACAATTGCTACGCACCCATTTATCATTTTCTTATAATGACAGAAACCCATCTTGACGGCAAAGTTCATTTTTCTCTACCTGGGTAAAAGTCACTGCATCAAAACCGCAACAAGGAAGAAGGAGGAGTGTCGATCTTTATTCACCACGACCTCAAGATTAATCACTTTGATAATACTTCTGTACCTTTTCCACATCTTGAACTGGTCCACATCACTTTTCAAGAAATAGTGTTATTTGGTGTCTACAATTCCAGCCGCAACCATATTTCAGCTCAAGATTGGAACTCCATTATTCCACCCCCGCTTGACAAACAGATTCTGATATGTGGTGATTTTAACATCCCAACATCCATAAAACAGCAGACTGGCGACGTCTTTCACACCCTTTCATCACTCATTGCCTCACAAATAATTGGACAATTCTAAATACCCAGATGTCCACCCGCTTAGGAAACTTTAATCAACGAGATTCCACACCGGACCTCATAGTTGCTTCCGAAGGTTTCAGTATTCTCATACGGATTGAGCGCATAGATGACACATGTAATAGTGATCACTTTCCGCTCCACATTCACATCAATCACTCCTCTGCCATACTAAATACCCTTCTCCCACCGTACAGAACTGGCAAGATCAACCCTGATACTCTATCCTTATATATCTCCGATCTACTAGACACATCTGTCCCGTCCACATTATCATATCAAGGTCTGGCATTTATATTTACCAATTACCTTGATCAGTATCATCCGTATACTATTCACCCGAATCTTCGCAGCAGACACCCCCCATGGTGGAATAAGGATTGCGCAGTAACGATTGCTCTCCGGAGGGCATCTCTTTGGACGTACCGAAACCAGTCCACATTCCAGAACTATATGGCATATAAACAGCAGGAGGCAAGAACAAAAAAGAACCTCAACAAAGCCAAAAGAACATCCTAGAAGATATATTGCACATCAATTAACCAAAACACCACCTCATCCCAAATATGGAGAAAACTGGCCTGTGAGCCGAGAATTCGTCTCACGGCTTTTCTTGCTCCTCTCCACCTTAAAACTTTAATACAAATATATATGTAATATAGAACGTAAAGATGGCGTTTGTGCTGGTTGACTTGTAAGTGGCGCCACCAAGGGCAGATTACAACGATGATAAGAAACACTGTCGCTATGAGTCACAAGCTCTTCATAACTTGGTGGGTTTCACAGGGCCTAAGGAAACTGCAAGGACTGGCGGAAAGAATATGAAACTGGGTATATCAGTTCACTGGTAAGTCGTGCAGTTACATAGTTGAGGAACTTCAGATGTGTTTTGAGTGCAAGCAAAAGGAGAATGGAGAATTTTACCGTGAAGGAAGCCGAGGAGAAACTAAAATGTGGAGAGTTTGAATTATCAATGAACAAAGGTACTAATCCGGCATGGGAAAAATTTCCAAACATTTTCGAGAAAACATCATAAAATCAATAATAACAATAACAAAAATCCCTTTAGGCAAGCCTACAGGCTGAGATAGATTTCGAAGTGCTTATGGTTTAATTTACTGTCGCTGCGTAGCACTCTTCTTCTTTAGCCTTGGCATGACAAACCCGCAATAATAACTGCAAAAAAAGAGGAAAGAGAACTTTTTTAAACATTCAAATCTCGCCTTATATGAGAACTATCAAGAAACTAGTTATTGATTTGTAGAGTACTCATCAAGAGCTTTTCAACACAAGACGTAATTTCCCCAAGCTTTTACCCCACAAGACGTAGTTTCAAAAATTTCGAATTTCCATCCCCCCACCCCACTCGTACCCTCAAAACCCCCGAATCGTTGGTGTCACTGTGAACTCCGTAAGGAATACTCTTATTTATTCAAACAAAGTTTTCCTCTATAGGCTACTTCATAGGGGCCGAGATGTAAATGTTTTAAAATTTCAACCCCCTCCCCCGACCACCCTCTTGCGCCAATTTTGCTCATCAACGAACTTGTCCGAACTATTGGGCCTAGAAATAACATAATACAATTTGGTTCAAATATCTTCAAAATTACGGCCGCTAGCGTGAAAAGATGTATATATATATATATATATATATGTATATATATATATATATATATATATATATATATATACATATATATCACAATGTTTTAACAGGCGGTGGTTTCGTACGTAGGGAGGCATGAAACGTAAAGATATGAAAGAATTTTTCGAAATTCATGACATGGTATCGATTGCAATAGGTAGATTTTTCTTCGAATCTACCTAATAATAAAAATAATAAATGTGTTAAGACGCTTAAACGATTTTTAATACTTTATCCACCTTTTATTTATCTGCATCATGAATTTCTTCTACCAGCATGTAGAAAAGCAAGAAAGTATTACCTACACTTTGCAACTACAGTTGTTTAGCTGATAGGAATATCGCAAGCTTATTCTGGCTTGCGTAAGTTGGGTTTAACCTGCCCACGCAAGCCTAAAGAAATCTGTCTGCTTGCCTGGCGTTCAAGCGGGTATGGGCAAGCTAAAATCGAGATTTGTACACCTCTAACTCTACCTACCAGACGTTGCAAGAGATCATGAAGACCTACATCAAGGAACCAGCCATCATGAAAGCAGCAAGCATAAGGTTGGTTTTCCTAGTCTGGAGACTAAAAACGAAGCGTAAACTGACAGAGTAGGCATTTTAATATTTTTTTTGTTCGCGCATGAGTTCATGTAGGACTACGTAAAGTACTTAGAGGCGTTTTTGTTTTTTCCTTTGACTCCATATTGCTTTCATCCTTTGGCTGTCAGCTTCCTTCCCCTCGTTTGTCCATGTTGTTCCAGTTTTTTCCTTCGGTCTGTCCTCTGGTCAACTTACCATTTATGCACCTTGATTCTAGAGCTATCTCTTTTCAAAATATCTTCTGGTGTAATTTCTGCCAGTTTTAAATCTTTTTTTACTTCACCAATCCATTTCATGGTATCTACTTTTACTTTACTTCTACTTTCATTGGATTCCAATATTTGTTTTGTGAGCCTATTTGTTTTAATTCGTTTAATATGTCCATAAAATTTTAACCTTCGCTTTCTAATATCACTATGAATGTCTGTATATGTTTTTATTTCCTTTTTACTCCTAAGTCTGTATTCTTCACCTACGCTTCGTGGACCTAAAAGTTTTCTTATAATTTTCCACTCTTTTTTTTTATTATATTTTCTACATCTGTTTTTCTGTTCAAAATTAGAGTTTCGGCTCCATAAAGGCACTCGGGTTTAATTACAGTGTTATAGTATCTGAATTTTGTATATTTAGTTGTAGTAGTAGTAAATAATTTACTTTGCCTGGCAGAGTTAAGGCCATAAGGCCTTCTCTTCCACTCAACCAGGTTAAAAATATATACAATGTAGATTTACATTAAAAAACAAAGTAATGGATAAGTGACTAATACTAATACTAAGATTAAGGCTAATCATAATTATTAATTAATTAATTAAGTAACAAGTATAAGTTTCATAAAAAGCAGGTTTCATCAAAACTAAAATTTAAAAAATATGTATTATATCCAAAGGAAGGAAAATGTCAAATTAAATTATAATGATACTTTAAGTTTGTCCAATAAAGTTGTAGGCAGTTATAAGAGGATTAAGTAATGCTATGTACAAAGAGATGGAGGGACTACAAAGAGCTAGTTCTGTTCAGTGGGCAATAATTGTTTAATAAGCGCAGATTTGAAAGAGTTTAAGCTCCGACTACCCCTGATATCTTGTGACAAGGAATTCCAAGAACGGACTGTGGCTATGGTGAATGAATGAGAGTATGAGGTTGTGTGATGCCTAGGAATTGATAACAGAGAGTTGTGCTGCGAACTTGTACCACGATTATGGTAGGAGGACAGAAATGTAAATCGGGAAGCCAAGTAAAGAGTGTGGAAAACTTAAGAATTTGGAATAATAAGCACAGGGAGTGTATTAAACGTCTATTATGCAACCGGAGCGAAGACAGTTGTTTGAAATATTTTGAGATGTGATCGTGGAAACGGATGTTAAAAATAAAGCGAATACAAACTTGTGAACACGTTGAAGTTTCTGTGACAATTCAACACTCAGATTTGCATACAAGATGTCGCAGTAGTCGAAATAAGGCATCACTAGGGTCTGTATTAGGGTTTGTTTTATTCTAGTATGAAGGAAGCTTTTCAGTCGTTTTAGAACATGCATGATAGAGAAAGCCTCTTTACATATATACTTGACTTGAGAATTCCAATTCATGTTTGAGTCGAGATAGATTTTTTACTGTTTCTGTGTACGGGATAGTAGCGTTGATCAAGGATACTGGTAGCAATGTAGCCTTGTTGATGGATGATACGAGTCTTTGCTGTCCTAATACAATGACTTGGGTTTTGCTTGGGTTAAGTTGTAAGCCATATTTGTGTGCCCAGTTACCGATTGATTGTAGATCTTAGTTAAGGGATGTTATGGAGTCATTAATTGCATATTTAGACATGCACTTCTTATTATAGATGTTTTGTGTAAGCCGATATGCTGTCTCCATTTTTTGGCATCTACTTTTGTTTGCTTTAGTTTCAATTCCACTTTCTTGAATTATTTCACCAAGGTATTTAAACTGTGAAACTCGTTTAATTTTTCCGTATTTGGATTCCATGTATTTTGATGCTGGTTTATTGCACGATGTATATTAAGTTTTTTCGAAAGATATCTGCAGACCAACTTTCCCTGCAATTTCATATAATAATTCAATCAGTTTTTGAGCTGTTACGATGTCACGGGTTAAAATTGCTAAATCATCTGCAAATGCTAGGCAGTCTATCTGTAATTTTCCTTTGCCTAATAGAAATGGTTGATTAATTTTGCAATTGCTTTCTGTTTACGCCATTCTTGTATTACTTTCTCAAGAACACAATTAAAAAGTAATGGAGAGAGCCCATCTCCTTGTCTTACCCTGATTTAACTTCGAAGGGTTCAGAAATTTCCCCCATGAACTTAATTTTCGCTTTTGTATCCTTTAATGTCTGTCTAATCAGTGGAAGCGTTTTACGATCTAAACCTTGTTCTTCCAATATTTCAAATAAAGATTCACGGTCAACCGAGTCATAAGCTTTTTTAAAGTCAACAAAAGTACACACGAGATAGTTGCCACAAATTCTTTGGTGTCTAAGGATTAGTTTAAGGTTCAGGATTTGTTCCGGACATGATCTACCTGGTCTAAAACCTGCTTGATATTCCCCAATATTCCGTTCTAGTTGCCGTTGTGCTCTGTCAAGCAGACACTGAGATAGAATTTTGTATGGGACTGATAATAATGAAATTCCCCTATAATTGTTAAAATCTGTTCTGTCCCCCTTTTTATGTAAAGGGTGAATTAATGCTGTCCTCCAATCCTCTGGAATTTGTTCTGTTTGCCAGATTTCTTCTTGTGGTAAGTTCCTTAATGGTATTTGTTCCCGCCGCTTTAAGGAGTTCTGCTACAATTCCATCTTCACCTTATTGTTTTTAAGTCTTATCGTTTTTAAGTCTTTTAATCTGGTTAACAATTTCTTTTTCATCCGGTGGTAATGAGTCTGGATTTGATTGTTCAGGTTCTTGTGGAGGAAATCTGTTTGTTGGCATTGGGCAGTTAAGAAGATTCTCAAAATATTTAGCAAGTTCTTTGCAATTTTCTTAGTTGTTTAGTGCCAATTGACCATCCTCTCTTTTAAAACAGAGACCCTGCGGTTGGTATCCAGTGACGTTGGTCTTAAAGGTTTTGTGGAAATTCCGTGTGTTGTTTGTTTGGAAGTCTTTCTCGATTTCAGATAATTGGTCTTTTTCATACTTCCTCTTTGTATGTCTGATTAACTTGGCTGCCTCTTTCCTGTTCAGTAAGAATGAATTATCACGGTTCTTTTCTGTTTTATTACTATTCCAGTTGATATAAGCTTGATGTCTTGATTTGATTGCTTTTTCACACTCCTCATTCCACCACGGATGCTTTATCTTTTTCTGAAGAGGGATTAACATTTGCGCTGTTTCAATTACATTGCTTTGGAATTGTTGCCAATTTTGTGCTTGCTTCTTTTCTATTTCTTCAATGAATGTTAGCTGAATGTTACTAGTATCAAATTTCAGACTTGATGACTTTTTTTTGGTAAATCACCTTGGTTTTAGTTTCAATTTAATTCTTGTCAGATAATGATCTGAATCAATATTTGCACCTCTTCTAACTTGAACATTCATAATTTCTCTGTGGTTGGAGTAAGAAATTGCCACATGATCGATTTGATAATCACCAAGAAGTGAATTTGGTGAACGCCATGTCATTTGTTTTGATGGTTTCTTTTTAAAATGTGTAGACATGATTTTGAGGTTGATTAGTCTGCAAAATTCAACTAGTCGTTGTCCGTTTCGGTTAGTCTATTAATAATATTTTAGCAATATTACGGAATTTTGAGATTCCATGCTTATTTGTTAAGCCACGAAAATTCAGCCATATATGTTACGACGTTAAGGATATAATAATACCCCAAGCTTCACTCTAGCCATCCGTCCATATCAATTGAATATTATTGAAGTATCTGACCATATCATTCAACGTGCGACAGCACTATGTATTTGTTAGGGCTAATACTACACTTAATAAACGTACGTACTGTAATAAGTTGATCAGAGATTCCGTTTGACAAAACCATCAGTAATACTACAGCTTGGAATGATTTATCAAGAGATTCGCCATAAAACGGATAGGTAAGTTTCAGTTCACACTATTATACCTTGGTTTTTCATACTTTACAAATTGTTTTCGAACTTCATTCCTTTACGTAACTGAAGTAAAATAGGCTTACTCTTTTTCAGAAATAATGCTGTGACACCAATGAATCAGCTACCCTACGCTTTTATGGTCTTGGAAGCATGTTGATGGCACTTGGTGATTTCATAGGTGTTAGCACAACAACAGCGTCAGAAATAGTGAACATTGTAAACATGGCAATTGCAAGGTTGGCTAAAACTTGTATAATGCTTCCAGAAACCGAAGAAGATAAGGAAGATTCAAATTGAACTTTATTAGGATATCGAAATTTCCTAAAGTTTTGGGAGCTCTAGATTGCACACATATAAAATTCAGTCACCTGGAGGTGAAAATGCCGACATTTTTAGAAACAGAATGGGATATTTTTCAATAAATGTGCAAGTTCTGGTCAGTGCAGAGATACTAATAAGAAATAATGTTGCACGGTGACCAGGGACCTCGCTTGACAGTACTATTTTTATGAACAGTAGGTTAAGAGCACGTTTAGAAAGAGGGGACTACAATAATTCGTGGATTTTAGGAGACAGTGCCTATCCCTTGAAAAGCTATCTAACACCCCTTGATATGCCCACAAACAATGCTGAGAGACTGTATAATGAATCGGATATTAGAATCAGGAACATTATTGAAAGATGCTTCGGTATATGGAAGAGAAGATTCCCCGTGTTATCATTAGGTGTCAGAGTAAAATTGCAAACAACCATGGCAATTACTGTTGCTTGTGTAATATTGCACAGTATTGTTCAGAAATAAGGAGAAGAGGAATCCCCTTCAGAAACAAATATTACCTTAGAAACCGACAACATTCACGTGCCAGCCATTGTAGATGACAATCCGCAAACTACGGTGAGAAATACACTCATTGAAGAATATTTCGCTCTGCTGTAATATAAAAATAACAGTGATACAAAAATGACAGTACCTATTAGTAAAAATTTTAT
This sequence comes from Ectobius pallidus, assembly GCA_964059195.1. Classification (NCBI taxonomy): domain Eukaryota; kingdom Metazoa; phylum Arthropoda; class Insecta; order Blattodea; family Ectobiidae; genus Ectobius; species Ectobius pallidus. The sequence goes on along the minus strand of CAXKWD010000007.1, from coordinate 57,654,971 downwards.
TGTTCTATGAATAAATTTTGTTGCAATTTTTCTTTATGCTGTTTCAATTTGATTTTTAAATTAAGAAATTCCATTTTATTCTCATGTTCCTCCCGCTCCCATTCATGGCTCCCTTTAGCCCGGTTTTCTTCCTCAAAGTAGAACATTTTCCTGGGGTCTTCTCCGTGCAGATGAGGTGTCCTTTTCTTTCTCTTTACATTGAAAATTAATGTAGGGTTTTAACGGGTTTTATTACAGCTGGTGAACAGGAGAAACAATTCCAATTGAAAATGTTAAATTATATTTATCTGTACCTCCCTGCAAGAACCCATTAATCTCACGACCACATTTATTGAAACCTTGGCTTAAGATTTAATGTTCTGTTGCAAAATTCTATAGCCCTACCATCTCAGGAGTTTTTAATTTCAGAGTTACGAGGTTCATACATGGAGTCACAGATTTGTAAATACAATGGTTTTGTAGTGGCTTTTCCAATATGTGTAAGCAGTTACAGAAAATGTAAATATAAATATTAATATCTGAAATATACGTATTAGACTGTAGGCTACTGTATACCCCCATCCCCCCCGTGGGAATTTCCGACTCATATATTTTTTTGTAGGTATTGCCATCTAGTTTAAGTCTTTAGTTGTTTGACCCTTATCAATTACAGCATTTAACCAGAAACCCCGGAAAGCTAAGAAAATACGGAAAAAATGAGTTTGTTTTAATTTTTCTTTGTTCTTTGCTCCTAATAAGCCAGGGAATTTCTGACTCACATATTTTTGTTGGTATTGCCATCTAGTTTAAGGTTTCAGTTATTTGCCTCTTACCAATTAAAACATATCCCCGGAAAACCACGTATATACGGAGAAAATGACATTATTTTATTTTTTAAATCTTTGTTTTTTGCTTCTAATAACACAAGTCAACAAAATTTAAAAAGTTTTTTGTATCCGAAATAAAATGTATCAAATCTTATGTAATTTGGCCTCCTAAATTCGAAAATGGCAGTAAATTTTTTTTTATTAGTTCTCGTTTAGAAGATATCGGCTATATAGCCTTCATTGTTGTTCGTGCAAGAAAATATACGTAGTTTTTAATTACATACCTCATAAACGTGGACTTTAGCCTTCTCTAGTGTACTTTATCTTAGGAGCATCTCTTACTACAGACAGCAATTATAGACGTGTTCCATTTCCCCTGATAACATCGTTCTAGAGTAGCGATGTCTTGATGGAAATGTTCACCATGCTTGTCGCTTACTGCTCCAAGATTGTCAGAGAAGAAGACCAGGTGAGAGTGAAGGAAATGCATCTTGAGAGACATGCTGTACCCCATTCTATTATAAGCCATCAACATATTGTCCACTAATGTTCTGTAATTAGACGCCCTTTTGTTGCCAAGGAAATTAAGTACAACTCTAGTGAACGCTACCCATGCAGTTTTCTCCTTGCCTGTTAGAAGTCCATGAAAATGTTCATCAGCCATTAGTTTTCTTGTTTTGGGGACCTATGAACATTCCCTCTCCGATTTTAGATTCACTTAATCGTGGAAATTTATGAAAGAGATACTAAAATGCTTCTCCATTTTGATTCATACCATTTACAAAGTTTTTCATTAGTCCCAACTTAATGTGCAATGCAGGTAATATTATTTCAGTCTTGTCAGCCAGTGGTCTGTAAACAATGTTTTTAATACCTGGCTCTTGCTTTGTTGCATAGTGTTTGTCCTTCGCACGACTATCCCATTCACATAAAAAGCAACAATATTTCGTATAACCCTGTTTCCATTGGTATAGCAAAATTCATATATCGCCCGTTTCCATTTAGCCACTCGCGTAGGTTTGTGGAACAAGTACGACAACAAATATGGGGTGCAAGCGATTTGTCCTGATCACCAACCTTGCAACCAAAGTAGAGATGATAGGCCTTATTAACAATAGGAGTTAACCGTACCTTTTGCGATTTAAAAGTCACTTCTCCACAGATAAAACAAAAGTTATTTGGATTGTTAACACACTTAAGCGGCATTCTGTGCCTTTCATGCCAATTCTATTACAGAAAGGATAATATAAATGCATATATGTTATTTTATAATTATAATTATAATCACTCACAATAACAATTAAATCACTCCCTATTTTAACTATTTCAAAGTACACTGATAGACAGTTTTCTCACTCACAAAGCAAGAACTGAACTGAATTTATAAAGGAATATCAGTTTGAGGGTTTGACTTATAAGCTAGAGCCATAAATTCACCCTTAAATTTCCGGTACAGTCTGTTTCAAACAAAGTTAACTCGGCTAAAATCCTGTTTTTAGTAAAACAACCTGACCAGTGTATTGTAGAAATGAGAACTAACAGACAAAAATGGATGTCATTTTCGTGTTTAGCGACCCCAAATTAGTAATGTGTGGTTAATTTTATCTCGAATACATTTTGGCTGTTGACTTGTGTAATCAAAGGGAATTTCTGACTCATATGTTTTTTTGTTGGTATTACAGAAAATCTCCAGAATACTCCAAAAACCACAAAAACCCGGAGAGATGACTGTGTTTTAATATTTTTTATCTTAGTTCTTTGCTCCTAGTAATCAAAGGGAATTGATGACTCATATGGTTTTGTTGTTGTCATCTAGATTTCAGATTTAGGTTTCAATTGTTTGCCCCTTATCAATTACAGCATATCCCCATAAAGCTCGGAAAACCACGGAAATCCGGAGAAAATGACTTTGTTTTAATTTGTTTAATATTAGTCCTTTGCTCCTAGTATTCAAAGGGAATTGGTAACTCGTAAGGTTTTGTATTGGTATTGCCATCTAGATTAAGGTTTCAGTTGTTTGGCCATTATCAATTACAGCATATCCCCAGAAAACTCAGAAAACCACGACAATCCGCAGAAAATGAATTCGTTTTAATTTTTTTTTAAATCCTTGGTCTTTCATCCTAATATTCCCAGGGAATTTCCGAATTACATATTTTTTGTTGGCATTGTCATCTAGATTAAGGTTTCAGTTGTTTGCCCGTTATCAATTACAGCATATCCGCGGAAAACCACGGACATTCACAGAATTTCTAGAACTCGGAACTTGTGATCTACAGTCACTGAAACCGTTATTGCGAAATAATTCTTCTGCTTCAGGTGTGTCCTTTGCGGGTACAAAAGAGTGAGTATCTGGACTACGAGATATCTGCCATAATTGTGATGGTCACATGCAAACAAAAGGGGAATCATATCTTCTAAACATGCCAAGTGTAAGTTAAAGTTGTTTTCCTTAGTTGCTCGCTGAAATCTCAAAATCAATGACACTTTGTCCATATTACCAATCCAAAATTGTGCTGTTTTACCCAATGTCCCTTCTCTAACTTCAGTCAAGAAAGTTTGGTAGGGACTGTGGAAGGTTTGGCAAGATAAATTATCATTCACAATGTCAAATTAGAATATGAAGGGTGTTCTGCCAGGGTTTCAATCGCTTTCATACCTTCAGCATCAGGATTTTTTCCAGTATTCTTTGTCATGCTGTAATAGGTAAGGGGAAAACAACTGAAACCTTAAACTATATGGCAATAGCAACAAAAATTATGTGATTCAGAAATTCCCTGGGAATATTAGTATCAAAGAGCAAAGATATTTAGAAAATTAAAACAAACTAACTTTCTCCGGATTTTCGTGGTTTTCGGAGTTTTCCAGAGATATGATGTAATTGATAAGGGGAAAACAACTGACCCCTTAATCTAGATGGCAATACCAGCACAAAAGGATATGAGCCACAAATTCTCTTTGAATATTAGGAGCAAAGAATTATGATTTTGAAAAATTAAAACAAAGTAATTTTTCCGGATTTCCGTGTTTTTTAGGGTTTACGTGGATATGCTGTATTGATAACGGGCAAACAACTGAAACCTTAAACTAGATGGCAATACCAACAAAAAAAACACATGAGTCAGAAATTCCCTGGGAATATTAGGAGCAAAGAACAAAGATTTTAAAGAAATTTTTAAAAAGTCAATTTCTCCGGATTCCCGTAGTTTTCGGAGTTGTTTTGGAGATATGCAATAATTCATAAGGGGCAAACAACTGAAACCTTAATCTGGATGGCAATACCAACAAAAAACATACGAATTAGACATTTCTGGGCGTATTAGGAGCAAAGAACAAAGATTTAAAAAATAAAACATAGTCATTTTCTCCGTATATATGTGGTTTTTCGGGGATATTCTGTAATTGGTAAGGGGGCAAACAACTGAAATCTTAAATCTAGATGGCAATACCAAAAAATGACGTATGAGTCAGAAATTCCCTTTGAATATTAGGAGCAAAGAACAAAGATTTAAAAAATAAAACAAAGTCACTCTCTCCGTATATACGTGGTTTTCCGGGTTTTCCGGGGATTTGTTGTAATTTGTAAGGGACAAACAATTGAAACCTTAAACTAGATGTCAATACCAACAAAAATGTGTGAGTCAGAAATTCCCTGGGAATATTAGGAGCAAAGAACAATGAAAAATTGAAAGAAATTAATTTTCTCCGGATTTCCGTGGTTTTCCGGGTAAATGCTGTAATTGGAAGGAGCAAACAACTAAAAACTTAAACTAGATGGCAATACCAACAAAAAAATATATGTGTCGGAAATTCCCACGGGGGGGGGGGAGGGTTTCATATTGGTGGCCCATGGCCTATATATTTATATTTTGTATTTCATATTTTGTTATATCAGAACAATTAGTTAGTTTAGGTAAATTCCGCCTATATACCACTAATATTAAAAACAAAAAGCTGAAGTTTATATGAGAAGAAAAAGATAAAAAACTAAAATATGCTGTAAATTTAGCTTTTATTGTGTATTAAAAATTAATTCATTACTTTATAAGATAGGATATTAAAACGACATTGAGCTCAATGTATTGGCAAAATAAAATGTTTACAATAATCAGTAATAAAATTATAAAATTGACCTTGTCACTTATTATTTAAAATATAGCATAGATTAAAACATATGTAAATTTGAGCTGAGGCATTCACATATTGTCAATTGTTAAAATATCGTGCAATGTTTATGTGTGTCACAAAAATTGTATAGATGAGATGCACTTAGCTCCTTCTTCTTGTATTTAGTGCGGCTGTTTACTATTATGAAAGTCAATTATAATATTGTCAATATTAAGAGTAATTATTAATTTATGTGGTTCCTCTTCTTGGATCGACTAGCAGATCTTGAATAGTATGTGGTGAATTATCTCTTATACTCTTCAGCTTTCTTAGTTTTCATTAGGTAGTGATGCATTTCGACGTCATAGCGTCAACATCCACATGCCTAAAATAAATATTTAGAATGAAAAGAAACTCATGTAAAATTAATTGTAGGATAAAAATCTTTAATAATATACGGTAATTAAATAAATTGTTTTAAATATGAATCTATAGTGACGAAATTGGTTGTATGCTGGACAGTGAAAGTTTAGTGTGTAAGTTATTTAATAAGAGAATAAAATATAGTAGATAGTTGGTAATTGAATTTATATATAAGGGTAAGCTATTAATTACAACTATATTTAAGGTTTAAATTAACATAGAAGATTATCTATTGAGTTCTTATTAATAATGTAAAGTAACTTACCGTTGGTCTAGCGAGATAACTTTCTGTGGTGAGTACTTGAATGCTACTAAATATTATGAGTGATCACGCTTATCTTGTTAGGTTAAAGTCTGTTTCAAAAAGTGTATTATGGTCTATTGTGTTCTCATTTATGATGTTATTCTTATGCTTATAGATTTCTAATTGTTCTAGAGTATTGAGTTTGGGGCTTTTGTTGTGTTTATGTAGAATTTGTAAAGACTTTTCTATAGTAGTAGGGGTATGTAGGTTGTCTAGCAGATGTTTTGCGTATGTGGACTTATTTCTGTTAAATCTAAAATCAGAAATATGTTCTTTATATCTTGTTTTGAAAGACCTTCCAGTCTGGCCGATATATACTTTATTGCAGTCTTGACAGCTTAGTTTATATCACTATATATCTGTGGTTTATATACGCCACAGCTTTCATATTGATTGTTATTATTATAATTATTTATCTTATACGGAATTTTAAATTTTAAATTATTATTAGTTTTAAAGGCAATGTTTAAGTTGTTCTTCTTTAATTCTTTTGTGATTTTATAAACCTTGTTACTAGTGAAATTGAAAGTTGTGAATTGGCTATGATCATTAGTATTGATTTCTTGAGTTGGTTGGAGTGTGGTTACCGGATTATTTTGTTTGTTGATAACATTCTTATTCTTTTTGATTAATTTATAAACTAAATTGTCTTGGTATCCATTATTACGGGCTATTTGTAAAATAGTTTGTAATTCATCTTGTAATTCTAGTGTGACAAGGGGACTTTTAGTAACCTATAAACCATACTATTAATAGCAGCTATTTTTTGGTTATTAGGGTGATTGGATTTTTGTTGAATTATATTGTCAGTGTAGGTGGCCTTTCTGTAAATGTTGAATTGAATTTTATTGTATTTCTTGGTTAGGTTTAAATCTAGGTAATTAATATAATTATAGCTTGTTTCTACTGTGAATTGTAATTTATTATGTAGTTTGTTGAAATCTAGTACTATGTCATTAATTTTGTGTTTATTGCAAATAATGAAAATTTCATCAACGTATCTTGTGTAAGCTTTTATATTGAATTTCGTAATAATGTTGCGTGAGAGGAACGAACGCATCCCCTACGCCACATCGGTGGACTCAACTGAATTTTAATAAATTATATAACATGAAACAAGCCAACGCTAAACTTCAATTAATGATTGAGACAGTCACGCCACGCAGGACCCCTTAAGTTACGCCACACACATAACATCTATGACCATTTATGACTAATTACACGCTAACTACAAATATCACGAATAAACTAATTACGCCATCAGCACGACGATAACAGGACCAACATGATACTATAAATCATTTATTTCATATTAAAATTAAAGTATAATTAATCAAAAGGATTAATAAAATTATCATCGGACAGACTGCAGACTTATATCAAAATGTTCACATAAATACACACTATAAAACTACGAACATAAAAATCATTTCACATTCATGACTTAGGACTTATTGAACAATAAGGTAAGACCGGATGCTTAATGGGCGGAGTCCCGACTTCATGGCGGTGCTAATATCTGTCACCAATGACATATGTATTTTAGGGGAATGAGAACATTTTAACCGAAATGTTTGCTAGGGACAAGCCTACGTAACAATTCAAGCCAGCGAATAATATTTCACGAAACAAGAAATTGACCAATGAAAAGGCAATCAGGGTAAAATTTTCCGTCTTAGGAAGCCAAGTGAAGGAATATGAACAGAGAGATGCACTCTGTCGACGATTGGAATTAGTAGAGAATAGACGTGCCCAGTGAATCGCTCCGCGCTATATAAAATAGAGTATAAAGTCTTCAAAAATAGTATAAAGAGTCAAAGTGGCGCGTTATCATTAATTATACAAGTCTGCTTATATTATTTTTGCCCAGCGTAAAACTGTAAACCGTCAGAAATAAATCACGTCGTAATAATAAAGTAGGCTCGCACGGAACACGTAAACTGCATATATACAGAATATTTTACAAGTCCGACAAGTGATATTATTAACATAGTAACTGTTCTTCATCTGTGCAACCAATCATTGTGTCAGTAGTAAAGCCTAAGAGAAATAAATAAGAGACAAGTTATAATAAATTACCAATATTCAGAGACTTGGTGTTACACATTTTATCCCGACATTATTTCCTGTAATTCGAGTTTTCCCACGGAGAGAGAGAATCACTACCGCTGAGCGACATTAGCTTTGGGCAATCCTTTACTGCTGTTGTAAGAGGAACTGATCGGTTAACTAAATTTATTTGCACTAGTGCAGGTTGGCGCCCATCCGATCGGTGAAGTTGCTTAGGCACCCTACTTGCAAGAGTGGGCTCGGTTAATTAGGTTACGACCGAAAGGCGATATAGAGTAAGACAGGACACTATGAAACCTTGATTAATTATAGAAGAGACCACAACTGAATTTTAATGAATTATATAGCATGAAACAGGCCAACGCTAAACTTCAATTAATAATATAAGCTTAGAATAAGAAAGGACAGTATGAACACTGATTCATAATGTACCATACAACCAGTCCCAATTTAATCTCAATTAATCATATGGTGGATTAATTACATGGAGTATGTGAGGCCATCAAAATATTTTTAATTATCATTTGCAAATACAACGGCTCCAATTTAACTTTAATTAATTATGTAAAATACGAAACACTTAACTCCTTGGATTTTGCGAAGATGTTTTACGTAGATTTTCTCCACAGCTAATTATTAGAATCCTAAAAACTCCTTCTTAGAGGCAAGTTTCATGCAAGTAACGGTTTGTGAATCACCTGTCCTTACTGAACACGCCATTCATAAAAAATACTTAGTCCTCAGTATATTAGCTTAAGAAACATACGACCTGTAATTCATCATTATAAAGCATTATATCATAATTACATCGAATATCCACAAATAGATAATTATGAGGGAATCATGGCACGGATATCACAGAGTAACTTGTAACGGCTAGGCAAAATTTGAGAAGAACAAGAGGTCAATGTCATGGCTTCACTGCAACACCGGTCGCGAGAAAGTTATTTTGCCTTCACAAAGAAATGCATACCTAATTAGGTTTTTAAGACTTAAGACTTAAGACGCACTCTACAGGCAGTTCAAGAAAGTATAAGCGAAAACAGGCTCAAACTTTAACTAGAAGATGGTAAGAACAAAGAAGCGTTTACTGGAACTTTACTCCGACCATAACATAAATTGCCAGTTAACATTCACTCCTACTTAACTGGACTTCATAAGAACGGGCCAGGTTGCTACAAGTTTCTGTAGCATTAAAAGAAAAGGGGCCACAGATCCAATCCATTTTTCTGTCTGTGGGTGAAAAATATTGACTTATGCGGGTCTTAAAAAAATTCACATGCAGGCCCATTTTAATTTTAAAGTCAGTAAAATCACAGATTTTTTTTTTAAGGAATTTAATTATTCAAATGGCTCACAGTTATTTCCGATTTCTTTTTCCTAAACAGTAATCTTTTTAGCACTGCATCAATCCATTGGTCAATCACGTACCCCGTATAGATTTACCACAGGTTGAGAACCCCTGGCCTAAGGCTACTAATTCACATTTCCTCATGATTGGAAAGTGACTGTGAACAAATAGTTTAGTTTAGTTTAGTTTTTTTATTCACCATATGAAATTTTACAATTACAATTTCTGGCTTCGTCATTACAAAATTACAATTTAAATACCCTGAAAAATATATATAAACTACTTTGCACACAAATATACAATTTATGATCTATATAATCAACTAAATAAACATGTAAACATATATATAGTACCCACTTAATCATTTAGTGAAATCAAAATCAAAATCAAAATAAGAACTAGTATAGGTACGAATTTATCAGGACACAGTAATAATTAAATTAAAATATATATGTGATAAGGACAAATAATCCAATTTGGAAATCATGCAGTACTCTTCATATTCTTTTATAGTGTAAAAAGATTTAGAGATTAAAAATTCTTTGAGTTTTTTCTTAAATCTTCCTGATGAATGTATTTCTTTGAGTTGGGGTGGTAACATGTTATAAAATTTAGAGCCAGAGAAAATGATGTTCTTCTTTGGAAATTCACCTCTGTAAGAGTTCAAGAATAGGTCAGTACCTCTTCTCGTATAATGATTATGAACATCTGCATTCCTAATTAAGTTAATATTTTTGTTAGTTTTTACAAATGTGATTAAGTAATGTAGGTAGATTCCAGTCAATGTTAATATTTTTAATTTAGGAAAGGTATGCCTGCAAGTTTGATTATGTTGTAATTTCCCAATAATTCGAACAGCTCTTTTTTGTAGTGAAAACAATTGGTTAAAGCTGACACTATTTATAACTCCCCATAGAGAGGCATTATATTCAAGGTGCGAATGAAATAACGAAAAGTAGACTACTATCAGTGTCTCTTGTGTTATAACCTGTGATAGTTGTACCATACTAAAAGTATGTGAACTACCAGATCCAAAAGAGAAAAAAATTAGCATCATTTACACTGATGTTATAACAACTGTGCAACTTAACATAACATCTTCAATGCTCCCTTTTCCATTAGGCATAAAAGGAGTTTACTACTTCTTCCAGTGATGCCGTCAAATAAAGCTGATGTAGATACTATCTGTGGACTTTGATTTACTTTAACATTCTGTGTGCGTTAATTTTAAAGCTTAATTTTGATACTGTCAAAGCTGTGGTAGGGCCTAAAACAATTTCAAAGAGGAATCTAAAACTGTTCCTTTGGTTCCAAAAGGGAGACCATATATGTCGAAATTTAGTTTGTAGAAATTTAGTAATTACAATAATCTGAACATTCATAACATAAACCACTTTTCAGTCTGAACAAATTTGGACAGAGCTGAATTATTATTTTCTAAGAAGGTGATTATAGCTTCGACGAAGTTTTGTAGAAAGACCATCGCGTCAGTAGTTTATTTTAGCTACAACTTACGTAAAGCTACGACCAATTAATGTGACCCTATAAAGTTTGGACCGAGCAAAAACCGAGGATCTCCCACGGTTTAAGCTCTCTAGCTCCATCCACTTCTAGTGATAACACTATGTTAGTGGCAGTTAGGTTAACAACATTGACAATAGTTTACCAGTGACGTTCCTAGATTAGTGATCCTTCCAACAATACCACTACTAAAGTATCGTCACTGCCATCAACCTATCACTAAAGGTGGATGAAGCTAACGAGCTTAAAGAGTCGTACCAGAAGATCCTAGGTTCAGTGATTTAGACATGCTGACATAGAAGCATCATAGCGAAAGTATTACCTTTTGTCTTTGCAGTCGTTTTTACACAGTATACAGAGTGGAAGGGATATATCTAAGCAAATTCAAAGTGGAAGTAGTTCACATTTCAATAAATTTAAAACCTTTTTTTATGTCTTGTGATTACGTTTATGGTTTTTGAGGTAACTAGGTTTTAATGGTTCCCAGAATTGTATCGGCGCACTGCCAATTATCTTGTAAAGAATTTTTCATGTTACGATGACCTACAACTGCTGCCCACACTATTTCACCCATTCCCCTAAGGTCTGTCAATCAGTGAACATCAACGCAATTAGTTGTAAGCAGACAAATCCTAACTTTCTCAGTTCCAAGAAACATTTGCCCTACTCTAGCTACAATATAATGGAGCTGGTCGTCGTGTGGACCCACAAATGAAGAATGACTTCCAATTGTGTAGTGATTAGTGACAGTAAATACTTCAAAACAAAAGTCGCAAAGAGAGGAAATTGCCGCATTAGTAGATCGCAAAGTGGCTACTCCAAAACCTGTACATAATCACTAATCAGTATAGATTTTGAGATTAGGAAACAGGGCTATTGTATTCTTTTGTAGAAAAACGATGGTATGGGAGGAAGTCGTCTTAATGTGGAATCCACATCATTATAAATAATTTGCCTTTTAAGGCATGAATTACCATTGTTTTATTATAGGTCACCCTAAGAGAGTTTACGAATTTATCTCATAAAACTCAAAACGTCGAGAGGGATATAATAAGCCTATTCTATGAATAATATATGTCATATTTTATAAAAATAATAATTACTTTCTTACTTGTGTTTTTTAAAAATAAAATCACCATTGTATCATGTCAGATCACGGCATACTAACAGACTGAATAATCGAATGTGTTGCTTGATACTAACCAATGTTACGAACAGTGGGAATGAGTAATAATTGACCTAATTAAAATAATATGCTAAAATGAGAACTAAACCAGCATGGCAATAACCTCAGTCACACGTGTAAAAACAATCTTATTCATTCATTGCCTTATTTCAAGGAAATTATGGTCTACATAGTAGTATTTGTATTTAATTTGCACGAAAGGTGCAAACTTCATTGAAACACTGCAAAGAGACAATTTATTCCTTGTTATTTTCGGTGCATACTTCCTTTCTTACTTACTCATTGGTAATATACAATTCGTAAACAAGCTAAAGGAATATTATATATTTTATGGAACCCGGAGGTTCGTTGCCACGCTTACATGAGCCCGCCATTCAACCCTATTCTGTGATAACTCCAAACATTTTTTGCCCTGAAATCTATTCTAATGTCCTCCCACCTATGTCCAGGTCTTCCAAGTAGTCTTTTCCCTTCGGGTCTCCCATTCAATATTTTTTAGATAGGCCTATTTCATCCTCCGTGATTTATTTACCCTTATTATATTCGGTGAAGAGTAAAAATTATGAAGCTCGTCATTGTGCAGTTTTCTCCATTTCCCATTTTCGTATCTCTTAGGCCCAAATACTTTCCTAATCACCCTGTTTTCCAACACTCTCAGATTATGTTCTTCCGGAAGAGTATTCGACCATGTCTTACTCCCATATAATACTACTGGCAGGATAATAATTACAATTATTATAATTATTGTCTTATAAATTTTTATTTTTAGATTTCTGGACAGAAGACGAGAAGATAGAAGCTTGTGAACTGAATAAAAATAAGAATTTCCAGATTTCAGTCGACAGTTAACTTCTTCTTCTTCTTCTTCTTCTTCTTTATTATTATTATTATTATTATTATTTATTTATTATTATTATTATTATTATTATTATTATTATTTGTATCTGCATGTCTGTCAGTGTATTTTCTCTGCAAGTGTGAGAAAATTAGAATAGTTTGGGTAATACTTATCGGGTCAAGCACGGTTAAAGTTAAGGGATTTTTTTTCTGAGAAGAGTACTTGGTTTGGTAAAAATGCTCACATAGACGAATCATACCGGAAGTAAATTATCGCCGCAGTGCACTGCAGTGACTTCATCTTTGCAGTAGTTTTGACGAAAAATTACAATACTGTTACCACAGTATACAGGGGTGGTAGGGAAATACCTACTCGGTTTCAAATGGATAGATGTTCACATCCTAATAAATATAAAACCTGTTTTGCGTTTTGTGATTACGTTTATGGTTTTTGAGATAACTAGGTGTTAAGATTCTGCAGAATTGCAACAGCGCACTTCCAATTAACTTTTATTGCGAATCAGTGACATCTGTCACGCGTATAAAAACAAAGATTAAACACTTCTTCTTCTTCTTTCTCTGAGTTTTACCTCTCCCTTTATAGGATTTACGCGACCCAAGCCGAAGATTAAACACTCTCGCTCCAAAGTTGCCTTATGTCACGAATTTCATGTCCACTTAAAGTCTAATTTACACATATAGGACCGGGCGACGACTGTGCACCGACTGTGCGCCTACCGTGTCATGACGTCAGCATTTACGCGTAAAGGATTGTGCTCCTACCGTGCTCCGACCAAGTCGTCTTCAGAAGTGCTGCTTTGCTATGAGTTATTGCATCCATTCCAGAACCCAGGACCTCTTAAAATATGCATACCGTTATTAACCCGTTTCTTGTTTTACTGCGTAAGTTTTTTCTGTATATTTGAGCATGCAATGTTAGACCATCTAGGCCTATTTAAACTATTTTGGTGCATGCTTGTTTATACAACTGCTGGCGGTAGCTTCACAGCTGTATTACTCCTGACCTACAAATCAGAGAGACAATCATCTCTGAAATAATAAACTGCAAAATCACATCACATTTCACCTCCTCCCCCTCCATCTATTTCCTTCTGCCAAGCATAGAATTTTCATTTTTGGGGACTCATGCACACTTTTTGTTGTTGTTGTTATTATTATTATTATTATTATTATTATTATTATTATTTTACCGCATATCACCTGTGTTTCTTTCAAACAATTTTAAGTTATTTAACTAAACTCAAGTCGATAATAATTCCTCTTAGTATGAACTCGTATAGACATTTTAAAAAACAAAAGAAAGGCAATTCCGAAAGACAAAGCCTCACATTCGGATATATATATATATCCGAATGTATATATAGAAGATGTTATTAATATTTCCAATAGTATTACTATTTAATTTGCACGAGAACTGCTAACTCTATTGAACACTGCAAAGAGAACATTTATTTCTCGTTATTTCCTTTGTTAGGGTGAAAAAATGGGACACCACGGACAGCTTACTTATCAAGTGTAGCTCGGTTAAGTTTACGGACAATTTCTTTTCTCGGAAAAGTACTCGACTTGGGACAAATATGGTTTTTAACGAAAGAACAAGCTGTAAAAATCTACGTACCGGTAGTTAAATTACTTCCACTCTGTATGTAAATTAAAATCATTATTCTAAAGCCTAAGACAATGAAACTAAAGTTCAGCATTACGTATAGTCCAATTTGTTTGTCCATAAACTTCCTATATGTTTTCCTATGTAAGAATACTGCAATTGATACTGTCACTAGGTACCCTTCACACACGTTCCCAGGAGTTGTGTGAGAGCGAAAGAAATTATTACGGTTTAATTTTAATTTTGTAATCGAAACGCCCCTAATCTTCTTGATTTAAAGAGAAATAGGCGGATAGGAGGATATTTTAAATCTCACAAAGCGAGTAGGCCTACACTATGAAAGCCTGTGTGAAATAAAAAAAAAATACTAACCTTATTTATTCGTTAAATACAGCAGCTCGACAAGTAACAATATTTTGTAGCCTATTGATAATTATCCCCTAACCCAGTATTTATAATAACTTGTGCGTGGCTGCGATGACTGAAAACTTTTCGAGTAAAGGGGAATCTTGTATTTTCCTGTGGAAATGTTGACAAAAAAAGAGCCTTTTTCCTTAATTTATAAGGACTTTCTGATGCGGTTAAACGATTGCTCTGTAATGGCACATTAGCTTTTCTGATCCATCACACATGAGAGGTTCTGTTATCGATGAGGCTAACGGAAGGAAATGTGGGTGACAGGGATGTATTTATCAAGTGAACCTAGGTAGGATAGGTCATTTCATTTTATCTTTATGAAGGGATGTCATGCGTGTAGTATAACGTTCATGTGCAAATTTACAGCGAAACCGTGGTTCTGTAGATTCTGAGCTTGAATTTAAAAGTAAGTTATTAAGAGTATGTAATATTGATTTCAATCATATTCGATGGAATAATTGCAGTATATATACTTAAATAATAAAAACCTGGAAAATACCGACAAATGAGAGATCTTCTCACAATAAAACAGGTAGTAGGAGTGTGTGTGAACAGGCAGGATGTCCCCCAATAAACTTTATCACCTCCTTCTATTCCAGACATCCTGTGCAAAGTTTCAGTAATAGTTATTCCTCAGGTTCGCGAGCGACCCCTGGTGATCCCGTAAGGGGATATTCTCAGCGTATTTGTTACCGGGGTGCGCCAGTCCCCTACCTACTTAAACCTAAGGACACATACACACACCCAGTCCTGAACTCGGGAAAGGAATTTTTCACTACTGAAAAATTCCCGACCCGGCCAGGAATCGAACCCGGGGCCTCCGGAGTGGAAGGCAGGCGCGCTACCGACTCACCCACGGAGGCGGACAGGTTTCGGTAAACAAGCTTGTAAATAAGACCTGACACTTTATTTTAGTTTAGAACATATGTTCAAAGAAGACTCCTGTTGAAAAATAGCAGAGGGGCCATAACTGATGTAATTTGAAAATATTGCCGAAGGTTAAGGATCTATTATCTAATAAAATGTGAAAGTTGCGTATATTGAACCTAAGCTGTACAGAGAACATAATACCCATCACCCCATTCATTTCTCAGCCAATAACAATATTCACAATTCCTTGGTAGGGGATACAATTAACCAATCAAAAACATTGAGGCAGAATGTAGGCGTATCCCTAAGGAATTGCGAATAGGCATATTGCGTTGTATGAAGAGTAGTACATTACATCACTTAACGTTAGGGAGAGAGGAAATCATTCGCTTCATGATGGCGCCTGGTTGCCGAAATAAGGCGATCGGATACGATTGTGGATGACAGCGTTTGCGGGTGTTTTCAAGTTCATTCATCAGTGCTATTGTGACTACAGTAACATTTAATTAAAAATAACAAAACACCATTTCACTTCTTCTACCCGTACCATAGGTAATAAAGGTTCGAAATCTAATACCTGTTTTGAATTTTCCTGAATCCAATAAAATTTTCAAGAACGTGTTTGTTTAAATGTGTAAACATCGTGTGTAAATAACACATTTAGATATCTGGGGATGTGACACGAAGATTGGTGACTTTTTCTTACTTTTATACGATATCCTTAAACTTTGGAGGGTAGTTATAAGCCAGCTATAGTTTGTACAAACCCAGGCTTTTAGTCTTACATCTCTGGGTGAGGCTAAAACAGACTTTAATTTTTCACTATTTTATCAAATACGACTCTAACGATTTTGTTTAAATTTTCTACACGATTTTCAAATAAGCTAAAGAGCGAGAATATTTATTTCAAACATTTTGCAATCCATCAATGGGACTTTACTGCACATGGCATGTAGACAAAGCCTGGAGAAAAAATGTAAGAAGTAAAGTTCGAGAGGCCAGGAAAAACAGGCAGAAGTGTATAATGCAAGAGATAATATGCTTCCGAGGTTGAAATGTGACCCTGACACGTTGGAATATTCCAGCTACGTTTAGGACAATTACCTCAATAACATGAAGTTCTGGGCTTACCTGTCATCGGCTGCACGCTGGACTGAATACGAACATGCACACAGAGCAAATGCATCACACGCTCAAGTACATCTATCGTACTTGCATGGTAAGCATGTGAAACGCTTAGATAAAGCAATATTCACGTTGATGTCTTTTGTTAAAGACAAGCTTTTTGATAGGCTGATTGTACTTATAAAAGGGAAGCTCAAAAGAAACTTAAGGATATACGTCGTAGACACAAATGAAGCCTAGAAATAAACAAAGACCTGATTATCAAGGAAGGCGATGTTTGGAAAATGCCCTCTTCGTCGAAAGTGGCCGAACTATATTCTGTACGTGAAAACTTAGTTCATTGTGCCTGCAGATTGATGCATACACAGACAATCCTGCACGTGTGTTGACTCCAGCATAAAGTGGAATATGTGTAAACACATACAAATGAGTATGTTAAACTGAACCGAGCCTGAAGAAAGGTCTACCAGCGAATTAATAATAGACGCTGAGAATACTTGTGCTGCCATTGAAAAATCAGAAATACTTGCCCAAGTTAGTAAACAAGAAGGCCCCAAGACTCCTGGGTCCTTATCGAAACAAAAATACTTAATTACTGCCGAGATACTAGAATTAATTAAAGGCATTTCCACACAAAAGCGACCCGGGCCGTGACCTGTCGGGAGAGGGAGTATCTTTGGATCACATACTTTTTTTGACCAGACAAGGACATGGAGGGCCTCCCCGAATGAGTGAACAGCCCAAAGCCGGGGCCACCTCCGAGACACACCATTCACACACTCACTCACTCCAAACAAGGCGAGGATGGGATGAAGATGATAATTACGGCCAGATATATGGGGACCACAAGGGCCTAAAGTTACCTATTTGTCTCACAGGTAAAGAAACCCCCTAGAATAAACCCACTTAGGTATCTTGTCCCGACCAGGAATCGAACCCGAGCCCGCTGCGTGAGAGGAGCGAACGCATCTCCTACGCCACAGCGTAGTGGAACTTGACATCCTAAAACAGCACAAGGCATCCTTAAAAGCAACATCAGCTGCTGTTCAAAATCAACAAATAGGCCTAGGCCATGGGTCGGCAACCTGCGGCTCGCGAGCCACATGCGGCTCTTTGGATGTGAAGCTGCGGCTCTTTAGTTCCATCCGCAAATATTATTTATTTTATAAAAAAAAATTAAAATCGTTCTGAATCGATTAACGAGGATTAGGCACCGATTCTATCTCTCAGCCACTTGTACTAGCTTCTCACCGCACCCCTCCCCCGTGACACGCGTCGTCACTGTCGTCAGTCCGTCGGAAGCTCTCGAATGACGCCGTCGTCGGATGTTTCTATGAAGGTTTTAATTCGCTTTCGACGCAAGGCAATTTGGCGTCTTCACCAGTGCTTTGGCTGTGACGTATAGTTTGTTGTTTCAAGTAAAAGAGTTAGAAGCGAATTATCTTCTCAAAGTTATGTATGTACATATATACATAAATGACACGGCACAAGTTGCCCTTTTTGTCAGGTATGTGTCTTCCCAAGGTCCGAAAGAAGAACTTCTAGGATTACTACCGCTCTCGGGACAAACTAGAGGGGACGATATAGCGAATGCCGTGCAAAAATGCCTTGAAGACAATATGATCGATTTAAATAAAATCGTTTCAATAGCCAGAAGTATGACAGGAAAAAATAAAGGGGCAACAACGATTCTTCAGAGCAAAATAAACCACGAAATTCTTACGTTTCACTGCATAATACACCAAGAAGCGCTTTGTGCCCAAACATTTCCGACCGAAATAGTTGAGGTCATGAATTTGGTAATCAAGATTGTTAACAGCACCTTGTCAAAAGCACTCTACCATCGTCGTTTAAGAATTCTTAAAGGAAATGGAGACTCAATATTCCGACCTCCTTCTTCACAATAAAGTGCGATGGCTTTCCAAAGGTAAGGTGTTGAAACGTTTTGCTTTGTGCTTGAATGAAATAAATACATTCCTAAATGAAAAAGGCATTAATCACCCTGAATTAGAGAACGACAAATGGTTGCAAAATTTTACTTTATGGTTTATATCACAGCGAAATTAAATGAGCTGAATCTAAAACTGCAAGGAAAGGGAAACCCAGCCTATGTTTTGGTAGAAGAATTGGTTTGTTTTGAAGAAAAATTAATTCTTTTTGCAGAAGATATTCAGAGCGGTAAATTATTTTATTTTCAATTTCTAAAGCAATATCGCGATAAAACCAGTGCAACTGTTGACACGAATTACTTCAGCACAGTTATAAAAACAATTATAGATGAATTTGCTTGCAGATTTGAGCAATTCACAACGAACAAAACCACTCTAGCATTCATAGTAAATCCTCTCAACACAAATAGTAACGAAATCCACATTGAACCATTTGGAATTGATACTGGATCTCTAGAAATGGAATTGAAGGATTTAAAAAGTAAAGCTTTGTGGAGTGGAAAATTTACAGAGTTGAAAAGCAAGTTGGAAGAGTTGGAGGTCCAGAAATGTATGTACGTAACGCAACAAAAGTGGACAGCTTTAAAAGAAATGCCGCGAGTTGCACTTATATTCGACGCATGGAATAGTCTTCCAGATTGCTACAGTGAGGTGAAGAAGTTGGCATTTGGAGTGCTGACTATCTTCGGTTCGACATATTCGTGCGAGCAAGCGTTCTCTTGCATGAATATAATTAAAAGTAAAGTAAGAAGCCAACTAACAAATGAAAATTTAGAGTCGTGTTTGAAACTTAAAACAACAAGTTATGAGCCAAGTTTATCCAAACTTTCTAAAACCATGCAAAGCCAACGCTCCCATTGAATTTGTTTGCTCAATTGTTTGTTATTGAAGTACAAGTTAGTGTTGTAAGTAAATGTTTAATTGTTTTAATTTTTTACTTAAATAATAAGTAATTATTTAATAATGCCATATAGCCTATATATATATTATCAAATTTGTTGTGAAAAACACTACTTATATATGAATAAATATATATTTTTTTCTTATGAATAAATAGTTATTTTTTCTTCTGAATAAATAGATTAGTTTTTTTTATCAAAAAACTTTATTTATGCGAGTACTATTTATTGTTGGCAAGAAAAAAATTGTGGCTCTTTAAAAACTTTGAAATTTTGTAAATTGTAATTTTTTACTCTTCCGACTCAAAAGGTTGCCGACCCCTGGCCTAGGCAATCACAAAACAAAAGACACGACAAAAAGCGAAAACAGTGCAACAGAGAAGCTGACTCTTTTCTACAAAAAAGAAGCCTTGTCCCCGCACTTCTATTGCAAAGCTAAAGCTCGAACAATTCATTCTTGTGTCCGACTTTAGCGTTGGCACTCTGCTGATGATTGTGCCGCTTATTGCCGGCACTGTGTTTTCTCTAATATATTTATATTTCTTTTACTCACGTTAGGTTATTTTCTTCTAAATTTAGGTTATTGTTTATATCATGTTTCCTCTTATGTTACGTACACATTTTGCCGTGTTTTGTCTGCGCAAGTCTCCCTTCTGTTGTTTTCCGGTTGCGTTTTCTTTTTAGCCCTTCTGGCCTTTGGTTTTGTTTTTCTGTTCTCTTTGGCCGCTAAACGCTCTCTTTATGCAGTAGCTGGTACTAACTGAGGGGGCGTTTCCCGGGGGGGGAGTTTTCTTGTTCCGAGAGCGGAACAGTAGTGAGTTGACTTTGGATCTTGGTACGAGGAAGTCTTCCGATCTCCGGGTGAGGAAAGGCTTCCCTGTCTACATGTAAGTGATAAGGTGACAACGCCGTCTTGCATTGTGAAGCTCCAGGATACCGCGGAGCTGGAGGCCTTGCCTGTGAGGGTTGGTGAAAGCCTTTGCGGTGGGATTCCTACACCATGTAAGCTAATTTGCTTTGATTTTCAACTCTATTAATTTCTGCAGGTAAGTTCTTTTAGTTGGTTTTCTTGCTGGTGGGTTTTAGTTTATTTAATTTAGCTTTCGTTTTGTTTTACCCACCAGTTTTCTATATTTTTCGGTTGCTGTCATATTTATTCTGTTATACTTTTTTTTTGAAGGGATGCTTGCCAAACTTAACTGACTTCTGTAAGCCTGCTTCACAGGATGCTTTCCAAACTTAACTGACTTCTGTAAGCCTGCTTCACAGGGATGCTTGCCAAACTTAATTGACTTCTGTAAGCCTGCTTCACAGGATGTGTATTTTTCTATTTCTACTTTATAAGCACACTGTTTGAAGAGCCTCCCCTTATATGGGAACTTGGAAATTTGTAATAAACTGGCTTTGCTGAAATTAAAATATTTATATTTGATGTGGAAACCCCTGCTTCCTATTCATTATATGCTACCACCTATCAACATTAGTTGTACTTTGTACGGCCTTGGGTGTTTAGCCCTTGAAGCACGTTACATAGTGGCAGCAGAGCGCACTCGGTCGCTTTTTCGCTCCTTTTATGGGGTTTTTCTTTTGCAAATTGTGTGGGGTTTTCACATAGTTTCTGGGGTTTTTCACATAGTTTTTTTTTCTGGGGTCATTTCAATATTTCGGCATCATGGAAGATCATACTATTTCTCCTGACGCTCTGCGCAAGCATGAACTGAGGGCTGAATTCTTATGCCGCGGTTTCGTGGAAGATGTGGATGCGGATCTGTCAGCATTATTAACCAAATGTAAAGAGATTAGATTGTTAGACAAACCTGTGGTTGCTGCGTATTGCGGGGATGACGTTAATAATGAGAATGGTAGGATAGAAGCCGCCCTTCAGGAATTTAACGAGAATATTATTGAATTTCAGGCAACTGAACTAACTGACAAACAGTTTCGTAGGTTACGTCACCGAATTGTTCACTGGAAAAATCGGAATATAGCTATTACTCAGCTCACCGAATGTAACGATATTCTTCTAGCCCAACAGAGTAGGGATAGAACATTTTCTGACTTAATTGAAAATTTGAAATTTCTTAAAACTAGCTTATCTGAAACTAGTTGTGGTAGGGATAAATCTGTTAGTTTGCCTGGACCGTCGGGGGATTTTTCCCAAACTAGTATTTTGGATATGCCCAATAACCTGACAGCAGAAGGGCTTGGTACACAGCCCGTTCAACCGACTGTAGTATTGCAGCCTGCCTCCAATGATGGCGTTCAACAACCATTGGGTGGCTTTGGAAGTTTCAAGTTCCGCACGCTTGAGCTGTCCAACCCGGTTGTACTTCTATTGCAGGAGTTTCCATATTTTGAAATCTGTGATTTTCAGCAAGCCTTTCACTTTCTTAAATGCCTTGTGTCTTTTTGTAATCAAGTGAGGAATTTCCAAATTAGTGATGTTCAGGTTTTGCAATTATTGTTCTCTCACACTAAAGGAAAATTAGCCAGGTTAATTACTGAAGCCGTTAGTTCCCGCTCAACCATTATTTCTTTTCATTAAACTGTCATTAAAGAATTTATTCCTACTAGATTGTTTCATACTCTATTATCTGAGCATTACTATAGAATTCAGACCCCTTCTGAGAGATTTTTGCAATTTGCTGAGAACATCCAGCTGGTTAAGGAGGCCTTGTCTGAAGTCGAGGCTGTGCGTATTGGTTGGAATTGGTGCAAGGCTGCCAGAAGTTCGCAGTCTATTTTTGGGATTATTTCCGCCCACGACGTGGCGTCAGCTGCGTGACTTGGGCCCTAACTTAAATGATGCGGCGGCAGCCCACCAACAAAACACTAGTGACACAGCGCTAAATTCTGGCGGCAGTGCTAGGTGTGTCCCAAATAGTTCCGGATTTAATCGACCATCTTCTAACCTGCCAAATCGTGGAGTTAGGCCACCTTTACAATGCTCTTGGTGTGGTAAAGTGGGGCATTCCATCGATAGATGTTGGACTAAACTAGGACGTAGACCCTTCAATAACCGAAATGGATCTGCCAGTCAGCAAGGGGGACCGAATCGGAACCCATGACTAGCGGTGAAATCTGCTAATAACAATTCAGGGACAGTAAATTTTCCTATAGTAGCAACACTAGGGAGTAAGCTTCCCTTACTCCAAATCTCTTTGAATTCTCATTACTGTCAGGCTTTATTAGATTCTGGAAGTAGCTTTTGTCTGGTTAACTATGATTTTGCTTATGCCCACCGCTTTCATATTGACTCTAGCACTCAGGGGTCTTCATGTGAGGGCATGAAGATATGGGAGCCGACATTCCCAAGCTGCCCGAGTCAAGTTAGGCGGGGAAATTTTTCTTCTTTCTTAGGGTTTTCTTTCTTTGGGGGTTTTCTCTGTCGTCTTTTCTTTTCTACTCTGTCCTCTGTCTACCTTAGAACCTAACTATATTCTAAATGCTAAATTTGTTTTGCTCTATATTTGTGTATATATATAAAAAAAAGGTTTTTCGGCATTTTTCAAGTGGTATAAAATATTTTGCATAAGGTAGGGGTTTCTTTTCTTCTTTCTTCTCTGCTTTATTTCTTCTTTCTCTTATCTTTCTCTCTTCCTCCTATCTAGACCCTCGGTTTCCACTAAAACATGAATAAGCGAATCTTGATTAAAATGTTTTTTTGTGTCCCGTTTTTAAGGGTGTTCATTTATAAAATAAATAAACATATAGATATTGCTATTATTATATTCTTAGTAGTTTTAAATTCGCGTATTCATGTTTTGTGTTTGTTGTTGAGAGTCGTCAGCTCGTTACATTTAAATTTTTTGGCTTTGTTTTGGATATGGGATTTTTCATTAGGGATAAAAATATATAGCTTTTTGTTGGTTTTTTTGGACATATAGGCCTATATATATCAGCTACATTTATTTCTAAAGTTCCTTACACCATTCTCATTATTATACATATTTTTCTTCTGATGTCCTTTGCTAGCGCCGGTTTCCCCTTTCTAGTGTGGCTCTGCGCTGTTGTCGTCTCTTAGTTTGTTTTGTTTGGCTGCATCTCTCCGTTTTGTTTGTTTTTTGTTTCTGCATACCTGCTGTTTTGTTTTCTTTCTGTAAATAGAAAGTATAAAATTAATATCAGGTTAATTTCTTTTTTCTATGATATGATTTATCATTTTCAAAATTACTTTATTATTATTTTTTTCTATATACTTAGTGGATTATTACATTTGTATTATTATTATTGTGTTCTATTGATGATAGTGTACTAATATCTAGTATCCAAAACCTCTATCTAACGCAAAGCATTGTCCGACCTGGCTTAAAAAAAAAGAAAAATCTTGCCGCTTTCAAAGTTTGCTTTTGAACCTTCTCTGGTTCGTTTTTTGCGGCTAATTAATACTTGTGCTGAAAAAAAAAACAATAGGAAATGATGACTCAAAAAAAAAAAAATCTGGTTAAGTCTAGTCAACTCAAAATAATTGAATTTAAGGTTTCACTGGTTTTGAAATTTACTTCAACTAATTTAAGTAGTATTAAACTAATGCCAGTGTTGAAATCTAAAGTAAGTTGTATTTTCAAATGGATCTTTTGATTATCAGTTTATATAAACTGGTCTTTCATTGTTCTTTCAATTTTCTATTGCGTTCGTTGGCGGTGCCTTCTGACCGTTGTTTTGACGGATGTTTTTGACTCTTTCATGGGAGGACGTGCCTGGTTTCGGTTCGCGGCTTCCAGGTACGTCTGCAAATTCCATGGAGGAGGTTGCTTTTTCCTTCTTTGTCCTCGGATGGCTGAGGAGTTACCGGGAATTCCTTTTCAGCGGGGCGTGGACAATGGTTTCCGTTGCCGGGGTGAGTTACCGGGAATTCCTTTTCAGCGGGGCGTGGACAATGGTTTCCGTTGCCGGGATATTGAACCCCGAGGTTTTGGTTTCTTTCTTTTACAGACCCCCGTACTGCCCGAGAAAGACTGAAAGTGTGTGTGCTCGACTTCTAGAAGGCGGTTCCCTGATCCGCCGAGGTGCGGACGGCGTCGTAGCAGATTTGAAGAAGCTGGCCCTACTTCCTTTCTTATATATTTACCTCTTTAGCTCCTGCCCGACGAATACGCTCCATTTTTCATATTTTCCATTACTTTCATCCTACTATTGTACTAGTACATTCATGCATTTCCTTTTTACATCATTTACATTCATTTATTCCTTTGTTCTTTTACATCATTTACACCATTTACTACATTTACATCTTTCCCATCGTCCTTTCATTATCACCATACATTTCATTTTCATTTTGCTATATCATTTTCTCTCTTTCAACTGCATTTTCATTTTTATGTTTCATGTTTAACATTAAATTTCCTCACTAATAAAAAAAATCTACAAATCAAGAGATAAAAAAAAAACTCAATATGACTCAGTCTATAAAACCTTACATGGAAAGAAATTTTCTATTTAAATTATGTGTTAATACAAATAATATTGATCAATTTAAATTAATCATTAAATTATTTATTAAACTATTTATTAAATTAATTTATTATATTTGTATATACAAAATTACTCTTTTACTCTATTCAAAGCAATTGTATATTAACTTATTGTAAATCTACTTCCATTGGTGAAGTTGTTAATTGATTGTCTCTTCAAAAAAACCTAATTTGGGCTTATTTCCAAATTATTTTCTATGTAATGGTGTGGTAATGGAACCATCGAACACTTAAACAATTTAATAGTCATAAACTTTCATTCTTTGAAATCTTGTGAAAATTTAAAGAAAAAAAAATATATATAAAAAAGGAAAGGAAATGTAGTAGTTACATTTACTGGCTGGTTCCACTGTAAGAATGTAACATTTCTTATTATTACCCCTTCAGGGATTTATTGTCTAAGAGACTTTATAAACATGTGTTTTAGATTTTAGGGTGTTCAGTCTGCAATAATAACTTTTCTAGAAACATTTTGAAAAAAAAAGAAGTTATAATTAATGATCCATTTTCAAAAGCCAATATTGATTTTCAATTTTGTGCTTAAATGGCTCCTTTTCCCCTTCAGGGACTATTTTGTCAATTCTTAAAATGTGTACGTACCTGGTTTTCATACATGTAAGTTTGTATTTTCAGATTGTTCTGTGCATTGGTGCGTGGCCCTCCTCAATGGCCCAATTAGTATGTTCCTGCCGAGATTGTCGCCATTCTGTTTTGGGCCACCCTCTACTCTGCTGTTGTGTTGGCACGCTGAGGACGCCTAGCGCTGCTTCTTCTGAAACCAGAAATAGCCCTGCCATATATCAAAACTTCTGCTGAAATCTTCTCATCTGCTGCTCAACTCTACCAATCAAATTCTACTCACCAGTCTTCATTGACAACTACTACAACAGAAGATTACTCCGTCACCAACTACTGGATTATTACCACAATACAAACTACTGGTTATTACTACATGTCTAGGGTTTCTCTACACGATGTAATAGACTACATGGTGTTTCTGTGCTGTTGTTATGGCTACGCAAAGTTAAGACTCTGGTTACTCACATTTATCAATTCTGAATTATTTGAGAGGTGGACCCTATTAATTTTCATTTTGGTGAAGACATTAATGCTCATTATGGCAGGCCTATTTTCTCTAATGGACGAATTTTTGCAAAGACAATACTTTTGCTGGGCCGGAGAGGATGTGCCGCTTATTGCCGGCACTGTGTTTTCTCTAATATATTTATATTGCTTTTACTCACGTTAGGTTATTTTATTCTAAATTTAGGTTATTGTTTATATCATGTTTCCCCTTATGTTACGTACACATTTTGCCGTGTTTTGTCTGCGCAAGTCTCCCTTCCGTTGTTTGCCGGGTGCGTTTTCTTTTTAGCCCTTTTGGCCTTTGGTTTTGTTTTTCTGTTCTCTTTGCCCGCTAAACGCTCTCTTTATGCAGGAGCTGGTACTAACTGAGGGGGCGTTTCCCGGGGGGGAGTTTTTCTTGTTCCGAGCGCGGAACAGTAGTGAGTTGACTTTGGATCTTGGTACGAGGAAGTCTTCCGATCTCCGGGCGAGGAAAGGCTTCCCTGTCTACATGCAAGTGATGAGGTGACATCGCCGTCTTGCATTGTGAAACTCCAGGATACCGCGGAGCTGGAGGCCTTGCCTGTGAGGGTAGGTGAAAGCCTTTGCGGTGGGATTCCTACACCATGTAGGCTAATTTGCTTTGATTTTCAACTCTATTAATTTCTGCAGGTATGTTCTTTTAGTTGGTTTTCTTGCTGGTGGGTTTTAGTTTATTTAATTTAGCTTTCGTTTTGTTTTACCCACCACTTTTCTATATTTTTCGGTTGCTGTCATATTTACTCCGTTATACATTTTTTTGAAGGAATGCTTGCCAAACTTAACTGACTTCTGTAAGCCTGCTTCACAGGATGCTTGCAAAACTTAACTGACTTCTGTAAGCCTGTTTCACAGGGATGCTTGCCAAACTTAATTGACTTCTGTAAGCCTGCTTCACAGGATGTGTATTTTTCTATTTCTACTTTATAAGCACACTGTTTGAAGAGCCTCCCCTTATATGGGAACTTGGAAATTTGTAATAAACTGGCTTTGCTGAAATTAAAATATTTATATTTGATGTGGAAACCCCTGCTTCCTATTCATTATATGCTACCACCTATCAACATTAGTTGTATTTTGTACGGCCTTGGGTGTTTAGCCCTTGAAGCACGTTACATGATGCAGGAACACCACCTGCGAAACGGTCCAGAAGTTTACGAAGGTAAATAAAGTGCGTTAAAGAAAGTGTTTTTATTCAGCTCAAACAATTGCAGTATCTTTGTTGCAAGAAAGGGAAGCAGCTTCAAGCAAACTTTAAAATAATTATTTTGCCATAATTTTTATATACCGTAATGTGATTTTCTTTGGTAATACATTAGGCCTATGGCAGTTACATTTTCAATTCATTTCCAGCTTGGACTCTTCATCAAAAAATTAAATATCATTAACCGAAACAAATAAAAAAACCTTATTTATAGGCGTACGATTCTATGAGCACAAAAGTGAGGCATAGGGAAGAGTCTAGAAGTTATTTTATTTAATCTGTGTCACCGTGAACTCTACGCTATGAAAGACATTAATTTGTTCTGTGAAGAAAGAACAGTGACTAAGAACCGGCTTCGGAGATCTAAGGAGTAGGGGTGAAACTCGCCAAACACTGCCATTCACAATGTACTTCGGTAACCGCGTAGCGTGAAGCCAATGATTCCTCTCTCCCTAACGTTAAGTCATTACATCACTCTATCAACATCGTCAGTAAGTACAGTCCGACCACATTAAGAATCATTGCGGAAAATATGCGAACTAACACATGCGGCGAGAGGGAGGGTAAGAGGATACTCCGCTTACATTCAGTTCATGCTCTCTTTATATCCTGGGTAGATGTACTGTCTTGGTAGATGTACTGTCTGGGCAAGGAGTGACTGTGTAACGATAACTATTGTATAATGTCTTCGAAAGTGAAACCAACTATACACAGCGAGGGCCGTGAGATCATCAGATAGAGTGTTGTGATGCAGAAAAGTCTTCCGGAACACTGAAACATCCCATCACAAATGCGACTAAACGTGCTGCAGCTCTTACTGGGAAGTCTGAATCCACAATAAGTAAAATCAGAAAAGAATGGAAATTAGCAGCTACTACAATCCCCGGGTAAAGAACGAAAATGCAGTTCAAAGAAAATCGACATCGATGCCTTTGATTTGTGTGGTATTCGAGAAACAGTTCACAATTATTATACGATAAAGAAGGAGGATCCAACTTTTAAAAAAGTGTTAGCCACTCTAAAAAGTGAACGTAACTTCCCAGGAGAACGAGAGCTTTCGCGCACATTCCTTCGGGATATTGGATTTAAATTTAAGAAATGCAAGAATAGAAGATTATTTTTAATGGAAAGGAATGATATTGTTGAGTGGAGGGCAAAATACCTCAGAAGAATAAGGAAAAATGACAACGCTGATGAGAACAAGAAAACAGTGATATTTCTGGATGAGACGTGGATTCACCCTACTTATACCGTGAACAAATGTTGGAAAGACAATACAACGGATGGTGTGTTAAAGAATGACAGTGTCGGACAACGGTGGATAATTGTTCATGCTGGCAGTGAAGAAGGGTTTGTAACTGGAGCATTTTTAATCTTCAAGTCGAAGACTAAGAATGGCGATTATCACGATGAATTGAATTTTGAGAATTTTTCAAAGTGGATCCGAGAAATGCTCATCCCCAGTCTCCCACCAAACTGTCTCATTGCCTTGGATAATGCTCCATATCACTCCGTGCAGTATGATAAACCTCCAACAATGGCGTCGAGAAAGGTAGAAATTCAACCTTGGCTGGACAGACACAACGTTGCTTAAGAAGCCGACATGACGAAAGTAGAATTAATGGAACTTGTGCGGGTTCGACGTCCACCACAGAAGTACCGCGTTGACTCTATTTTCGAAATGTACGGGCATGAAACTATAAGATTACCTCCGTACCATTGCGACCTAAACGCCATCGAGTACATTTGGAGCATCATAAAACGAAGAATTGCGGATCGTAATGTGGATCAGAGTGCAGCTGAAATAAGAAATAGCACAATACAAGCAGTGTAAATATAACAGCAGAAGAGGGAAAGCCGCTGTAACTCATGTAAAACGACTGGAAAGTGCTTATTGGGAACTGATCACTGGATGACGATGGATGACGAAATTGAGCGATTTGTCATTAATCTTGGAGGACTGGATTCCGAGAGTGACTCCGATTCAGATAGCGAATCATCGTCTTCCAGCCTAAATTTACATTAGGCTTAATAAAGTATGAAATTATGATTAATTTATTATTATTATTATTATTATTATAGACATACACAGCATTAGCCTATTCATCCTATCACCAGCAGGCATGGTAGTAACTTGAAGATAAGTAACAAACAGTATTAGTAGTCTACATGTTTTGCGTTATTCTACAGTATTGTTAATGTGACTGTACCTTCATTCCTTGCTAGTCCAGATCGCCCCCGACCATCTGCTAGTAGCGCTCTTACCTCCCCTCCAGCGATTGAATGTTAATGTGGTCGCACTGTAGCAGTCACCATTAGTGCATCATGTGAACAGTAGTCTAAATCATTCTATTAACATACTCTGTAAACAGCAGTCGGTACGTTAAGTCAATCTAGTATGAAGCGGCATCAGTACATTACATGAGTTCTATCAATATACGTAGTTAGTAAACATCAGTCTAGTATCAATTAATATGATATGTTGTAACAATAGTAAACTACAGACATCGTATTATATCTCTGTCGGTCTGTCCCGTGACTATTTCCTGGTAGGAGAAGAGATTCTACTAGCGTGCACAAAAACGTTTCTTAAATTTACAACGGGCAGCAGATGAGAACAGATTTGAGCTCGGACAAGCAATGACTAGAAAGGGAACCGGATGTCTTTTGTATTGGAATACATGGAATACCTGCTCCTTGTAACAAAATTCCAACGGTCGGCGAGAGGCACAGATATAAAACGACAGCTTTGCTTTGATTAATAAATAACAATTATAGTTTCATATGCGGTGTGTTATATTGTAACAAGGGCTCGTCGGGGTTCGAAATCCGAACACTTGTCTTCTAATTGAAGAATGGAGGTTCCATTATTTCCAATAACAATGCTCAATACAACCAGAAAACTCCTGATTGTTCTCCAGTTCACCCTTCTGCTCACTTCCACTGTGCTGACTCCAAGTCACAGCACTCTCTCCGTTCACACATACTGTGCGGACTCCCAATTCAAGGTAGCTCAATGCCACGTTGGTCAACTCCGCAGTCCTCGCTGCCGCTGCACGATCCACCCGTCGCGCTGTGTTCACAGGAACGGCACTGTCTCAGTTCAGTCAAGCACCAGCTTCTCCGTTCACTAGTTACTCCGGTCACTAATTCCTCCGTCGACTAGTTCCTCCGTTCACTAGTTCCTCCGGTCAGTGGTTCCTCAGCCCTCAAGTCACACTTACTTGAGTTCACACTTATCAGTTTACACTGTCCAATTTACACACACTCTGTCCACATTCTCTCTGTTCTCAACGGCTTTGCTCAGGGCTTATATAGGCCCGACGAATGTTCTGGAGATAATGTCTCGATGTTTCTGTCCACGCATGATCTAGAAGCTTGTAGCGGCACTCGGTCACACCCCTTAGCACGTGGCTCCTCCCCACAGGCCTTCCCCCACGGAGCGCATAGTCCCCTAATGCGTCGTGTCCCCTAATGCGACGCCCACCGGTGAGCGGCTGCAATCTGTTCAATAAGCAAGGCGTGATCTTTATCGACGTCAGCGGTTTCTAGTAGTTTGTGGGGAAATCGCGGCATTGTGACAATATTTATACGAGGTAGAATCAAATGAAAACAGCAATTATTTTTTTCCACTGTTTTCGTGCAGGAAGAATGTTTGCTTGAACGTTATTTTTCTACGTAGTCCCCTCCCAGTTCAAAGCACTTACGCCATCGGATAGGAAGTGCTTCGATACCGCATGAGAAAAAGTCTTTTGGTTGACGCTGTAGCCACTCTTGCACCCCCGATTGGACGCCTTTGTCACACTTGAACTTCTGCCCTCAAAGGTAATCCTTTGATGGATCAAACATGTGGAAATATAATGGTGCCAAAGCTGGCGAGTATGGTGGATATGGGAGGCACTTGAAGCAAATGTCGTGGATGGTTTCATGGTTGCAAGAGCAGCATGGGGACGGCGTTATCGTGTTGAATATAAACACATGCACTCAGCAATCCCCTTCGCTTTGGCACCAACAGATTTCCAAATCTTTGGTCCATTAAAGGAGCACCTTGGAGGGCAGAAGTTCAAGTCTGATGAAGACGTTAAATCGGCGGTGCACGAGTGGCTACAGGTTCAAACAAAATAATTTTTCTCACGCGGTATCGAAGCACTTCCTATCCGATAGCGTAAGTGCATTGAACTGGGAGGGGACTATGTAGTAAAATAACGTACAAGCAAACATTCTTCCGGCATTAAAACAGTTTTCATTTGATTCTCCCTCGTATATACTGTATAAAAACCTGTCGTGTGTCACCATCCTCGCTGAGATGCCAGAATCTCTTGCACCGCTGAGCTACAGATGCAGAAACGATGGAGAAGTGTTGAAAAGAAGGTATGTAAAGATATCAACCCACTAATTATTGGCTCACACCTGAGTAAATTATACCTTCCGACACCTTACTCTCCAATACAACCCGGGACTGCATCAATTGTCAGGTAAATATATCTTCATTAAATTTAGAATAGAAAACTTATATTACACAGAGTGGAACTAAGTGTATTTACTGTATTATGTTAATTATTTTTTACATAACAAATTTCAAACATTCGCACGGGTTGCATGGACTGTACATGCTTGTTCAAAACAAAAGAAGAGAGAAAAATAAAATATATAACAAACACAAACACATTAAGTGAAAGCAGAAAGATATATTACAGATGCAGCCTTGCTTCAATAGTTATTTCCGTTACCCATCCTCACCCCCTTCCCCGCTTTTTAGAAACTGAGCCTTCATTCGAAATTTCCCAATCCTCTCCTCAGTTTCACCTGCCAGTAATGTCACACATGCTCGTTGCCATAAAATATAATGATAGGATATTTCTTCCTCCCTTTTTCCAAACCCTTACAGTTAGCCAGGATATGAAACTAAGATTCTTCCCCCTTACAAATGAGACAGATTCTCACAGATCGTTGGCGACAATCGCCTAAGAGATGGAATTAAAATAATATATGAAGTAAGAAATAAAAGTAACATTATACTCACCTATGTACAGGAGATGTTGAAAATGTTTATCGTTTTCATGACATCACAAATTCACTCGCTTTAATTTATTTTCGAAAACTTTATTTAAAGAATAATAATGTAATTACTTATTCCAGAGTCCACCGCTGTGACTCGGGGGATGCGTTCAATCATCTGAAGCAGCGGGATCGATTCCTGGTCGGGACAGGTTACCCAGGTGAAGTTTTTTCCGGGGTTTTCTCTCACCTGTGAAACAAATGTCAGGTAACTTGAGGCCCTTGTGATCCCGGATATCATCTGGCCGTCATTCTCAACTTCATTCCAATCCTTACCTTGTTCTGAGTGAGTGTGTGTGTGACTGGTGTGTATCGTCCTATGTGTTCGTGTTGTCTCGGAGGTGGCCCCGGCATTGGGCTGATCACTCATCCGGGGAGGCCCTCCATGTCCTTGTCTTGTCAAAAAAGTATGTATGTGATCCAACGATAATCCCTCTCCCGACAGGTCGCGGCCCTTTAAGGCTTGGGTCACTTAAATCCTAAAAGAGAGAGGTAAAACTACGACTAAGAAAGAAAGAAAGAAAGACTTATTCCAGATTTATACTCATCGACAGTAGCAAACAGATGCACATCAATAGTTAACATGACCTGCACTGATATACCTGCTACGAGTCTGTAAGGAAAGAGAAACACCTACCTTCGCATGGGTGGTAAACAGAGCTGCGGAGAGAGTTTTTGATTGTCCGTAATTTAAGTGAAACCTTATCCATACATTGAGAAATTACCTGTTGCCTATCAATATCCTTCTTACGGTCCTTAATGTTCCTTCATTTCCCTCTCCATCTATCCAAAATGCAGCCCATCCGTATTGTTCCTAATCCTTCTTTGTAATTATAGGGATGAGTGGAAGGAAACAAACAGGGCAGATTTCGCGAAAAAAAAATCATGACCATATATTACTCCAAAAAACTGTACGAAATGGGCCATTAATTTCCAATAATTGAGACTGATTGAGACTATTCGATGGGACAAAGATAATATCTAAAACGCGTGTCCGAGATGCCTGCCCTAAAAGTAATTCATATTTAACAAATAAGTGGGCTGAAGTGGTGCATAATTTCTCAGAGTGTGCTTTATGCAAAAGCGCTCAGTAGTAAGAGGTAGCGTTTAACCGGTGAAAGTTTGGCAACTTCCCGCCACCCCCGACGCCCGCCCCCGCCACACCCGACGCCCGGCTTCGACTCTCCCGACGCCTGCCGTCGCTTTGCGTAAATACGCGTCTGCAGTTATGCCCTTACGATATGTACGCCTTTATATGCACTCTTACGCATTGCTTTTTACCAATTTTTTTACGCCCTTATGCCATGACGTCTGGATACGCACTCTTACGCATGCTTTTTTTACCAATTGTGTTACGCTCTTATGCCAAGACGTCAGGATACGCACTCTTACGCAAGGCTTTTTTACCAATTTTGTTATGCCCTTATGCCATGGATGTCTGGATAGCCCCCTCTTATGCAAGGCTTTTACCGATTTGTTACGCCCTTATGCCATAGACGCCTGGGTACGCACTCTTACGCGAGGGTTTTCTTCGGGACGTTCTGATTATGCACTCTTGCGCAAGGTCTGTTGCAGTTGCGCGTTAAGGAACATCTGAAAGAATTTTGAGTCTTCCGCCGTGACGTCATCACTTTCCATACATAAAGTCATTACACCACCCTATGACGTCATCACTATATAGCATTCTTATGCATGTTGAATTTTATATTTATATTTATTTAATAAAATCTAGACATAGAGATGGACTCGAACCATTCAAGTTGCGAATACCGGGTACCTGATTTTAACCGCGTGACTTAGGTAACATCCGATGTTCCCCCTGCTAACTTTGTCTCATATAATATTCAGTTTTTCTCAGTGAGTCATGTTATTCAATCTTGTGCTTTCATAATTGTCTACTAGATCGCGCTAGTTAACAGTCATTACTTTCAGAATTGTCTCCTAGAAAGCAGTTGTGTACCATGCTATAAGATGGCGACTACCGCTAAATTCAAAATTCAAAACATTGTCTCATATAATATTCAGTTTTTCTCAGTGCTGTCATGTTATTCAATCTTGTGTTTTCATAATTGTCTATTAGATCGCGCTAGTAAACAGTCATTACTTTCAGAATTGTCTCCTAGAGAGCAGTTGTGTACCATGCTATAAGATGGCGACTACCGCTAAATTCAAAATTCAAAACATTGTCTCATATATTATTCAGTTTTTCTCAGTGCTGTCATGTTATTCAATCTTGTGTTTTCATAATTGTCTACTAGATCGCGATAGTTAACAGTCATTACTTTCAGAATTGGGTTTTCAGAGGGTTTTCTTCGGGACGTTCTGATTATGCACTCTTGCGCAAGGTCTGTTGCAGTTGCGCGTTAAGGAACATCTGAAAGAATTTTGAGTCTTCCGCCGTGACGTCATCACTTTCCATACATAAAGTCATTACACCACCCTATGACGTCATCACTATATAGCATTCTTATGCATGTTGAATTTTATATTTATATTTATTTAATAAAATCTAGACATAGAGGTGGACTCGAACCATTCAAGTTGCGAATACCGGGTACCTGATTTTAACCGCGTGACCTAGGTAACATCCGATGTTCCACCTGCTAACTTTGTCTCATATAATATTCAGTTTTTCTCAGTGAGTCATGTTATTCAATCTTGTGCTTTCATAATTGTCTACTAGATCGCGCTAGTTAACAGTCATTACTTTCAGAATTGTCTCCTAGAAAGCAGTTGTGTACCATGCTATAAGATGGCGACTACCGCTAAATTCAAAATTCAAAACATTGTCTCATATAATATTCAGTTTTTCTCAGTGCTGTCATGTTATTCAATCTTGTGTTTTCATAATTGTCTATTAGGGTGGACTAATGACTTTATGTATGGAAAGTGATGACGTCACGGCGGACGACTCAAAATTCTTTCCGATGTTCCTTAACGCGCAACTACAACAGACCTTGCGCTAGAGTGCATAATCAGAACGTCCCGAAGAAAACCCTCGCGTAGGAGTGCGTACCCAGACGTCTATGGCATAAGGGCGTAACAAATCGGTAAAAGCCTTGCATAAGAGGGGGCTATCCAGACGTCCATGGCATAAGGGCATAACAAAATTGGTAAAAAAGCCTTGCGTAAGAGTGCGTATCCTGACGTCATGGCATAAGGGCGTAACAAAATTGGTAAAAAACCATGCGTAAGAGTGCGTATCCAGACGTCATGGCATATGGTCGTAACAAAATTGGTAAAAAGCCTTGCGTAAGAGTGCATATCCAGGCGTACATGTCGTAAGGGCATAACTGCAGACGCGTATGTACGCAAAGCGACGGCTGGCGTCGGGGGTGGCGGGAAGTTGCCAAACTTTCACCGGTTTAATCGTTACCTCTTACTACTGTGCTCTTTACAGCCCGTATAACAAAGAAACGAGATAGGCTACTGTATAGTTGCAGCCAAATTTATTACCAACATCAACCACACTGGCATAATGAGTTGACATCGGATCATTAGGTTCTTACAGGTTAAATTCTCTCTCCTGTAGCTAAATCGCACCTTGCTTAGTCGACGGACAAGTGAAGTACAATAAACTACCCCTGAATTGAACCTTGGACATTAGCGAAGACAAAAGAAGACTGTAAACACACAGTTATATTTTGGTGCATTATTAGCTATAAGAACCTAAAATTCCGAGATGAGAGAAGCTGACTAGACTTGCAGGATTCCTTGAGTATACATTGTAAATAGTGTCTTTGCATGGAACAAGTTCATATTTAGCTAAGTATCTATAAATAATATCCAGTGTTATGGATCTTATTGGTACTGAATACCTTTGATTTTAAAGCACACACCTTGGGAGCCATTACATTTCCTATCTGAACATTTTGGAAACGTAATATAGATTACGTAGAATAACTCTAGTCCGAAATGACAATCGAATTGAAATTTTCGTAGTTTCCTTGACAGTAGTTTTTTTTGTTATAAATTCAGATTTATAAACATATACATGGACTAATCTTCTCAAGTTTTTCAATGAAGATCACGATTTTCATCTAAATTGAATGTTTAAAATACTTCTCCACCTTGTCAATATAAGATATTCTAAAACGTTAGAAGATAAAATATATTTTGATCAACCTGTGGTAATTTAGGTAAACATTAAAATATAACTACATAATATATTGGTTGGATGTGGCTATATTTCAATTTTTACCTAATGTATTCACTGAAGATGACCATAAGCTGGTCGAAATATATTTGGCCTATTAACTTTTTACAACATTTTATATTGCCAAGGCGGAGTTACCACATTCTGTAAATTAATTGCCCCGTTTTATAAAACCATTTGAGTGGACAATTTTATACGTACCGTTACTAAAAGCAATTATTTACGTTATAGGACCATATTATCATTAATGCACGTCCCGCTGACACTGCTAGTGTTTGTTTGTTTGCTTGTCGGTCTTTGTGGTCATGCAGAATAGTAGAAGTTATTATGTTAATCAGGGCCAGATTATCATGGGGCGGATTTTTATGTGCTAAAAGCTTTGAAAATATTTATTTCCTTATGCACCAAAAAATTGGAAAATATGTATAAACATTAAAAAAAATATTTTGTTTCAGCATTCCGCAATTAATTAATTGTATTCATATTAAGTTGAATTATTACTCAAGAGTCAGACCTTGTTTGTATGTTCCATCCACAGGTACACAGTGTTTCCCCACGTATGTCCATTACATTCTTCACGATGTAACTGCCTTGCTCCTCCCACGTTTTATCTCTAGAATTATTAACAAATTAACATGCTTAGGGCCTGTATTACGACCTGCCGACAATTCCTCCCGATACGTGATTTCCAGATAGCTTAACTAGAAGATGTCGTGTAATACCACCGCTGAACTGCTACCTGGAAGAACGCAGTAAAATTTTGTAAAATGATCCTTAGCTGATTGAGCAAAGAGGTGTGTTTGTTGTAGTTCGGTAGGCGTTCGCTAGGTGTGGCAGCTAGGATTTGTATTTCTACAATTGAATTACACAAGAACATATCGTTTTAAGTTCATTAATCGATTTGTGCAATTCTATTTCATTCATAAGTGAGCATAAAATGACATTTTTGTGTAAATTAAATCTTCCGGCATCAGTTCTAAAATTCAAGTGGCCAAGGACGCTTCGCGGTGCTGCCATCTTGCTTCAACCAAGCTTTCCAACTAGCAGTTGGAAATTTGTCAGCCACTCCATCCTCCTGCAAGCTTATCTGGAAGTTGTCTTGCCAGACAGATTTTGTCAGGAGATCACAATACGCAATGCTCGACCAACTTCCAGATAAATATGATATCAGGTGTTCGTCGTACAAGCCCTTAGAAGCTAAGAATCTTACAAAGCAATAGGACGACGTATAAAAGCTAGCAAAATATAATACAAATAACAAAATGCTGTAAGAATAATGCTCAAATGAATTTATCGATTATCTACACTCAAATTACATTATTTGTTCGACTAAACTATAATACGCTAATTACATGTGACGTAATTTTACCATAATTTTACCTATTTTTAACGTATTCATTCAAATATCGCTTTTATTCCTTCTAATGATTTCCAACTTAGAATATCCGATATCGATTAAAGAACCTCAAATCTAAATTAGAGCGCCATACGTGCAAACAAACATAGGCTGCCCCTTCTACCACTCTCCGTTATAATATGGAACAAGAGTAATTAAATTTGAGAGGCTGAATATAACCTTAAGACCTGACTTAAAAAAAAAATTAGGCAATACCGCAGATAGGGGGAGGGAGATTACGAGTATAAGAGAGACTTTTACAGTTAACACGTCCTACAAAACGTATGCAAATCTGTTATTTTTTTAATAGGAACTTGGGCATTCTTTGCCTCCAAAAACATAGTATGATATGTTTGTAATAAATATATTTTAATATAATTTTAACCTTAATATAATTTTGTGATAAATGTATTTTAAAATTCGTCTGATCGTGCATTAAAAAATCTACTTTTCGTTATACGCTTAGATTATATTGAACGCCCCCGTGGTTAGACCTTCGCCTTCCACCGCTGGGAACCGGGATCGAATCACAGAGAATCAATGTGGAATTTGTGGTTGACAAAATGGTGTCAGAGCAGATTTTCTTGGATTGCTTTTGCTTCCCCTGCTATATGTCATTCATCATAATATGATCATTTGGTTGCAATAAAGGGATTATTATTATAGACTAGCTTAAAAGGCCCGGCGTCGCCCGGGTTTTCATTTTGTAATTTGAAATTAACTTATGAAGGACTTTCTATTTGTAGGCCTACATAGAACTTGAAATGAGGAAGAACGACTTATCACACTTAAACTATTTCCTCAGAAAACGCTAGATATTGCCACTACATGCTTGATTTCCTTTTGCCACATTTCTGGCGTCACCATCAATACTGCTCTGTCAAACCGTTTCCTAACATCGCATAATTTAAAAGTTTTGTTATTTCTGGCCACAAACCCTTTGATAAAACTCCATACCAGTTCAATTGGATTCAAATTGCTATGATAAGGGGGCAACCTCAGTACTTGATGGCCCGCTTTATTTGCCATATCATCAACCACATATTTATTTTCATCTTTGTCCGCGAATTCCTGTGCTAAGATCACTAACTCTGCCTTAACACTTTTATCATTAAATGCTACATTCTTTTCTTGTAGGCATTCAACAATATCTTGTTTACGCCAAGAAGTATTTGGACGCCGATAGAGTTTCACACTGTGGTATGATGCATTGTCCATAACTATTAAACTGTTGGGTTCAAGTTTCGGCAAAACATTAGCAAACCAGTTACGGAATACCTCTCCATTCATGTCTTCGTGGTACTCACCTGTTTTCTTTGACTCAAAAATGAGCAAACCCCCATCTACGAAGCCTGTTTCACTACCTATATGCGTAACTATTAGGCGTTTCCCCTTACCCATAGGATTTTTTAAACCTTGACTTAATCCTGCCCTAAAAGCTTTTTCCTTTGATTCAACAGTAGTTTTAGGGGTGGTGTGTCCTGCATTTACCCATGTCTCGTCTAAGAAATAAAACTTTCGACCCTCTGCCGTATTGCCGTACAGCTCTAAGATATCGTCTTCTCCAAAGTACAATATCATCACGATCTACTATAACATTAACCTCACTTCTTTTCACATATTTCATTCCAATGTCCAACAATAACTTATAAATTGTTGTTCTTTTAAAATTAGGTAGGTCGGAGTCCTCATTGACAGCACAAAGAAGTTTATCCACAGTTGGAGGTATGTTATCAAATAATAATTGATGAACTTTTGCTCGAATAGCACTTTTCACAAAGTCATCAATGTTATCTAAAACACTATGCAGCTTTTCAGCCTTTCTTGGGGGAGTTTTCACTACACCAGAGTCTCTGTATTCACTACGCACTTTCCAGATACTTCTGGTACATATACCGGTGAATTCAGATGTCAATTTTACAACGTCCTCAATTGCAAGTGCTGGATATATATTTTTTTAAACCCATTAAACACATTCAATATAATTTCCTTCTGTCCACTTCGCAAAGATTTACCTCTCTTATTTTTAATTATGCCACTTGGGCCTGGTTGAATTTCAGTCATTATGTTTAATGAGAATATTATTATAGGAGAAAAATTCCTCCGACACTGGGACTTGAACCCAGGACCTTTGGCTATTCGCGCCAATGCTCTACCAACTGAGCTAAGCCGGAGTTCAATTCACAGCGCCAGACGGAACCTCTCTCCTATGACTGATTGCCTCAGCTCAGTTGGTAGAGCATTGGCGCGAATAGCCAAAGGTCCTGGGTTCAAGTCCCAGTGTCGGAGGAATTTTTCTCCTATAATAATATTCTCATGTAATGTCCAACAGAGACAATAATCTGTGGTTCATGAAAGCTCATATGTCTATCTTGAATGTTAACTGTACAATAACAGTGGGAGCCCGGTCACAAAAATCACTAATTAGTGTGCCTCACAGTACTGCATAATATGACATAACTTGTCTGTCTGTGAGGTAGACCATTAGGGCAATCAGTCATAGGAGAGAGGTTCCGTCTGGCGCTGTGAATTGAACTCCGGCTTAGCTCAGTTGGTAGAGCATTGGCGCGAATAGCCAAAGGTCCTGGGTTCAAGTCCCAGTGTCGGAGGAATTTTTCTCCTATAATAATATTCTCATGTAATGTCCAACAGAGACAATAATCTGTGGTTCATGAAAGCTCATATGTCTATTATGTTTAATGCTTCTCACAGACTGGGTTATAAATTATAAACACCACGTTTCGCTGTTCACTGAAATTTGTATGTTTACATTATTCACAACAATGACTCTCGCAAACTGGAGGGTTATATCACGAATGCCACGTTTCGCAATACATTGAAACATTTGCAATAAGTTGATATTGTTATCTTAAAAATTGTCGTCACATTTTATGAGCTTTTACGGTTATAAAAATAAAATCTAATACCGCACTATATTGTCTTGTAGCATGATGTGTGGTGGGGTTCAAATCACGTGCATTTGTTTACACGGGCTTGCATTCTCAAAATGAATGGATAACACACTTTCGATTTGGTTTGGTTGCAAGACTCACTTTTGTTTTTGTTTGTTTTGTTATGAAAACATGTGAAAGTGGAACTCTCAAACTGTGAATGTCACACTTCTTTTGTCACACTTCAATCTTTTAAATCTTTTTTTATGTAAACAATTGACAGCAGAAGCTAGTGATGAGCGAGACCAGTCTTGGTCTTGCAGTCTTGGTCTTGGTCTTGCAGAAAATGCAAGACCGAGACCAAGACCAAGACCGCATCAGCGTTAGCAAGACCAAGACCAAGACCGACCATGCAAGACCGAGACCAAGACCAAGACCAACCCTGCAAGACTCTGGCAAGAACAAGACCTAACTGCAAGACTCTTGCAGTCTTGCCACTTGAAAATTTTTTATAAATCCCGTTGTGTAAGCAGCGAGCCAGCGACCACTACTCAAAGGCGCCGCAGAGTCGCTAGCCGGGGTAGTCCCAAGGCTGGTAGGCCTATAATGTAGAGGTTGCCTCATCGTGCGATAACCAATGAGAGCAGACCCGGTGCGTGACGCTGTCCGTATCCAAAAACGAGCGCACCTTTCAAATAATACATGTGAACTCCGTATACAACCTCTGTCACCACTACGTTAAGACTAATTACTGCAATGAAAACTTACAATTAATCTGACGGATTTCCCTGAATAGCATTCCATACAGCTAGTTCCTTCAATTGGTGGGAGTTAAATTCATTATAAACACTCCATATTCATTTTTAAAATGTTCAATTGCAATAGTTTTCTAGTATTATGGTACGAAAGACAAACAGATGTAACAAAGGTCCTAAGTCATAAACGAAATTTCATTTTGCGTACAATATAAATACTGACCACATAATTTATCAATAAAACTTTCTGCCATACAGTTATTTAATAACTAGTTTCTCTAACCTCTCACTGGGTTAAACGAAACCTATGACTGAGGATTTATAATAATTCTTTATTACAACCAAATGGTTATACTACGATGAATGGAGCAACGATGGAATGACATATGGCAGGGGAAACCGGAGTACCCCGAGAAAGCCTGCCCCGACCACACTTTGTCCACCACAAATTCCACATGGATCCATCGAGATCCC
Organism: Ectobius pallidus; assembly: GCA_964059195.1. Classification (NCBI taxonomy): domain Eukaryota; kingdom Metazoa; phylum Arthropoda; class Insecta; order Blattodea; family Ectobiidae; genus Ectobius; species Ectobius pallidus. The sequence continues at coordinate 57,612,967 of CAXKWD010000007.1, read as the reverse complement.
ATCCCGTGTCCCAGCAGTGGAAAGCGAGCGGTCTAGGCACTCAGCCATGGGGCGACCTATGACTAAGGATTTGAAACTTTAAACAGTACCCCCCGTAACTTAAAACGCCTATTAACATGCTCAGTAGCCTATTTCATTAACGATGCTATCCTTTTTTACACCTATCTCTAATATTAATAGCCTACTCTCACATATAGAATCTTTCCTGTCTACTTAAACAAAATATAACATAGCTATTCAGCTGACTCCATTCTCCTTGCAGAAAATTTCAAAATAAAGCGAAGTCTGAAAAAATCAGGTTATACGCCCGGTATTCTTCATAATTATTCAATAAAACGCAATTAAACCGTACATTAATTAAAAAAGGAATTTATTTGACAGATATTTGCTAGTTATTACTTTACAGTTATGTATGTGATTATACTGTAGCTATACAGGCCTACATTTTGTTGATGATAGGTAGGACATCCACTGAAAACCCTTTTTTAATACTACAATTTTGTTATTGACACATAACGGTGGCGGTGTTTAAGTTCTTGCTGCTGATTCATATTGAGGATGCATATCGAATGGGAAAAGATAAAAAGTAGAAAATGCCTGGTCTAGAAATATTTTCTTGCATGAAGAATAGTTATAATTATTTATGACCCATTTAGTTGAAGGCCCGAAACTTGAAAGCAAGTAGAAAGTAATTTATGGGGGGTAGCGGAAATCTTTTAAGTGCAGAAATGATCTGTTCACAATGTGTTATAAATTAGAACTAGGGTAGGCCTATATGGAAAGATAAATATTATTTATTGCAGCCTATGAGTTTGGGTTTCGAAGGGACATTGTGTGATTTTCTATAGATTGCACAATTTCTAAAGCATCTGCTTCAATGCCGTTATGTTTTGTTACTATATTATACAGTTTTAAACAGGTCAGATAGAACCTCTCTCCTATGGGGAAATCTTTTAAACATTTCATACACATCCTGTTAGTATTACTTCTTGTCTCCACAGCCGTTCAATTTGAAACTTTACAATATAACATTCATAATTTTACACTCTCAAATAGTGTATAGCATCACGTGGATTTGGGGTTTAAATTTCTGTAATAGGATAACAGGCATATTCAAATTTACACTCAAAGTTTTCTGTTCTAGCTTATATCACCATGGACGTTTCGGCAAACAGCGTGACATCACATTACTGTCTACATGGTCAAAGCAACTAAAAGCAATTAGCTTTCGTTACTTTCGCAAGCAATAGCACACATGTAAACGGTGTAACTTTAAATCATGTAAACGCCATCGATCACAGTACGATGCATAAATGAAAACTGCAAGACTCTTGCAACAAGACCAAGACCGAGTATACAAGACCGAGACCAAGACCAAGACCACTAATGCAAGACCGAGACCAAGACCAAGACCAGGGTTACCAATGCAAGACCAAGACCAAGACTGAGAGTGCAATACCAAGACCAAGACCAAGACCGCCTTGGTCTTGGTCTTGGTCTTGCATTTGCTCATCACTAAGCAAAACTCTCTAACTTTGTCTAACTTTGCCTCATTTCATCACATTTCCGACTTTTTCCGATGGATTTTCAAAAAATTTTCTTTCATACAAACCTTCTCCAGACAATTACGATCACAACAAAACAAAAATCAGCCAAATCAGTCGAGCCGTTCTCAAGTGATGCGGCAACAACCCTTTTGATAATTCATTTTTATTAATATAGATAGAAGATTATAACATTTGTATTTATTGTGAAATTGTAGGTGTGAATGTTGGGTTTGTTGTCAAGTTTTAGAATTCCAACGAGTGCTGCCGGCACCGCCAGCTCCAAAAACAACAACATTTTTTTACTTTTGTGTATTGCCATGCGTTTATCAGAAAAAGTTAGGCCTATATACAATTCGCTTTTTAAGGTTTCAACAATTTGACTGGAGAACGGGTTTTTCACTTAAACATTTTTGGAGACACAGCTCTTTGAGCTCGGCGATACCCCCCCAATGAGAAAGGTACAAAATTTAAAAGGTAATTTAGGAAAGGTACAAAAGGTGACTACAAAATTTCAGCCGGGTTTTTCGCTGTAATTGCGATGGTAGTAGCGGAAAGGTTGTTGATGGTTTTTAAAAATCGAAGCGTATTATGGAAATGGAATCGACTAAGTTAGTCACGGGGGTGCCACTTGGCCATGCTTTCAAACTTTCTCCAGCCGCGCGGTTTTGTCATGTGACGTCACTAGGTTGGCATGACACCCCTCACCCGTAAGGAGTGAATGGAAAACAGCTAATTTAAAATAATTAATATTTAATTATAGGCAGAAAGTATCTCGTGCTGTAAGATGTCAACCTCAAGTATAATAACTGTTCTATTGGGCCATGTGGGAGAAATTGTAAAAGTAGATAGGATTTGGTTTAAAAATTGCAGCTTTTGAAGCTGTTTTTAGATGGTTAAATTGAGTCTGCAGATGATGTCAAGCTAACTAAATGTATTATACTTTAACGAGAAAAGACTATTCTATCGTTGTTATTCGAAATAGGGAGGAAATGTTATTTTTTTCTTAATCATTCACTAACTACAGCTTTACCTTTATTTATATCATAATACTGTAAATAATTAACATCAATTGACTTTAATGTAGAGTGTGTACATTATTTCTTTGCCATTCAATGTACGATTTAAAAAACTTTGTTTTATAATTACTTATAAAATACTTTTCGCAATTTTCCCTTCGGTTACAGCTGTAAGTGTGCCAAATTTCAAGCTTCTAGCTCTTCTAGAGGTGGGTAAACATTTATGGCAGTGAGTGATTGGAAACCCTTAATTTTTCCAGGGATAAAAATTAAAAATTTGAACTGTTTGGAATTTTTTCGTCGGCTAAGGGCTAAAAAATGGGTTTGCAAATTTCAAGTTTCTAGTTCATCTTGAAGTGAGTAATCCATATCAGTGAGTGATTGAAAAGATTTCAAAGTTTTATAGCGGGTTAAAAATTAAAAATTAGAACTTTTCGGAATTTTCCCGTCGGTCACAGGCTAAAGAATCAAGTCAAATTTCAAGTTTTTGGCCCATCTTGAAGTGGGCAAACAATTACGTCAGTACCAACTAACTGATGTTTTATATTACATTGATATCATATATTATTGGAAGTAATGAGAATGGTTAGTAATATAATTATTTAAATGCAATTTAACTTTCTCCTGGATAAGTAATGTAAAATCTTGTCATAAATTACTAAAAGTACTGTAGATTGTATGGGTAGTAATATGCGTATAATTATTTTAAAAATTACAGAATTTTAGACTGGATAAAGTCACGTAAAATCGTGTCATACTGCAGCGACTAATAAATGTTTTATTATAGCCTATATATTGAAAAAATCAAATACTGTGACTACTCCATTCATAAGCCGCGTATTCGATATTGACCAACAGCGTTTAGCAATTCCTCGGATATCGACCAATCACGGTCGCTTATCTTACAAAATCCCTGCAAGATTCGCGAGGATGAGATTTTATCTGATAAAACGTCAGCTCGTTACTGAACCGTCACAATATCGCTACGTCATCCATTGTCGGCGTTAAATTGAAAAAAAAAAATGGTAAGCTGAAAATTTGGCAATGCGTCTGTTGAAATTGATATTATCATAAAGGAAACTAAACCACATAAAACTGAAAGAAATATAAAATTCATATGGATTCAGCTTTAAAAGTTCTGTGAAGAACCTAAGTACAATTGAATTGAATTTGACTAGGGAAGCTCAAATGTAGCAGATTAGGCTATCAATATAAGAAAATCCAACGGGGAAGAAACTTATTTTTTTAACCAATGCACATTCAAGTAGAGTGGCAATTTACAGATAGATTACGTTCTTGAAAAACAAGTATTTTTATTTTGTTCCGATTTTAAATTATCTTAATTTTGAGGTTAACTCTATTGTCACTACTTCGTTGGTAGCATTGCTTAGTATTCCATAATGAAGACTGTTCATTAATTTAGTATGCCGTAATCTGACAGCTGACTCCATTAATGATTTTATTTTAAACAAACCAGAAATAAATATTTAAATTATAATATATTATTTATAAAATCCGTTACATTTTATTAATGGAATAGTCTTAATAAATCCAACCCTGCTGTGCAGTCGTGAATCTATCGATAAACTCGTAATCTCTCGTGGGATTACCTTTGATAAATAGTAATATAATAATTTTAATCATTGCTAGTTTACGTAGTAGACCTGGGTGGCATTTCTGTGCCCATGATCGCAGGTTCTATCCCGATCAGGGTCGATGACATTTATATGTGCATGAATAAATCATACCTATGTCTCTAGATTTACATGCTCCCTCTACTGAGGGAGAAAATTCCGGCTCTCCGGGGACGGTTACAAGGCTAAGCTGTAGTACATCCCTGTCATCAAATAGAGTAAAAACGTGTGAGTTGGTGTGTGGTATAAAAATACTTCCATTGTCCGGTGAAAGTGTACCCTATTAAATACGTTTCCTTATGACAATTCAGAAAACTAACACAGGCCTAATTAGTACTATGTAGATTAATTCTTCCATTTTTCCTGCAAGTAGTTAATAAATAATTGTAACTTCTCTTCTCTCTTTTCCGTAGTTTAACCTCTCCCTTTTAGGATTTAAGCAACCCAAGCCGCCCGGGCCTTACAAGGCCGCGACCTGTCGTGAGAGGGATTATCTTTTGATCACATACATACTTTTTTTGACCAGACAAGGACATGGAGGGCCTCCCCGGATGAGTGATCAGCCCAATGCCGGGGCCACCTCCGAGACAACACGAACACATAGGACGATACACACCATTCACACACACACTCACTCAGAACAAGGCGAGGATGAGGATGAAGATGATAATGACGGCCAGATGATATCCGGGGACCACAAGGGCCCAAAGTTACCTGACATTTGTCTCATAGGTGAGGGAAAACCCCGGATAAAACCTCACCTAGGTAACTTGTCCCGACCAGGAATCGAACCCGGGCCCGCTGCGTGAGAGGATTGGACGCATTCCCGGAGCCACAGCGGTGGACTAATTGTAACTTACAGTATTTTAATAGTGAAGTATTAAAATTAAATTAACAATGTGGATCATATTTCCTGCCTATTTCGAATAAGAACAATAGAAATAGTCCCGTATTATAGTCTCATGAAACTCCAATACAATCAAATTATCTTGACATCACTTGCAGATTTGATTTTAGCCTCTAAAAACAGCTTCAATAACTACGATTTTTAAACCAAACCCGACCGATTTTTACAATTTCTACCACACAGCCTAACTGAATATCTATTATACTTTCGGTTGGCATGTTAGAATACGTGATAGTCGCTGCCTGTAATTAAATATTAAAGTTTAAAAACCATCTGTTTTCCAATCACTTCTTATGAGAGAGTGGCTGCCTGCCACCCTTGCCACGTCACACCCCGCAGCCAATGACCGCTCAGGGTGGCAAGTGGACTAACCTTTAGTATTTTAAGAACCTTGTAAGTTAGTAGGCTCATAGGTGCTGCCGTGGGTGAGTTGGGAGCGTGACTACTTCCACCCTGGTTCGATTCCCGACCGGGTTGGGGATTTTTCAAAGTATAAAACTTCCTTCCTGGGTTCAGGGAACGAAAAGGACATTGGAACCAAAATACTGCAACTTGTTCAAGGAATAGATTTTGGGGAACAATGAGGCCTAAGCAAGTAGGAGGAAGGAGTAATCCAAATGAAGACTTAGGGAAAGGAAGCCAACAAGAGCTTCTCCACCAAAGGGGCAGCACAAAAAGCCTCGTGCGGGAGGTTTCAAAGAAAAAAAAAGTTAACAATAATTAGTTATAATTAGTTTCGTAATTATAATAATAAATTGATGCTTTAATATCTTGATCATTGACATCTTCTCATTAATATGACACAGTACAAAATATTAAGAAAAATTATTAATTCATTCATTACTAGAGCTATATTGAAATTATTAAATGCAATATCAATTGAAGGAAGGAGTTCACTAACACTTAAATTATATCACAAGAGTCACAAATTCTAAAGAGCCTACCGAATATATGTTTTAAATTCCCAGAAAGCAAACAAAACCACTTCATATGGTCTGCGCTTTGTATATTTGCATCTACAGCAGTCGTGCATGGGTGGGAGAATTCCATGCCAGAATCCATCAACCACAAATTCCAATTTACTCATGTTGTTTTATAGATTTTTCTCATTTAAAAACAGCTTTGACGAATACTCTTGAATTTAGTTTAGGAAATTTCACACTTCCCTGCACATACACATAGCCTCTCTCTCTCTCTCTCTCTCTCTCTCTCTCTCTCTCTCTCTCTCTCTCTCTCTCTCTCTCTCTCCCCTATCTATTTTCACTTTCTGTCTCATTCCCTATAATTCTTCCTCTCTCTATGTCACTCTATACAGAAGTTTCGGGTATGAATCCCTGATAAGATATCTTAGTTACCACAAAAAAAAAGTTGTTCTGTGAAAATACGCCGAACTATACTACCATATCCTAAACAGACTTATGCCTGTCATATCTCTATTATTATTCATGTCAATGGATTGGCAATTCACTAAAAAAAGAAAAATGCAATTATGCTTACCAAGCATAATGTTCAAGATCATAACGTGAAATGTAAATCCTCAAGACATTGTTGCAATAGAGATCTAGTATTTTGGTGACCCGAAAAAAAATCCCTATAAACGAGGTATTTATGATGTAAAGTTCCTTTAAAATTCCCCAAAATTGTAATAAAATGACATAAAAATAAATACTGTATTCTAAGTTTGTTTAATGGAATAAAAGGGCTTGAAGTTATTGTTATTACTTGGGGTGGAATTCTAATGAATAATCCCATTATTGAATTCAAGTAATATACCGAAATTGAACACTGCATAGGCCTAGCCTATTGCAGTAGGCCTATTCTTTATTAAGTGTCAGTATGGTTCCTTATGAGATTGAATGGTGGACGGAAAAACTTGAGGCTGGAGACTTACACTGCGGAACCGGCTCGTGAAACTTCGTCAGTAGATCGGTTACATTTCATGTGCTCGGCTCCGCAATGTTAAGGCGCGTAAATTCAAGCAATGAAGCTGAAGTTTGAATCGCTGGATGGCCAGCGTTATTACGTTAGTGCTAATTAGGCGTTTTACATTGTCTTGGCGTATCATTGTTCAGTATCACCAACCCTGCAATCGTATTTACATACATATTTACAATATTTTCCCATTAAATGAGCATAGGATTAAAATAAAATGTGCATTATAATAATATGGCTGCAACAAAATGAAATAATTCAGTGAAACAAATTATCTTCACTTCTATAGTTATCAGTATTTTTTTATTATTATTATTATTATTATTGTTGTTGTTATTGTACTTACCAGACTTGTTGCAGCTGTGACATCAGCAGAGTGGTCTTCGATTCATGTTGTAAGCGATGTTATACTTTTAAAATTTACACATAAATATGATCCCTCGAGTTTAAACATTGTTCAGTATTTTACAGTTCAGGACTATTTACATATTTTTTGCATTTGAATAGATAATTTTAATTTTCAATTTTAGGGTTCAGAAAGTTACGATAGCTGTGGTTGTAGGGTAAAATAGACAGAGAAAGAGAGAGGAATGGACAAAATAAATCACTTTTGAATCATTATTGATGCTGCAATGACATCTTGCTCGCTATCACTGGGTCTTGAAATAACAGTGGATGACTTCTTTGGCGCTTTTGTTGAAAAGAAACGCCGTTGATACTCAAATTTCATTGCCTTAGGACTTGTCCTTCGCGGGTCTAGGGGAAGAGTTCTCTTTAAATTACAGGCTTGGAGTGTAGGTTTTAAGGACTGGATCTTCCTGCTAACTATATCTAATTGTTCTTCGGAATAAATTCCATCTAGGATGCTTTTAAAATGTTCCATTAATTTGACTCTCTTTTGTTCCAAGCTTATAATACTCGTATGTCGCCGTGTTTGTCGAAGACTCTTTATTACTGCAGCTTGTTTAGTGTGCTTCGTATCTTCCGCTTCATCTATTATTAACCCTCCAAATTCTTCAGAATCGTTATCCAGTTCTGCAGTAGGCCTATGCTCATTCATCTTTCTTTTAACAGCATGAATGTGTTTGCTCATATTAAATTTAATAGCAGAATCGGAGCAGCTGAATGTGAAATTGTGAATGCACATTTTGCACTCCGTACAACGCAGATCACACCTACATTGCAGTCCTTCAGTCTGCTTTACATTGCATACCTCATTTCTGCTCGATGACTGGATTTCCCATACTTTTCCGTCAAGCACAAGGTCTTCTAAAGAGAGTTTTGATGACTCTTTTTGCCACTGACGAAGGGTAATAATTTTACTGGTCAATTTTCCCTTGTTCAAATATATTAATCGCTCATACAGTTTATCCCTTATGTAGCGCATTAATGCATCCAATGCAAGGTCAAGACGTTTGGGATTCTTTCCATCCAAATAAATCTGCTTTATCACACCATGCATGCGTTCTAAATGCATATTAGTATTAAGGCCTGCATGCAAGGGATAACAATATGCCCAGTTTTTCGCGGAGTCTTTGTATTCTTTTTCGAAATACGCAGCAAAATCACTGGTGTCTACATCACTCTTCATTATGTTAACTACCAGGGGAAACATTATATTAAATGCTACTTGGTCTCTTTCTTCTAACAGCGTCACCATAATGCTTCAGCATTTCTTTTTGTGATTCATTCATAATTATTAAAATGAAATCTTCTGCAGCAAACTGTGGGCAAGTTTCTAACGCTATGCCTTGAGGTTTGTAAAACAGGACTATTCCTCCGGCGGTTTCCATTTCTCGGACCCACGAATCTATGCTTACAGCGTCGTTTTTGTGTCTAATTGCTTCTGACTTTAAGCTGTATTCTTGCTCAATGTTGCGGAGATCTTTTCTGGAAAGCAAATCTATTCTGTTTAAGTCCCCACTGCCAATGTTAAATCTTACATGATCCAATATTTTGTCAAGCGGAACATTCATCGCGATTTGGCATGCTATTTCGTCTTTCTCGGCTTGCGACAACCTCAAGCGCCCTAAATCGGAATTGTGGCCAACATGAGTCTTACAAAATTCCACTTTAATATTTCCGCCTGAATGAAATGTGACCTCAAGTTTGGCGGGACAGTGCCCATTAATCTTGTTGCTACCTGCTATTTTAAGGTGCCTTATGTCCTTCCCTTTAGACTTATATTCTCCATGTCGATGACAAGTAAATGTCATTCTATAGACCGTCCCAACCTTAAAAAACAGTATTGGTCTTATGCAGCGCACTGATGCCAGATCTACTCACATCACAAGGCCCGGCACATGATGTGAAAAAGCTCTTAAACCTCGTGAAAACCTCGAAATTTGTTTCTTGTACATAATAATTATTGTAAATCATGCCCTGCAGATAGAACGACGGCACACCCTCCTTCCCTTATTTTCAACCCCCAGGAGTAGGCTAATATTTTCTCTATAGGCCCACAAATCTACATGTTCTGACCAATGTCTACAAAATGTTACACATGTACCCTGTATAATCAAGTAAAAATTCTACGAGACAATCATTCTGGAAAAAAACACCCCTAGCGAAATTTTCAATCCCTACCATGTGATCTTTTTACTAGTCTACATTCTTTGAACGATTTTTACCAAACATTACACACAGACCCTATAAAAACAAGAGAAAAATTAGGTGAAGTTACTTTTGGAAGAAGCCACCCCTTAAATGTTTCTACCCCTATTACATTACCAAAATTTAGATATACATTTTTGACGTGTTTTTAACAGATTTTCTACACAGAACGTATAGAACCAGGAGAAAATGGTAGGAAAACTAATTTTGGAACAAACCACATTTTAGATCTTTCACCCCAATTTTGTGATATATTTTTATCTACATCCTTTGACCAATTTTATCAGATTTTATACCAAGAACCTATTGAATCAAGATAAATTTTTAACCAAAGTTTATTTGGATGAAACCACTCCTTAAATGTTGCAACCCCTATTATATAAATGTTATTTAAATCTACATTCTCTTATCAATTTTTACCAGACTTTACACAGAGCTAATAGAACCAGGAGAAAAACTTAGGTAAAACTAAATTTGAAAAAAAAAAGTCCCTTAAATGATTTAATCCCTATTTAATGACGTTTAAATCTACATTCTTTGTCTCATTTTACCAGACTTGACACACAGATAAGCAAGACTAATAGGAATTTCTGTCTCTTTCTTACCTCAACCCCACCATCCATGGTCTTTAGAAGTAATAGGGTCCTTGAGTGTGACAAGTTGTGCTTTCTCTAGGACCTAGATTTTGAAAATTAAAAGGGCTTCCTCCAAAATTGACTTCGAAGTACAAGTAAAATACAAAACCAGGTGACGCCGGGTCCTTTAAGCTAATAATTTATAAATGTTACATTTAATATTAAATTTCATTTCGATAATATTACTTTTCATCATTATTATTATTATTATTATTATTATTATTATTATTGTTATTATTATTATTGTTATTATTATTATTGCTATTATGTTGTGTTATAATTTTCAAGAATATAATTATAAAGGGAAGTAATAGTAAAAATACATTACCGGTACATACCTTTAAGCCTGTTCACTATCCTCAGGGAATGGTATTATTCCTTCTCAGAGGGCCTTTAGTTTTTTCTTTTCTTATTCTATACAGTAAACTTTCTGAACACCCGGTAGCTTCTGCTGTCTCTTTAATTGCCTGGGTAACGTTCATTTTCTTCAAGAAATAATTAAGTATATTTAATACTTTAATTCGCTCTTTACTTCGCAATTTGTCAACACTACGATTTCTATAGTTCCTCTATTCATAATTAATATAAAATATTAATAAATATAAAATTTAATTAAAAAAAACACAAGAACCACTTCACAACAAAGTTAAACTTCACTACACAGCTACTATATAACAATGAGCTCTGAAGAAGACACGATAGTCTTAGAAACATATGAGTACACACAATCTCAAAATAACCAAGTCATGAGCGCGAGAATGCTGAGCTCGGGAAAACTGTGATAATTTATTAATGCTACACGATAGAGAGCTCTGGTTTGTTTTAAATACTTTTTCAGACATCTATAAACATTTGTTCTCGCTTAGTCACCAACGTAAAGTCAATACCAAAGTATGTTACTCACTGCCTAACTTTTCTGTGTTGCCGTCCGAGAATTTTCAGGTAGCACTTAATAAAAAAATATATAGCTTTCTTCTTATGAAAAATTTATTGCCGACGGAAAGGGAGTACTTTCTTTCACCATCAGGCAGTCCAAGAAAAAAATCTTTACTTGTTTTGATTATTAGTTTTCTGTCTATCGCGTGATAAGTTATTAATGTGCAAAAATATTGACTTCCGCCAAAATAACGTAATTATGAAAAATAGGCCTCATATTAATTATTTATGGCTTTACAGTTGACATCATTAGAAAGGGCGGAAAATTCCCTATAAGACCTCGCAATCACATTATCACATTTATCATTTTCGGAAAATGGCAACATTGTCGGGATAGAAAGGGACGAAGCTAATTGCAGAACGTACGAGTGCAAGTGAGATGTAAATACTACATTTAACTCAATACTGTCTTTTAAGGCTGGGACGATCTATAGACGAGTCACTGCTTTTGTGTTCATATTTTGAACGAAATATACAAAACTCACATACCTGCTCTCTCTCTGTCTCCCTCTTCCAGATATTAAATTCCTCCTCATTCTGGAACTCTAGAGTATCATTCTGAATCACAATATTATGTTGCGAAATGTAATGATGCACGATACCACCTTTCGTAGGCCGAGTTTCATTACAAAGAGAACACTTTACACATTTTGAAAAAAGATTTTGCACCCCCATGCTTTAATTCAATGTGGCGTTTCAAATCATATTTTCTGGTTGTGAAAAATTCACAACTATCGCACTCATATTTCACATCAGAATGGTTAGCAGTTACATGGAAATTTAAATTTCCCCTTTTACTAAATACCTTACTACAAATTTCACACGTGAAGTTATCCATTCTACAACAAACAAGATGCACTTGAATTACCCGGCACTCACGAAACTAAAGCGTGGGCACGCAGTGGCGGCTATTCAGGGGAAGTAGGTGAAGTAGCACTTCACCAGTATTTTTCCTTTACAATACGTATTTTTAAAGTTTATATCCCATATCACGAATGTTGGTTTTTACTATAAATGCATTTATGTAATTTTGTATTGCCCGCCACGAGTGGTGTCAAAGGAGGAGGCGCCAGAGAACTCCCGAGTCTTGCAAGCAAGCACGAAGCAGAACAAGTTATTTACTAGCCTTGATTCACTTCCCCTGTTGCATGGGTAGTCTGGTCCACTCAAAATGATGCTGGCTCATGCTGCAAGCAGCATTTTTCTCGCTTATCCCACATCCATGCTGAGGGGATCAGACTACCCATGAAGGTGTCCAGCTCCTTGTTGAGACCGTTGCACTTGAATATAGAGCGTGTCGTCCTTCGGCTTCATGATGGCGCGCGGTTACCACAGCAAGCTGCTACAATGACAGTGTCTGGCGGGTTTCATATCTACTCCTCTTCTGCTAACAGCTCCATTAATAACAAAGCACCAGTTTCACTTCCTCTACCCGTACCAAAGGTAATAAATGTTCGAAATCAATGTTTTTAACATAAATACCTGTTTTGAATCCTCCTCTGTCCAATAATATTTTCAGGAACGTGTCTGTGTGGCTTGAGAACTAAACATCGTGTATAAATAAAACGTATTTGGATTAGATATCTTCTGGGGAGATTGACGACTTTTTCTTACTTTTATACGGTATCCTTATACTTTGAACTGTAGTTATAAGCCAGCTATCGTTTGTACAAACTCAGGCTTTTAAGTCTTTCATCTTTGGGCGAGGCTAGAACAGACTTTCATTCTTCACGATTTTATATAAAAAAACTCTAACAATTTTGTTTAAATTTTCCACACGATTTGCATAGACGCTAAAAAGCTAGAATTTTTATTTTAAAAAAATTTCAATTAATTATTTAAAAGGTGTTTATAAACAACCATATACTGCATTGAAATATGAACGGTAGAGGAGCTTGGATTCTTCCTCATAAAATTAAATATCATTAACGGAAAAAAAAATCATAGGCGTTCGATTCTATTAGCACAAAAGTGAGGCATAGGGATGAGACTAGAAGTTAATTTATTTAATGTGTGTCACCATATACCAAGACTACTGTGTACTGTGATGAAAGCCCACTGTCACGTGTCACAACACTGAACCATCTTCGGAGATCGTCAGCGATAGGACGCCATAGGACGACAACGTTGAATCACGACGTTTCATTCCTACAATGCATATTTTTCATAGGCAATCATACGACATGTGACATATTAATCACTGCATATTAATGCCTTGAAGTATCCAGTAACGAGCTGAAGTTTATCAGATAAAATTACATCTTTCCGACCCTTGCAAGCATATTAACTTATAAGATAAACAACAGTCATTGGTCGATATCCGAGGCATTGCTAAAGATTATTAGTCAATTTCAAGTCCGCATCGCATGAATGGAATATTCTGAATAATCTGATTAGGAGAATAATAATTACGATAAACATCAATAGATTCGCGGCGGAAAAGCAGGATCGAATTTATCTCATGAAACTCATAATCCCGATTGGGATTTATTAAGAGTATTCCATGAATAAAATGTATCAGATTTTATAAATAATAACTATATTCTTACACGCATTGTTTAAAATCAAATCATCATTGTGCCAGCTGTCAGATCACGACGTAGGCCTACTAAATGAAGGATCAAAAATGTTGCCAGACAAGTATCTTGTTTAGCGAATATTTCAACATTCTAAATTCTAAATTCGCTTTGCTCTACATTTGGGTATATATTTAAAAAAAAGGGGTTTTTGGTCATTTCTCAACCAGTATAAAATTTTCTGGGTTAAAAAAAAAAATATATATATATATTTTGCATCAAGTAGGGGTTTCTCTTCTTCTTTCTTTGCTTTATTTCTTCTTTCCCTTATCTTTCTCTCTTCCTCCTATCTAGACCCTCTGTTTCCACTAAAACATGAATAAGCGAAACTTGATTAAAATGTTCTTTTGTGTCCCGTTTTTAAGGGTGTTCATTTATAAAATATATAAATATATAGATATTGCTATTATTATATTCTTAGTATTTTTTTCATTTGCATATTCATGTTTTGTGTTTGTTGTTGAGTATAAATATATAGCCTTTCGTTGGTTTTCCTTTTTGACATATAGCTACATTTATTTCTAAAGTTCGTTACACCATTTTCATTATTATACATATTTTTCTTCTGATGTTCTTTGCTAGCGCCGGTTTCCCCTTTCTAGTGTGGCTCTGCGCTGATGTCGTCTCTTAGTTTGTTTTGTTTGGCTGCATCTCTCTGTTTTGTTTGTTTTTTTGTTTCTGCATACCTGCTGTTTTGTTTTCTTTCTGTAAATACAAATTATAAAATTAATATCATATTAATTTTTTGTTTAGTTTCTTTTCTATGATATGATTTATCATTTTCAAAATAACTTTATTTTTATTTTTTGTATATAGGCCTACTTAGTGGATTATTACATTTTTATTATTATTATTGTGTTCTATTGATGATAGTGTACTAATATCTAGTATCCATAACCTCTATCTAACGCAAAGCATTGTCCGACCTGGCTTTCAAAAAAAAAAAAAAAAAATAAAATAAAAAAAAAATCTTCTCGCATTCAAAGTTTGCTTTTGAACCTTCTCTGGTTCGTTTTTTGCGGCTAATTACTACTTGTGCTGAAAAAAAAAGGAAATGATGACTCAAAAAAAAAAAACTAAAAGATTTGAGAATCTGGTTAAGTATAGTCAACTCAAAATAATTGAATTTAAGGTTTCACTGGTTTTGAAATTTATTTCAACTAATTTAAGTAGCATTAAACTAATGCCAGTGTTGAAATCTAAAGTATGTTGTATTTTCAAATGGATCTTTTGATTATCAGTTTATATAAACTGGTCTTTCATTGTTCTTTCAATTTTCTATTGCGTTCGTTGGCGGTGCCTTTTGACCGTTGTTTTGACGGGTGTTTTTTTTACTCCTTCATGGGAGGACGTGCCTGGTTTCGATTCGCGGCTTCCAGGTATGTCTGCTAATTCCATGGAGGAGGTTGCTTTTTCCTTCTTTGTCCTCGGATGGCTGAGGAGTTACCGGGAATTCCTTTTCAGCGGGGCGTGGACAATGGTTTCCGTTGCCGGGGTATTGAACCACGAGGTTTTGGTTTCTTTATTTTACAGACCCCCGTACGGCCCGAGAAAGACTGAAAGAGTGTGTGCTCGACTTCTAGAAGGCTCTGCCTAAGAGGCGGTTCCCTGCTCCGCCGAGGTGCGGACGGCGTCGTAGCAGATTTGAAGAAGCTGGCCCTACTTCCTTTCTCATATATTTACCTCTTTAGCTCCTGCCCGACGAATACGCTCCATTTTTCATATTTTTCATTTCTTTCATCCTACTATTGTACTAGTACATTCATTTATTCCTTTGTTCTTTTACATCATTTACATCATTTACACCATTTACTACATTTACATCTTCCCTATCGTCCTTTCATTATCACCATACATTTCATTTTCATTTTGCTATATCATTTTCTCTCTTTCAACTGCATTTTCATTTTTATGTTTCATGTTTAACATTAAATTTCCACACTAATAAAAAAAATCTACAAATCATGGGATAAAAAAAAACTCAATATGACTCAATCTATAAAACCTTACATGGAAAGAAGTTTTCTATTTAAATTATTTGTTAATACAAATAATATTGATGAATTTAAATTATTAATTAAATTATTTATTAAACTATTTATTAAATTAATTTATTATATTTGTATATACAAAATTACTCATTTATTCTATTCAAAGCAATTTTATATTAACTTATTCTAAATCTACTTCCATTGCTGAAGTTGTTAATTGATTGTCTCTTAAAAAACCTAATTTGGGCTTATTTCCAAATTATTTTCTATGTAATGGTATGGTAATGGAACCATCGAACACTTAAACAATTTAATAGTCATAAAACTTTCATTCTTTGAAATCTTGTGGAAATTTAAAGGAAAAAAAAAATATATATATATAAAAAAAAGGAAAGGAAATCGAGTAGTTACATTTACTGGCTGGTTCCACTGTAAGAATGTAACATTACTTATTATTACCCCTTCAGGGATTTATTTTCTAAGAGACTTTCTAAACATGTATTTTAGATTTTAGGGTGTTCAGTCTGCAATAATAGACTTTTCTAGAAACATTTTTTTTTTAAAAAGAAGAGAGATAAAACATGTTATAATTAATGATCTATTTTCAAAAGCCAATATTAATTTTCAATTTTGTGCTTAAATAGCTTTTTCCCCTTCAGGGATTATTTTGTCAGTTCTTAAAATGTGTACGTACCTGGTTTTCATATAAGTTTGTATTTTCAGATTGTTCTGTGCATTGGTGCGTGGCCCTCCTCAATGGCCCAATTAGTATGTTCCTGCCGAGCTTGTCGCCATTCTGTTTTGGCCCACCCTCTACTCTGCTGTTGTGTTGGCACGCTGGGGACGCCTAGCGCTGCTTCTTCTGAAACCAGAAATAGCCCAGCCATATATCAAAACTACTGCTGAAATCTTCTCATCTGCTGCTCAACTCTACCAATCAAATTCTACTCACCAGTCTTCATCGACAACTACTACAACAGAAGATTACTCCGTCACCAACTACTGGATTAATACCACAATACAAACTACTGGTTATTACTACATGTCTACGTTTTCTCTACACGATGTAATAGACTACATGGTGTTTCTGTGCAGTTGTTATGGCTAGGCAAATTTAAGACTCTGGTTACTCATATGTATCAATTCTGAATTTTTTGAGAGGTGGACCCTATTAATTTTCATTTTGGTGAAGACATTAATGCTCGTTATGGCAGGCCTATTTTCTCTAATGGACGAATTTTTGCAAAGACAATATTTTGCTGAAAAAAAAAATGCAATTTATTTTTTCTCCTGGGCCGGAGAGGATGTGCCGCTTATTGCCGGCACTGTGTTTTCTCTAATATATTTATATTGCTTTTACTCACGTTAGGTTATTTTCTTCTAAATTTAGGTTATTGTTTATATCATGTTTCCTCTTATGTTACGTACACATTTTGCCGTGTTTTGTCTCCCTTCTGCTGTTTTCCGGGTGCGTTTTCTATTTAGTCCTTCTGGCCTTTGGTTTTGTTTTTCTGTTCTCTTTGCCCGCTAAACGCTCTCTTTATGCAGTAGCTGGTACTAACTGAGGGGGCGTTTCCCGGGGGGGAGTTTTCTTGTTCCGAGCGCGGAACAGTAGTGAGTTGACTTTGGATCTTGGTACGAGGAAGTCTTCCGATCTCCGGGTGAGGAAAGGCTTCCCTGTCTACATGCAAGTGATGAGGTGACATCGCCGTCTTGCATTGTGAAGCTCCAGGATACCGCGGAGCTGGAGGCCTTGCCTGTGAGGGTTGGTGAAAGCCTTTGCGGTGGGTTTCCTACACCATGTAATTTGCTTTGATTTTCAACTCTATTAATTTCTGCAGGTATGTTCTTTTAGTTGTTTTTTGCTGGTGTGTTTTAGTTTATTTAATTTAGCTTTCGTTTTGTTTTACCCACCTGTTTTCTGTATTTTTCAGTTGCTGTCATATTTACTCCGTTATACTTTTTTTTTGAAGGGATGCTTGCCAAACTTAACTGACTTCTGTAATCCTTCTTCACAGGATGCTTGCCAAACTTAACTGACTTCTGTAAGCCTGCTTCACAGGGATGCTTGCCAAACTTAATTGACTTCTGTAAGCCTGCTTCACAGGATGTGTATTTTTCTATTTCTACTTTATAAGCACACTGTTTGAAGAGCCTCCCCTTATATGGGAACTTGGAAATTTGTAATAAACTGGCTTTGCTGAAATTATAATATTTATATTTGATGTGGAAACCCCTGCTTCCTATTCACTATATGCTACCACCTATAAACATTAGTTGTATTTTGTACGGCCTTGGGTGTTTTGCCCTTGAAGCACGTTACAACGTGCTACACGGAAATAATCACAATTTTAAGATAAACTAACTCTGCACTCAGTCCTATGACTGAGGAATATAATGTTTATGTTACCGTACCCTTCCCTTTATTCAATCTATTGTCCGGCTTCATACTCGAGCGCTCTTCAAGAAAGCAGGTATCTGAAGAGACTACTTATGGCATCATTTCTTTCCTTCTTTCAATATTACTTAACTTTACATAATATTATCTCTACACAGTCAATTACTTAACAAGGTTATAAAGTCATGCGAGAGTTGTCAGATATGGAATAAGCCGCGAGAAAATAGTAATTTCTATGCTTAACTTAGAGACATTGTGCGAGTGTTCTAAGAGGTGAAATAAGTCGCGAGAAAATTGTAATTTCAGTGCTTAAGTTAGACAAAATTACGTAACAGTAGTTTACTTTTAGCGGTGACGACATGGAAGGCTTAGCTTTGTGACGTCATGGAAGGCTTAGTGGGGAGGGGGGAGGGGGCTTAGTGGAAGGCTTAGACGGTTATGACCGTTGAAAAATTTTTGGCGCCTTTTTTGTGATAAGCCCGTTGCGCATGGATGATCAGATAAGAAGGTCATGCATTGTGATCACCCCAACATCCGGTTACACCTTTACGCCCATCCGGTCAAGATAAGAACACCTGGTCCTTAATGCCCACCCGGTCAGCCGTATCCGGCATGGATGGATGGTAGAGGTTAAGACATTTTACCGCGGAGGTGCCCAAGCGCTGCGGTTATCACGAATCCGGTAAATATAACACCCAGCTGCCGTCCGGTCAAGATAAGGACTGGGAGACTATGCATTGTTATTTTCCCACGACATTTTTTTTATCATGGATGTATATAAAAACACTACTTCATTCGATTTATTTCATTCCGCTACCATATGTCATCATGGAAGTCACGTGTGAACAGTGCAATGCTAAATATAAGCATAAACATGATTTGAACCGTCACGTAAAGCAAAAACATGGTGATTCTTCTTTCATATGTGATTTGTGTAAAGTGACGTTCTCGAGACGAGATAATTTACAAACTCATATACGGGAGGTACACTCTAGTTTGCAGTTATCGTGTGGTAAATGCGGTAAAACTTTTTCATCTCACCGTAATCTGAAGAGACATTTCAGCAACACACATAGCTTGCTTAATCCAAACGAATTTTATCGAATTCGTGAGAAAAATGTGATCAAACCCTGTACCTCTGCATCATCTGAACCCAGTACCTCGGCAACAGTTATCGAACCAGCGACAGCAAGACCACAGCCTCAGTCGTCAGCACAACACGGTGTCGCCTTAGACCATCAACAAGCAACCAGACCACCCGTGTTGAAATCTGTTTTCGGCGGCCGTATCACATCATACAAGGTAAATATTTTTTTATATTTATATATATATATTATTTATTTTATATACACTTCCATTTTGTATTACGCCATTAACAGCCGTGGGCGTGGTTAATACAAGTTGTTTCATTTTCTCTTCCAGCCCGCTGCTCTTCGGAATATTCCCTCAGCCAATACAACGACGAGACCGGTTCAGAGCGCCCGAGGCGGTCAACCTCCACTCAACATACAAATGACTTCACCTACAGACAGAGTCAGCAACTCTCCAAATACAACCGGTCCTGCTCGAGGCGCTGTCTCGACACATCCTCAACACAGAAACCATTTTGAATCGGAACAGACCGAATATGTGCAGAGCGGCGGCGGACTGCAGCAAGAAGCTGGTACTGATGCTACTGAAACTCGGGAACAAGAGATCCAACCCGAAAACCATTTTGTATTGGGCGGAGCCAACAACTCGACTGGAACCAATTCATCAAACGAGGTGAGTTTTTTATACTACACATGTGTGTATCCATTCATGCGAGCGTTTTCATTCACAAAATCCCTCATTGATTTTTCCACATAAAATAATACATTTTTTCTTGTGTTACAGATAGATTTCGTCAGAATCGAAACTGCGTTTAAATCGAGATTATCGACTTATGCCCTTACAAACATACCAGCAGGAGATCTTCACTCCGTTCTGTCAACATATAAACCTCAGATGGAAGCCTTGGTTAAAGACTGTCTTCATCAGCACAACTCGTTAAAAATGAATTTATTTGTTGAAATTAATTTACAGGACACTAATGAAAAAAAACACTATGTACAATCTCAAACCTAAAAACGAAGTTGTTCTTGTGTCATCCGATGTGAGTGATATTTTAGACCAATAGATCGAGGAAATAGTTCAAGAATATGACGATATTTCATTAAGGGGCAGTGGGCATACATTCCACTCCATCCATAAAATAGAATTACGTCTAAATAAATATCAGCCCTTTAGAGGTCGTAAGTTCATGTTGTTGCCTGAACGGTACAGATATTCAAAGTCTCTAGTCAACATAGGCAACCATGACGATTATTGTTTTAACTATTGTATATTGGCAAAATTCATTGAAAAAAACAGCGATTTGTGCACCTCTTATCTTGACAGACCGGACTTGGACGAGAAATACGACTTTTCATGTGTAAAATTTCCAGTAACATTCCAAGACATTGGCAAATTTAGTAAACTAAATAACATTTCGATCAATGTGTTTGGAATAGATGACGAAGACGAGATATTCCCAATTAAGATTGCTGAGAAAGAGTTGCCAGATCACAGAGAACTGCTCTATGTCTGTGATGAAGTAGATTCCCATTATGTGTTAATTACCGATTTCGACGCATTCATTAGAGCTTCTCGCACATCATACGAACATCAGATCAGAGTTTGCAAGCGTTGTTTTGCACACTTTCAAGCCTATGGTGACCAGTCAGCCGACCAGAGACACAAGGCTCATTTAGCAGTGTGCAATTCATTCTCCCCCGTAAAATGTGAATTTCCTAAACGCTTAGAAGTGTCATTCACTAAACATGAACATTCGCAGAAAATTAGGTTCGTTATTTATGCCGATTTCGAGTGCATGCTAGGGCCTATTTCGGGGTGTGAAAACGAGCCTGTTAAATCCTGGACTCAAAAGTATCAAAAGCACACACCATTTAGTTACGCTTATTTTATTAAGGATTTGGAAGACGAACATTCGAATCTGAGAATGTACAGAGGTCCCGATGCAGAACAACATTTTATGAGATCACTTGTAAAAGACGTAAAGGCTATTGATGGGATATTAAATTCTGAAATAAAAGCCATGATTCCTCTCACGGCAGAACAAAGTAGTGAGTATATGAACACCACCATCTGTCATATCTGCAAACAAGCTGGCTTTACCGATGAAAATTACAAAGTAAGAGATCATTGTCACGTCAGCGGTCGGTTCAGAGGCGCAGCGCACAGAAACAGTAATTTAAATCATAGGAACCAATCTTTTGTTCCTGTTGTTTTACACAACCTGTCCAACTACGACTCGCACTTCATTGTGACACAATTAGGTTTTGACAAGAACCGCATCAACGTCATTTGCAATACCCAGGAAAAATATATAACTTTTTCGAAATTTATTCCCTCTTCTTATTTGAAACAGCGATCTCTAGAACTTAGATTCTTAGATTCATTCCGCTTCATGTCCGCGAGCCTGGAGAAATTAGCACAAAATTTTCCCAATGATAAATTCATAGAAACAGCAAAAGCCTTCGGTGACAAAACCGATTTGATGTGTAGAAAAGGAATTGTTCCCTACGATTACATCACCTCGCCTGAAATTCTAGACGAGACAAAATTACCCCCTAAAAAGGCGTTTTACGACAAGCTTAGCAATGCGGCTGTCTCAGATCTAGACTATTCTCACGCTGTTAATGTATGGAATTCATTTTCGGTCAAGTGTTTAGGTGAATATTCAGACTTGTACTTAAAATCGGACGTTCTGATTTTGTCGGACGTGTTTGAAAATTTCAGACAAATGTGTCACGATACCTATGGTTTAGATTGCCTTTTCTACCCAACTGCCCCAAGCTTCACATACGCTGCCATGTTAAAGTTTACACAGGTAAAGCTGCCTATTTTAAACGATATTGACATGGTTCAATTGTTTGAACGGGGAATTCGCGGGGGTCTTTGTCAGTCAATCTAACGGCACGCTGTGGCAGACGACGAGTCGGTATTGTCCTACGTCGACGCTAATAACCTATACGGTTATGCCATGTCACAGCCGCTGCCTATAGCCAATTTTCATTGGCTCGAAAAAAACGAGTTGGAGTCCCTAGACATTGTCTCCATACCGGACGATTCAAAATTAGGATATATTTTTGAGGTGGACTTGGAATATCCAGAAAATCTACACGACAACCATACAGATCTTCCATTCTGCCCAGAGATGAAATGCCCTCCTGGCAGTAAATTCAAGAAGATTTTAACCACGCTTGAACCTAAGCAGACCTACAATGTACACTTTACCGTGCTTAAACAAGCGCTACAACATGGACTGAAATTGACAAAGGTCCATAGAGGCATTAGCTTTGAGCAAAGCTGTTGGTTGAAACCATATATTGAATTCAATACAATGGAACGAAAGGCCGCAAATAACGAATTCTAGGAGGATTTTTTAAGCTGCTAAATAATGCGGTATACGGCAAGACTCTCGAAAATGTGAGGAAAAGGATAGATTATAGACTTGTATCGGACGAAAACTTATTGTCCAAGTTGTTGGCAAAGTCAAACTTTCTGGATAGAACAATTTATAACGAGAACTTGGTGGGTGTACACCTTGGTAAGACTAAACTCGTACTATACCCTGTTTGATGTAAGTTGGCACGGTTCAGAAAATTGAGACAGAAGATGTTTGGCAGAAGTCAGTTATTGAACAGAAAGAGATAGAAACATACTATTGTGAAAGGTTACTCACTCCACGAATTTGTAGCTGTCACTATGACGAGGGTGGCATGGGAGAAATACTATCAGTGTAACTGCTAGAAGCAGTGGTGGTCTATGTGTCTATATTGGCCACTTTCATAGGACTTAACATAAGCACCATTTAAAGTAACAAGCCGCCACGTCTCCTTTTCTAAACGACAATATGACTGCTTAACACATCTGGCGATTACTTAATCCTCGAATTTCTGGTTTTCCCCCATTTTTTCTATACAACCATACTCCACCCTCTGCTCAGTGGGATAGTGGAGTGAGTAACTTTTGGCTACCTGCTGAATAGTAGCCGGGTAGTTTTATGACCACAGAGCCAAGATAACCCACACAGCCTATAAATACTGCAATCTATGTAGGCATGTCCATCTTGGAATTATCTAAAGTCAGAATGTATGATTTTCATTATAACACCATGAAAAAACATTTCCCAAACAATCTAAGTCTGTGCTACACAGACACTGATAGCTATATATACAAGATCGAAACGGATAACCTCTATCGTGATCTGTTAAATGTGAAAGATGAATTAGATACTAGCGTCTACCCCCCTAATAATCCCTTGTATTCATTGGAAAACAAAGGAGTTGTAGGTAAATTCAAAGACGAATGTGTCGGTCATACCATAACTGAGTTTGTAGGCCTTAGAGCAAAAATGTACGCTATAAGGTTTAACGATATGGACATAAAGAAATTGAAAGGAATCAATAAATGTGTTGTGGAGAGAGAACTCACATTTGAAGATTATTTGAAAACTCTCAAGACCGGACATACAACATTTTCGCTAAACAAATCTATACGTTCCTATAAGCATAACGTGTTTTCGATTGCCATGAATAAAGTTACCTTAAACGCTTCAGATGATAAGCGTTACATTCTACCTAATGGTGTGGACACACTTGCCTATGGCCATTACAAAATCAGGGATGGTGATGAGGAACCCCCTCTTAAAAAAGGAAAGTCTAATGTTTTCTATGTCTTGTATATGCATTGTATATTTTTAATTGTATTTTTGTAAGAGACAAAGGAATTGAAAATAAAAACACATGTTCATAACTGAAATCTTTATTCTATATTTCGTTTATGGATCCATAAATTCTTGCTCGCAGGAAAACCCATCCATTTAACAAATACTAAATCCTCTTTACGTCGTAACACCTTTTCAATTAAATAAGTGTTTGGATACTTTGTTTTTTGTAATTCCTCTGCATAAAAAGCACCCTCAATCTTGATTCCTTCCAAGTCCTCTAGCAGATATGTGGGCGGAGAAGTAGTCTGGACTCTTTTCACCTTGAAAATCTCCGTAGTCCACGTCGGTAAGTAACCTTTTTTAAACAACTTCCTGTGTTTTGAAACTGTTACAAGGTCACCTTCCACAAACTTGGGCTTCGCATGCGTCTCCTTGTAACAGTATACAGTATTCAGCAAGCTGTTGTCCTTGACTTGGTTAGGTTTCACTTTAAAGGTGGAATGAACCCTATCGTTGTACTGTATAATGAGTTCCTGCAACATGTCTATCCATTTATAACTCCCTCTTGCCGTAAATTGACGATACAAGTCTGTTTTCAAAGTTCTGATTAAGCGTTCAGCAATGCAAGCCTTAACGTTGGAGTATGTAGAATAATGGTTGATGCTGTATTTCTGCATTAAGGCTTTAAAATTAGCGTTATAGTACTCCTTTCCCATATCGGTCTGAAGGTTTTTAGGTGGTGATTTCACAGATTGAAGTATATCGTCCATGGCTGCGGTAACAGTTTTACCAGTTTTGTTCTTCAAAGCTCTCGCGTACGCATACTTTGAATATGCATTAACGCAAACCAAAATATATTTGAACCCTCTGTTTTGTTTGTGGTAGGGTATCATTTCAATCAGATCGCTTTGCCATAAATCATTTAGACCTCTCATTGTAACATGACGTCTCGGATAATTTATTCGAGCGGGTTTATGAAGCTCGTATGCAATTTTACTTTTGCTCATTGAATAATGTTGTTTTCACGTAATTCCGTTGTAATTTCCAATATTTCGTTGTTATGCGAGCGATTCCCTGCCTCAGACGATGCAACTAGCAGACGAAGTCTATGTACGAGTTCATTACAGTTGTCCCAATATATATATATTTATTTTATTTATTTATTTAATACATTAATACTTATTGGCCCCTGTCCTGGATTCCTATCAGAGGCCTCTTTATGCACTATACAATTTGTACTTATTAATTTATAATTACATAGGTTATCTACATTATTTATAATTTAATCTAAAGAATATAAGTATATAACGAAACAGAGAGAAGGGTTAACTATTTAAGAAGAAATAAAAAATAACAAAAACATTAATAACTTAATAATAAATCTAACTACATTAACTAAAGTAAGTGTCGAGTCCGGGATTTTTGTGGATTTGTGATGATGAATGGGAGGTCGCGCCTAAGCATACCAATCTTCACAGATGCAGTACACTCCCGCATCCTCACTACCATCTCATCATCAACCAGGTGAATACTAGACGTCACCGGAATCCTTAGTCTGGAAGCCAGACTTCAGGCATCGGCGTCAACCGGTAGGCCATCCTGGCACCACGAAGTCATGTCCGGGTGTTTGTTATCCTTTATTTGTAATTTGTCTTATGTCCTGTGTCCTTATGTGTCTTATGGCATAGTCTTCTTATTGCCTTTGTCCGTGTCTGCTATTTATATAGTCTTCTTTTGCTTTCTGGGAAACTCTATTTGCTGCTTCATCCAACAACTTCCACGAGTAGGGGTCTCTAATTATGTTCCCTATTTGTCTACCTTGTAGTAGTCTCTGAAAGGGCTCCCTCAACTGAGCAGTGTTTTGGCATTCCCAAACCACATGCTCAGGAGTACCTATTCCCCCACACGAGCAAGCGTTGGAATCCGAAATGCCCTTTTCATTTAAGTAGACCATGTAGGGTCCATGGCCCGTCAGATAGTGGATTAAACCTTGGGATGGTTGTAAATGTCGCAGTTCTAGTCTTTCGTGTACGTCCATAAAAATATCGTAGGTCCTACGTCCTGTGTTGCTTTCTTCCCATCTGGTTTGCCACATATCCAGTATCATATTCTTGATATCCCTTATTGTTTCAACTCGAGTGTCAAGTATTAATTCTGCACGAGCCTGTAATCCCTTTTTAACCCAGAATGTAGCTCCTTTTTGCCTTATAAGAAGATCCAGTGGTATGACCCCGAGGACTGTGGTTAAGGCATCAGTCGCCGTTGTTCTGTAAGCTCCTGTTAGTCGTAGCAGGATTCCCCTTTGAAGACTACGGAGCTTCGCAGCTGGCTTGATGTTCTTTAATCGGTGGGCCCAAATTCCTGCACCATACCCCACTATTGATACCAGTATTGTCTCATGATACAATTTCATCACCCTTGGGGGAAGACGAAACTTGGTCATTCCAAGATTGATGAATTTGTTCATTAGTCTATTGGCTTTTGCGCTTACTCGTTCAATATGGGGCATGAATTTAAGCTTTTCGTCCAGGTCAATCCCTAGATATCTCACCGTTCTGCTTCTTCTTATGCTTTGTCCATTTATCTTGAGTGTTGGGTTACGTAGAAGCTTCCCTTTAAGCAAAAGATAAGTTGTCTTTGCTGGTGCCAGTTTTAGTTTTACTTCTACACACCAGTTACCTAATATTTCTAGAGTCCTATTTGTTCTACATTCCAATTCTCGTCTTGTGTCTGCCTCAAACACCAAGAGTAAGTCGTCAGCGAAAGCTACCAGTCCAAGTAAGTCGTTTGATTCTTCCAATCTTAAGAGTCCAGGTTCCATTCCCACATCCCAGAAAATAGGGCCACAAACAGATCCTTGTGGGCACCCTTTGCTGAGTTGTTTCATGGTTCTGTTGCCGTGGCACTCAATCATGGCGAATCTTTCTTGGCAGTAGTCCTTGAAAGTGTTGTATAATTCTGCCGGGCATTTAAGTTCCCTCAGGCGTCCAAACAAAGCCGGCCACCAAAGGCTGTCAAATGCCCCTGAGATATCTACAAAAACTCCTACAACATATTTCCCCCTTGCAGATTATATCAACCTAATTGCCCGATCAATAGCGTCTACAGTAGATTTGCCTGTTCTGAAGCCATACTGATGAGGATGCATTCCAATTTGCTGTCTATGTCTCTGTAACCTATGGCAAAGTATTTTTTCAAACACCTTACCCAGGACATTAAGCAAACAAATAGGTCTGTAAGATTTTGGTAATAGTGGATCTTTATCCTCCCCTTTATGTAGAATAATTACCTCACTTTGTTTCCATATGTTCGGAAATTTTCCTTGTCGTAAGCATTCACTCATCAGTTCAGCCGCAAAAGGTGAAACCTGTTGACAAATATTGTGAAGAATTTCTGATTTTATTCCATCAGGACCTGGTGCTTTTTGTCTTTTTAGTGATTTTATGGTCGTCTCTACTTCCTCTGGTGTTATAGGCTCAAAAGTATTGTCAGTGTGATAAGGTTTATTCAGTTCACTCCTTAGAAAAGTGTGTCCAGGATCATCACTCTGAGTGCAGTCATCCGGAAGCAAGACATTGAAAAGGAGTTCAGTAGATTCCTTCCAACTTTTAGTGAGGGAGCCATCACCCTTGCATAGTGTTGAAAATGTGGTAGGAGGTCTAATTTTACCAGCAGCAATTTTGAAAGGAATTCCCCACGGATTTAAAGAAAGCTGTTCGTGCACAAACCTCTCCCAGCTCCTTAATTTCAGTTGTTGGAGTTCATCTTGAAATTTCTGTTTTTTTCCCTTATAAATCTGTAGGAGTAATATTTTTGCTTCTGGATAACGGCACTCCTGGTAAATTCTCCTGGCTTTCCTTGCTTCCCTTCTTAATCTCTGCAAGTGATCATTCCATAGTGTGTCACTGATTTTAACTATTGAGCTTTTCAGGGGTATAGCTACAGCCATAGCCTGATGGATTGTTTTTGTAAGCTCTTTAGCTAGAGTCTCAACACAACCATTCAATGCGGTCATCTGCGGAGGTTTGAAGGTATTACGAAACAATTCCCAGTCTGCATTTCTAATGTCATATCTACACTTTTGTTTAGATACCGTACTCGATAATGCCTCCGTCTTTTTGCCGACTTCAAAACTGATGATATTATGATCACTTTCCGTTAACCCTTGCCCTACTTTCCACCCACTTATTAATTTGGCTCCTGGAAGATTAGCTAATGTCACATCTATGTTGGTTCCAATTTGGCCAGAACATCCTAAGTAAGTGGGTGGATTGTTAGGCTCGTTAATAATAAATAAATTCAGTTCACTTACCAATTCTTCTAGTGCTAGACCTCTATCATCAGTTTTTTCGTCAAACCAAAGTTCAGAATGAGCATTTGCATCAGTTGAAAGGATGACTGGAATTTGTTTGTACGTCGAATAGATGTTATGTACTTTGTCCAGATAAGGATCAATTTCATCCGAAAATTGAAAGTATACACTTGCCAATACCAATCTTCCTTGCGTCGTATGCAATTCCACACATGCAGTGTGTTGATCATTGAACTGCGTTAGTTTTGTCACAGTAATGTCCCTATTGAAGACTATTATTGCCGACATAGGGGCATTTCCTGTAGACACGATTCTTGCAGTCACTGGCATGTATGGAATTTTACCCACTATCGAGTACGGTTCCTGTAGACAAAGAATATCCACATTCATTTCCTCAGCTAGCTTCCTCACCTGCTGAAGGACGGATTTGCTTCTCATAGCATTTAGGGATGCTATTCGGAGCACGTTTTTGGCATTATGGAAGGTAGGTGTGAAAATGACTGTTGGGCCATTCCATTCGTGGATTGAATGCTGCACGTCCATGGGTTTTTACAAGTTGTCTGTACAACTCGTCGATGCACAACACTTCCCCTATTCTTCCAAACGCCATTTCAGTAAGGATCAGAAGCTCCTGAGGATCTGAAGGCAGATTTACAGCCTTGAGTTGCATTCTATCGAAAGCTTCAGGCTGTGGGAAAGTTATTTCGTCTCCTTTGGAGTGGAGTTTTCGCGTCAAATGTCTTAGGGCTATAGTCAGATTTGTATGTTCTTCAAGTCTAGACAGTCTCAACATTGTCTCAAAGTCATTATAGATTTGTTCTGGATTATTTGTAGGTTGTTTTTTATATATCTCGGAGTTTTGGAAAGTGTCCTGAATTTGTGACTTTATTATTAGTTTTTCATTGTCATCGTCTTCCGTCGAAGTCCTTGTGTCGGATGATTTAGTTTGATTCCCTGAAGAACGGTTTAATCTGATTGGCTTACTGGTGGTGACGTCATTATGATCAGCTCTTGATTTCCACAATTTCCACCATGCTGCCTTTTTTGTCATTGTTTCAGTTCCGTCTTCATAACCTTCAGTCAGTTCTGTCTGTGTCATTTGGTCGAGTTTAGCTGGTGTCTTCATTCTGGATCCTCTGTATGCCTCAGCTCTCAATCGATTTCTTCTTTTCCTTGAAGGTGAAGATCTTTTCCTTCTTTTCTTGATATCCTGCAGAAGGTCATACATTACATCCAGAATTATCCTTTTAAGCTCTTCCACATGACGAGTCTTATGTTTCGAATTATCCATAGTCTATCCTCTGAATATGCCGGTTGAGCAGCATTCGGTATGTTGAGCAATCCTTCGAATTTTGCTGGTTACAGCATTTCCCTCGTAGCTTGCACGGTATGCATACTGCAGCCTGGTTTATTTTAGCGCAGTTTGCTTTCATATGGTCTTCTTCTCCACAGTGTCCACATGTTGATTTCTCTTGTCTGCAAAATTTTGCTACATGGCCAAGGTCCTGACAGCGAGCACAACGTGCAATTGTCAAGAAATCCTTTGGTGTTGTGGCAGTGTAGGAGAGATACAAGTACCTTTTTTGTAGTATCTGTCTCCTCAGAGTCGGATCTACCTCAACTACATGGTTGACTGTTGCCTTCTCCTTTGGTCCGGTTTTGAATCTTGGTAGGAATTTTGTTTTAAATTGCTCTAGGTTCATTTCCTCATAAAAGTTTTGATGATATGCCAAATTTGTTATCTCTTCACTGGTTAGAGTAGTTGGAATGTCGTACAGTATTAACAGGGGTCTCTTCTTCTTTGGCAGTTCCACTTTTATTTCAGCATTGTTTTCCGTTTTTTTCTGGATCTTTTTTATGTCTTCCTCAGTGTCTGTTTCTATGATTACTGACCTAGGTGTTGTTTTAATATTTTTTATTTTAATTCTGTCCTGAATTGGGTTGATTATTTTTCTAATTTTTTCCTGCAGACTTCTTGGCTGTACATTGGTTTTTGAGGTGATGAACACTACATGATTTTTGTTGGCTGCCACTTGTTCGATATGCTTTTCATGTGAGGGTTTTGATGCCGCCACAGCTGCCATGCTTGCGTACGTTGGCTTTAACAAACTGGAGTGTTCTTTGCTTAAGTCCAGAACTTGTTCTTGAAGCCTTGAATTCTCTTTTCGCAGTTCATTTATTTGACCATCCTGTTTCGCTATTATTAAAGCACATTCCAGAAATTTATCTTTCACTTGCTGGAGACGTGAAGCTGATATTTTTGCTTCTTTGGGCAAGACTTCGTTGAGAAATGTATTAATTTCCGTTATGCGGGAATTAGCGTCTATGTTCGGAAGGTTGGATCCCCTTTTAGGGGTCTCATTGACTGATTGTCTCACTTCAGGAGTTTTTGTCACTTCCCGCAACTCCCTTCGTTCGGGAGGGGGCGATCGTTCTACCGGCACCAATCGTTCTACCAATATATATAGTCTATTTTCCGGTTCGCATGTGATTGTTTCCACAACCCTTTTCCTCTGACCAGTTTTCGAGTCTGGAGATCGTCATCTACTTCGGCCTCCTCATCGGGAAATAACGACCTAATGACGTTTTTAAATTTCTGGCTGTTTGAGACTCGTATCTCCTCGTTGTCGTCATATCCGGTTTTGTGCGCACTTGACCTCTCCAATATTTCCTTATACACCTCCAAGTCTTTATCGGTGTACAACTTAGGGTCGGGTATGTTTTTGGTAAGCAGCTCCATTAATCCGCGACGGGCTTGGTATCTCTTATTACCGATATGTATGACATCGTTTCTTATCGACAGGGGTAGTGCCCCGATCGAAAAAGTTTGTTTTTCTGGATGCCATTTTATACCGTATATGGTGTCAACGTTTCTAGGTCTCAATTGAACTAGTTTCTGAATATAGACACTCTTCCATACACGGATTCCAACATAGACCTTTAATGTTTTACAGGGGTCTGATCCGTAGAGGGTGTGTCCTCCATTTTATCATGTTGCGATTTTTCTTTGCTAAGAGTGACGAGCTGCTCCAATGGTTGCGTTATAGGCTGCACGATGTCGGAAAACTCATGTTTCGACTAAGGTCGGCTTTTTTTAACGATAAATATTTTTTTCGTATTGAATCGGCTTGTTTTTTAATTTCTTCTTTAACACGCATTTGATCTTCACTCAATGACGGATTCATCCTGAGTGTTATTTATGTTCGCGATTTCACTGTTTTTATAGATGTATTCCATAGTCAGAGGGACATCGCGTGAAAACTGTCCGGTTTTAATCAATAACACATCGCCACTCGAGACATGTATGGGATGATTAATGTGTACAGCTGTTCCATTTAACGTTGCAAACAATTCGTCTGAATCGCCCTTGTCGACAACCTCTATGGTTCCATTGTAAATTACCTTCAAGCGGGTACCGGTGTAGAGTTGAAAAAAAACTGGATTGGCGCATGTCTTGCATAACTCTAGCGGTTCTATGCACGACGTGTTTTAAAACAGTAACATGATCTTTAATCTCCGACTGCTGCTGAATCAGTAGCTGTGTCATAGCCGCAAATTTATTCATCACCTGCCCCGTCGCTTTAAACAATTCAAAGTTTCGAGAATCAATAAAATCATCATTTTTGAGAAAATCTTTCTGCGCCAGAACTTTATCCACGTATTCCTTTGTTGCTGCATTGTGTCCCTCTGTGGGAGGTCCAACGTAGCGTATTCGTTTTCCTTTGACAGAATAATTGCCTATTTCGTCTCGAGATAGTGCTATTTTATCGATGTATCGTGCAATTAACGGGGATCCAAATCTGTCAACGCCCATAGCACCTCTGCATGTGCGTATAAGCCCTCTGTCGTTCATTGTGAGTACCGTCTATACTTGACACACCTTTATATAACGATGTACTCATCCAAACTCTTCGATATCTTCCTTTGTCTATAGAATCCTCTTTACAGATTGTTAAGAATCCATACTTCTCCAAAGACCAACATTCGCGACACATTTGTAGGAATTTATCGAAAGTTATGTCTGCGTTGACGCAGTCATCGTATAGATGTTTTAAATTTAAAGCGTCCTGCTTAAATACAATCAACAAGTTACAATTGTCTCTTATCAGATGCTTTGGTATTCTCGCATACGACTGGGCTAGATAAAACATGTCTAACGACTTGTGTCTTCCCATGCTGAAATAATTCCTTATTGGGCTTTGAGGTTCCGTCATTATATCGTCGAATATGATGACTGAATTTTCTTTTACGTCTGTTGGTTCTGGTATCCCGTCTCCGCAGCTATCGTATTTATAATAGCCGATTTCTGGAACTCTGGCTAAAATTTCTTCAAGGAATTTATATTTCGGTTGGAAAAGGGATCTTGAAAAAATGTAAACATTTGAAAACTTTACGCCGTTGGGATGTAGAAGAATGTTTATTAACACGTTTGTCTTTCCACTACCTGATGAACCACAAGCAATACACCGAACACTATCGGGTAGTAATATGCTATGTTTGCGTCTATGGTTCGAATCCACCCGCTCTATGGGACAGACTTGCAAGGAGACGTTTTGCTTCTCAAACTTCATGGTGAGAAATAATAGCGTAATAGCAACCGCTTTTATACCTATAAATAGCCAGACGGTGCAGGTGGAGCAGTCAGTGTGGCACCACGAATACAACGAGGTAAACGTCGCCGTGGAGACGGCATCATCAATACGCTCATAAATAAACTGCCTGCCTGTTGAACTACACATACCAAAGTATAAATTTTGTGGTCCAGGCACGAAACTAGAAAAACGATTAAAAAGAGGCGATACAGGAATCAATCCTCTGGACGAAGCCTGAAAGTTACACGATATAAGCTACGCGCAGAGTTCGGATATAAACGATCGACATATAGCAGACTTGAAATTGGCGCAGCAAGCATCTAAACGTGTTACAGCACACGACGCAAGTTTTGGGGAGCGTGCGGCGGCTTATGCCGTTTCGAAAATCATGAAGGGAAAAGTTAAAATGGGTGCTGGTTTGGATGAAATTAAGAAACTGAAGGCTGCATACAGAAAAGTGTTAACAAAGAAAAACAAAAAACAAAGAAAGAAACGAGTTTTGACGTCTCCTAAAAAAATAGGTGGCATACTACCCCTGTTACCTATTCTTGCTGGTTATTCTGCTCTTGGGGCTTTAGGTGGTGCTGGAGCGCAGATTGCTAAAGCTATCAATTCAGCAAAAAACGACAAGAAACAGCTTGGAGAACATGTGCGGCATAACCGCATGCTATAAAGCATCGCTTTGGGAAAGTAGGAGGGGATAGATGAGCTCATACGTCAGCACAGAGACGGCAAGGGACTATTTTTAAAACCTTATCCGTCCGGCAGAGGAATTCGTCTAAAAAAAAGCCCTAACGAACCACGACTTGGAGCGATATGCTAAGAAGCTACATATACCCCATTTCAGAGGTGTGTACATGCGAAACGAACTACCTCCCAAACCGTATAAACAGGAACGAATCATTATAAATCTCGATGACGCCTCGGGGCCTGGGACGCACTGGGTGGCGTTGAAAAAGTGTGGTGGCACTTCGTTCTATTTCGACAGCTATGGTGACTTGCCACCGCCTGCAGAAATTGTAAATTATGTTGGTTCGAATTCTAAACTGTTTTACAACTTTACACGCTATCAAAAATACAACACCGAGATTTGCGGCCACCTTTGCTTAGCGTTTTTACTATAAAAGTCTACACCTCCCAACTAACAGTGTTAAAATGACTCAAACGTTCACTCTAAGCGGATCGACGTCCGAAATAACCAACACGATTTATCCTCCCATCGAACTGGAAGATGGGGTGGACTAAGAGATTGCAAAGTTGAAACTCGATGCCTACAACTCTATTCCAAACGTTACAGAGACCAACAATTCGTTGATGGTTATAATGGGTGAACAGCAACACGTCATCACCATTCCTAAGGGAACATATGAGATTCGAGACATTTCGGAGTATGTTGCACTCGTTATAAAAAAATTAACGAACTCCACTGTTGATCCTGATGTGGTTTTTGGAGTCAGTGTGAATCCAAATACTTTGCTCACCACAATATTTTGCTCTCTCGATCTCTCTTTTAAAGTTCCAAACTCTGTGGGTCCTTTACTAGGATTTACAACAGAGGACAGAATTCCGGCAATGACTTCAGTGGTGTCTACAAAGCAACCAGACATTAATCATGTAAACACTATATCTGTCCATTGTAATTTGGCCATGGGCTCATTTATTAACGGACGTCCAGCACACACCATCTACGAGGTCTTCCCTACGGTTCCTCCAGGATATAAAATATCCGAAGCCCCAGCGAACCTGATTTTTCTACCGTTAATCAACATAGAAAAAATAACGGACATTACCATATCACTCGTGGATCAGGACGGAAGGCTTATCGATTTCAGAGGTGAGCGAGTGTCGGTGAAAATCATCATTAGGAAGAATGGTGCTTAACGTCAATAAATCTTCACCAGCTTAATTGGCATATAAGTCGGTGCAACGTGCTCGCCCTGGTAATCAACGTTGTACCGTCGGCAAGTTAACATCTGCTAACAAGAAGTATCTGGAATCTCTAGGATTTTTAGTATTGCAGCATGGACGTTCTAAGCGTAAATAATAAAACTTTATTTGAAGACGCTATTGAAAATTCGCAGTATCATGGACTTAAGCCTTATAACACTACGGCTCTGGGCGAAAGCGACGAGATACGAATCCCCATTCAGGCAGAAAGCTTGTATGCGTTGCTCAATCAGAGTTTCATATCGATATGCGGCACTATCACATCTGACAAAGACGCTGATTACGTCGGTAAAATTGTGAATAATGGGTTCTTGCATTTATTCGATGAAATAAAACTCAATATTCATGGAGAGACCGTGGATCGCACTAGGAATCCAGGTATTACGAGCTTGCTGAAAGGTATCTGCTCCTATAATAGTTCTGATTGTGACAGACTGCAAAACTCTGGATGGGTACACCCCAGTATTGACACTGTTGAAGACATTGTAAAATCTGGAAAGTTTAACGTTTGCATACCGCTGAGCCACATTCTAGGCGTCGCTGAAGATTACAAGAAAATTCTGTTAAACTGCAAACTAGAACTCGTACTTATGAGAGCTAAGAACACTATGCACGTCACCAAGGGAGGAGTTAGTAAAATTAAAGTCACCGATATAGAATTGTTTGTTCCTATGCTTAAAGTATCAGACATTGAACGCTTGAAACTGTTAAAATCGTTGGAAAGCGATAGCTCCCTGCAGATATATTTCAGAAGCTGGCAATTATATGAACAACCATGTTTACCACAAGCAACCAACGTTTCATGGAATGTAACAACTTCACCTCAGCTGCAAAAACCTAGAATGGTTATCGTAGCATTTCAGACTGACAGAAGCAAACACGATGCAGACGGTTCAAAATTTGATCTACCCGATGTACGGGACGTGTCAGTATATTTAAACGATAAAAAGTATCCATACCATTCTTTCAATGTAGGCAGCACCAATGGTGCGTATGGATTACTGTATGAGATGTATGCCAGATTTCAAGATTCTTACTACGAGCGTTCCACATCACCACTGCTTAAAAGGAGCGATTTTATAAAACATACACCATTCTTTGTGGTGGACTGCACCAAGCAGAACTAGGATCTGAAGTCTGGAGCATGCACTACGAGAGTTGAAATTTCTGCTACAAACAACATCCCAGCAAATACAAAGGCTTACTGTTTAATCCTGCATGATCGCTGCGTAGAGTATACTGCTCTTACCAACATTATTACCAATGTCGTCTGAAAATTTCGTCATATTGGATGTTCAAGGTTACCAATCCAGTAGCAAGGAATTTGTTGCTAAAGAGGTAGCATTAATAAGCCACGAGGGAAGAATGTCACATTTCGTATTGTGTCCACCGACGGGTGTAACACCTGACGTGAAATCACAACGATATATTGAATCGCACATACACGGAATACCTTGGGAAAGCGGATACTTGCCTTACGACGACTTGAAACCTGTGGTGGAGAACGTGTTGCAGTGGGATAATAAACTTTATTGTAAAGGTCTTGAAAAAACGAAATTCTTTGAATATATGTTACAAAGACCAGTAATAAATTTGGATGATGTTGGCGTGCCAAAGCTGAACAAGATTCGAAACTGTAGGCCTATGTGCCTTTTCCATCCCGGATATGATTTCAATTGTTCGCTACAAAATGTCTCTGTATTGAAAATGTGGATGAAAAGTCGTTATGATTTTAAAGATTTATGTATCCATTGAATAAATTGAGTTTATTGCAAAATGTGAAGAATTTCTTTAACCTGCATAAGTTCACAGCATTTTTTTCCCACACCTGCATTACCTTCCTCTTGAGAACAGCTGGTGAGGTAGACTGGTTTCCTGTAAAAAATAGATAAAACATGCATATGGCATGTGACAGGAAAATTAGGACCATGCGGGTTGTTGTTATAATGTAGACCCGAATTCACTCATTGTCTTTTAAATGAATGAATTTGGTATGAAATAAAATTTTTACACAGGTTTTGTATTATCACATTTATTTTTTTTATTGAAACATTTTCAAAATATGTTTTAACTTTTTATTCGGATCGTGGTCCGGCAATACACATTCCGCTCCATCCTCGCACACAGCTCCGTGAAAAAATACGACTTTGATCTAAAATCACATAAGAAAAAAAATTATAAGTCACACGTCACGAAAATTAAATAGAACGAGGTGATGGAGTAATAATTACAGCATTTTGGAGTTTCTTAAAGAGGGCACATTCAGCATAACACTCCTCGCTCCACACATCGAGGTGCCCCACCTTAGCGACCAGACATCGGGTAAGGTGACGCCTTCCATCGCAAGCTTCCTGATGGTTGATGCATGGGTGCGTCGCCACGTCATCAGCAGTGGCTCTGTTGGGGTGTCCGCACGGTTGAACGACCGTTTCGTCGACCTCACCATCACCACCGTAAATCACCATGTATACTAGGAGGTACTCGAGGACTGATGTTTCATCCCCCTGCACGTTGTGAATATGAATGATTGCATATTCTGGTGGGTCAGGGGTCACGAATATGATGGGTGGCTGCGGTGGCTGCTCCTCTTCATCGTCGGGGATGATGAGCACAGCCTCCTCAACAATCTCCTCGCCATCTCGTCGTGGGCACATTTTAACACCAGTAGATCAGTAAAGTAATGGTAATATTGCAACTCTTATTCTTTATATATATGTGAAGTCTCCTCCCACCAGCAGCTTTATCCATTGTCAAAATTTAGCAAGTTCGTATGTCTTTCTTACAAAAAATTATAGTACCAGTATACTGTTAAGTGGACATCTGTAGATGTAAAAAAATTGATAGAACACGAATATAAAGGAAGGTTATAGGGGTAATGTTTAAGTTGCACAGCGTACTGCTTTCCAGTCATGTGAGTCGATTTATGTTCACAAGGAAAAAAAACCTGTTTCGTATCCATACTAATATGCACTTAACACTTCCCGGTCAGGTAATCCATTTCCACTATCCCGTCTTGCGAATGCTACACATTAACTCCGTCCGGTTGTGTGTCTTTTTACACAAAGGCGACATTACGGTAATAATATCCACTGGGATTAATTTCTAATCCGTAGTACACAAAGGAAAGACGTATTTCGTTCACTTGTTGAATCTGGTCCTCGGTCATTTTATTAAATCTGTTCGGTAGAAACACTGAAATTCCACCCTGCAGATCCAAAACTATACGTCGCCCGTTCTTTGTAAAAGCGGAACGAGCTTGTTTGATGATGTATGGTTTCCCAACGTCTAAATCTTGCAATGGTTTCATCTCATTGATAGTAATGTCCATATTACCATAACGTTCGAGCGTCGCGACTATGAGCGGAATCTCAGGCTTCTCCATCGGGGGATCTGGTCCGAGGGCGGAGCGGGTGCAGTTTGCTCTGTTGCGGGAGATTGCTCCGTACCGTCGGAAGTATGCATGTAGTTTAACAGCTCCTGTAGAGCGTTGTCCAATTCCACGGCTGGCTTGGGTGCTTGTTTACGTTGACGTTTCGAAGTAGACATTCTCCTAGCTTCTCGATCACTGATTATTAGACAACTGTCTAGCGGCTATTAATACACTACGGTGACCAATCACAAATCGACTTATTTCCACCAATCAAATATAGTCTTATTATAACCAATCACAATCAATGTTAACGTAATAACTATCATCGCCAGTGGGAAACGACCGGAAATGACGTCAGAATTTCCTCCATGTCCGCATACATCTTCGCCAGATGTGTTTAAATTTAAAAATGGACAGTTGGGTGACCATCTTTTATGTTCGGTTGATGGGTCGTCAGTTAATTGCCATTGACCTATAATTATACGGCAAAAAAAACATTCCGTCGTATCACCGTATCCTGTATAAAAAAATCCGTTTACTACCATTTTATCAATATCAATAAACGTGACGGGCCATCTTGAAAATGTTTTTCTGCGATCTGATACTAGTTTCATATTTAACATTCTATACTTCTCCTTCATATCGAACGATGACCTCTCCACAGATGACGGTTAGTAACTGTCATAAAAAAAAGTGTCGTGGGAATATATCTTGTCCGGACATGATGGATACGGTTGACCGATGGCATCTGTGTGTTAGGTTCTTTTACATACAACACGACGTCTGAATAAGAGTTTCAAATCTTGTTCCATGTTGAGATGAAATAAATTAACTTTGTATTGGGAGAAGAGATGTGATTAGGCAGTTAGCTGCAATCTCGCTGGGAGCGGCTGGCGGCTGGCGGCAGCCATGAATATGCGCGCGCAACCAGCACCGATGTCTTCTCACTGAAGGCGGCTGGAGCGGGTACCATATACACGCGGAGAGGCGATCCAGCTGTTGCTCACGTTGCAAGGTCGAGCAGCTGAGCCGAACAGAATACGACACGAAGATGCTACAAAGAACACGAAGTGGACCACGTTGCGAAAAATGTATAATATTCAGGAATTATTGCAAAACCAGGTGGTCTTATCTTGACCGGATGGAAGCTGGGTGTTATCTTTACCGGATGTGTGGTAACCACAGTGTGTGGGCACCTCCGCGGTAAAATGGCTTAACCTCTACCATCCATCCATGTCGGATACGGTTGACCGGGTGGGCATTAAGGACCAGGTGTTCTTATCTTGACCGGATGGGCGTAAAGGTGTAACCGGATGTTGGGGTGATCACAATGCATGACCTCCTTATCTGATCATCCATGCGCAACGGGCTTATCACAAAAAAGGCGCCAAAAATTTTTTAACGGTCATAACCGTCTAAGCCTTCCACTAAGCCTCCTCCCCCTCCCCACTAAGCCTTCCATGACGTCACAAAGCTAAGCCTTCACTAAGCCTTCCAAGCCTTCCATGTCGTCACCGCTAAAAGTAAACTACTCGTAACTATTCTAATAGCTGAAATAAGTCGCGAGAAAATAGTTACCGGCACTTTGTTGCTTAAGATACAGATCGTTGTGTGAGTTTCCCAAGAGGAAGTATAAGACGAAAGAAAATGACAAATAAATTAT
The DNA here is from genome assembly GCA_964059195.1 of Ectobius pallidus. Taxonomy (NCBI): domain Eukaryota; kingdom Metazoa; phylum Arthropoda; class Insecta; order Blattodea; family Ectobiidae; genus Ectobius; species Ectobius pallidus. Next base: position 57,573,146 of record CAXKWD010000007.1, on the reverse strand, counting down.
TAGGGTAAAGCAAGTCGTGTGTCGGAAATGTGAAATGGGGCACAGTTAGAGAGTTCTGCTGTCACATGTTTATGTAACAAAATAGAAGTGTGACAAAAGAAGTGTGACATAGAATGAGAGTTCTGCTGTCACATGTTTTCATAACGAAAAAAATAATTAAAAAGTGTGAGTCTTGCAACCAAGCCATTAAAATCAATTGCCACATGTATGATGGAGCTTCACTTGAGAACGGCTAGACCGATTTGGCTGACTGTTTGTTGTTGTGTTCTTAATTGCCAGGACAAGGTTTATATTAAAGAAAATTTTTGGAAAATCTACGGAAAAAGTCGGTAATGTGAAACGAGGCAGAGTTTCGGAGTTCTGCTGTCACATGTTTATTTAATAAATAAATATACATTTCTTGACCAATTTGCACGAAAGTTTGCACACATACTCACTTAAGCCCGGGAAGTAACGCGATCAACATTAAAATTCAAGCAAGCCACTCCTTCCCTTGAAAATTCATATAATTTCTGAAAATATACTGAAAAAAGAAATGCAATTCAGTTATCATGTCAACAGTGTATTGTTTATACTGTTCACATAGGGCTTTGGGAACTATATAATAGACTACTGGGCTTTAACAGATTCTGATACTATCGATGTAATACACTTTTGAAAATAATTCTTGAAGAATGAAATCCATGAAAATGAAACACAATGTGAAGCAGTCACATAACTTCCTCTACCCTCGACATAGAAAATATCATTTTCTCATGTCACATTTTGATGTAGAATAAGAGGTCGTATTGCAGGGACAGCTTAAGTGTGTCCCAGTGAGTATGCTATATCAGAAGTCGGCAAAAAATCCTATTCACTGATACATCACTCATAGCAGTAGGCTTTATATAGGGATGTTTATCATAGGCCCTAAATATCTAAAAGAAGACAAAATAAGATGGATCATTTTCAGTCCTATGCCCGCAGTATATTATGTCCCAGGTTTTGGGGGAGGAAAGTATGAAAGTGATATTGAAATTATTATTATTATTATTTTAAAATTTCCGCTCCGAAACGGTTGTATGGTGACATGAGAGTGAGAAATAAAATTTTCCATAAAGGCAATACAATCTTATGTAGTAGGAATTTATGTTTATTCTTATTTCAACCCCTCCCACGCATGGTATGTAGAAGCAACGGATTGCAACATTCGACATCCTCTATGAGCCATAAAAAGCTATATCTAGCGTTTTCTGAGGGAATAGTTTGAGTGTGATAAGTCGTTCTTCCTAATTTCAAGTTCTACGTATATATTATATAAGACCCTAGAGTTTGAAAATCCTTCATCAAGTTCATTTCAAATTACAAAATAAAAACCCGGCGACGCCGGGCCTTTTAAGCTAGTATCGTAATAATTAAAATTCAGTATCAATTAAAATGAATACAAGCCATGACAAAATAACAAATGGAAAGATGCACATCAATATTTCACGACCTACAGGTAAACTAACATTTTCAAGTATTTTGTTTTTGGAGAATTCAGTGGAAGAAGATAGGCCATTTGGTTACAGAACTCTATACGACTATTGTATCGAAATTATTCATTAAGAGCAATGTGGTTTTCTCACATAATCATCAGGTCTTGTTTCTAGCTGGTTATCCGTCCTTCGTGTGGGTGAAAAATTATTTTGCATGGTTTCGACCTTACTCGAAAAACATCTCGAGGAAGTAACGGTACTTCCTTTTTTAGTGCTCATGACATTCTTCCGGAGTTTGATAATGACGCCAGTCCTCATCTAACTCCATGCGAACCTAACGCTCTTCCGGTGTCTCAGTAGAGCGTTGGGCAATAATGTCTTCCAGCATCTACTTCTGATCTCTGTTGCCGGGCTCGATCCGACTCATTTTTTTGCACAGACGACATAGTTCTGGCTTTTAATAAAATATGCATAGTTATGTGTGTACATGGGTAAAATATTCCATAGATAAATAAAATGGCTCGCGTGGAAGTCAGACGTGAGTCATTCTCGTACTCCGGAAGAACGTCAGGCTCAGATACACTAAAAACGAAGTATAGTTACTTCCTCATGATATTTCGCAGGAAGGGTAAAAACAATCGAAATACTTTTTGCACCAGCTAGTACTTTATATTATTTTTAATGAAAATATTACGAATTTCGTGGCGCCTCTAAAAGCAAGAGGGGATTATGTCTTATTTTCGTATTGTATAATCGCCTCCTGTTCTCCACACAAGGCGAACTGATCTACGATTTATTTGAGTTAGTGTGAGAAAGATAATTTGTAACTTCACTGGAAAATGTCACGACCCGCCGCTGACTGCTATGCATAATGTTAACTCATTAAAACTCCCGGAAACAAGTCTGCGTGCGATAATGGAACCACTCTGCTGGGTTTTCGTTGGTGTAGTCCGTGCGGTATCCACAATAGAATTAACGGGACAGTTCGAATAAAGCTGTGCTCCATGTAGCATGTCATCGTTGTATGAGGGTGGGTGGATGTAATTTCCTTTCAGTCGCGTTAGTTGTTTTCCAAACTGATGGCGACACAAAATGACGAATTAATGGAATGCTGCTGTTTATCAGAATATTCTCCCTTAAAACAAACACATCTCTTTGTACAGTTGAAAAATACTACTTTTCTTGCTACCTTTTCTGCTAGACAGCATTCATATGGATAACCCATAAGTTGTGGAAGCTTACATGTTCGAGATTTTTTTTTCCAAATGGTTACAAGTCAATTAAAATGTTTAGAGATATGTTTTTCCAAAGCTTTATAAATTAATTTAAGAATGCCTTTTTTTTGTTGAGAAGATTATAATGAATTTTGTCTGAACTAGATGGTGAGACGGTAGCGTCGTTCGAATCGCATTCGGGAGGAACCAAGTTTAAACCTCCGTATTCAATTTGTCTTGAGACTCCTCATAGTTTCCCCAGCCGCAATTGCAGATATCGGAATGGAAATTAATTGAACAAGACCATCTTCCATTATTTAACATTTAATATCATAATAATGCCATTTAAAATGAACATAAGCCCTAATAAGTTTCACAGCCTGCTAGTAGCCTATATTCAAAGATTCTAAGGACGCGATATGACCACATGAAGTTGCTAAGTTGTAGAAATAAACTAAAAATAGTTATTTAGGGTAGTTGTGAGTTAATTGAATCTTTATTGCGCGAGTAGGAATACTTCAATTACACGAGCGTAATAATGATCCACGCTCACACGTACATTACGCAGTTTTATCAATGGTTATAATAAAATATTAGGTTTATATTGTATGATTCATGATTTAGGAGTCATTAAATAGTTAACTTAAACATCGTATGGAAGGCCTTTGATAAATAGCAACAAGTATGGAAATCAGCAAGCCTTTGGTTCAGAAATTCCTGGCTGAAATGTACACTATCATATAAAAAAGGAATTGATATAAGCAAATATATGAAATTAGCAACTTTTTGAAAATGAAGTCATCTGATCCTAAAAGAGAGAGGTAAAACTAAGATAAAGAAAGAAAGAAAGAAAGAAAGAAAGTCACCTAGGTAGGCCTACTGGGCAAAGAAGGCAAAACTTTATCAAGACAATTTAAAAATAAGAATCTTGTTATGAAAGGAGCTTTGATAATTATAATGGGTTTGTCTGGCGCATGTCACATAGATCAACTAACACACACTAACTAATATTGAAGGCACTTTTTACTATCCCAGACAACAAAGAATCTCTGCTTTCTAGATACGCATCATCATAGTGTTAAGAAATTCCAGTAGACAATGAACTGTGAGGTAAAGTTTATCTCACAAGTGAAATACAGTAGGCTATTTTAGAAACACAAGAGTACTTAGAAAACTCATGCTTTATAATTTCTCGCATATAGGCTTATACGTAGTATAGAGAAAGCACTGTGATAGCGACAATAAATCGAAATCGAGATAACACCGGGGAAACAAGTTTCACGATGCCTTAGAAACCGAAAAAAAATGTGTTTTTGGAATGACGAATGACTGTCCGCCTGTCCGGCTGTCTGTTTGTGGACAAGCAAAGTGGGTAAACGGTTCATTGTATTTATTAATTTATTGAATTAAGAACTTTTCAGAATTTTATCGAACCGCCCAGAATTTGGGTTTTATAGCTGAAATATTAAGGGGACTTATGACTTTTTTGAAAAAAAAAAAATTGGCTCAAATAATTTTAATAAAAATTTAAAATTGGAAAGTCTTATCTATGGCTAATAAAATGGCTATATCCGTTTTTCTGTAAAAAAGACTTACTCGCATTCATCTTCAATTTTTCTATATTATCTCCATAACAGTAGGCGATAGGCTACATGAGAACCTATCACAGTAAAGTTGTAGAGACAATTAAAATGAACATTTTATTTGTTAAACACATTTCTTTATACAATTAAAAGATATCAAGATAAAAAGGAACTAATACAGCTTAAACGAGAATTTCAGAACATACGTGCTAAGAAAAATATGAATTATATTTTGTTGCCCATAGAAACAAGAAAACTATAATCTTTTTATTGTTGTGAAATGGAGTCAGTTTAGATCAACCGTAATGAACACACCAAACTCAATTACAACGAGTTGGTATAGGCTAATTCCCTAATAGGAAGAGGTCCTGTGTTCAAATCAAACTTCGTGATTGCTCAAATTGGCTTGGGTTTTTCATGGTTTTCTCATTCGCAAAGGCAAACGCCGGATGTTCAGGACTAGTTTATTTATTATAACTCATCTCCGCTATGTCACTGGATATTATAATCGTTTAAACTGAATATAAGAAAAGAAGACATCATTGAACAATAGAAACAGATGCACGCGAATGAGTTGTTACAATAGACTACAGGTTCACGCGAACATTCTAAGCACGTGATATGACCTATATGCAGTTAAAGCGTAATAATAATAATAATAATAATAATAATAATAATAATAATAGTAATGATAATAATAAAATCAGGTAAACTGATATAACAAAGTGCCAGTATGTTTTTGTTGAATCAATTATAATTGCAATTATGATATGCAGAAAATACGTTTTTCTAATCAGATCAGCGTCAGCAGAACTACAGATTTGTGATACCTTGACAATCGCGCACTCACATAAAAATAAAAAAAAAAAAAAAATGTCAAATCGGCCGGCTCCGAGATTTGTTCCGTGGACCTCTAGAATACGAGTCCAAGACGTTACCATTTAGCCACCTCAGTCAGTTTGACGGTGTTGTTTGACAAGCATAAGTGAAGGAATAGTGTTAACTGCCAAATTATACCGGTAGACAAAAATTAAAAAAACATGTGACTTTAATTAGTCACGGTCAACCGATTAGGTCCAAAATTAATAGGCTTCTTGCCATGGACGTTATAAATGCATACACCAAGTTTCATGAAAATCCGATACAGCATATTTGAGTTATGGGGCCTTTTGTTATATAATACCATAAAATGCACTAAATTGGGAATTATTCCGGTACCGGCCAACCGATTTGGTCCAATATCAACAGACGGCTTTCTATAGACATTATAAATGTGTATACCAAGTTTCATGAAAATCCGATAAAGCGTATTTGAGTTATGGCGCTTTTAAATAAAAACACTAAATTGGGTTTGACGCCGGTACCGGTGAACTGATTTGGTTCAATAACAATAGGGTTCTTCCCATGGACATTATAAATGCGTATACCAAGTTTCATGAAAATCTGATAAAGCGTATTTGAGTTATGGCGCGTGCAAACACACGGACAGACAGACAGACGGACGGACAGACGGACGGACAGACGGACGGACAGACGGACGGACAGACGGACAGACGGACATACATTTTTCGTCCCCCACATACAATCTGATAAAGTACCATACTGGCACTTAATAACAACAATCATACTGGTACTGCGGTTTTTCAGTAGCTGCTTCGTGTGGTTATGTGGTCTGCTGGTTGTCTACGATTGATCGTACGATGCTACCAATACCATTATTCGTCACTGTTATGCAGCTCACTGTTATACTGCACTGTTATATTGACTGCAGCTTGTGTTACGTTAAAGTTAATTCTGCAGCCCACTGTCTTAAGTAACAAATTTTGTACAGATAATTATTCTAATGATGCATAATACAATCCACATAGTTAAGCATGCGGAGCGGAGATGGGAACCATAGCGGATCGTTATGCAATAATGTTATCAATAGAAATTCGAGTCATATAATATGACCACCTAATTCTATTACTAAATAAAAATAAATAAAATAAAATAAGCCCATTGGCATCCCTTTAGGGCAAGGGCCTCCTACCGATCGTAGGGCTGGCTCTAGGTTTGCTCGCTCGGTGAGCTGGTGCGTGCGAGCTCAAGTGTTGCATTTGATAGGTATCATCACTTATCACTGATCACTGTTCACTTTGGGTTTGTTAAGTCTTTCATTGTGTTTCTCCTCTTTATTCTGTCTCTAGCCGTCCTGCTCCATGTTGCGCCTAGTGTTCTCGTGAAGTCGTCGGACCATCTTCGCCTTGGACGTCCTCTGCTCCTTTTCCCTATTCGGGGGTCCCACATTATTGTGACATACGCCCATCTGTCCTGGTGGAGTCTTGCTGCATGACCTCCCCACTTCCACTTCAGTGACCAAGCCTGACTCGCCACATCCTGCATTTTCGTCTTCCTTCTGAGTTCTTCATTGGTCACTCTATCGCACAACTTGATGTTGAGGATCCGCCTTTCCATCTTCCGTTGACATTTCTGTAGTAGTTCTGTCTCTCTTTGTGTATATGCCCATGTCTGGCATCCGTAGATTAGCACTGGTATGACGCAACTTTCTAGTATTTCTATTTTTGTCTTCTGCTTGAGAGATCTGTCTTGGAATATAAACTTCAGATTCCTGAATTTACCCCATGCCATGGCCACTCTTCTTCTAATTTCCTTCTCTCCTCTCTTTGTCAATGATATTGACTGACCTAGGTAGGTATATTCGTCGGTGTAATCAATTGTTGTTCCATTCAATGTTATTGCTGCTTGGCCTGAAAGTGACATTAACTTAGTTTTTCCGGGGTTCATTTTTAGTCCCACTTGCTCGCTCTTCCCGCTTAAGTCTTTCAGCATGTATTCCATCTCTTTCCTAGTTTTTGCGAATAACACAATGTCGTCTGCAATTCTATTACTACTGGATATAAAATATAAAAGAAAATTTACCGGCAAAACACAAGTTTCAATACTATAAGAAAAGTTGGCGATCTTGGTCATATCAGAAGATTTCCCAGTAGTCTACCTATTTCAGAGATAATTATTGTGGAATATTAAGATTCTCAAAATATTTAAGCTTTTCGTGCGTACATTCTTTGCTCAAATATGGTTCTTTCATTATGGACCGTAAATATTGTCAAATGCATGATTTACTTAGACAAAAAAAAAAAATATTGATTGATATGTACACTTACTGAAAATATCTATCCTCCGCCATTGATTATTATTATTATTATAAACATCATCATCATCATTATTATGATTATTTTACGGAACACGGAAAAACATTGTAGCCAACATAAAGTTCTGCCCTGATGCCTTTCGTCCTAATACCTGTTAGTGTTGTAAAAATATATTTTAAAACATTAGGCCTAATTGTCTCCATAAATTACTTTTTTCTGTGCTACCTTTTAACACGTACTGTATATGCGAGAAAGTTTGTGCAACATATTTTGTGCCATTTATTTTATATGGTCGTGGATAAAATACTTTTTTAATTTAAGATTCTATCAAATAAAAAGATAGAATGATGTATACACATTGAATAGCCCAAGAATTAATTAAAAACTTGAGTAAGTGAAGGAAGGTCGTAGGTTCGATCCCCGATGAGATAACTAGAGGTTTTGTCTTGACCTAATCCTGCTTGTAGCAGTAAGATCTTGAAGTTTATTCATTCTTAAACATAAATGAGTACCGGGAGTATTTTTGGGAGTAAAAGTGCGCCTTTACCTCCTTACCACCTTCGTATGCAAATGTCGTTCTTCTCCATGGAACACTTTATCTTTTATGTATTTCCAAGACGAAATTCTCAGTTCTTACGACGATAATAGTTATTGTGTGTATTTCACTACTGGCAATAAAATGCATCTCTATGTGGAATGATGTACTAAAACAGCTTGAAAATAAAATCAATAATACTGATTTTGGTCTGTGGGTCATTCCCACAATGGTAAGGATACAGATGAAAGAATATGCAAATCTTTTAATGCAGCTTACGGTAGACGCAAAATTGAACAAATTCAATTGAAGTACGAAACGTGGATCAATTGGATAAGTAAGAAACTGTAAGTGGAAGTTTGGTTTCGGTTGGCTAAGCATATGCAAAACTTGTTGACTAGCTTTTGAAAGTGATTTGATAATATTCTCATATCACTTATCATAATAAATTAACAGCTATTTATGATACAAGTTACTAAAGCGTATATTTTTTATCATATCTAATTTTCTGTCATTTTGACTTGTGGAAGACTAATCGCGACTCTTAGTGTGGAATTACGAAGCTTGGTGAAGCTGAACTTATTAATTAGGCCAACGGGACGTATATTATACACTTTTGTCATAGATAGTTCTTAATTCAAAGTTAATGATTAAATATATATTTCAAAATAGAGAGGATTTTAGTAACGAGTATATGGATAGTCAATTGCACTTTAGGTTACAATGACAATGATTTCATGAGTCCTTGGAACCTGCGTTGGTCAGTTGCACTTATTTTTCGGTGCTTAAAATGAATAACAGTGCGTAACGAAGTTATTAGTTTGATATAATAATAATAATAATAATAATAATAATACTGATAATGATATAATAATGAAGATAATGATGACGATAATAATAATACTTCTTGGCGCAGTAAAATCATTTTTGCAGTCCTTAACTAATTAGTGGTACTTACGAATGTTGTTGCCGTGGATCGTAAGTTGACATTCCCGCATAGCAATCTTGTTGCTATGCCGGTAAGAGTTTCCGTACTGTTATGAATTTACTTACGCCACACCTCATACTACAAGCCTTTATGGACAAGGCCCTCGCATAACAACAAACACATGCGAATCACTTTCTGAAATAAACATCTATCTTCAAGAATGTATATACGTAATATTTTCAGGTAATATCACAATTAATGTAATTAAATTGATATAAATAATCATCGTGCCTTTATTTTGATATATTTATCGTAATACTACAATTTGTACAATTATTTAAAGAAATTCCTCCATACTTATTTACAAATATTCGGTTCCCATAACAACAAACACATGCGAATCACTTTCTGAAATATAACATCCATCTTCAATAGTGTACATACATAATATTTTCAGCTAATATCTCAATTAATATAAATAAATTGATATAAATAATCATCGTGCAAAAAATAGCATGCAATACTCGTGCCGTAAGCGCATAACGGATATCGGAAATAGAAAAAACTCGGCGCGAGCGCCTCGTTTTTTCAAACTCTTTCCTCGATCCGTAAGCACCACTTACGGCACTTGTATCGCAATATAGGCCTACTGTTCTATGAGACGGAAAGCAAGACATATCTTCTCTAAGACGCACGGAAAGTGTAGCCTTCGGAAGAAGGGATCATTAAGGGACATACAGCACCATTATGTGCTTTCTTCTAGATCACCTAGATCAGATATTAAAATGGTATGGATTCAGATTTCAAGGAGACTGGATTTTCACAAAGACAGAACATGAAGTTAATTTGTTTAAAGACACATTGGCCTACTAGAACTGGATAGTTGTATTATCACTACTGCAATGGTTTAAAAAGCGATCTCAATAAAGTTGATGCAACTGAATAATTACGGCAATAAGTAATTTAAATTCCGATAGCTAAATGATGAGTATCAGTTTGGCAACCATAGTTAGAACATTATGAGAAAGCATTTAATCAACCCTTGTGAAATATAACGTAAAATGTTATAGAATTCTTGTAATTTTATTCAGTTTTTTAAATGATTGAAATAATTTTATTAATTTTCAAATATTTCTTCATGGATGGATTATAATAGCAATAAAATGTACTTGACGCTCTTTAGAAACTGTTGCTTAGGGAGCTATTGTTAGGCCTACTATAATGTACAAGGTACAACATTGTTCGACAGAGCAAACTTTTACTAACTAAACTTAGACCAAGTTGATAGGGTAGTGAGCGAAACTTTTATTTTCATTATCAGATCTACACACGATTTGCTTTGTGCACGTTCTTTATGGTGTAATAGGTAATGTAGTGAAAAAGTTTCATTTCTGTCACTTTATTGGTTTTTAGTTATTAAAATTTAATATTAAAATAAATTCATATTTCCTAATTAAATTTCTCACACAATTTTTTAGTAAAATGCGTGATTACAAAAATAGGATCAACGACATATTTAAAAACACTCACGCATTATTTTAATTATATCTTTGCTATACAAGGAGAAAAATTAATATTGAAGGCATGTGTCAAATTTAATAAAAAAATCATGATCACCATATATAATTCATTTTTGTTATAAAAGCTACCGATTTAATAAAAACTCATGCCCTATTTAACCTGTAGAACATACAGTAAAACTTTCAGACTCCTTGCATAATATTTGTAGAGCCTATTTAGTTCTGAATAGGCCTATACTGTATAAAAATACAGTAAAAATAAAGGTATGGGGAAGTGACTTTAAAAGTTTGCATAAAATGTAAATGAGAACTGTGTACCTAAGCCTTATTAAAAAAACCCAGCCTTACAACTGGTGATATTTAACAAAATTAAACCAACTTTAATATTACTTTCCATTTTTAGGGATAATGTTCTGAAGGCAATTTCATTTTGTAAAAAATTACTTATTTTCATCTCTAAGACATAAATAGGCCTATTTAACGAGTGTTGACTTTTTTATATCGCGTAATTTAGAAGACTTAAAAGTTCCTGAGGGGACTGAAACTCATGCAACATATATAATAAGGTATTTAGTACATTTTAGTACAAAAACAAAAAGGTTAATTTTGAGAAAAATAATGAAAATTTTACCCCTACCCATTAAAAGAGAGTTAAAGAATACCACCAGAGAAGCGACCATAAGCATAAAGGTAATCAAAGTTTCGATTATGGGATTTTTGGCGGTTACTTCAGGAAAGTTAATCATCAACACAATGACAGCAGTGGTCGTTCTCCCTTCTCTGTTAAAAATAAGTTTTTTTTTTTGTTTTTTTGTTGTTTTTGTTTTTTGTTTTTGTTTTTTAAAATTTTTAATCAAATGTCAAATTTACTGAGCATTTACTAATACAATATCTTACATTTTCGATTTATATACATCTATACAAAACGCACCTAGTATACTTCTATAGGCTATTAATAAAAGGAAGTGTCTGTCCTTCTGTCCTCCGTCTGTCTGTCCGCGATGCCCAGCGAAATCTACTCAACGCAGAGATCTGAAATTTTATACATAGGTGGACTAAAGGGTCGGAATGTGCACCTCGAAGCCGGAATTTTAATTTTCGCTTTCGTTCGTGAGTTATGAGTGAAAAACTGGCAGAAAACGTGCATTTTTTTGCGATTTCGAAGCATCAGTTTCAGTAATATATTTCAATGTTAAATCAATTACAGCTGTTAATCAATTACAGCATCGCGATCACTTGATTTTGTAAGTCCATCTTGGACGATTCATTTGTTTAGAGTGTCAAAGCCCGCAGATATATGAAATTTTCAACCTACACGTAAGAAGGATATCAACATAGGCTTAATTATGGTCAAACATTGTTCGATTTCAACGAAACTCACTATACAGGGGTTTTCTGAGCCAAGGAACTGGAACCTGAGGTCGCTTTTTCTACCAGGGGACGCTACCTAATCGTGGAATACACTCCACGTGATTTAGGTGTTAATAAATATAATGATTTAACTATTATGCACTTAAGTTTTGAAATAATTATCGCGGGAGAAGCCGCGGGCACATGTTATCTTATAATAATAAAAGGACGTGTTTGTCTGTCTGTCCGCGATGCCCAGCGAAATCTACTGAACGCAGAGATCTGAAATTTTAAACATAGATGGACTGAAAGGTGGGCGAATGCACCTCGAAGCCGGATTTTTAATTTTAGCTTTCGTTCGCGAGTTATGAGTGAAAAACTGGCAGAAAACGTGATTTTAGCGCTGTCGAAGCTTCAGATTTCAGTAATACATTTCAATGTCAAATCAATTGCATTTGGCTTTGGCTATTTTTGTCATACCTTGGAAATAAAAGCATCGCGATCGCTTGAATGTTGTAAGCCCAAGCTGGTTCATTTGTTTAGAATGTCAAGGACCGTAGACATACGAAATCTTCAACCTACACGGAAGAGGGATAATCAACATAGACCTAAATATGGTTAAACATTGTTCGATTTGGACGAAACTCACTATACAGGGATTTTCTGGGTCAAGGAACTGTAATCTGAGATCGCTTTTGCCAGGCGACGCTATCTAATCGTGGTAAGTAGTCCACGTGGTTTAGGTGTTAATAAATATAATGTTTTAACTATTATGCTATTAATTTTTTATTTTTGAAATAATTATCGCGGGCGAAGCCGCGGGCACATGCTAGTAATAAATATAATCAAATACGATTAGAGTTAGTTAATGAAAATTGGGAGAAAGAAGTGGACGTGCAAATAGATTACATAAAAAAAATAAAAAATAAAGACCTAGGATTCAATACTAAATCTGGTAAAGTACTAAAAATGGTAAAGCTAAAATTAGTACAGTTAAAAATGACAGTTACATTTTAGGCTATTAATAATTAAGTTGTGAGTTACTAATTCTAAAGATTTCTTTAATTCTAATTTTAAATTTGGACATAGTTCTATTTTCTAGATACGGATGTTGTGAGAGAAAGTTATTATATAGTTTTTTGCCGTAATTGGAGCATGTTTCATTCCAGCAGACGTTGAACATTTTGATTCTGTAAAATGGAAGACCATATTCCTTATAGTATTACGATTATGCCAATAGGTATTGCAGTTTTTTTTTACGTTTTTGTAAAAATAAGTTAATAAAGTATTTTTGTATATTTGCTCTATCTCCAAAACATTAAGTTCAGAAAAAAATAAGTTTAGTAGGATAATCAATAGGTTTTTTAAGGAAATTTCTATTATTCTTTTCTGTAGTAATTCCAGTGCCTTTCTTGTAGATTGAGAAACACTGCCCCGTTAGTGATCCATAGAAACTCCCTCCTCCGACAGGTCGTAGTCATGTAAGGCCTAACTTTTACATTCAAGCGATTTGTTAAAAAGGTTTTCATGTAACACTGTGGGAAAGTTTTAAAACAATGCTTTTGCGTTAGAGATTTAAGGTTATTGGCCAGGGTATTATGTAGTTTTATTTCAGAGTGAACAGTTCCTGTTTGATATCGAGTGGTATTGCACTGTCACGCAGATAAGAATTATGACTAATTATGACTAATTTGTTCTTGATGAAGAGAGAATTACTGGAATGCACGTTTTGTTTGATTATGTGTAGGAATGTCAGCTTTAAGCTTCAATGGCTTATCGTATAGACACTAAGAACAATAAATCGGTCAAATTACATTAGGAACTATTCAAAAATACATAAGTTAGATTTTTATGATAGGCCTACGCGAAACAAGTCAAAATCGCACACCTAGAAGAGAGTTTATATTTGGAGAAACATTGGCAGATTATTTTGTGTGAGGTCTAACTTCACCTTTCCACTATTCACAGTCACGGTTGTTGTGACTGATCCTTGAGTCTACTAAAAAGTAACAATATTAGGCTTAACTCACTAAACAAGACACTCAAATACTTATTATAACTTTCAATTTGGATTAATAGTCGATAAAATGCAGCCCTATACGGGTGGGACCGGTATTCACAGTCGGCGACTTAATAAAGCTAAGCTTATTGGACAATTCGACTTATATGTTTTTCGTATTCATAGTCTTCTCTGAAGTCGTGCTTTGTTATTTTGACTTCATAAAGCTTTAGTTGTTCTACATATTAAAGTCGAACTCAAAAATATGAAAAATTGTGCGATCACTAGAGACGGGCACGCTACCTTTAGACCACCGCTAAATACAATATAATTATCTCGCAGGTTATCAGGCGAGTCGAAGTTTGTCTCAGCTGATTATCTTCGAAGAAATACTCAGTAGTATTCAGATCATTCATAGCTGCTATTTATAAACGTGTCCTTTACGAGAATTTGTTACGTAAAATATTAATTTTATAGATCCTTTATAGCCTCTTGATTCATTTGCTGAATGCGCATTGTTTCTTCATTTACTTTCTGTTCTTATTTTTGACAGTGCTGTGCTCTTGTCAGGAATTCGGTAGGCATACATCCGATTGTTCATGGTAACATTATATAAATCCACACACACACAGACTCTTTACCATACTACGACAAATTTTCGTTATTCAAATTAGTGGATAAGGAAAGACCTAGATATAAACTTCGGAATCGGGTGATTTGTCCACACCTGGATATGAACCAGGCTGATGAAGGATTTAAGCCCTATACATCCATCTGTTAGAATCTGCAAGGTGGCGGCCCCATGGCAGATCAAGCCTCGGCCAATCAATATGGAATTTGTTGGTAATCACAAAAATTAGTTTCCAGATGAGGTCGTTGAGATTTTTCAATTGGCCTAATCTTTCTGGTGGAACTATGGCCCTGGGGTCGACTCAGCCTCAGCCTTGTATATGTATATGTATGTATAAATATATATATATCATTATAGCTCAGCCTCTAACAGAAATGAGTACCAGGATCAATCCTGGGGGTAAAGGTGGCCGGTGCTTAAGGCTGACAACCTTACCACCTTCATGGTCTGAATGTCCAAAATCTGGGAGCCTGAACCTCCTGGAACCCTCTGGGCCTCCATGGCCAGTATAGGGATCACTTTACTTTACTTTTACACAAAAATTAGTAGCCTATCTATGCATTTCATAGTACTTTATACTGATTTAATAAAACCAAGCAGGTATTTTCAAGATATTTTTTGTTCTTTCAGATAACTATAAAGTTTACATTAAATAACACTAACATGAAATGATCAATATTTACAAATATATTTTTACAATAACTACCTACTTATTGTGGCGAAAAAACTACTATCGGTAGATACCAACAGGGAGTAAACGGATCGTAGAAGAACGTTATTGGAGCAATGATTGGACAACCACTTATCCTCTGCTTGTAGTTTTTCAGGAAAATTCGAACCACGGTAGGATCAACCTCGTGGATTAGTTATTAGAGCTTTCACTGCTAACCACATAGTCTTGTTTTTTTCGGTACATTTGGGGAAATGTGCTACTGGGAGTCATATTCTAGTGAATAGGCCTACTTATGATTTAATTTAAGGATCTCTGTAAATTAAATATTCACAAATCAACCAGTCACCTAATCTTATCTCATCGAAGCCCAACTTAATACTGTACCAGCTTGAGAAATGAAGATACACTTCCACTTATACCACAAACCGTAATAGACCTAGAGCCAGTGACAAAAAAGTCACACCATTTGCATACAGTTGGTTCTTTGTACCCTAGTAGATAACAGTGTTCTAATGTCGAAAACAAGTCAGCAAACAATTTGGACGTTACGTAAAAGTTGGCTGACGTAATCGAAAACCACCAAAAATTGGACCCAAGTCACACCATGTCAAAAAGTCTGAATTAGAAAATGCAGACCAAAATTCTTTGACGAACACCTCGGAAGAGTACGTGAAACGTAACTGTGAAAAAAAAAGGAAGCAAATCAAGCCATTTGTATAAAGCTGGTGGTTTGTATCCTAGTAGGTAACAGTGGTCTAATGTAAAAAAAAAAAAAAAAAGGAAGGCAAATTATATGGACGTTTTGAAAGTGTTGGCAGACGTCATCGATCACACCAAATGGACCCTAGTCACATCATTTGTATAATTTTGAATCAATCATTTTCAACTCAGGACATCTCAAAACGTCTAAATATAAAAAAAAAAAACCAGGACGATATTCCTTGACAAATACCACGCTAGACGTGTGTGAAACGTTGAAAATTTTGTACTGCGTTTTACACACGTCTGTCAGGGTGTTTGTCAAGGGTGTTCTGAGTCGAATGGCGAATGAATCGGATGTATGCAAACGGTGTGACTTGGGTCCATTTTTTGATGTTTCAGATGATGTCTGCCAACACTTTCTTAACGTCCAAACAGTCCGTCTTCCTTGTTTTCGCCATTAAACTCCTGTTACCTACTAGGATACTACTCACCAACCTTATGCAAATGACGATTGCATAGGCCTACTGTTTTTCTACATTTATGTTTCATTTCTGTCTGCTTTTTTGAATTTAGACTTTTTGACATATCCTGAGTCGAATTGCAATTGATTCAAATGTATGCAAATGGTGTGACTTGGATCCATTTTTTGGTGTTTTTGATGAGGTCTTCCAACACTTTCGTAACGTCCAAATAGTCTGTCTCTCTTGTTTTCCTTGTTTTAGAACACCGTTATCTACTAGGGTACGAAGAGCCAACTGCATGCAAATGGTATGACTTTTCTGTCATCGGCTCTCCGTCTATAATAAGTTTGGGGTAGTGTTCTATTCATTTGACCTATTGTACAGGCTGTTCCCAAGTCGTCTTCCACTTTGTTCGAATAGGCTATGAAATGACATGAGGGATGGTAAAAGATCTCTACTGTCATCTCATTACGTTAAGTAGAACTAGTTGCTTCCGTATCACTTATTTTAAGCTTCCTGGTGTTTCTAACAATATCAACACTTACGAGGAAAGTATATTTATTACACTAAAATTTAACTTTGATTGTTTCAGGCATTCCTTTCTATTTAATAGAAGTTTTAAAATCATTTTACAGAGGAACATATTTTAAAATTAAACAGGATGTAAAGAATATTAAGTATGTTATAAATTCTAGATTGAGACAAGGCTGCAGTTTGTCGCCACATTTATTTAATTTTTATATTGATGACATTATCAGACAATGGAAAAAGAAGACTTCTGGTACTTCTGACCTACGGATCAGGAACACTTTTAACGTTACTATTTTGCCGACGATCAGATTGTAATAGCAAGAAGTGAAAATATACTACAAAAAGTAGCATATGAACTAAATATAATAGCAAAGGAATATAATTTTAATATTTCTATAGATAAAACGAAAATAATGGCTTTTGTTGGAAAATATCCTGTTAGAAATGAAACAGTTATTAATAATAGAATTATTGAACAGGTAAAACATTTTAATTTTCTAGGCTATCATATAAAAATAGATGAAAACAGAGATATAGAAGATAAAATAATAAAATTTAAGAGGATATGCGGCACAATTAATAGAACATTGAGAAATAACAGCAGAATTGACACTCAAATTAAATTTTATAAAACAGTTGCTGTTCCGATTCTTATGTATGGTTCTGAATATTAAGTCATGCTAAAGAAAGATGAAGAGCGAATTCAAGCTGCTGAAATGACATTTTTGAGATCTACAATGAATGTAAGACGTATAGATAAAATACGAAATGTAGATATACGGCAACAGCTTAATTTGGAAAGTTTAAATGAGAAAATAAAATGCAATAGAGAGAAATGGTTCATGCATGTTCAACGAATGGAAGATAAAAGATTGACAAAGAAAATATTAAAGTATAATGTAACTGGTAATAGAAATGTAGGTAGACCTAGGAAAAGATGGATTGACCAACTAAGCTGATAACTGGAGGCGTAACAGGCACATGAAAAAGCCTAATACGTGCAAGGAGATGATGATGATGATGATGATGATGATGATTGTTTCAGTGATCTAACCGACAGTTACAGTAAAATCTAAGTGTTTAATTCATTAATACTTAAAGGAAGGGTAAACTAAAAAAATACCATTTTCTTATTTTAATCTCATCGCACGGAGCTTTGAATTACGAAACGAATGGTGATCTCGTGAACTTCAGGTGCCCAATATTACGCCTAGTACGGGTGAAGTAAAACGCTCCTGTGACGTCACTCCTGACTAACTCGCTGGCAGGACAACAGCTACTGTAATGCTCGCGCCTGTGTTTCTAATACACCACAAAGTCTCGTTTGTGTTTGTTGTTGATAGAGATGTCTGCAATGTTACCTTATAAGGACAAATCTCGGTATCCACAAATTAATATCACACGAAAAGAAAATGACAAGGAATTATTGAAAGAATTGCAAGGAAGAAAAGAAAATACGGAATGTGGGCTGTGTATAGCCTACATATGAAAAAGGGCCACGAGAGTGTGTGTTGTTGGGACTCTGAAGTAATTTGTGAACAGAAGGGGGTTGTGGACTGTATAACACAACCTACCTCATTCGATAGCGTTATTATAAATAAAGATACACTAGTTGCCAGGCGTTATCAGTTAATACTTAGAGCTAATACAGTTCAAAAACAAAATATTTTTCAAGATACGAACAGAGTCACTTTCAGATTCAGAATCATCTTTTGCGGTAGTAGAAATGTCTGAAATGCTAAAAGAGCTATCTTAATCACAATTTCTAGAAGAAACATTCAATGAATCTGAGCAAACATTGACATAAGTTTCATTTCCTAGTTCACACTGAGCGCCTACGCTGTTAGAAACTGAATTTTCGTCATAAATACTAGATTCCACATTCATGATTTGTCCATTCCCGGATACTGATGGATTACTGTTCGAATCTTGCAACAACTCTCTCATTTCCTTCTTCCTCGAGTACGACATTTTCTTTTCTTCATTGGCGGTGTTTCAGATTTCCCACGCAAAAGAAGTGATGGCACAGCACTTCTTTTTTAAACAGATTGCGGGGTTTCTCCAGTTAACTGTTTTCGTAACTGTACCGAAAGCTCGGTATCATTTCCTTCAAAATGTTGTGAACAAACCGTACTGTATTTACTAGGAACAAATTTTTCTCTTTTTATTTTTATCGGCCATTGCTTATAATTATAACGTTCGGGTGACTTATCTCTGTTGGGAAATCGATGGAAAGATATTTTAAGTGTGTTATCACTCTTCGACGATGAGTATGTACACCCCACAACACAACAATAAACCATTGTTTGAACAGATACTCACTAAAAAACTGTAACAGTACACAGAATACTGTGAACTATCTTTCACCGGGCGAGACTGAGCCAAGCACTCGTCAGGCGTGACGTCACGCGCCCACCGCGTTACAATAAACATATTCGTTTTGTGATTAAATGTGAAGGTATAAAACATTTCTAACAGTGAATATCATTTAATAAAAACATTTTCTTTCAATCCGTACGAAGAAAGTGACACTGAATTTTTAGTTTACTTTTCCTTTAATGTTCATAATACCTATGAATACTAATTCAATAGTGTACCGCATATATTCCGTAATATAGTACAATGATCATAATGATAACCATGTTAATAATAATAATAATAACAATGGTAATAATAATAATAATAATAATAATAATAATAATAATAATAATAATAATAATAATAATAATAATAATAATAATGTCTCGACAGTTATGAATCAGAAATCTTGAGATGATCTGTTTTAATTGCTTTGATCCCATATCCGCAACTGCGCTTTTTGTAGGAATGGTTGCCGGTTTCCTTAACCGCGGTAGCTAATGCATGTTGTCTTGGAACCGTGGTGCGTGTGTTTGTGTGTGATAGGCAACGAAAACAGGACAACAAAAGGATAACGCGTTTAGGCAATCGGCTCCTCGAAAACTAAAATTATACATTAAAAATGGTTAGGGTTCTAACAAAGAGGTTCCAAGTTCGAATCCTGCTCCTGTCAGAAGTTTTACTCATAATTCTGTACTATTTCATGGCGTTTCGAGAAAGACTCTCTCATTGGTCTAGATGGAATTTTCGTTCCAGAATATTCCTTTTGGGTATGAAAGAGCTGATTCTCTCATACCAGGGCGTCATAGTACAATAGTAAAGAACAAGGATTTCTTTCGTTATACATTATTCCTTTATAGATCATCATAATGAATCCTGATTACCACACACCACTATCTGAAAGAGCCACAACTCGAATTGAATACGATAATTTCTATCACCCCTGAAACCTCTGTAACATGCAACCAACAACACCGGCGCGCCATGCACTTTTACCGGGTTTAACTTCAAGAAGTGAACGGCGATTCGGGAACACCTGTTTATATCTTTTTTCATTACTGTTCGATACAAATAGATAAATAAATTTAAAATAAAATTTTAAAATTACACTGGACAACAGCCAAAAATTTTTTTACATGAAATTGGGCGTTTATTATGTGGATTTTAGTGCTGAATTCAATTATGCAAACAGTTTTTCTCTGGCACCCTCAGTTTCAAAAAGAAAGCCTGTTTTCTGAATTAGCACTGGCTGTAAATGCTTAAATTTCTGTTAAAGTGATTGACATAGTAAACAAGACCTAATAGCGATTATAACATTTATTTATTATTATTTTACTGCTTTAGTTAGTAAGGACCGTGGTGTTCTGATAATAATTGGTCATGCAGTTCAAATGAAAGAAAGTTACAAAAATATGCAGCTAATATTACAAAAAGTGCAGTATGACAAGTACAACTGGTCCATCGATGGCGATTTCAAAGTGATTGGAATACTGTTAGGATTGCAAAGCGGATACACGAAATATTGCTGCTTTTTGTGCGAATGGGATAGCCGTGATAAATCCAAACATTACGACACTAAAATATGGTCTCCCCGGAAGAATTTTGTCCCTGGAGAAAAGAATATCTCAGCTGAACCATTGGTTGATAGATCAAAAATTTTATTGCCTCCACTTCATATAAAATTAGGCCTAATGAAGAATTTTGTCAAGGCATTAGACAAATCTGGAGCAGGTTTCAAATACCTTGAAGAAAAATTTCTAAGAATCAGTGCTTCTAAGTTGAAGGAAGGCATTTTTGTTGGGCCTCAGATTCGAGAACTAATGAAAGATCAGCTGTTTGAAAGTAAACTGAATCATGTGGAACTTAAAGCATGGATATCATTCAAGACCATTTGCGAACAGTTCTTAGGTAATACTAGAGCACAAAATTACGAACAATTAATTGAGAAATTACTAGGAGCCTATAGAAATCTAGGTTGCAACATGTCTCTCAAAATTCACTTCCTGCATTCCCATTTGGACTTTTTCCCTGCAAATCAAGTTAGTGATGAACATGGAGAAAGATTCCACCAAGATATTTCCGAAATGGAGAAAAGGTATCAAGGAAGATGGAAACACAATATGCTTGCAGATTACTGCTGGAGCCTCAAAAGAGAAACCACAGGAAAGTACAGAAGAAGCAGCAAACGGCAGAAATTCAACTGACAGCAGTAGAGGATGGACTTGAAAACGAGCTGGCAATGTTTTCAGGTATGTTAATTGGTTACTTTTATAAAATTAAATATAATTTTATTATGAAGGATTCTTCTACATACGAATATTACCAGTTAGTCCAGTGTCCGGCAGATGCTGCAGTTGTGACGTAAGAGCCGATCATCTCGCAAGAGCTTGAGAGAGCGAGCAGTTGAGTTGCATTCCTGTTAATACGCACTAGCGCAGTGGCGTTCAGTGCAGCAGTAGGGTTAAGGTGAGCCGTGATGGTACATTGAATTGCGTGCATTAACCATGGCAAGGGTGCAGAGGTCAGTTAATCAGTGAAATGTATGGTAAATTTAGTGCATTCAGATTAATACTAGACTTACGGAAACGTCAGGTCACCCTCGGAGACACGCCACATTTTCCAAAGTTGTCTACAGTATGTCATTCAATTACAGACATTAATAATTATGTACAAATATTAGAAGAACTGGATCAGGATATTTTATTACAGATTTCAAGATTTTGCAAAACTCCAATCCGATATTTGCATATTTGCGACACCATTTTCTGTGGATGTTGACAGTGTTCCAACGTCATTGCAACTAGAAGTCATTGATTTGCAAAAGAATATTGAAATGAAAGACCGCTTTCAAAACAAAAAGGATCTATCTATATTTTATAGAAGATTTCCCCAGGCAACTACATAATATATTTGCTGCTAGAATGTTGAGTATATTTGTATCGACGTATGTATGTGAATAGATTTTTTTCTTGTATGAAGATCTGCAAACCACAACATGGAAACCGCCTATCTGATCAGAACATGAAAAATTTTCTCGTTTGTGTGTTAGCCAGACTATGTCTCCTAATATTGCAAAATTAGTGCGCGAGAAAAGAGGGAAAAAATCTCGACAATGCCTTGAGCTTGGGCACGATAGTGACACAAAGTAGGCTAAGGGTATGCATCAAAAGTCTGAATAGGCCTATACTTGGCATAGTGCTCACAAAGGTGTATAGTTTAATTTGTATATTTTGTGTATTTTGTATATTTTGTATACTTTAACATTTTTCAGTTTCCGAGTAGACAAAGTTTTGCAGTACTCCTTAAAGTATTCTTATGTTTTATGTATTTGTATGTTTATAGTAGTTTCGGAGCCTCATTTAAATAACCTGACGCATCCGCACCTGGATGCATTTCAGATTAGTGTAAGTAGGGCCTATATTAAATTTCATTACAAACAAAACTGTTCTGTTACATTGATTTATCACAGTTGTACTATTTTGTTTTCGTACAAATGCATTGTAATTGTGCTATTCCCATACTATCTACGAAGATCGGAGCGCACTCTGTCAATGCATAGGCGTCGTTCCGCCACTGGCCAGTTGAACCCTTCCTCCACGCTCAGTACGGAGATATTGCCGAGCAAAGAGCGCGGCTGCTCTGTAGTATGACGTCACAGAGCACGGAACATGCCGGTCACTGAGTTAGTCTTTGATATTACGGTGACTTACATTTTATTTATAAACGACTAGACGTGTAAGTACACGATTTACTAAAAAACTGAGGGTGCTAGACAAAACCAAAGGCCATATTTGAACTCAGCACATCAAAATACATAAGAAATGATATGTTTTGTGTAAAAAAATATTACCAGTTAGTCTTTGATATTACGGCGACTTTACGTTTTATTTATAAACGACTAGAAGTGTAAGTATACGATTTATTAAAAAAACTGAGGGTGCTAGACAAAAACTAAGGCCATATTTGAACTCAGCACATCAAAATACATAAGAAATGATATGTTTTGTGTAAAAGAATATTACCAGTTAGTCTTTGATACTACTGTGACTTTACGATTTATTTATAAACGACTAAAAGTATAAGTATACGATTTACTAAAAAACTGAGGGTCCTAGACAAAAACTAAGGCCATATTTGAACTCAGCACATCAAAATACATAAGAAATGATATGTTTTGTGTAAAAAAATATTACCAGTTAGTCTTTGATACTACTGTGACTTTACGATTTATTTATAAACGACTAAAAGTATAAGTATACGATTTACTAAAAAACTGAGGGTCCTAGACAAAAACTAAGGCCATATTTGAACTCAGCACATCAAAATACATAAGAAATGATATGTTTTGTGTAAAAAAATATTACCAGTTAGTCTTTGATATTACGGTGACTTTACGATTTATTTATAAACGACTAGAAGTGTAAGTATACGATTTACTAAAAAACTGAGGGTGCTAGACAAAAACCAAGGCCATATTTGAACTCAGCACATCAAAATACATAAGAAATGATATTTTTGTGTAAAAAAATATTACCAGTTAGTCTTTGATATTACGGTGACTTTACGATTTATTTATAAACGACTAGAAGTGTAAGTATACGATTTACTAAAAAATGAGGGTGCTAGACAAAAACAAAGGCCATATTTGAACTCAGCACATCAAAATACATAAGAAATGATATGTTTTGTGCAACAAATTTTTTTGAAGGTCAGTTTTGTTGTCCAGTGTTATGATTTCATTCGCGGGGAAACTGTTTCTTTGAGTTTTGTTATTATGGTTAATTATTTATGAGGGAAAAGTTGTTCGCAAATTTTCACGAGCACTAAAAAAGAAATAATATATAATAGTTAACAACATGAAGTTGACATACGTTATTTTGAATTAGCCATTTGCGAATGTTTCTTGAAAGTGCATCAATTAGCAGCCGCATCTTAACTAAAACTTAAAAATGAAAATAATATAACCTACAGAAAAAATGCAAACAAACGTATGTTCGACCTATGTAGGATTCATTCATCCTTAAATTAATTAAATTTTGGATACACGAGGTTACTTTGTATTTGTGACAAAATAACGGCTTAGGCTATTTTTATATTAAAAAAAAGAACTTTTACATTTAAATGTTGCCTTAATATATAGAGTTTGACTTACAAGGGCATAAACGGACATTCAAGAAATAGAAAATGACGGTCAACAACAAAATGAACAGTCATGAATGTATAATACTTAAACAAATGGTTACAAAGAGTGGCAATTACTCGCACAATGCTGAGAGGACCTCTTCTTTTGTCGTTTTCATTCTTCCCTTGTGTTAATGCTGCTTTCTTGCAGTCTTTCAGTGACTTATAAATTGTGAAATTAATGGATGACAGAAGTGATGATTAAGCCATTTTGGATAAAATGTGATTTTTTATTTTAGTGACAAAAAAGTCAAGCATACCATAAATAGTATAACTGTGCAACATTTTATGCCATTTCGATTCATAGAACTGGTGCTGCTGTCACAATTTTAAAATCTCATTGCGCTTCCAACTGTTAGTACATGCAAACTTTAATGGCCTGTTTTCTCGCTTTCAATTTGCATGTTGTTTTGACACGTTCAAAATCTATCTTTTCCCACAAAAATAGAGATAAAGCTGTGAAATGTGTTCACAGTGTACGTTGTAATGCGTGTAACAAATTGTCTAATCTGATTTTCTGCGTAGGCAGCTTCTTTGAAAAAGTTAGTATAATGATATTCAGTTTTTTAACTTTTCATATTTCTGGGTGAAATTTTTTTGAACAAAAGGTTTAAACAAATTTTAAAAAATCCATCAGTAAATTTGTAAAGCAAGTATCAAAGAATCACACAGAAAAATCCAGATTCATATTTTAATATCTGTCGGAGGAGATGGATTTCAATTTTGATTAAAATCACTTATATTAATTAATATTTAAAAAACAAATTGAGATATTAAAATGAAATTTTAAACCTCAATTATGTTTACATTTTAACGAAGTGTACAAAACGTCAGTTTTCTAGTGCAAGTAATTTAGAAATCACTCTCAACAGTTCGGTCAACCCTTAAGTACTAAATGCTCTGTCACTGATCATTAAATTAGCGATAGACATAAGTCGAAAGCGGATTAAGCATTTTATGCGTTTACAATGCCAAAATATTCAAAATTTTAAAATTATAATCTGTATATCGGAAAATTCATCCGCTTGAAACGATACGTTGCTATTAATTTATACGGATATATTTATATAGCTGTTTAGTTGGCTGCATAAGTTGCGAGCTGTAGTTGTAACACATGGCAAGCATAGGAGTAGACGCATTCAACAGGTGCACTTACCCTGTGTCTTGGAACCGCTGGCATTGAGGAGGTACGCGATCTGTAGCCTCCGCTTTCCGCTATCCGCCCACGGGGGGACACGGGGCGAACACTGGGCGAAGCCGTTCCAGGACTGATGTGTCCCCATGGCCGCTGTTGTTCCGCCAGCAGGAACCTGTTCAAGTCAGGCGGCTGGCGGGTGACGGCAATGGAAGAGGATCGTCTTCGTGCGATAGCGGGTGATACCGGAGGTGCTGCAGAGGTCTCGGACGAGGGGCGAGTGTACCGGTGGAATGACCGGCGAGGAATCGCCCCGCGCCGCATCTGCAGACGCTTGCAGTTGGGGATGAGCTTATCCTCCAGCATGGTAGCGGTCACCTCGTCATTGTCGTCGACCTCACTGATGCGCCTGAAGAAGTCTTGGAAAGTGTCAGGAAACTCGCGTCTGCCGGCGCCCAGCGCCATCACCACACTGGCTGGTCCGGGCACACGCGTTGCTTAGCAACTCACATCGACCTGCTCAAACCCGCGCCACGCACCAGCTCATGTTGCTTAAACCCTCAAAACAACTATCAATATTTATTAAAATATGTAATAATGCATGCTGAAATATAGCTGACAATATCACTCAATTTGGTGTGCATGCAACTCTGATACTGGCGACCTCTGGAATTTTAGTATGAAGACCACTTGAATGTTTTCAAACAGAACAGGCGCGTAGCGAAGGAGATGGAGATATAAATGAACATGGTTCCCCCACCCATTTCACTGAACTACGGCATACACTAAACAAGATTCGAATTCAGCGAATTGGAATAAACAGCCTTGGTATTCATGGAAACAAGAACATTAATAAAGTGATGCTGAAGTGGTACCATCTAGCTACTCAAGGACCTAACTAACTAACTAATTAACTGACTGATTAACTAATTGACAATTAACAAACTCGATCAATGACTTGTTCATTCACATCCTCAATCCTTTACTCAATCATTTGCTCATCTATTCGTTCATTCCATTTCATTACTTGTAGCTTAGTCATTCATTCACTCACTCATTCACTCGTTCAAACAATCATTTAATTAATAACTCACTTACACATATGCTCACTTACTTATTCACTTACTCGCTCTATCACTTATTCGCTCTATCACTTACTCGCTCTATCACTTACTCACTTAATCACTTACTCGCTCCATCACTTACTCATTTATTCTCACAGCATTACTTACTCACTCATTAATTCACTTAGTCCCATACTCACTCACTCACTCACTCACTCACTCACTCACACACTCGCTTATACCACCACCCACTCGCATAGTTCACTCATTCACTTACTCAATTTTATCCAATTACTTACAATGATTTGCTCTTTCACTTACACAAATTACTCATTCGCTTACACAGATACCTACTCATATTCTTACACAAACATAATATAGCCTAAATGTATAGGAAACAAGCATTAAACTGATTTTTTTAAGGTAGTGGCTTGGAATTTCACAGATTCCTTACATTACTAACGACTCATTTAATTAATGAAAATAATAATTGATTTATAATATAAAATAGGTCGGGGATCAGCACAATTCTTTCGTTCGGAATAGTATTAATTTGGAGAACATGTTGGATACCATTATTTAGCATCTAGTATAATATTTACCACAGCGTCTACAGTCTCTCCGCAGCTTTGGTTATATTCAACACTCAGGCGAAGGTTTGTAAGTCTCCCTATCTTCCTTTCAGACCCGTAGTAGCCATGTAACTTTACTATTGATGTGCGCCAATTTTCTATTGTTGACGTGTTCATAGAGTCTGGTAATTTCAACTCATATCAAATTTTAATGAATATGATACAGGATAAAATAGCTGCGATGAGTAAGTAAATGAGGGTGGTGTTCTCTGGTAAACATTTTCAATATCGAACTGTAAATATTTGAGTTTTATGTTGCTTGTATTTCTTATTCGATAAATACTTGTAGCATAACATTGTAACCACACGCTAGCGCTGCCAACCAAATTCTGTTTCTTAGAGGATTCCTGCCTGTACAAGTGCTGCGGAGTGACATCTTGATGGCACTGTACTATTCATGTAATGACTTATAGAAATCGTCAGTATAATGTATACTATATTCGTACTTAAAAATGGAACTCAAGAACCCATTTCCTAGTAATATCATTTACTAAACGATAAATTTTCTTTCTGACGTTGCAGATTTGAAGAGAGAAGACAAAAGCAAAAACCACTGAGTTTATATAGTGTAATAACTGAACATACTTTCTGATAGATGTTCAACTGTTGACAGGGAGTGCTTACGCCTGCGTACTAGCAGGACGATTTGAAATTTTTCCGATGAGAGCGAGAAAGAAGTTGTTGGAAGTTGAGCAAAGGGTCTTACATAGAGCAGCACTGAGGGGTGTACCCCGTAAGGGGGGTGCATTCACATCTATGCAAAATTGAAAGGAAATATAGTGAAAGTAGAGAGTAAGACAGCGAAGAGCAGAAGATGACAAACGCAGTGAAGACAGAGGAGGTGGAACGTCCATCGGGGTATAATCTCCATTACCGGGGGTTTACTTTCAAGTGAAGAAGAGTGGTATGAGATATATACAGTTATGCAGCCAAAAGTTGGTAGCTGAGGGAACGTCCCAATCGGACATCTTGCTGCGATTCTGACGAATCGTCGCCGAGGGGGCTGACCATCGAATCCAGAGGCCGAGAAACTGCCTGTGGACTCTTCATTCTAAACTTCCCCAAGAAAATGTAAGAGAGGAAGGACAGTGACCATTGACTACGCGTGGTGGACAACCGAAAGCTTGGTTGGATCCAAGGCTGGTATATACCAGCCTTGGGTTGGATCGAGGACTGTTTGAGAGTCGAAAGTGGAAGGTGTATTCACCAGACGACGTGAGGAGCTGCAACGTCATGGGTAAGCACATACTAGTACAGAAAAACTTTTTTATTTTTATTTATTTATTTATTATTTTTTTATTTTTTATTTTTATTTTTTAGCTTTTTTGAACAGTGAATATGTAATGACCATGGTAAAAACTCAATAATTGTACCTATGGAGGTTAAGAGGAAAGTAGAGATGGAAAAATAACTAGATAGTGATGCTAAAGTGATAGGCCTACAGAGTTAGTATAATGGAAGAAGTTGTTTAGAAATAACCACTCAAAGAAGTAATAGTTTTCAAGGAAGAGTTGTGAGGCGTTGGGGCATTAGGAATGTATATGAAGAAGTTGTGAGATGTTGGAGCATTAGGCCTGTATATGAAGAAGTTGTGAGATGTTGGGGCATTATACATGTATATCCAGAAGTTGTGAGATGTTGTGGCATTAGGCCTGTAGGCCTATATGCAAAAGTTGTGAGATGCTGGGGTGTTAGGCCTGTATCTGAGTGTGTATAGCGCCCTAGCTATACGGAGATTAGATTGAGGATGGAGGAAATGCATTTCTCGTGCGCGTGTATAGCGCCTTTGCTATATAAAAATAGGGGATAGTGAGAAAGTGTTCAACACCCGTACTAGGAGATCAGTAAGTTAGATTACTGGAAAAGGAATGCGAACAGATTTGTTCGGAAGGATCGAAATTAACTGAAAACTCAACTTTGAAGTAACAAACTATGGTTAGAAAATACAAAGGGAAGTATGTGGTTATCATTGAGAAGTAAAGTTAAACTAAAAAGTAAAGCAAATTAAACTAATGTAGGCATAACTGGGCCCGAGAGAAGAATAAAAGTGGGTAGGTGGAAAATCAATGAGAGGTGTAGTCAGACAGTAGAAGATCAATCAGAGGAAGTTCGGCAGCGAGGAACCCCAACGCTCCAAGATGTATATTTTGTTTTTGTTTTTGAGACCGTTACTACGTTTCCGGTTCTGAGGAGGTGGGGGCGAGTCCAGTTGGGTAGTCTTCATTTTCTCAAGTAGGTGGGTCGTGGACATAAATTTCGCTTCATTCCTCAGGGTATCTGTTCTTATCTTCTATTCAGTAGGTCTTCTTCAGTTAGGAAGAAAAATTACCAAGGGTATGTAATGGAAATAGGAAATTTGCATGAAGGACGAGAAAGGAGTTATTAATGGTCATAGTTTGGAAAATGGAATATTTTCTTCAAATTTAAGGACTGAAAGAAACATTCTGAAAGTTATATTTATTTGAAATATGATTAGGAGTGCACATGAAAACCAATTACTAAAAGTAATTTAATCATGGTGCTGAACTCTGTAGAAGTTAAAAACTAGTTACGCTCTTCATTTCTTCTGGGGTCACATGAAGAGCCTAGTTTACGTGACTCCTGTCGAAATTAATATGGATGTGGTTGCTAGGTTTCTTAGGCAGCGTTCACACTGAGGCGATAAGCGATATATTGCAAGGGATTTGTTCCGGCGATATATTGCTAGGAAGGTTCACACAGCGAGCGATAAATCGGCGCGACCTGGGCCCTATTTCATAAAACTCTACAGGTGTGACATGTACGACAATTATGTCAAATCTGACAAATTTGTCAGCATGTCATGACAATTCTATTTTTCATAAATATTACAACTTTTCCTTGCATTACAGGCAAATTAATGTAAATTGTCAGACTAAAAGAACCCTTTTCATAAACACGACAATTTTATGTCAAAACTAAAGATTACTTTAGTACATTGTAGATGGCTCTCATATACGCGTGCGATAATCGATCTCAACATTGAATGTGATACCTAAGCAATCGATTATTACCATGGAAAATAATTTATTTATATTTCTCTTTTAATGCAAAGTCACTGAAATTGAAAGTTAGCTTAACCCGTTGCCTAAAAACCCTGCATGGTCTCATGTCTATTTTTCATCACTTTCACTGCTACAATATCACTACTACTAGTTTTCATTATTAACAAGACAATTTAGCAAGTTTATTAACAAGAAAGTTTAAATCACAAAAAACAGTTTGCCAAGTTATGCCACACATTTACATAACCTACTGACTTGGCCTACATATGAAAGATTGCCTGCCACTTCTGTAATGACAATTCTACATTTTTTATAAATTTGTACATATGTCAAGAAATATTAATGTTTTATAAATGGTAGGTATCCTAAGATTTGACATATTTGTCAGACTTTTACCTGTAAACTCAAAAGTTTTGAGAAACAGTAATATGTAAAATTGTCATACAAATCTACAAAATTGTCATGACATTTATGTAAAGTTGTCAGCTTTTATGAAAAACGCAATTGTCAAAATGTAAACTTGTAAAACAATTATATGTCAACTGTCACCTGTAAAATTGCAACTTTTATGAAATAGGGCCCTGGGCGATAAAAATATGGTGAAACACAATCCTCACTACTTCAGTTACAATAATGAGCTCAAGTGAGGAAGACGTAAAAAAAGTGACTTATTGGTTCAGGCGTAGAATGAGAAGAAAAAGAAAATATTGGGTACATCCCTACAATCTTACCAACGTGCACCATAGCTCGGCTGATGTTTCTCGAGAGCTGTCTCAACATGAATCAACATTCAGCGAGTTTTATCGAATGAACCCTTAAAACTTATTTCGAAAAAAAAATTATGAAGGGTAATTATAAGCCACCCACTGTTTGTAGAAACTCTGTTTTGGCTGTTGAACAAATAAAGTGTGCGTGGAACGCCACGCGACAGAAGTGAAACTTGTTTTAATTTTTATTTTTTCAATGTTTGATTATTGGATTTTTTCAATTTTAATATTGGGATTTTGAACTTTTTTAATTTTTAATTTTGGATTTTTAAATTCTGGATCATTGAATTTTTTAATTTTGGATTTTTAAATTTTCGATCTTTGAATTTTTTATTTTTTGGATTTTTAAATTTTGGAGATGTGTCGGTTTACAATACCCAGCCATTTAGTACAACAAATACTTTATACACCTGTATATGCTTGGGAAAAAAAAAGAATACCAAAGTTTAAAAGTTTAATAAGTGTAAGTAATAATGGAAAATTCATTGTCTTTTTAAAAAAATCCTTGTCATTTTTTCACTATTTTAGGTAATAAATGCATTTTTCTATTTTGCATTTTTTCATTATTTTATGGTCATTAAATGCCTTTACCTACTCATTAGTAAGTAACTGGATACAGTTGGCAGGAGTCATTGGTTTTAAGTGGGAAAGATTCTCCCTTGACAAGCACCGCTTGCAGTTTCCCGCGAAGCAGGTGTTAGCTAAGAAGGTGTTAAGTTTCGTGTCAATTGTTGAAAGATTATAAATAGTAAGCAGTAAATAGAGCTAGCGATTCTTGAATGATAAACAATCCTGAGAAGAGCATGACAATATATGACATCCCCGGGATTCTGAAAATTGCATTCCCTCAGGCAATGGCTATGCAAAATATACTCCCCATGTTAATTCTGTCAAATTGTATTATGATGAGGGCCCGGATTCTGATGACCTAAAATTGTTTGAAAAATGACCTATAAAATGACCCTAAATTTAAAGAAAATGACTTAATAATTATAAAAAAATGACATAAAAACTGACTTTTATTTATAAAAAATTATTATTGTACACACAAAGTATAGACTACTTAAATTACTTATTTCTTGTGTCAGAGTTTCGAAATATTTACACTATGAGTTAATAATATAACAATTAGATTACTTATTTGTCTTACACAATAAATAAATAATGTAACATGCGGCACTCGTCACATATGTCTTACTATATGCGGCAATGGAATAGTTCCAGATGCACTCATGATCTTTCACTAAATGAATTAAATGAATTACAGAATTGTCTTCTCTTCTTCCCGACACGTTCACTGCTCGAAATATCGTAAGCAACAAATCGCTCAGGCGACCAGCATGCTGCACTTCGAGAGATATATCGCTTGCAATATGTTGCGCTATCGCGTGAGTGTGAGGCAGCGTTCACACTGAGACGATAAGCGATAAGCGATTTATCGGAAGGAATTTGTTGCGACGATATATTGCTAGGAAGGTTCACACAGCGAGCGATAAATCGGCGCGACCTGGGCGATAAAAATTCCCTTTAGGCAGGCCTACAGGCTGAGGTAGATTTCGATGTGCTAAATATCGCCTTATATGAGAGCTATCGAGAAACCAGTTACTGATTTGTAGAGTACTCATCAAGCGCTTTTCAACGATACCCCATAAGACGTGGTTTCAAAAATTTTGAACTTCCATCCCCCAACCAACCACCCCAACTCGTACCACCAAAACTCCCGAATCGTTGGTGTCACTGTGAACTCCATAGGGAGTTCTCTAATTTATTCAAACAAAGTTTCCCTCTATACTTCATCGGAGCCGAGATATACATATTTCAAAATTTCTACCCCTCCCCGACCCTCCCCTGGGGCCAAATTTGGTCATTAACGAACTTGTCCGAACTATTGGGCCTAGAAATAACGTAATAAAATTTGGTTCAAATATCTTCAAAATTATGGCTGCTAGCGTGTAAAGATATATATATATATATATATATCACTTTTTTTTTTTTTAACGGGCGGTGGTTTCGTACTTGGAGGCATGAAACGTAAAGATATGAAAGAATTTTTCGAAAGTCATGAGATGGTATCGATTGCAATAGGTAGAAATCTACCTAAAATGTGGTGGGAACACAATCTTCACTACAAAAGTCAGAATATCGTAACCAACAAATCGCTCAGGCGACCAGCATGCTGCACTTCGAGCGATATAGCACTTGCGATATGTTGCGCTATCGCGTGAGTGTGAACCTTTTTTATCGCCTCCCTTTAGATTTCAAGTATCTGTCCGTGCGTGTCGCGTATCGTATATCGCTCGCGATATATCGCTTATCGCTTATCGCCTGAGTGTGAACCCTGCCTGAACCTTTTTTATCGCCTCCCTTTAGATTTCAAGTATCTGTCCGTGCGTGTCGCGTATCGTATATCGCTTACGATATATCGCTTATCGCTTATCGCCTGAGTGTGAACCCTGCCTTACAGAGGCTGACGATTTGCGTCAATGTCCTGGGTTGGTAAAGCACGTGTGACAGTCCATGAGGCGTCGATGTGAAGTTTGTCGTGATCATGGGGGTCGACAATTTGAACAATTACTTTAAACAGCGTGTAATTCGGGTTGTACAAAGGTAGTTAAAAATAAATTCTCAGCACTGAGCCACCGGAGATCATGGGTTCCTTACATGAAAAACGCTCAAAAAACGTCCCTGAAAAACTTGTGAAAGTTTGTCGGTAGATTTCTGATTCAGCCTGTATATCCCCATAATAGTAATGGCCCCAGGACACTATCCTGAGGAACCCCTGACGTAATTTCTTTAGGTCCTGATATATCCTCGCCAACGCCGACTCTCTGTGAGCGTTTATTGGAGAAATCCTTTAACCAGCAAAGTAGGCCTACCCGGTAATCCATCCCCGATTCTTGAAAGTTAATCAATAAAATATTATTTAGAAAGAGCGTTTGAAAAAAAAAAAAACAAGATTAAGACACCTGAAACATATTTTTAAATCAGATGGGTTACACAGTTACAAATTTAACGCTGTTATAACAAATTATCGAGTTTTGCTGAAACTAAGAGTACTGTTCATTTTATATGGTTCAATTCCCGATGAGGTTGGTGGGATTTTTCCAATGGCCTAAACCTACTGGTGGCACTATGGCCCTGGAGTCGACTCAGCCTCTAACCGAAATGAGTACCAGGAATATTCCTGGGGGTAGAAAGCGGTCGGTGCGTAGGGCTGACAATCTTACAACCTTCCTATGCCGATGTCTCAATCTGGGAGCCTCAACCTCCGGAAACCCTACGGGTGTCCATGATTCATACAGGGATCACTTTACCTACTTTTACCTACATATATTTATTTCGTATAGTTCAGACAAATATGTAGAGTTGATTTTGAAATCAGCCCTACTGTCCATTATTTTTCACATTTAAATAGTAATCATTTGTTGTAAAACTAGTTTACATAAAGAAGCATTTTGTGGAGATTAATGATACCTTTACTCCCTCCTTGTAAGACAAAAACAGTAAAACCAACCACCATCTGAAAGCTTTAAATATAACGTTCGCATTCGTTTTGTCAGGGGAAAAATTTAGCTCGTGACTAAAAGAAAAGTTGAACAACATTGCAGTGCAGAAAAATCTACTGAAGAATTTAACTCATTTTAGGAACTCTTAGCTAATCAAGACTTTTGCGTGATGAAATCAAGGAAATACGGTTGTAATTATTGTTGGTAACGAGAAAGGAAATAGTAACGTCGTAGACAATTAATTTTCTATTTTCAACATTTCGCTGTGGGTTTTGCATATTGAAGCTGTTCATTTAGGTTTTACTCAAACATGTATGTCACGAGATATACAACACATAACTTTGACGACGCAGTGAACTGAATGTTTGCGTGGTTCTATTCTTTGCGACGTGAGTGCGCTGTGGTATGGTTTGCCGATAAGAAACAAGCGAAGACGAGGAATTGCAGGAAATCCGGTGTCGGTGGGAGCGTGGTAATTACCGCCCAAAGGAAACCTCCGATTCTCCCCCTAACTTGGTTCTCGTGTAAAGAGCATTGTGACAATGAAGCAATAAATGTCTCAATAGGAGACGAATATGAATGAAATATTAGGAAAATACTATTAGGGAATAAAAGCTATATTAATTTAGGTAGAATTATCTTCAAACAGGAATTTAATCATATTATTTATGCCAGCCTGTTTTAGGTAATGTGTACATAAGAAATTATGCCGCGATTAAACTAGGTTGGTTTTTACCGTAAAGCTAGAAAAGCCGAAATTGGAGCTAGGCATCAAATTATTTTTTAAACATAGCTTTTCTTAAAAAGTTTAATATAACATTCCATCCAACACCACCTATTAACAAGACAGTATTCAATAAATTTTGAAATTAATTGAAGATGGCCTTATAGTCCAGTCAAATTAGATTTTTTGCTGCATTAAATCATGTAGTTCCAAATGTTTCAGGAATGTGTAGTGGGACTTCCCCTGAACAACGCCTAATGTTTTCCCGCCAATTTCAGGTGCCGCGGGGGGTGGGGAGGAGGCTCAAAGGTCCCTTTTTTCAGTTTTTGGCGCAAATCTCGAAAACAGTGCATCGTACAGAAAATGTTATAGTATTCAAAATTAAAGCTTATTAAATTTCGGACAAAACGGTATATTCATATTTATCTTTATATGTTACCGTCTCCGAGAATGAGCCGGCGAAAATGGAAAACCTGCAGAAAAATTTGTAGCGCCTCACGTTTTTCGTCGAACTCGCCCTTCCAATTCTTTAGTTTTCCATTTTACAAGAAACTAGTAAGAAAGGAAGTTGTAGAGAATTACATGTTCTTCAAGAATATACATACATTTGATAATTTATCTTCACGTAGTCAAAAGTTAGACCATTTTTAAATTTCGGGGTCGATTTCAAGATTCCGCAAGTAAACTGCTCATCATTTTATTTCCGTTTTCAAGTGCTTTAATTCTCTGTATCACGTTATTTATTGTTTATGTGAACATAAATGTTATTTATTATCCATATAACTAACATATATATATATATATATATATATATATATATAATAGCTAATAATGCAAAAGTAATAAAAGAGGCTTACACAACCTAATTTCCGCTCACCCTTCCATCCTGTCACATATTTAAAGCTGTTCATACTCATATTCCTCATCGTACAACTCTTCCAAGTCCTCTTGAACGGGAGTATTGTTAGTGCAAGCACCGTGGCAATTGCCACAGACAGGTAGCAGTGGATGCCGGCTTTCCGGCATCCACATCTCATACCGCAGCCTGTGGCACAATGACAAAATATGGAGTTGAGCACGCTGTCAGGTGCAATAGGGGCCTTGGTCTTAATAGGAGTCAGATACCCCCATCTTCTCTTGTCCAACCCCAACGTTCAGGTTCGAGAGATTCATTTCCAAACCACTGCTGGACCTGTAGAAACACTCTGCACGAGTGATGTAGAGCAGCATATTTTGTAGGTGGCAATGAAGACAAGTTCGCTTTCATCTTGGCTGAAGATTTGATGAAGCACATGTACCTGTGGATAAAACACAATAGAATAGAATATTTATTTATCAAACAGCATGATTAAATGAAGTTAGTACATGCAATACAAAATGAAATGTACCTGTGATGATTGAGGTCATGCTCGTTGGGTGGGGCCTGATACATCAGTAGGAACATTTGTTCCCCAGCTTCAGCAATATCTCCTGGCGTGAATATGGAGTCGTAAAACACTTCAGCGATGTTTTTGGTTTCGTTAGGAAACCGCTGGAAACATTTAAGTATGGCTGCTTTACTTTTTCCATAAATCGCAGAAGTGGTATCGCATCCAGTGAAGCAATGGATAAACAGAATGTATGGGTTGAATGGCTGTCTTCTGTGTTGCCTCGTCCAGGCTTCATAAAAAACACATTCGTGTCTCGTGGTGTGAGTGCCACGAGTAAGACGAGCTGGTCTATGACTTCGCCAACTACCACCACAGTTGAATGAGAGGTATTTTCCAGTCCACACCTAACAATGCTGCAGTCAGCGTCTCCTTTGTCTATGATGACTTGTACACCTTTTGCGCCCAAGGCCTGCGCTAACATAGATATCTGCTTGGTTTTGTTCCTTTCGTTGGAAAGGAAGTTTTCCTGCTGAACAGTAGCCACCATGTTCTCATCAAAGTCTATATCCACTGATGTTTTACTTGATGCCCTTCGATGTTGTTCGGCTCTTTTCGTGGAATTCGTGTCTTCGTAACCGTCAA
The DNA here is from genome assembly GCA_964059195.1 of Ectobius pallidus. Taxonomy (NCBI): domain Eukaryota; kingdom Metazoa; phylum Arthropoda; class Insecta; order Blattodea; family Ectobiidae; genus Ectobius; species Ectobius pallidus. The sequence continues at coordinate 57,536,005 of CAXKWD010000007.1, read as the reverse complement.
AAACCACAGCAGAGTTGTAGCCGTAACGGTTGATCATGTAAGACACATATTGATCGCAGATGGAGGCGAACTTGGTGTTGTTGTTCCACTTTACTCTATGAAGGAGGAAGCCGCCATAGATTACCGTGAAACTGTTCTTCAAGTTGACCATTTTATTGCTTGAAGGAAAGGCATCGTAGAGAGCTGACTTTTTCGTTTTTCTCATGATCCCTTCGTCGAAAAGAGTCACTTCAACAGCTACTCTACATCCTCTTAGTTTTCTGGGTAATTATGGTCCTCTGGAAAATCATTAAAGGCTCGATCACCCCCACTCCGTTGTCCAGTTTGACAGTGTTGCTCATAGCAGCCAATGGGACTACTGCGTTCTTACACTGCTTCATTTCTGCGAAGTTCATTCCGACAAAAGTTTCCATTGTACAGGTTCCGATTTCCATTGCTTGGTAACAGTTGATGTTATTGGTTCCTATTACTCCGGTTGAAAGGGACATCAAAGAATCGTGTACAGGAAATGGCGGGTGATCAGCCTACCACTGAGCAAGTTTCCTTCTGTCTTGGTCATTTCTGCTAACTCGTGATGCTCGAAAGTCGACATGCTGTTCTCAACTCACAGAATGGACTAACTAACTATGTATACTACGTCGATTATGTAAACAATAAATAACGTACATAAAAGTTCACATTTTATACATACTGGTATAAAGGCTCACATGCATATATATACATGTGTAAATATAATTATATATATGTATATATATATATGTAGGCTATATATATTAGTTATATGGGTAATAAATACCATTTATGTTTACATAAACAATACATAAAGTGATAAAAAGAGTTAAAGCACTTGAAAACGGAAATAAAATGATGGGCGAAAAATTACTAGCGGAATCTCGAAATCGACCCCGAAATTTAAAAACGGTCTAACTTTTGACTACGTGAAGATAAATTATCAAGTGTATGTATATTCTTGAAGAACATGTAATTCTCTACAACTTCATTTCTTACAAGTTTCTTGTAAAATGGAAAACTAAAGAATTGGAAGGGCGAGTTCGACGAAAAACGTGAGGCGCTACAAATTTTTCTGCAGTTTTTCCATTTTCGCCGGCTCATTCTCGGAGACAGTAACATATAAAGATAAATATGAATATACCGTTTTGTCGGGAATTTAATAAGCTTTAATTTTGAATACCATAACATTTTCTGTACGATGCACTGTTTTCGAGATTTGCGGCAAAAACTGAAAAAAGGGACCTTTGAGCCTCCCCCCCCACCCCCCGCGGCACCTGAAATTGGCGGGAAAACATTAGGCGTTGTTCAGGGGACCTCCCACTACACATTCCTGAAACATTTGGAACTACATGATTTTTTGTAGCAAAACCATATTTTTTTATCTAATTTGACTGGGCTATTAGCAAATGTGAAAAAAAGAGCATTGAATGATTTGGACGAAACTCCCTATAGTCCAGTCAGTGAATGCCGTAAAAGGGGTTGTAGAGGACATGGAGAGGGGGAGAATTTTTTTCTTCAGGAATGTGTTGCGGGTAGTTAGGAGGTAAACATACTAAAAGCATCGATATATAAACACACTGGATTGCTGACTGCGCGGTAGAAATTCGGTCCAGTCAGGTCGAGCAAGAAGCACGGGCAGCTGCATTATTTTAAATGGCACAATCCCTATGTTGTCGTTGTTTTATGCTCGCTCGAATTGTATATTGCATTATTTAAATGGTATGTAGTTTAAAAAAAAGGACAGACTACTCTTATGCAACAATCATGTTTATTTTTACACAAACAAGATTACACATTACTAAACAAGATCAACTTCGTACATTTCTGTCGAAATCCAAACTTTGTTGAAATAGCAGAGTTTGTTTTCTCTCTAGCTAAATGATGGCATACAATTTTAAGGAATAAATTTCCAATGAGCTTAATTAGAGTAAGTTGGTGATTGTTTTCACCAAGGTCATCATTACCTACAAGGCATTAATTACTGAATCCTTAAAATGCATAAATGTTTTTGTGACGATGAACTTGGTGTTAAGTTTACAAAACTGGTATGATTGGTGAAATACAATGCTGTCCTAAACATCACAATTTTTACTGCATCTTCAGATGCCCTGAACAATTTTGCTCTTGGTACAAAATCAGTAAAGACTAAAGTGTGTGTAAATTAGGGTTCCCAGAAATATGAGGGAAAAATACGGGACACTTTGATCTGTTTTGAAAACAACTTAACAATACAATCCCAAGGCACATGTGAGTTTGCCCTAGTTTATTTCAAATTTAAAACAAACAACAACAAAAGATAGGCTCTCCTTTAATTGTATTACAAATCACACTCATGAAGGAATGAATTTCATTCAACAATTGCTTATTTGCAGCATTTCATGGAAATTGGAATGCCACATAATCTTCAATGAAAAACAATTTTACAATAAATAATGCTTTTTCTGTTTTTACACACAGTTTGTTTTTCTGAAATTCTACTTTTCCATTTTTATCTTTCAAAAATAGAAAATGAGCTATTCACATTTCCGTTTTGAAAATTTCTAATTAAGTCACTGGTGCAACCAGTGGCGTAGCCAGTAAATAATTTTGGGGAGGGTCGAAAGTGCCTGGAAAGGAAAAATTTTTAAATATTAAAGAAATGAAAATAACATTTTACGCTATTTTAGCAACTGAAAACTAGTTAGTAAATTTGTTTACCATACTCTAAGACATGCCAACTTAAACAAGAAATTGTTACCTAAGTTATAACTAGACTTCGGATTTTAGGTAAAAACCTATTTTAATCCTTAAGTGATATATGGATGGAAACTTATACTGTATATGAATCACTGAGGGATACAAGGGGTTGAATATGCTAGTATGATATGCGTAGCTTCTGGGCGCAGGGATTAGGTTTTCACTGTTATGGTAGTAATACAGGCCCTAGTAAGCGGTCTATATAATTCTGTGTACCATAGGCCTATATCTGTGTTTCATCATGATTATTTATTAATGGTGACTTCTGCATAGCAATTGAGATATTTCAGAAAATTGGGAACTTAACGATTTTGTAAGAGACTATTTTACGATTTTTAGAACCTATTTTCCAATTTTTAGAGCCTATTTTAGGTACCTAAAACAGCATTTTTAGCGACCTAAAAGTCCGAAGTCTAGTTATAACACTTATTACTATTTATAAGAAAAGTTAAATAACACATTGAACAATGGAAATAATAGGCCTACATTTACAAGTTAATATTTTATTATTAAATAAAATAATTAAATATTTTACAAAATAGAGCTTAAAAAACTTGAAATAGAATTTTATGTTTTGATTTCGGGGGAGGTCCTACGCCACTTGATTATACTCATGCAAAATATCCCGAATGGTCCCGCAAATCGCAGTGAAGCTTGCAACTGTTAACCAGTATTACCGTCCCATTTTTTCTGGATTATGTTTGGAGGATAAAAAATAATTACAATTAAAAAAATTAAAATATGGGACAAAACTGCGTCCCGAAGACTTCTTTCGAACAACGGGACGCATTAGCGAAAAAAGGGATGTTCCCGTATTTTACGGGACGTCAGGGAACCCTACTGTGTATGTACTTAAGTTGTCATTCCTTGTCAAAAACGATTCACTACATTCCTCCCATTTAGTCTTTTCTGAATGGTTTTAATTACAAAACCTGAGATATAATACAAAATATCTGCTATTTCTAGTAAGTCAGAGTCAGTATTATCTTCTTCTACTATTCTATCTACCACTGAGAAACTTAGAACTGAATTCTGATGGTTTGGGTCAAACTGTAAACAATTGCTATTAGCTGATGGCCTTACACTATTTCTGAACATTAGTTTTCTAACGGCTATTTAAGTTTAATATAATAAAATTATAAAAATTAAAATAAATCTTGAAACTGCCTAACGTTGGGATTGTTATTATGACCACTTGCACTTCTAACACAAGAAAAAAATAGCTCTACATGGTCTTGTGACAACTTATAACTAAACAAGTACTTACAATCGTTCATTGCTAAAAATCTCTCTCTTAACTTTTGAATAGAGCATATATCACTAAAAAAAAACAATGGCAAATGTTTTCCTTGGATGATAAATAGAAATACCATCAATTTTTAATTTTGATAAGTAATTTGAAGCATCAGGCAGCATTTTGTCATCATAATCTTTGTTTGATAGCTTAATGGGTCACGGCTATTCAAGTAATCAAATAACTGATCAATTACTGTTATAAACTTAACTGTCGGCTTGCTACCAATAAACTGAGGGTGATTGTTTGCACACAACCCTGTAGAATGGGTGGAGAGGTGTCTCGTGAGTGTTTCGAACTGCGCCCAATGGTACTCAGGACAGTGATGCCACGGTAATTAGAGCAATCGTCTCTGAACTTTTTTTTTAAGACATTGCTTACATATCCTTCTTTAAAATGTTTAGGTAATTCACCTCCACGTAAGCACAAGTTAAACATTTTTGCAAGGTACTCATTGAACACCTTTGGTGCTGATTTTAACAGTTCTATGTGTACTGCACCTGGACCTGGTGCTTTCCCATTCTTGAAGGACTTCATTAAATACTGTATTTCCTCTGGCGTTATTTCTTCCACATTTTTTATCAATCTTGTCTTGAAATGCCACAGTTTTATCTGTTTGCATGGATTTGTCTCGGTCTTCCTTCATTAATTTACAAATCAAACAAAGATTATGAAATTTAATTTCCTACAACTATTTTCCTGACGACTTTGCTGTAAAACGAAAGGCTGAGACGTTAGAAAGACAAAATAATGTAGCGAGAAACGTGAGGTAAAAATTAGTTTTTGGAAAATTAGTGATATCCAGCAGCCTATATCTCGAAAACAATTATAGATACGACAATAGTGTATATGAAGAAACTTGTAGAGAATTATGTCAGCTTTAATTTGGCACATACAACGTTTTTCCCTACGACAGACCTTTTTCAAGTTATAAGCGAAAAACCAAAAAATGGGCCCTTTCCACCCCTCCCTCCCATGAAGCGTAAGGGGTAGGGACGGGACTTTTAGTATGTTTACTCCTAACTACCCCCAACAGATTCCTGAAAAAAAATCTCCCCATTCTCCCCCTCTCCATGTCTTCTACAACCCCTTCGTTGGCTGGACTACTATGCGGGTTTTTTTGGAGGCTAGGAAACTCGAAACTAAGGTCGTTCCCCCTCCCCCCACCGAAATTGCACTTTAATTGTGAAATGCACATCTAAATCGGATTTTTTTTTAAAAATAATCATCAATCGTTTTAATTGTTTATGCATGATTTGGGCAAGGTTCATGAGTCTGTGGTAAATTTTAGTAATTTCATTTTGATTCTATATGCCCAAAGCACAAGATACTTTCTATTTGTTTAATTACTTTTATTTATTACGTATAGCAATATAATTAACAAGAAAATTATACAATTCATGCAATTTATGTACAAACTATGTAGGCTAAGTGTTAATGAATATAATATATTAATTATTATTGTGTTAAATAAATTATTGAAATAAAACATTCACCAGTTGAGTAAAAAATCGCGGGAGAAACAGCGAGCACCTGCTACACCTTTAGATTTCATTTTGTCGGAAAGTTATGTGGTTTGGATATACGTTGTTCATGCTCAGGGACACGTACAGGCTAACTACTTACTAACAAGTAAGTACTAACTAACTAGCTGACTAAACACATTAACTAATCAAGTGAAGGTTCCTGCAATATTGAACTGGGTAAAGTTACTAAGTACATCACAGTCTCTTTCCAGTGCTATGTTGTACAACTTGTTTCCAGAGCTTTTATGAATGAACAGGGATTAGCCTACCTGCAATTATGAATTAATTCTTGTACATAGTTTACAACTATAATAACTAAACAAGTTATGCAGTATTGAATGTCAAATTCATTTTTCCAAATATTGTTAATCTTATAAACCTGAGCAATGTGCCCCTTTTGGTCACTCTTACATACGTCGGAAGCTTAGGACATATGATTTATGAAGTAGATCGGGTTTCGACCATTTATTGCTAATCAGTGACGCTACTGCTTAACATCAAAAGCTGGGCACCCATTATTGCAATAATGAAGCATTGAACAGATTAAATATCATTTACTGGAAAGAGATGGGAAATATATATATATATATGGCGAAATTGGTATTTTCTAGAACAACTTTATTAACATTTGGAATTATAACATGTAAGATAATATATTCTTTGATAAAACGACTATCTTCAACCCTATATACACTTTATTTCTTGAATCTAACCTTTGGCAAGACTAAAGAGTAAGTCTAGCTATACATTTCTTGTTGTATACAACAACCTTGAACCTTGAGCAAGGGCAATACCCCACAATAATTTAAATACACTTTCTTAAAACCCCCGACTCTTAAAATTTCCCTAAAACCCAAGATAATTCCAATAATAAGTACTGCCTGTTCTAGACCACCCTGTAGTTAATAGCTAATATCCCACATGACTAGAAAAACCAATAATCTTTAGGTTAACCATAAATATCAATCAATAAGACAATCTAAATCCCTTAATGGCGTCGATGCGAAAATTCTACACGCAAAATTCCACTCAAGGAAAACTCATGCTATTACCTGATAACTGCCAAAATATGGAATAACTGCCGGAATGCCAGAGAACGTGAAAGAATTTAGAAAACGGACGGACGTGATTTTACTGACTGACCAAAACATGAAGACTAGCAATTTTACATGAAATTTACATGGTGTAAAGGCGTAATTTCCAAGATCCAAAACGTGACCGGTAATTAATACATTACTGAAAAACTGTGAATTGTTCAAAACGGAAAATTTAGATAGCCAAAACGGGTGAGCACTGAAAATAAGACTAAATTACTGCTTGCATTTGAAAAAGAATATGGAAAGGTCTCACCCAAATATGCCGTGCTCCTCAGACATCATGTTTCACGGCAGCAACGCCCACCAAAGCACACCAAAGCAGATTACATGTTCATGACGCGAGCAGTGGATCCCAACTGCTGGCACGTTGCACCAGCCAAACCTCCCTAGCTTTCCAACATATGGCAGTGCGATCTAGTACCGCTGTTACAGAATATCGAGAACCACGCTGTTTAGAGTGGGCGAGTTTACAGATTTTACATGGTTTTTTAAGTTAATTGCAGTTGGTTAATTTCAATGAGTGTTTGAACTTTCAAATGAGCCGTATTCACGGATCAAACTCCCCTGTCTGCCCAAAATAAAGTCAAAGACTTTATTTCCCCAAATTTTCTTTAACCTTAAATCTAATCCCCTTTTTAAACTGGATATAGTATCTTATACACACAGCCTGCAAAAAAAAAAAAAAAAAAAAAAAACACACACAAAGCACAATCTTTAATCTTGCGACTGCCGAAATTTTTCCATGCTTTGCCCGATGCCTCGCAGCAACTTCAGTAATCCACGTTCGCTCTCATTTCTTAGAAGAGTTCCATCCTTCTTGGGCCACTCCACTTATTTTCCCCCCCCGGGCGGGAGATAAGCACCAAACACAAACAGAAGAGAGAAGACCAAGAGCATGTCCAGGCGCACAGGAACTGAGGTCACACCTGACCACCCATTTTAGCAGGCACCATCCAATCTGCACCCAACAGTCAGGATACTGAGGGAGCCAACCGGTCGAGCGCCATCCAACTAGAAATCCCAATCACCAGGCAGAGCACGAAGAATCCAAGAGGCTTCGGCCGAAGATGAGAAGTTCAGTTGAGGGTGGAAAAACTTATCTGAAGAGTCGGTCACCATCGACCGTCCAAATAGCGGAACCATCTCAACTCAGGAGCTGCCAGACAGATCTTCAAAACAGCAAGACTACGAATCCACTATGTGCAGAGGTGTGGTGATCCAGGAGGGCATGCCGCCAAGGGACACGGAAAGTAGGAAAAACTTCAGTAAATAGATGGAAAACAGCTTGGAAAAGACAGGAGTGAGGTAATCGGATTTTAAATTACCAGCTCATAGTAATTTTATGTGAAACAGGATCCTGCACAGTAAGGTACTTCCAGCAGTTTCAACTATAGCAACTTTGACTACTGTATGTCACAGGAAGATAGTCATTCCATCGATGCTTTACTACACATCAATAGCTTAGGTGACTTTTTGCTAAATGCTTGTTCTTGAAGTAGGCTTCAACTTTATCCCAAATGCATGACTGCTTGGCTAAATATCATACTGTTGATGTTTTTTTTTGCTTATCCCATCTTTAAATTTTCTGGCACAGGAGCCCCCCCAGCCTAGGATCTTCCAGGAGACAAATTGCATGAATACTTCTGACAGCACGGTTTCTTTGTTTAAACCTTTTGCTGTGTACCATACCATAGCATGAGTTCCATAAAACATTTCCACCCTCCAACACACGGCTCTTCCTCCTAGTGAATTTGCTCCTACCACTCTCCCTGCAGGCCACTCAGCTTGTTGGTGCCACAGAATTTTTCTGCAACCCACACTGCAGCTCAGCAATGCGCCATCTCATAGGTGCTTCTCTTTTGATTACAGGAACCATTAGCTCCAGACGTCTCCGGAGCAGGAACCACTAATGGGCCGGTACAAGACAGGACGCGGTCAGTCAACAAGGAGAAAAGAGAGGCTGGACAGGCCCCCCTCATCTAAATCCAGTTACCATTCCGGGCCGAAATACACGGCCTACGGACATCATCCATGGGCAGAGCATAACCAAACTGCAACATAAAATCCATACGTACATTATACGTGGAACAAATACATAGCATGAAAAACTTTAACATTAAGAGTGAAATTTATTATACTTTCCTCTCTTTTTAATAAAACAAAATCCCAAAAATGAGTTGAGATCCGGTGCATATATTTATTACCCGATTTTCCCGAACAAGAATTCACGTTCTCCAACTTCCTGAACCTACCCTAAAATCTGAATAACTACCATGTTTAGATTTACTTCAAGGCATTCACTAATAGCATAAATAGAACAAGCTAGAGTATTTAATTGGGGTCCCAAAAATAAAGAAACTAAAGATTGACGTCTAGGGAATTCTTCACGAACTGCGACCTGACAACGGAACAAAATCGAAACGTCCAGCTCAGTGGCTTCCGGAAGTACCAGTGAGCTGCCCACCCCGAAATATCTTAAAACGCAACCTCCTTACAGGAATTAGCAGAAGAATTTCAAAATGTATTCGTGGATCTATCCTTCCTCCCAGCAAGAAGTAAGAGGGAGCCCAAAATACCAAGCAAACCCAACATTGAAATAAGTAAACTTTAGCAAAATTATAGTTTAAACCAAACCCTTTCCAAAATGCCAAAACCCAATTTTGGTTTTATGAGATTACCCCAAAATAGCAATATGCCATAACCCTGATCCCAATATTAAAAATTTTGAATGCAGCTAAAGAACAACTCTAATTCTCCTTCAAAACCCTTAATAAAAGATCCAGGACAGATCCTAAATCAAATTTATTCACTCCCTTTGAGGATCAGCTAAACCTGGTTTTAAATTTTATGATGCAGGACGTGCGTTCTGAAAACCCCGGTAACCCCCACGAGAAGGCCTACGAGGACAATCTCTTAAAAGATGACCCGGTCGACGGCAATAGAAACATGACCTGTTTTCGGCAGCACTAACAGATGGCCTAAATCCCTGACGATCACTTACTGTAACAGATGGCACAGGCCTATCCCTATACCCTGAATTTTCAGTTATTAACCCGTCAGATAAGGCGACAGAATTAAGTTTGGCGCACAAAAGATCTAACTCCTGAAAATTTGCCGGTTTCTTTTCAAAACTAACCAGGCTCCTAGTTTTCGAGGACATTCCATCTAAGATGTGTTGAACAATTTGGGCTTCAGGTTCTATCAGGCAAAAAGCTTCAGCATAGCACCTAATATTCTGGACATAATCACAAAACGGTTCATTTTCTGCCTGGACGCGATAATACATGTTACTCAAATATCGCAATCTGTCTCTAGATGAAAACTCCCGTGGAATTTCAGTAAGTCCTTATCTTCCTTCACGGCTCTACCCGCCAACTCCTTTAAGCTTCCTTTCAAATTCGCGAAACATAAAGCCAAAATCTGTTTGACATTAAATGCAAAAATTTCAGTTTGGCACCTAAGTTCAGTCAAAAATATTAAGAACCTAACAACTTCATCCAAAGAGTGGTCGCTAAAAGTCTCTAACTTGCCCATTAACTTACCAAGCGGATGGGGTAATTTGGCAAAATCATTATACCTTTCAGAACCCCCATTGTGAACAATGTGCACAGGAGACTGTTGAGTTTCTTTAATACTAACAGAATCATTCGCAAAAAATGTTTTAGGCGAAATTCCAAAACCTCTCATTACATTTCCAGCTAATTGATATCTAATTTTGTCTTTTTCCAAAGAAATCTCCTGGACAAGTATCCAAAGCAATTTACTATTTTCCGACGACATATCTAATTGTAATAGATCCTGTATTTTATTTGACATGTGGTCCAATTTTGCCTGAAAACGTTGTGCCTGCTTTTGAGATAGGCCACCTTCCTTACCTAGTTCCCGACATTGCTCGAAAATTTCTTCCGTCTCAGCAATAAGAGGCGGTACCTCCAACTGTGGCTTAATATGTTGCAAGTGCTTAATATCAACAGGAATAGTCAAATTATCCTTCAATATCTTGGTTAAATTTGGAACGGAACCGTCTGGATCCACTGTGATCCCTCGGACTGATAATTCATAAAGAAGATCGGCTTTCAACAGAAACTCAAGTGGTACGTATGTTCGGTTACTCATGATGAATTCTAGTCACAAAATTTAAGTTAATAGAAAATGAATGCTAGGTTTCAGAAATATAATATCAATTAAGTTTCAAAACTTAAGTTAAGAATTAAAAATAACTGTTAGGTTTCGGAAATCTAATATCAATGAAGTCAAATTTCAGAATTGATGCTAAGAGTAGAAAATGACTGTTAAGTTTCGGAAATAGGACAATGAAATGAAATTCCAAAATTTTAAATTAGGAATCTCAAATAACTGTTAAGTTTCTGAATTATAATATCAATGAAATTAATTTTCAGAATTTAAGGTAAGAATACCAAATGACTGTTAGGTTTCGGAAATCTAATATCACTGAAATTAAGTTTCAGAATTTATGTTAAGAGTAGAAAATGACTGTTAGGTTTCGGAAATAGGACAATGAAATTAAATTCCAAAATTTTAAATTAGGAATCTCAAATAACTGTTAAGTTTCTGAATTATAATATCAATGAAATTAATTTTCAGAATTTAAGGTAAGAATACCAAATGACTGTTAGGTTTCGGAAATCTAATATCACTGAAATTAAGTATCAGAATTTATGTTAAGAGTTGAAAATGACTATTAGGGTTTCAGAAATATGTCAATAAATTAAGTTTCAAAACTTCAGTTAAGAATGCAAAGTCGTGGTTAATGTAGAAGTATAATATCAGTGAGGTTTAATTGCAATAAGAATAGCCACACGATACTTAATTCCAAAATTTACCCAAAGTGCGTTTAACTTACTTCAAAATAATACAGCTATCATAAGCATGAAAAATGACTTAGTGAAAAATTCAAAAAGAACTCCGAAATTCTTAAAGTACTCAGGTAGCAAAAAAAAAAATATATATATATATTTTTTTAAACTTTAAGTTAGGGTAGAACTAAGCAATGAAAAATCAGTCCAGGAACAAAATTTGAAAAAGTATGCCTTAGCAAATTTCGAAAGGTCAATGCTATAATAAATTTGAAAAATGAATGCTGTAGCAAATTTAAAAAAACAATGCTTTAGCAAATTAAAAAAAACCAATACTTTAGCAATTTGAAAAATCAATGCCGTAGTAGTTTTGAAAAATCGATGCTATCGCAAGTTTGAAAAACTGAACTACTCAACATGCCAGTGGCAAAATTGTACGTAAATATACTCCCAATATCATAATGTTTAATACAAAACAGGAAAAGCTGAACTACCATAAATGCCGATACAAAATACAGTTCCAGCCTAACCTTAGGCACTGGATCAAAAATCTAAGTGGTTGAAATACTGTTGAAAATTCCCCAAAAAATCCAAATTTAAAAAAAGGCAGTTCTCGAAAAATGTACTGATGGAAAACAGAGCGCAAATTAGAACAAATGGGGTCAAGAACCTAACCACGCTCTGCGGTAACACTTAGGACATATGATTTATGAAGTAGATCGGGTTTCGACCATTTATTGCTAATCAGTGACGCTACTGCTTAACATCAAAAGCTGGGCACCCATTATTACAATAATGAAGCATTGAACAGATTAAATATCATTTACTGGAAACAGATGGGAAATATATATATATGTATGGCGAAATTGGTATTTTCTAGAACAACTTTATTAACATTTGGAATTATAACATGTAAGATAATATATTCTTTGATAAAACGACTTACTTCAAAATAAAACAGCTATCATAAGCATGAAAAATGGTTTAGTGAAAAATGGCTTAGTGAAAAAACGACTATCTTCAACCCTATATACACTTTATTTCTTGAATCTAACCTTTGGCAAGACTAAAGAGTAAGTCTAGCTATACATTTCTTGTTGTATACAACAACCTTGAACCTTGAGCAAGGGCAATACCCCACAATAATTTAAATACACTTTCTTAAAACCCCCGACTCTTAAAATTTCCCTAAAACCCAAGATAATTCCAATAATAAGTACTGCCTGTTCTAGACCACCCTGTAGTTAATAGGTAATATCCCTCATGACTAGAAAAACCAATAATCTTTAGGTTAACCATAAATATCAATGAATAAGATAATCTAAATCCCTTAATGGCGTCGATGCGAAAATTCTACACGCAACATTCCACTCAAGGAAAACTCATGCTATTATCTGATAACTGCCAAAATACGGAATAACTGCCGGAATGCCAGAGAACGTGAAAGAATTTAGAAAACGGACGGACGTGATTTTACTGACTGACCAAAACATGAAGACTAGCAATTTTACATGAAATTTACATGGCGTAAAGGCGTAATTTCCAAGATCCAAAACGTGACCGGTAATTAATACATTACTGAAAAATTGTGAATTGTTCAAAACGGAAAATTTAGATAGCCAAAACGGGTGAGCACTGAAAATAAGACTAAATTACTGCTTGCATTTGAAAAAGAATATGGAAAGGTCTCACCCAAATATGCCGTGCTCCTCAGACATCATGTTTCACGGCAGCAACGCCCACCAAAGCACACAAAAGCAGATTACATGTTCATGTCGCGAGCAGTGGATCCCAACTGCTGGCACGTTGCACCAGCCAAACCTCCCTAGCTTTCCAACAGATGGCAGTGCGATCTAGTACCGCTGTTACAGAATATCGAGAACCACGCTGTTTAGAGTGGGCGAGTTTACAGATTTTACATGATTTTTAAGTTAATTGCAGTTGGTTAGTTTTAATGAGTGTTTGAACTTTCAAATGAGCCGTATTCACGGCTCAGCAACATAGTTTGTCAGTGTGCTTACAGCAAAACATGAGATACCAAAGGAGCTTCGAAAACTGTTCTTTCTCCACTTTGTTTAAAAAACGTGCTACTAAAATATATGGGGAGGGGAACCTATGAGAATTGTGAAAAATGAACTAAAAAATGATCCTTTGTTTTTCATATCAAATTATCAATTGATAAATGTAGATTTATTAAGTGCCAGTATGGTACTTTATGAGATTGTGTGGTGGACGAAAAAATGTCTGTCCGTCTGTCTGTCCGTCTGTCTGTCCGTCTGTCCGTCTGTCCGTGTGTCTGTACGCACCATAACTCAAATACGCTTTTTCGGATTTTCATGAAACTTGGAAAACACATTTATAATGTCCATGGGAAGAACCCTATTGATATTGAACCAAATCGGTTCACCGGTACCGCAGTAATGCCATCACTCAAATACGCTGTATCGGATAACCATGAAACTTGGTATACCCATTTATGACGCCCATGAGAAGTGCCCTATTGAATTTGAACATAATCTGTTGACCGGTACCGGAGTAAAACCCAATTTAGTGTCTACTTTAAAGGCGCAATAACTCAAATACGCGTTATCGGATATTTATGAAACTTCGTATACGCATTTATAATGACCATGGGAAGACGTTTATTGATATTGGACCAAATCGGTTGGCCAGTACCGGAATAATGCCCAATTTAGTGTTTTTATGTTAATATATAAGAAGTAGCGATAACTCAAATATGCTTTATTGGATTTTCCTGAAATTTTGTATACCCATTTATAATGTACGTGAAAAGACGTCTACTGATATTGGACCAAATCGTTAGACCGGTACCGGAGTAAAACCCAATTTAGTGTATATTTTAAAGACGCTGTAACTCAAATACGCTTTACCGGATTTTTATGAAACTTGGTATACACATTTATAATGTCCGTGGGAAGACGTCTACTCATAATGGATAAAATCGGTTGACCTGTTTCGGAGTAATGCTCAATTTAGTGCCTATTTTATGGTAATATACGTATTCGAAAGAATTTATTTAAAAAATGAAAATCAGTTATCTTGACAACATAGCCTATTGTTTTACTGTGATCTTATAAGGCCTTGGAAATTAAAATACAGGAAGCTATGACAAAAAACATATTGATTTACATGCGCTTATCCAACTAGACCGTTAAAATGACCCAGGTGGCCGAGATGGTAGACCTTTCTTCTTCCGTAAGCCCTGCTTAATGAATAAATCTGGAGCTTAACTTGGAAATCAATTTAAAAATATATATATATTCTGTATATCATAATTGCAGTCATAACTGATTAAACAAAAACATACTGGCACTTTGTTACATCAGTTTACCTGATTTTATTTTTTTGAAAATCCTATCATGCTGTGACGTCTTAGCAGCTGATCGGCAACCATTTTATTTTCTCGCATGTATCTAGTGGGTCTATAGACAAAGTATTGTTATCGTGACAAAAAAAAAATCGAAATAGAGGTAACACCGGGAAAATATGTTTCATATGTTCACGAAAATACTTGGAGGTTAATTTACCCGCGTCCATTCGCGATGAACCTGCTTAACAACTTTGTTGTAGAAACTAATACGTGTAATATCACAGTAAAAATTAAACTCATTTTTGCATTTACCGAATACTATGATGTTTTCCAAATTTCAGTGTGTAATAACTCAGGTATTTTTGAAAGTTATTGTATGAAATTTTCAGAGATTCATCAGGATGATCTATTAAACAGATCTGTCAGATGGATTTTTGACATTCACTTTATTTGCTTATTCAATGGCAATAGAAAATTCCTCAGCAAGGTAAAGGAATATTACCTATTTATGGAACCCGAAGGTTCATTGCCGTGCTTACCTGAGCCGGCCATTCAACCCTATTCTGTGCTAACTCTATCCAACAATCCATCGCAAATCCTACTTCCCTTAAATCTATCCTAATATTGTCCTCCCACCTATGTCTAGGTCTTCCATGCGGTCTTTTACTTTCGGGTCTCCCAGTCAATACTTTTGAGATATGTCTTTCCTCCCCATGCGCGCAACATGTCCAGCCCATTTCTTCCTCCGTGATTTATTTACCCTTACTACATCCGGTGAAGAGTACAGGCCATGAAGCTCGTCGTTATGCAGTTTTCTCCAGTCCCCATTTTCATCTCTCTTTGGCCCAAATATTTTCCTAAGCACCCTGTTTTCGAACACTCTCATTATATAAGGGGCCATGTCTCACATCCATATACTACCCGCGCGCCATATCTTGGGCGCTGGATTTACGGGGAAGTGAGGGTTGGGGGGAACAAGACATAGCTACTCCGCCAGTCTTTCTGCAGTGTTGTCTACCAAAGAAATCACATTTCAGCAGAATCGCGCGTATGGTAAGCGCACGTCAACAGCGTGAGTGTGGATGCCGAATTGGATAATTATTTCCGATGAATCATCCTCGCTATTTTATGTAGTG
Source organism: Ectobius pallidus (assembly GCA_964059195.1). Lineage (NCBI taxonomy): Eukaryota > Metazoa > Arthropoda > Insecta > Blattodea > Ectobiidae > Ectobius > Ectobius pallidus. The sequence goes on along the minus strand of CAXKWD010000007.1, from coordinate 57,520,056 downwards.
ACATTTAATAGACAACGATTTTAATGCAGTCCAATAATTAAAACGTGGTGACGGTATTGCGTAACAATTAATAACACGTCATAAGGCTTTAGTTATCAAATAAATCATTTTCCTCCGGGAAGAGAATGTTATATAAATAGGCTCAATATTTTTACACTGGATGACTAGTTTTAAGCATAAAGAAGAGTCTTAGCAGAACATGCTTCACCATTTCGTGTTGTAAAACATAAGAGAGGTAAGCCTCAAAAATTGGAGAAAACTATAGGCCTAATTTTAAACGTATTTAAGATGCCACCGAATGATCACATGCTCGTGGTCGGGGCAGTTCAAAAACGAATATAAATTCACTAAACAAAAAAACAAATTGTTTTAAATAAAAATACAATCAATTACATATTTACGGCAATAATAGGAAGGAAATATTTTAAAAGAAAAGAAACGCGAGAAATGAATCTACATGTACATATAATAAAATAATTGTTCACATAACTTTGTAATTAGGCCTATTAAGATTAACATCTAGTGTTATTTTTTGCAATTGTTTTGTATAATCTGATATCAAATAGGCTATAGACTTTTGTTATATGCTTACAGCTGTAAAACGTTTAGGTTCAATTAAAAGATTTGTTTTTGGTATATTGTCTTGTATCGTATGGATGTGATCTAAAGCTTCAATTACTAAGAGAGGCCGATGAACATTTTATTTTCCAATTTCTTTCACATAGGAAATATTTTAATGATTGATTGTATTCAAATAGCATACAAATCGGGATTAAAACATTCATTTCAGTTTCAGGACCAGCTATACATATATTTTAGAAAAGCAGTGATTCAGTTAGGCGAGACAAATTCTACAATACCCTCATTGAGGGTGGGATACCAAAGAAGTTAGTTAGACCGATCAAAATGCAGTATCAGGGTAGGGAAATTTACATCAGATAGTTTTGCCATTAGAAGCGGCTTGAAGCAAGGAGATGCACTATCGCCTTTACTGTTTAATTTCGTTTTGGAATATTCCATTAGGAAAGTTCAAGAAAAACAAGGTAGGCCTAGAATTAACTGGCAGTCACCCGATTTTAGCTTATGCAAATGATGTTTGTTTGTTAGGAGATGTGTTGCGCCCCTTTTACTCTTTTGGCACAGACGACATATGTACGAAGCCTAGTACAAATGCTTTGTTGAAGTAGACCGGGTTTTTCTCATTTCTAACTAATTTAGCAACGCTACTGCTTATTTTCTGCAATATCTGGTGCCCATACTCCCAGGAAACAAGGATTTTACTCCAATAACTACCCAGCATTTAGGGGAAAACCTGAAATATGTAGACCAAAATAGAAAAGGGTGATAACCTTGGAGAAACAAATTTATTTCTAACTTGACCAATTAAACATCGGTCGAAACAATTATTTACAGCAAATTCATTTATTAATTTAACAAGCTGAAACATCAAATGATCTTACGCTATACCTTAAAATGATATATATATACAAAATTGAATAAATCACCTAAAATATCCTCATGAGGGTATTCTTCTAAAACATGGTATAACTACTTATTCCCTTCCCTTGTCCAAGAATATGCATTTATTAGACATTTCAAATATTGTCCTCAAAATTTAATCACTCTGTATGTCGAAGAAAAACCCACTTCTTTTAATCACTCTGTATATGCCGAAGAACTTCTGCATAACATTTATAGTGGCAAAATCCCCAAAAATTAACTTGAAAAATGCTCTGGTTAGACGGTGGTAAACTCCAAGAAACCCCGTTTTGAAAAAGCTATAAGAATTTAGCCCCTGATGCAACCTTTAGACCAATACTATCTCTTTCAACCCACATTACTAACTCTGTATAAAATGCCTTTGCTAACGGGAGAACATGTGAAAACAACCCATAACAGACGAACTTTAGACTGACTGAAGAATAGAAATAATTACGGATGGTGTAGGCGTAATTTCAAACTTAACTCCAGAACCGCGATACTGCATCATAATTAACTATAGCGAAGAACGGAAATTTAGACAAGGCCAAAACTGGGTGAGAAAATACTAAACAGAATTACTTTAACTACCTTAAATTCATGATAGAAAAAGCAAAGATCTCACCCGAGAACCACGTTGAAGACGACGGTCGCCATCACGGGAAACGCCCACCAAACACTGAGTTGAACTTTGCATACGGAGAAACTGCTCGTGCGTGATCCCAATTACAACTGACGTTTCTATGCACGGCCCTGACCTCCCTTGCCTTCATACAGAGGGCAGCACAAGCGAATACCAATTTCAGAAAAAAGAGAAAACAGAGTTTACCACCGGGCGTGTTTTACTAAGCATACATAAAATATAGCAAAGATAGCAGAATGCGACAAAACTGTTAGATAATCAAGATATGAGCCGAATTCACGGCTCAAACTCGAAAAACTAATGTTGCGCCCCTTTTACTCTTTTGGCACAGACGACATATGTACGAAGCCTAGTACAAATGCTTTGTTGAAGTAGACCGGGTTTTTCTCATTTCTAACTAATTTAGCAACGCTACTGCTTATTTTCTGCAATATCTGGTGCCCATACTCCCAGGAAACAAGGATTTTACTCCAATAACTACCCAGCATTTAGGGGAAAACCTGAAATATGTAGACCAAAATAGAAAAGGGTGATAACCTTGGAGAAACAAATTTATTTCTAACTTGACCAATTAAACATCGGTCGAAACAATTATTTACAGCAAATTCATTTATTAATTTAACAAGCTGAAACATCAAATGATCTTACGCTATACCTTAAAATGATATATATATACAAAATTGAATAAATCACCTAAAATATCCTCATGAGGGTATTCTTCTAAAACATGGTATAACTACTTATTCCCTTCCCTTGTCCAAGAATATGCATTTATTAGACATTTCAAATATTGTCCTCAAAATTTAATCACTCTGTATGTCGAAGAAAAACCCACTTCTTTTAATCACTCTGTATATGCCGAAGAACTTCTGCATAACATTTATAGTGGCAAAATCCCCAAAAATTAACTTGAAAAATGCTCTGGTTAGACGGTGGTAAACTCCAAGAAACCCCGTTTTGAAAAAGCTATAAGAATTTAGCCCCTGATGCAACCTTTAGACCAATACTATCTCTTTCAACCCACATTACTAACTCTGTATAAAATGCCTTTGCTAACGGGAGAACATGTGAAAACAACCCATAACAGACGAACTTTAGACTGACTGAAGAATAGAAATAATTACGGATGGTGTAGGCGTAATTTCAAACTTAACTCCAGAACCGCGATACTGCATCATAATTAACTATAGCGAAGAACGGAAATTTAGACAAGGCCAAAACTGGGTGAGAAAATACTAAACAGAATTACTTTAACTACCTTAAATTCATGATAGAAAAAGCAAAGATCTCACCCGAGAACCACGTTGAAGACGACGGTCGCCATCACGGGAAACGCCCACCAAACACTGAGTTGAACTTTGCATACGGAGAAACTGCTCGTGCGTGATCCCAATTACAACTGACGTTTCTATGCACGGCCCTGACCTCCCTTGCCTTCATACAGAGGGCAGCACAAGCGAATACCAATTTCAGAAAAAAGAGAAAACAGAGTTTACCACCGGGCGTGTTTTACTAAGCATACATAAAATATAGCAAAGATAGCAGAATGCGACAAAACTGTTAGATAATCAAGATATGAGCCGAATTCACGGCTCAAACTCCCCTGACTTTCCCCAAAAAAATAAAGTCAAAGACTTTATTTTTTTTTTATTATTTTAAAACCCAGAACACATTTTTTCTTTAAACATTCCCCAAATATACATGAAACACCAAAAAATAGCACAATCTTTAGTCTTGAACACTGCCCAAAATGTTTCCAATGCCTTGCCCGATGCCCCAGCAACTTCAGGAAAAGACAAACACTCTTTTTCTTTAGAGTCCAATCTTCTTAATACCACTCCACTCGTCCTCCCCCCCGGGTGGGAGACAAGAACAAACACCACAGAAGACAGGAACCACGGAAATCTGTGCAGGCGCACAGGACTGCGATGACTTCCACACCGCCGTAGCAGGAACACCATATTGCCAGGAACCGGAAGATCCAAGGAGAAAAGCAGTCAGTGCCCACAGCAACTTCAAGAGGTCCTTCACACCAGACAGAGCACCAAGGATCCAGTCCAAGGAAGAAGGTGGCAGGCAGGCCGGTAACCATCAACCGGACGAACACAGAGCAACCAAGCTAACTCATGAGTTGTGAGTGCTCCAGCTTGAGAGAAAGGCTGAGAGTCCAGATGGTGCAGGGGTGGGTGGTAAAACAGGATGGCATGCCGCCCAGGAAAAACAAACAGGAATATAGAATAACCAACAGGAATAGAATTCAGAAGACAGATGAACAAGGTTTTGTGGATTCAGATTACCAGTGTTGTAATCTACCAGACGGGAGAGGTTACTGCACGGCAACTGCAACAGTTGCGACATCCACAGCCCGAAGAGGGTGCCCGACGACTCTTCAACAATTGCTCTTCACAATAAGGCAAGTGCAAAAGGCTAAATGCTTGCTAAAGATGGCCTTGCTCTATGCTTTTTCTTTGCTTGCATGGAGTTTTCACCCATATAATATCCAGGCTCTTCATAAACACAAGAAGCATGAATGTAAACACAGCCTCAGATTGCCTTGGTATAAGTCAAGCTATGTTCAGCTCGCATGCCTTGCATGTAATAACTTGTTTCCACCAAGCTACAAAAGTTCATGTCCAACATGCTGCTAACAGTGCTCCATCCAAAACACGATTTCTTCTCCAATTCCTTGCTTACATTTATTTCTTAGTGCTGAAGCAAATTTGTTTCCCTTTTTGGAAATCCAGATAGACGCTCCACAAATGCGCCAAATCATCCGTGGTTCTCTAACTGTTCCAGGAACCCATAACTCCAGACGTCTCCAGAGCAGGAACCAAGATGGGCCGGCACAAGACAGGAGTGGGACAGTGAAGCAAGAAGAAAGAGAGGCTCCACTACATAGCCCCCCTTTTTTACATAGGTCCAGAATTCCTTCAGGCGCGAAGAAAAGAGGGACGGAATTATACTCCAACAGAACAGCCACAAACTGCAACATAAAATATAAACGCACAGTAGACGCTCAAAAATATACATAATATAAGTGTTGTTTTTGTTTTTGATTTTGCCAATTTTCCCCCCTTTTGTTTCTTAAAATAAAATGAGTGTAATTGGAATCACGCAGTTAATATTATAGTTCCAAATTCCCGAATAAACTCTCCATGTTCTCCCTTTTGCAGGATCCAACTACCCTTAGAATATACCCAGGCATTTTTCCTTTTCCTTTATTTTAAAAACCTTTTCCAGGATGCACTTACAATAAGAATCTAACTAGCCATTTTTTTTATTAACTACTTCTCTTCGGTTTTAGAAACTAATGTAGAATATTCATTCTCCATCTTTATGTGTTTTAGATTACTAACATCAACTGGACTTGACAAATTATCCTTCAGTAATTTAGACAAATTCCCAACTGAGTCTTCAGAATCCACTTTGATTCCATGAACTAATAATTCGTATATAATACCAGCCTTTAACAAAAATTCTACGGGGACATATATCCTATTACTCATAATGATCGATTGAGAGCAAAATCCACCAATAAAATAGCAAAATCCCAAATTTGAAAAATTCGCCAAACTTTATAAAAGGAAGCGAATAAAGAACAGCCTTTTACTAACTGAATTTTAAGTAAATATTCATGTGTAGAACTCCAAATACATAAATGAAAATAGTTGCCCAGAATTTAGTTTTAGCATACACCTTCACAGTTAAGCCTCAATAATATGCATAAGCTCAAACAATATTCCCAGAATACAAATCACTATTAAATTACAAAATACCGGAATATTCACGGTAAATCTGAATTTGAAAAAAACGGATATCAAACTTGAAAATACTCGAATACTTAATCTCCAGCTAGAAGTCACAAATCGGTTCCCAATCATTAAACGACATTAAATTCAAATTTCAATCTCAAAACCAAGTCAATATCAAGTATCGGAATTATTAACAAATAAATTCCAGGATTTAATTAGCCCACATCTAACTCACCATTAGGTCACAAAATCGGTATGTAATTATTTCCAATCAATTGCGAATAGAAATCACTATTCTGTAGTAATCGAGAAATTTTTTTTTTTTATAATATGTCCAGTTACAGGTCACGGTTAGGTTACTAAAATTCAAGACTTTATTTCCCAAGTTTAATTTCCAATTAGAAACCAGTTTTAAGTTTCAGGAAACCTTCCAAAATCCACTTCGCTTTAATTTACAAAATACATCTCCCCATCAAAATTGCGGAAATAGTCCCAAATATTAATTTCAAAATTCAAATTCAAGTACAAATCAATCTTAGATTCTTGAAGTATTCTCAGAATTAATTAAGTTCGGACAACCACTAACTGTCCGTTTTCCCAAAATTTTCTGAAAAACTCAACTTCAAATTCCCAAAATACAAGTCCCAGTTAATGCTCGAAGTATTTTTGAAAATTTTAATTTTCCAAAGTTCAAGTTCAAAAATGAAAATCACTATTGGATCTTCAAAACGATTCGAGAAGTTAATTTTCAAAATCCCATGTCAAAATTGAAATCACCATTAGATTTCAAACTGTAATATCAATAAACCAACACATGGGTCCTACAAATCTCGCTCGCAAAATTTTAACCAAAACCCAAATAGCGATATAGATAATCACAGTATTATGATAAAAACCCAACAGGCCATCAACAATACCAAAAAAAATGCCTAAACCCGAAATACTCGGATAGCAATTTGTAAATACCCGAAGTTTATTGTTAGGTTAGAAAGGATCCCAAAATAATCACTGCTAACACACGCTTTTCATATTCAATGCGATAGCAGGCTTGAAAACGAAAGTACTGAACATACCAGTCACAAAAGGTAAGTAAATAAACTCGCTATATCTTAATATAGAAAATAAGCGAGGAAATGCAGAACTACGCAAAATGCCAAGACAACATGAAAATCTCCCCTACTCTTAGGAAGGAGACCAAAAATTATAAAGGAGTAAAATTTTACGAGAAAAGCCAATGTGAAAAATTACCACCCTCGAAAAACTCTATTTAAAAAAACACAGAGCGGGAAATTAGAGAAATGAAATGCCAAAAAAACCCTAACCACGCTCTGCGATTCCACTTATGTTGCGCCCCTTTTACTCTTTTGGCACAGACGACATATGTACGAAGCCTAGTACAAATGCTTTGTTGAAGTAGACCGGGTTTTTCTCATTTCTAACTAATTTAGCAACGCTACTGCTTATTTTCTGCAATATCTGGTGCCCATACTCCCAGGAAACAAGGATTTTACTCCAATAACTACCCAGCATTTAGGGGAAAACCTGAAATATGTAGACCAAAATAGAAAAGGGTGATAACCTTGGAGAAACAAATTTATTTCTAACTTGACCAATTAAACATCGGTCGAAACAATTATTTACAGCAAATTCATTTATTAATTTAACAAGCTGAAACATCAAATGATCTTACGCTATACCTTAAAATGATATATATATACAAAATTGAATAAATCACCTAAAATATCCTCATGAGGGTATTCTTCTAAAACATGGTATAACTACTTATTCCCTTCCCTTGTCCAAGAATATGCATTTATTAGACATTTCAAATATTGTCCTCAAAATTTAATCACTCTGTATGTCGAAGAAAAACCCACTTCTTTTAATCACTCTGTATATGCCGAAGAACTTCTGCATAACATTTATAGTGGCAAAATCCCCAAAAATTAACTTGAAAAATGCTCTGGTTAGACGGTGGTAAACTCCAAGAAACCCCGTTTTGAAAAAGCTATAAGAATTTAGCCCCTGATGCAACCTTTAGACCAATACTATCTCTTTCAACCCACATTACTAACTCTGTATAAAATGCCTTTGCTAACGGGAGAACATGTGAAAACAACCCATAACAGACGAACTTTAGACTGACTGAAGAATAGAAATAATTACGGATGGTGTAGGCGTAATTTCAAACTTAACTCCAGAACCGCGATACTGCATCATAATTAACTATAGCGAAGAACGGAAATTTAGACAAGGCCAAAACTGGGTGAGAAAATACTAAACAGAATTACTTTAACTACCTTAAATTCATGATAGAAAAAGCAAAGATCTCACCCGAGAACCACGTTGAAGACGACGGTCGCCATCACGGGAAACGCCCACCAAACACTGAGTTGAACTTTGCATACGGAGAAACTGCTCGTGCGTGATCCCAATTACAACTGACGTTTCTATGCACGGCCCTGACCTCCCTTGCCTTCATACAGAGGGCAGCACAAGCGAATACCAATTTCAGAAAAAAGAGAAAACAGAGTTTACCACCGGGCGTGTTTTACTAAGCATACATAAAATATAGCAAAGATAGCAGAATGCGACAAAACTGTTAGATAATCAAGATATGAGCCGAATTCACGGCTCAGATGACATAAACAACATCAAGAGAAATGCAGAAAGTCTTTTCGATATCTGAAGAAATGTTGGATTGGAAATTAATACAGAAAAAAACTAAGTATATGGTCATGGAACGTCAAAATAATGCTCCACAAAATATTAAAATAGCCGGTAAATCGTTCGAACAAGTGGAAAATTTCAAATATCTGGTAACAATAATTACAGACACAAATAATATTAAGGTAGAAATTAAGTTCCGACTAAAATCAAGAAAAGCTTGTTTTTATGCAGTTCAGAAACACATATATTCTCGTCTTCTGTCCAGAAATCTAGAATAAATATTTATAAGACTATTACCATGCCGGTTGTATTACTACCCGCGCGCGATTTCTTGAACGCTCGGCTCCCTAGTCCTCATTCGGTAGGTTTTGTTCAACTTCGTAGGTAAAGCTGACAACATTGAAACACGAAGTACGATATACACCCTGACATCTAGTGGCGTCAATACTAAGCTTTCATTCCGTCTCAGGATCCTTTTTTATTTATTGACATTATCTTTTCTGACGCATGGAGTTATGTGGAAAAATACAATTTTTCGAATTGCTTATTTCACAAACACGCCATTGTACATCCAACACTTTCCTCACCTCTTTAAGAATTTCGTAATCAAGGGGTAATTTCTGATACTCCCGTGAACTCTGATGTCAATTTCATGGACTGAAAGTTGAGCGAACTTTTCACAAAACATATTAATGAAAAAATAGCTTGGAATTGTAAATAAATCTCTTAAGTGTACTTTTTCCACACAATAAACAAACTTACATTCCCCAAAAAATCACAATTCAAAATTCACAAAATAAAAAAGAAAATAGTTGAATGAACTCTTGAGTATAATAGGTCCAGTACATTAAATATTTACTAGCAGATGCCTGCGGCTTCGCCCACAATTATTTACTCAACTGCTTTATATATTTTTTAAATTTTATTATCCGGTTTTACAATGTACTTCCATTTACATTTTCCGGTAACCCAAGATTATACTGTATATACAGTTTAATTTTCATTCTCCATTTGTGTCTATCTGCTAATAAATTTACTACCGTATTTCTTCTTCTAATTGATGTTTGAATTCCTTGTATCCATGTGGTCGGAGGCTTCCCATTTTTCTCCCATCATGGTGGTTCCCATTCCATAATCCTCCGTGGCAGTCTCTCCTCGGATATCCTTTTTGTATGTCCATATCATAAGAGCTGTGTTTCTTCTACAAAATCAGTGATCGAATTTGTGACATTTATTTTCTTCCTAATGATTTAATTTCTGACTCTTCCCCATGTAGATATACCTGTGGATCGCCTCCAAAAGTCCATCTCAGATGCCATTAATATTTGTAGTAATTGGGATTTAAATGTCCATACTTCTGATCCATATGTCATAATGCTTCTAATAGTTGTGTTAAAGATTTTTCCTTTTTTTCCCTTTCTAATTCGTCAATCCCAAAGAAACCCATTTAATGTTCCAATAGCAAGCTTTCCAGCAAATATTCTTGAACTAATTTCTTTATCTTGTTTGCCATCTTGTGTTATTTTGACTTTAGATCAGAGTGTGTAATAGTTCCTATCCCTTTTTCCATTATGAAATCTTGACTTATGTCACCTACTACCATGATTTTTTGTTTTATTGCTATTGACCTGAAGTCATCATTTTTTATACTTCTCTATTAACTTCCTTGTGATGAATTCTATGTCTTCTTCATCTTGTGCCAATATTAGCTGGTCATCAGTAAACTGTAAGGAATATATTTTTTATTTTTATATATTTTTAAATTACATGAATACTTAGTTAATATTTAAGATCTTGAAACCCCGAAAGAGGAGGACCTCGTGCTCGGGATCTGTTCCCTTCATTGTGTAATTTTCATATTGAATGTGTTTCTTGTTTGTTTCTGTATTTAATTAGTTGTAGTGTTAGTTTAAATATTTCTAGTGTTGGATTAAACATATAATATTGGTGTGCTTTGAATTTTTCCTGGTGCTGGTAATATATGATATTTTCCCGGGCTACTAACCAGGTGGTGAATTGGATTAATTCCGACGTTTCGAAGCCAAACTGAGGCTTCATTGTCAAGGAGAATGAAATGCCGGGAGGAGGAGGAGGAGGAGGAGGAGGAGGAGGAGGAGGATAGACTTACTGGGCATTTCTGACCCTAACTGCAAAAGGTATGAGCCCTAGGTTTGGGCTCTTGACCTTGTATTTGGTTTGAGATTTCAATTTTCTTTTGTATTTGCATACGTCATTTTGACGTGTTGGTTGAGTAATCAAGTTTTATTTTAAAAAGTTATAATTTTATTTCATTAATTTCTTAGACAGTCTTTTATTGCTGAATGTCAACAACTATAGTTAGTCTCTTATGTTTGTTATACCTGGCCTGGTTTGTGCCAATGTTTTTTACTAATGTGTTTGGATGCGAGTTAAGTTTACGTGCTTCTTTTTGCGTATTTCTTGTTATATATTCGTGGAGTGTCTCAATTGTAAATTCATCATGTAACAAGTTTACTGGTGTTCTTCTTGGTCTTCTTGGTCTGTGTTCTGTATGAATGCCGGGATTAGATGGCGTGTATTTATAGGACTGCTGTGAATGGGGACATCCGGATTGGAGAAAGGATTTGTTGAAGACCAACCAATCAGGAAACAGATGGGTGCTGTAAGAACAGGAGGGAAAATTAGAGAAGTAGAATCGGTCCAAATAAGGGCCAACGGTCAATAGGTAGTGAAAATAAATTATTATTATATAGGTGGTGGTGGAAACGAGAAAAAATTGGAAAAAAGGGAAACACGGTCCAAATGAGGGCCAATGTCCTATAAATACACGCCATCTAATCCCGGCATTTCATTCTCCTTGACAATGAAGCCTCAGTGTGGCTTCGAAACGTCGGAATTAATCCAATTCACCACGTGGTTAGTAGCCCGGGAAAATATCATATATATTGGTGTTTTTAAACTGATGTAATTAGTATAAGGCAATGAGCCTGTTATGTTCTCAACAAAATAAATAATAAATAAACAAATAATAATGAAAAATAAACCATCATGATAGTAGTAAGTACTTATTTTAAATGGGATGAAAATCTAAGTTATATGAGTTTTTTAAATTTTAGTTTTAAAGGCTCCATAGCTACATCTGGCTAAAACTGGATGTAATATGATTTTAGAATTGTACAGACGAGGACCGAAACTAGAGCTGACCAGCAGAAGTGAAAGATTTGGGTTCTACTAAAGTATCAGTTTTATTTCGTCCAGTGCTTACTGTATGTTCATGTGGAACAGCTAGGAATTTTATCTTATTTTTATGGTAGAATTTTAATAGGGAGTATCTATAGATTTGGTCAATGGTAAATACATTAAAATCGGAATAGATTAGTTCAGTTGGGTAGTCCAACTGTTTTTAAAACACATTTTGATTATGCATTTTTGTAATAAAATTAATGGAGTAAGAACAGTTTTATTAAGACCTATCCATCCAATAATACCACACTGAATAACGGATTCGACTAGGGCTAAACAAACAATGGCCATACAGTTACGGAGATTTACAATTAAACAAATTATTTATCAATAAAAACACCAAAGGGCAATAATGCTCATAACTAGAGGCAGTACATTATAATACATAGGGAACAACAAATACAATTATTTACTAAGAGCTACGAAAAAGTAAACATGATTGAAAGTAGTTAGGTTTTGCCACTGACATGACGGGTGAGTCAGGGTGGGACCGCTGACATCATCCAAGATGGCTGCACTTCCGGTTCCGTAACAAGATGGCGGATTGTATAATGTATAGTTTAAATTCTTATTATAGATGTTATAAAAACAAAATGACTTCCGGCAAGATATTTAAAAATCAAATGACTTCCGGCACGATGTTTATTATGTGCTATTTAATATTCACGAAATAACTATTAATAAAGCAGCATCACCTACAACAAGCCATAAACTTAATAAAAAATAGAAGAGTAGGAATTATGAAAGTAATTGTGACCAGAAGCAAAATTTAGTCTTTGAAGCAAAAGTCTAGTGTCCTTAATATCTTATGACAATTCATTATAATTCTTGTAAAGGGATTAATTAATTCCTTTAATAACATATTTGACTGAATAATTTTGTGGTAGGTGTATAAAGTTATAATTTATAATAAAATAATCGTGAATATCATTATTAGAGATAAAAGAAATGTTTTTTATTATCTTCTGCACAACAACACATGAATGGGATTTACTAAGTTCTCTAATTGGAAGCGTTCCCGAATGTCGATATAATTCTAATGATGCTGTAAGTGGATGAAAGTTATATAAGGGGTCAAATTTTATTATATAGGTCTATATTAAATATTTTTATCCTATTTAAAATTCTGATCAATAACAATCCCCAAATATATCACTTCTGTAGATTCTATAAGAGAAGGACATTTACAAACCGGAAGGTCTCCACATTCCGAGTTACGGATTTTAAATTTTAAATGGTCAAATGATTTTAATTATTTTCATCCAGAAACTGTTCAGGATAAAGACATTAAATTAGTTTTAGTTACATTAAGAGAAAGAAAATTAAAATCCAATCGGATTTTTTATCAGATTTATAACAGCATTAGCATATTTGAAGGCATCCTCCCACGTTAATCCACTGAAGATAACCACCGTATCATCATCATAATAATATGAGGCAGCATTGTACTTTTACAGGTCTATTTTTAATAAATCATTTATATATAATGGAAATTACACGAAAAGTCTACTTTTCAAATTCATTAATACTAATTAGGACTATGTTTCAGAATGAATTCAGTGACGGCTCATAACCACACATTCACAATCTCGCAAACGGCTTGTTCGCGGACTCATATTTACTGGATTTTTTGTGGGGGGGGGGGCTTCTATTACACTTGTCAACATGATTTTTGTCTCATGAGTATCAATAGTTGTACTTAATGCAATTTTTTATCATGTTTTCAAATATGTATTCGGAATTTCTCCATCACCCACAGTTTTTTTTATTTCAATTTCAATATTTTTTAAATAAACGGCCATTTGTCCATTGAAAAATAAAAACTCCTAGAGCATTGTAAATGTGATGGAACCAAATGAACTAACTCAAATGGTACCGTTGCTACTGTTGTGCAAGTTCAGACTGTACAGAGAGGCACAAACATGATCATGCATGCATTCATTGCAACGATGTCAGTTGTGAGAGAGCAGTGAACCAGTAAATACGTAATTGTGAGTGCATTGTGTCTGGATTATTGTATATTGTATATTATATATTTACAAATTTATTTCTTTTAACTTGTTGTTAGTTACAAAATGCCTAGAGCTTGTTTAAATCATCCTAACAACTTTTGTTATATATGTGGTGAAGTGACGCTCAAGTCCCAAAGGCGAAACCTTACTCCATTAGTAAAAAGGTGTTATGAACTATATTTTGGGTGTAAAGTGTGGGACCAAACAAGGACCTGGGCCCCACATATCTGTTGTTTATCGTGTAGTAGGCTTCTCACTGCATGGAAGAATGGCACACGCCACATGCCATTTGCTATCCCTGTGATTTGGAGGGAACCCAAAGATCACTCCTCTGACTGTTATTTCTGCTTAACAAACATTAAAGGGATTACGTCAAAATCAAAACATACAGTGGTACTTGCAATCTGCAATGAGACCAGTTCCACACAGCGAAGAATTGCCCATACCAAAGCCTCCAGAACATGTGACATTAGATGAAGAGAGCTCAGATCCGATGGAAGTAAGGAAGAAGAAGAAACAGATTTTGGTGATACAACTTTTGAACTAAGCTGTTCATCTGAGCCTCATTTATTGACTCAAGAAGATCTTAACGATCTCATACGAGATTTAAAATTATCCAAAAACCAGTCTGAAATGCTTGGTTCCCGGCTAAAAGGATGGAATCTTCTTCAAAAGAATACAAAGATATGTACTTATCGTAGTCATCATTCTCAATTTAAAGGCTATTTTTCTGAAGAAAATGGCTTAGTGTTTTGTAATGACATTTCTTCTCTTATGGAGACATTTGGTATTGAACATAACCCAACAGAATGGCGCTTGTTCATTGATTCCTCCAAAGCAAGTTTAAAAGCAGTGCTTCTGCATAATAGAAATAAATTCCCATCAATACCTGTGGCTCACTCTGCTAGTATGAAAGAAACATATGAAAACTTTCAATTTATATTGGCAAAGCTTCAATATGCAGTGTATGAATGGAATATTTGTGGTGATTTGAAGGTAATTGCACTTATTCTTGGTCTGCAGCTTGGTTACACAAAGTATTGTTGCTTTTTGTGTCTTTGGGATAGTAGGGACAGAAAAAACCATTACTTCAGAAAAGAATGGCCTAAATCATTCATTCTTGGACAGAAAAATGTGAAAATGACGCATTGTGTAATCCTAAAAATGTGTATCTACCTCCCTTACATATCAAACTAGGATTGATGAAGAATTTCGTGAAAGCCATGGGCAATACTCCTGGTTTCATGTACTTAAAACAGAAGTTTCCTAAAATTAGAGAAGCAAAAATTAAAGAAGGGATATTTGTGGGTCGACAAATACGATCACTAATGCATGATGAGAAGTTTGAGGAACTATTGAATCCCCTGGAGAAAGCAGCTTGGCAAGCATTCAAAAAAGTAACTCACAGTTTTTTGGGAAATCGAAAGGCGGAAAATTACCGTGATATTGTCAATGATCTTATAACATCTTATAACAATTTGGACTGTAATATGTCCTTAAAAATTCACTTCCTGCACTCGCACCTAGATTTCTTCCCGGAAAATCTTGGCGCAGTGAGCGATGAGCACGGGGAACGCTTTCATCAGGAGATTTCAGCTATAGAAAAGAGATATCAAGGCAAATGGAATCCTAATATGCTGGCCGATTATTGTTGGACCATCAAGAGGGATGCTCCACAGGCGAAATATAGCAGAAATCGTAATTTCTTACTTTCTAGGTGAGTCCGAATGTTCGGATATTGTGTATTTAAGAATGTAGAAAATAATAAAGTGTTAGAAATTATAAATGCCTGTCTCTCGGAAACCTTGCGTGATGGAGAAAAACCGATATCATATTTGAATACAGGAGAAGAAATACTATCAGAATCACATATTTTTCTTTCTGAGACAAAAAAGTTTATTTTTTGTTGCCCAGTGTATAGTATACTTTCAACCGTTTCGGTTTGCGCCATTAATTATGATACATCCTGTATAATGTGCTACATAGTAAAACGATCTGTGAATACGTATGCGCTTAATTACTATTGCGATCAAATTATACCGCATCGAAGATCCACTCTTCTCAGAATTCTATTTGCTAAACTGCTTAATTATGCGGCCCAAGTGCAAGCACATCCGCTTGCTAGAAATCCTTCGATAAACAGAATTTAGATTCCATATGTTTATTCCAAGGAAAAAACCTCCATGTCTGCTAAAATTCTTAGAAACGAATATGCTGTCTTATCCTCGTCTTCCGAACGCTCTTCGTTCTGGAAGAAACAAGAAAATGGGTAGTTCATGTTAATAAAATTATATGATACTGAAGAATATGAACACAATTTGGATAACTTATCTTTATAATATGATACCTGTCTCCATCAGAGAAGAGACGTTGACGTTTTTCAGTTTGATATTTTGGCATAGTTTCTAGATGGATCTATAGATTGAATATTCTCATTGTTTCTCGAGTCCTATAGTAACCAATTTTACTTGTATATTATATTTATACACCTTTTCTGTCTGGCGTGTATATACAGATTGTTCTTCCGGTGTCTTGCTAGATCGTTGGCAACATATCTTAAAACGTATAATTGTAATCTTTGCTTCATTCGACTAGTCTTTTTTCGCAGAGATAATATTATTCCGGATTTTTCTAGGCTTCCTAGAAAGATTACTTCGTTCTTTTTTTGGCATTTTGTTTCGTTTAAAGAAAGAATGGATTTGATAACGGTCCTGGAGAAGTCTTGTGTGGTATAATAGTGCCAATGCCTATTTCGCTAAGACCCATTATTAGTATTAGTCGTGTAGTATTAAGTCAGTATTGAAGTCCCCGTGTCTCAACGATTTCCTTTCTTATTGCTCCTTTTTATTTCGGCCCATTGCTTCATGTTATGCAGATTATATCAAAAGGCTGTGGGATTGCGTAAATAAACATCCCATGTTCTTTCCAGAGCTCCATTAGCTGTTTCTATAGGATTGAGACATTCGTTTCACCTGTCAGCCAGCCTGGATATTTGTTGCCTTATAACTTCCCTCAAGAAGAAAGACTTAAGTCCTGGGTATTTGTGTAATTCTTTGTTCAAGTCAGTTCCTGTCACCATTCTTGTCGCTCTCTTTTCTACAGCCTGTGTTCATAGTAACAGCTGAGGCATATGTCAATATAGCTCTATTATTGTCCAGTACAGCGTCACCTTTTTCCTCATTGACCAAGATGACATTCCGAGCAAAGAATAAAGCTGTTGTGACGTTCTGATGTTAGAAATCCCGCTTGAGCACAAACGTTGTCATATCTAGAAGACTCTGGAAGATACGTGTCTGTTCACCGGGTAATTTATGTTACAGGCCTTGGGCGTAAAATTAAGTCGAGTGTGTGCATATTCGAGGCGAGTGGAAGGACAATTGAAATTGGAGCGAGGAGTGTCAAGGATGGAGGGACGTAAGACAGAAGTACGTGAGTGGTGTACCCCATGGGGGGTGTAAAGCATCTACACCTTTGGGAGTTGACACAGGGACCCGAGAGAGGATGTAAAGCTGCAAGAAGTGAATGGTGTACCCCATAGGGGGTGCAGGTAACTGCAGCTTAGAGTAAAACTTTACACTGCAAGCATGCCGATCGAGACACCTGATGGAAATTTACGGAGATGCAGCTGACTTAAGTGAAAATTGGTGTGAGACGGTTTGGCGTTACAATGTAGAGAAGATGAGGCAGAGCGACGCGACCTCTTCAGAGAAAATGTTAAGTACTGAACTTTATCATTGAACATACCGTACATAGAGAGATGTGCATTAAAGAAGATTTAGAAAAAAGTACTCACTAAACAGAAATATTTGTTTTGAGAAAGGCCACAAGAACAAAAGTGTTAACTTGTAGTCTAATAATGAAATAACGCATTCTGAATAGAGGGTCTGAACTTTAGAAAGTACTTTATAGAACGTAAGAAGGTTTTAATAGAATGTGAGGTTGAAGATAAGAAGGTTAAGTTTGAGTGAGTGGTAAAGCTGTAATGAAAGGTTAAGCTAGATTTAGGACCGAGTAAACGACAAAGCTCGGATTAAACGTTAGGCGGAATAGGTTTGAGTGAGCGGTGAAACTCTGATTTAATGTAGGCTGGAATAGGCCTGAGTGAGCGGTAACGTTCTGGCATAATGAATAGAGGGAGAAAGTGTGACGACTCGACCGCTCAGACAATGGTAGATATAGGGAGCGCGGCGGTCCACCGAAACACTGGCAGCACCTTCGTTTGCGATTCAGCTTCTGAATGCGGCACCATGGCAGTTTGGCACCTTATGATTAAACTCGCTAACTTTAATTAACCCTTGGTCCTATTTCTATGAAATTTGTGCAGAAATAATCTACACACCACAGTCCTTTTTATGGTTAAAAAAACCTTAAAAACTGTTTTTATTTCATTTTATAAATATCACCAACTTCACAAAATTCATGGAGGGTGAAGCGGAATTTGACTATGCGAAAGTTTTTTTTCATTTTTGTGTCCCGTATAATCTTCAAGCGAGAAGGTTTTTGTGAACTATTCGAATTTTATTTTAAATTAAGTACCACCTTTATATCTTGAATGGTTTACGAGTAATTGAGTTGCAATTATTCCGGGCGTTAAAAGCTGTCTGAATGATTTGGGATGATCGGGAAATGTCGAGAGTGAATCAAATTTGACTATGCGACTATTTTTTATTTTTATTTTTTGTGTCCAGAAAAAGATTCAGGCGTATATGATTTAGTGAAATACTTGAATGTTATTATAATTAAAGTACCACCTTTATATCTTCAATGGTTTACGGATAATAGAGTGGTAATTAAAACTATCGGGAAGGTACTGAGGTATTAGCAGGCATCTTTTCCATAAAATAACAGCAATAACGTAAAAATCCTTAAGTAATTTATTCTTGGACTCAATAATAAAACTATATTAATTGACTACTTGTACTCCTACTGCAAGATTGATTGAATCAAGCTTTTTCCTAACTTCGTAAATCTTCACTACTTTTATTTAGACATTTGTTGGATTATTTGTTATATTTTCTGTTCATTTATTTAATAATTTATATTTATAATTAGCATAGCAATTGCCTTATTAGTTTAATATCTTACTACGCTTTTTTTCATATTATAATTTAATAACATAAAACGTACACCAATTAAAGGGAGGCGGCGAATTGCCGAGGGCTTAAGAGCATACTAGCGGGCTATAGTTAAGGCAAGAGAATGGTACTTTTTAATGAAACAATGAGGGAAAATGCTTTGAAATATGGTGTGATATATATAGAATGCATTGCAAAACAATTTTTGTATATATATGTGTCCTTATCGGTTGTTGAGACGCCGATTTTAAAGATCCTGCGCCCTCTTTTTGTAGTGCGGCTTATGAAAGTTATCCTTCCCTGTATTTCACAAACCATCCCTTAGTTTTTATAATATCATCTCTCTCACATAATTTGTATACACTTTTGGCCGTGTTTCACCTATATAACTTACCCCATATAGCCAGGAGAAAATTAATATTAATATAAATAATATTACTATTAATGCTGTACAAAATTAATACAAATTAAAACTCTGTAATATTCTACACAATGTAGTATTAATTTATAAAAAATATCCCTTAGCTGTTTTCTACCGTAATTATATGGTGTTATTTCTATGCAAATATACATTCTTTAACAAATTTTCATAAAATTATATTAACATACCCTCTACCCTATTTTCTAAGCAAAAAAATATTATATAACATCATCCCTTAGCTATTTTATGCCTATATTATATAATTGTGTATTACTTGTGAACATCTTTGATTTTTGGAATGACGTGGAACGAAATGTTACGGTCAAGCTTCTTGCAATCTGAGAAATTACTGTTACTTACGGCCACAGCACATCTCTGGCCCTGCATAACGGTTCGGTTATTTATATTTATTTATGGAGATGAGATCTTCCAAGACGTGTAAAGCAGTCAAATGTATTTAACAACTGATTTTAGATAAAGTGAGTCATTTTGAAAAAGATTAATATATTATTTTGTTTAAGAGCGTTTGCAATTTTTCCTATACCGCTCGTAGTAATCTTGCTTCCGTCAATTTCAAACGGAGTAACTGCTACCTAGCGGCGGATCCAGTGAACTACCTCAGTCATCACACTTTCTCCTCTATTCATTATGGTTCGGGTTAAGTATTGTATTGCGATTATTGCAATGTAGGTGAAGTTGTGAAGGAGCGTATATGGCGCTATATCCACATAATAGGGGAATGAAAAAGTGTTCATCTCCTGTACTGACCGTCTAAAGTATAAAGTATATTCAGATATAAGGAATGTTGGGCATAAATAGTTCAAAGAACTAAGTTAGGTCTGTGAGAGTAAATGAAAATGAAGGTGATTAAGCCAGAGGAAGGCTTGATGTTAAGTTAATCCAAATAGCATATAAAAGTAAGGGGTAGTTACAAAATTTATCCGTAGAAATTGAAGTAGTTAAAGAATTGTAGGCTTATGGAGATTGTTGTGTTCATGATGATCATTTAGTGGATCTATTCAAGTCAGTAAATTTTGCTCGTAGAAAGTATTAGCGAATTTAACTGTTGATGAGAAATGAAGTGCCTTGAGAGGTACCAATGTGTTGAGTCAGTAATCTGACTGTTGATCAGAAATGTAAGTCTAGGCAGGTCGACGTAGTAGAGAAGTTACTAAATAGAACGTAAAGGTAAAATAATAGAGAAATGAATTATTAAGAGAACAAGCAAAAAGTGCTCGAGGTCTGGGGCTGAGATTCGCTCCAATAGCGTCGTCTGGCTGCGAGAGACCCTAGAGCCTCGAGGTTCAAAATATTTATTTTTTGTGGCCCTTTACGGTTTTCCTGGCTCCGAGGTGGCGAGGGTGAGTCGAGTAAGATACCCTTCGTAACGTCAGGTCGGAGGTCTACCGCAATGGTTCATTCCAGGTCGTGGGCATAAATTTACACTTCTTTCTTTTGAAGTTCTTTTCTGCCGTCTTCCTTTAATTTCTTCTTCCAAGATTTAGAAAGTTAAGAATGAAAATGATATCACTCAGTGAGGGTTAGTTATCGGTGTGTAGAGCACAAAGGAATAAAGAAAGCTCAAAGATTTGGCCTGTGAGGGCTAGCTAGAGAAATTAACTAATTGCAAAAAGCAGTAAAATGGGCTGAGATAATATTTCATGAGTCAGGCAAAAGAAGGTTAGGCTATTAAAGATCTAAATATAGAAAATAATATGAAGGTGAAATATCTTGATAAGAAAGTGAGATAAATGTTTAAACTGTAAGCCTCAAGTACGTTAAAAAGAAGATGTGTAAAAGTAAATTAAGCACTATGTACCTTCTGTCCGTAAAGTCATGGTTCACTTTTGACCGGTCACAGGAAAGCAACAAACGAAGATAGAAATGTGAAATCTGCACCAAATAAAAGGAATACTCTGCAGGTTTCCGTAATACAAGGGTGTGTGCACACAGGTGATGACGTAACACCACGAACTGCGCAGCAATAGATCAGCCCACGCCAACGAATCGAGATGTGTGGTTACGTGACGTAACGATATGAAAGTGATATTGTAATAGTTCATCACGTAATCATACGATTCTAGTCATTTCTGATATACGTCACGCGAGTAGATATTTCCAGATCGTGTCGCAATCATATTGCGCCCCGATCTGTGTCGTCACGTGCAGAACTTGGGTTCGATTCCTCAGTTCTTCACTGACATTCTACAATTCTTCACTGACATTCTACAGTTCTTCACTGACAGTCGTATCTTCCTCTCAGACGCTCTTCGTCTCCGAAGCTCATCGTTATCTCGCCCTGTGCTCATGCAGGACTTACATCTCTACGATCTACGTATATACTTGTACAGACGATCTCAGGCCTGTATACAAGATATATTCTCTCTTCGCTGCGTAGATTCTTCAGCAGTTATAAGAGCTGCCCGTTGTTCCTCTGTAACAACTCTACTCATCAAGAACTCCAAGTATTTATTCGAGCTTCGAGTGATTTATAGAATCACTATTCTACAATAACTTCTATCCTGACTTTCTAACAGAAATTCAGAAATTCCACATTGGACGTCAATACCGTTCAGTGGCTAACGGGAATCTTGCAGATTGCTGTCTGGGATTCTCAAAGTTAAGTATTATTCTTGCAGCAATACTAGCTCTTGCATTAATAAATTCTATACTCAGCAGAAATTGCTATACTGAATAACATAGTCAATTTTCTATTTATAACGCAGAACAAAATGCGTACATCAGAAAGACTACAATGCCTTCTATAAATACTCACTGTAACGAATCATTAATTGTATTTGTTCTGACACTAAATTCATATGATACTCATTATCAATGTGTTTAATCTCTCAAGTATTCTCTCAGTATATTGTACTGAAATTAGTATCAGATAATTATATCAGATCACATCATTCACAGGTTGTGAATCTCATTTATTGTTCTTCTCAAATACATTTAATTTGTGAGAAATTTGCATATCTAATTTATATGAAATTGTGTTTCAGAAGCTCTAGGCCTATACAAAAGCCTACATGTATTTATTACAAGAAGAAGATTTATTTTACTTTGTAATTAACTATTCTTTGCACTTTGCTAAGAAAGTATGTATTTGTAATTCTTGTCAGAAGTAAATTTATACATTTGTTTTCTGATTATTAACAAGACATAAATTATATGGTGTTCAATTATAATTCTTTGTATTCAAATAGTGTACTCAGAATAAAATTTATTTTTCTAGAAAGAAAAATTGGTGACCCCTTTATATCTCATTTCCCTCATGGAAATACTTTACCTTATGGAGGTAGGAACCAGCTTCTCACCCCTCCAATGTGGACGGTATAGAGGAAAGTTCAGTGTGTTCTGTGGCTTGCTAATTTCGAATCCGTGACCAAAGTGCAACGTGAATATAGTCGCGAATACAGTGAAGCGCCACCACATAGGAATAACATTACTCGGTGTGATAAGCAGTTGAAGGATACCTGCAGTTTGTTGGACAAACCCCTTTCTGGTATGCCATCGGTAAGTGACGAGTCTATAGAGGCTATACGGGAGAGCTTCCTCAGGAGCCCTAAATATCTGCGCGTGCATGTGCTCGACAATTACACCTATGGAAGTTTCATAAGGTTTTAAAGAAACGTCTACGTTTTTCGGGTTACAAATTGCTGCTATCCCACGCTATCAAACCGGCGGATAGAGCAAAAGATTGGCGTTTGCTACAGATATTCTTCATGAAATCGACAATGATTAACGATTTCTGCAGAAGATTGTATTTAGCGATGAGGCGACATTCCATGTCTGTGGACATGTTCATCGCCATAACGTCCAAATATGGGCTGCTGGAAATTCTCATGCCTACGTTGAGTACGAAAGTAATACCCTTAAAGCGAACGAATGGTGTGGCTTGATGCATAATAAAGTGATAGCCCCAAAATAAAGAAACAAAAAAAAATTATACGGCAAATCGAAATGTCCAGCTCAATGGCTTCCGAAAGTACCAGTGAGCTGCCCACTACGAAATATCTTAACGCTACCTTCTCACAAGAATTAACGGAAATATATCAAAACGTATTCGTCTATCCTTCCTCCCAGCAAGAAGTAAGAGGGAGTCCAAAATACCACACACAAACCCAATATACATTTACTCAACCTTACAAAATACCTGAGTGTTTGAACTAGGCCTATATTGCACAAAAGGACTCAAATTAACATACCCTGAACGCAAAGCTTAGAGTTTCCTCATTACAAGACCTTCCCCAAATCCCAATTCTAATGCAATAGGAGATACAATACTCTATTCCTAAGTCAAACGTAACTCCTAGATCACAAAGACATTAGTTCCCTTACGGATCAATAAATGCCGGCTTCAGGTGAGAAACATGGCAACAACGTTGCGTACCATCCTCACATTTCTGTAATAACACCGTGACAAGGGTAAGAAAGGCCAAAATTCTTATATGCCGCATTGCTCCTAGGAATGTTCTTAACCCACACAGCATCACCTTCTTTAAATAGAACCGATCTTCTCCGCTTATTTTACCTTTCTTCTGTCCTACCATGCGAAATCTGCAAGTTCTTAGCACGTCTTTCAACATCTCTTTCACCTGTTCCGCCCTATCTGGTTCGGACAACAACTCATTAATGGACCCCAGATTGGCCAACGGATTATTTGGTTTAAACCCAAACATTAGCGAGACAGCAGGAAAACCATGTGCGTCATGGTGAGCAGAGTTAAAAGCGAATTGCTACCAGAATAAATTCTGGTCCCAAGACGCCTGATCCTGGGCATGATAAGCAATTAAAGCACTCCTTAAATTTCGGTTTACCCTTTCTGCTAAAGACGGCTGTGGATAATGAGGTGAAGTGGTACAGTGTTAATTCCTAATTCAAAGCAGAACTTACGGAAGGTAGTAGAAACAAAATAACTAGCATTATCGGATACCAAATTACGAGGAAAACCAAACACAGAGTAAACTCTCTTCAAACACTCAATAGTATTTCCTGGTGTTTTCATCTCGAACCTGAAAAAGCCAAACGAATTTGGTTAAAGCATCCACTATTACAAGAATGTAGAGATTTCCATTCCGCGATCGAGGAAACTTACCCACGTAATCAATACAGAGCCGACCTAAGGGAGTCTTGGGGACTTGCGAACTCAGAAAAACCAAGTTACTCGCCTGAGTAGGTTTGGCCAGAGTACAGCAATCACACGCTCGGATACGGGCCCTAATATCGGACTCCATGCCTTTCCATACAAAATACTCACCTATTTTTACGCGGGTCTTCAAAAGCTTCAAATGACCTCCCACTGGCGACTCGTGAAATACTGGAATACCATGTCGACCAAGACAGAGGGTAAGATAATTCTTCCTTCACGTGATCCATAACCAGCACTATGCAAAAAACCTTTCTTTAGGAAATAGGCAGCTTTAAGCCAGCTTTACAAGCCCCGATCGTAGGTCCTTAATAATAGGACTTAGCTCGGGATCAGACTCCTGGTGGAGGGATATAGATTTATAAGCCAATGGAAACTCTGACAAAATTCCACTCACTAAATTTCCATCGCTCGAGGGTAAGTTGACAGCACAACTTTTGGTCTCATCTGAGTTCCTCCATGGCTCCGAGTTTTCCTTCACTTTTTGTCTTGGGAAATGGAAAACATGCGTGATAACGCATCAGCCACCCCATTGTCGCAAGCTCTAATGTGCCTTGCATAATACTTAAAGGCCGAGAGACGGACTGTCCAATGGACAAGTCGTCCCCTAGTCCTAGGTTTTGCCAAGATTCAACTTAGTGCCTGACAGTCCGTTTCAAGATCAAAATCAGTATGTAACATCAGGAATTTTTCTACGACAAAAAGAACAGCTAATGCTTCCAACTCGTAGGCGGAATAAGCACTTTGTTGAACTGTAAGTGTCCTAGAAGCATAAGCTATGGGTTTCCGTCTACCTTCAAAATCCTGCAGTAATGCTGCCCCTAAAACCACCGAAGAAGCATCTGCCTGCAACACGAATCTTTTGAAAAAATCTGGAATGTTGAGAATAGGCGGACTCATTAGAATATGTTTCAACGACTCAACGCTTCCTGTTGTTCCACGTCCCACTGAAACTTGATCCCCTTCTTCCGGAGAAGATTTAGTGGCGCCGGACAATCAGCCAGATTCGGGATAAAACGATGAAAGAAATTAACCATCCCTAGAAATCTAGAAACGCCTTTCCATCTTTGGGAGGCAGGTATTATCTGATCGATTTAGTTCTATCTGGATCGGTGGTAACACCCTCCGGCGATACAATGCCCCAAGAAAAACAGACGCGAAGTAGCTAAAGTAACTTTAGCGGGATTAACTGTTAAACCAGCCTTTTTTAGACGACTCAGAGCAAGAACTATGTCGTCTACATGTTCTTATTAGCTATTAGAATATTTGACGAATTCTTCTAAATGGCTGAACACAAAGTCAAATTTCACATCGCCAAAGATCTGATCTAAAAGTAGTTAAAGCACTTGGGCACGCGTAGCTAACCCGAACGGAACTATAGTGACTTCATATAAGTTCTTATTAGTGTTAAATGCTGTTAATTTTCAATATTTCGGGGACAACGATATCTGATAGTAAGCCTGGTTCAAATCAAATGGCGTAAAATACCTAACTTTCCCAAACCAAGTGAAAGACGAATGGATATCTGGCAACGGCACTGAATCTATCTTTATCTTGGAATTTAAATACCTATAGTCAAATAACGGCCTATATTTCACTTCATCTTTCTCAACAAGAAACATAGGGCTACTGTAATTAGAATTTGATGTAGTAATCACTCCTTCCTCCAACATCCTTGGATCAATTCATTCATGATCTTAACTTTCGGAGCCGATAACCTATACGGGGCCGACGCACAGGTGTATGATCTAAAAATTCAACCTCATAAATGCGTGAGACTCAGTTTAGTTGTTAAGACTTCCGGGAAGAGTTCCACTCAAAATCCCTTTCTGTTCCGGTGATAAATGGTTCAAGAAAATACCCAATGGACCTATATGCCAATCTGAGTCCTATCCTGTCTCGGCAGTGAATAGTACATCACTCTTCCTACAAGAAACTGGTTCGCTAGAAAGAGATCCGTTATAGAAAGGAATTCTTATTTCCTGTGAAAATTTGAAATAAACTTGTCCCTTAGAAAAATCCAAAATAACCCCAGAATCTTCCCCAAAGAGAACCTCCAAAATCAAAGGAACCAATTAATAAGGTGCAATCCAAACTTTGACCTTCCAAGAAAACCCGCAATAATACTCTGAATCATAGTCCATCCCAAGAATTCCATGGGTAATGAATTAGCCACTAGGAAAGAAATTTTGTCATTACACAAGACCGATTTCTTATAGTCCTTGCTCAAATTCTTGTAAATAAATTCAGACATAATGTTTATGGTTGAACCACTATCCAGAAAACCAACTAAGTCCAAATTCCCACATTTTACACTCATATAAGGTAAGGTACACATAAGGTACACTCACCGCCCAGTAAATACCTGAACACGTTCGGTACGCTCAATCTCATTAACAGAAAAACAAGCTGTACCTATATAACGGCGGGAGGTTTGGCGAAAACCGTGAGACTTCTGACTAACACCGCGAGATATCCTACGAGGACAATTTCTCAAAATATGCCCCTGTCTATGACAATAATAACACGATCTACGTTCTAGGCAGTTGGCAGAAGGCCTAACTCTACGACTATCAGCTACTGGCACAGGTTGTGAGGGAAAAGTCCTATGACCATCATTCTCAGATCTTAAAGAATCAGATAACCCAATGGAATTAAGCCTGGCGCATAGCAAATCTAATTCTTGAAAATTAGTAGGCGTATTTTCGAATGTAACCATACTCCTACCTTTCGGTGACATCCCATCCAAAATATTTTCTATTATCTGAGCTTAAGATTGCATGACTCTAAAAACTTCTGCATAACACCTGATATCCTTAACGTACTCAGAGAAAGGTTTCCTTTAGCCCTGGACTCTGTAATACAGTTTATTCATAATAGACCATGGGCTACCAATATGAAACCCTCCCCCCCCCGTGGGAATTTCCGACACATATATTTTTTTGTTGGTATTGTCATCTAGTTTAAGATTTTAGTTGTTTGCCCCTTATTAATTACAGCATTTAGCCGGAATTCCCGGAAACCCCCGGAAATTAGCAGAAAATGAATTTGTTTTAATTTTTCATTGTTCTTTGCTCCTAACATTCCCAGGGAATTTCTGACTCACACATTTTTGTTGGTATTGGCATCTAGTTTAATGTTCCAGTTGTTTGCTCCTTACAAATTACAACATATCCCCGGAAAACCCGGAACACCACGTATATACGGAGAAAATGACTAAGTTTTATTTTTTACATCTTTGTTCTTTGCACCTAATATCCAAAGGGAATTTCTGATTCGTATGTTTTTTTGTTGGTATTGCCATCTAGATTAAGGTTTCAGTTGTTTGCCCCTTATGAATTACAGTATATCCCCGGAAAACACCGAAAACCACGGAAATCCGGAGAAAGGGACTTCGTTTTATATTTTAAAAATCTTAGTTCATTGCTCCTAGTATTCAAAGGGAATTGGTGAACCATATGTTTTTGTGTTGGTATTCCCATATAGATTAAGGTTCCAGTTGTTTGCCCCTTACCAATTACAGCATATCCCCGGAAACCCCGGAAAACCACGTATATACGGAGAAAATTACTATGTATTATTTTTTAAATCTTTGTTCTTTGCTCCTAATATTCAAAGGGAATTTCTGATTCGTATGTTTTTTTGTTGGTATTGCCATCTAGATTAAGGTTTCAGTTGTTTGCCCCTTATGAATTATAGCATATCTCCAGAAAACTCCGAAAACCACGGAAATCCGGAGGAATTAACTTTTTAAAAATTTCTTTAAAATCTTTGTTCTTTGCTCCTAATATTCCCAGGGAATTTCTGACTCATATGTTTTTTTGTTGGTATTGCCATCTAGTTTAAGGTTTAAGTTGTTTTCCCCTTATTAATTACAGCATATCCACGTAAACCCTGAAAAGCACGAAAATCGCCAGAAAATGAGATTGTTTTCATTTAAAAAAAAATATTTGCTCTTTGATACTAATATTCCCAGGGAATTTCTGAATCACATAATTTTTGTTGCTATTGCCATATAGTTTAAGGTTTCAGTTGTTTTCCCCTTACCAATTACAGCATGACAAAGAATACTGGAAAAAATCCTGATGCTGAAGGAATGAAGGCGATTGGAAACCTGACAGAACACACTTCATATTCTAATTTGACATCTGTGAATGATAATTAATTTATCTTACCAAACCTTCCACAGTCACTACCAAACTTTCTTGACTGAAGTTAGAGAAGAGACATTCGGTAAAACAGCACAATTTTGGAATGGTAATATGGACAAAGAGTCATTGATTTGATTTTGAGATTCCAGCGAGCAACTAAAGAAAACAACTTTGACTTACACTTGGCATGTTCAGAAGATATGATTCCCCTTTTCTTTGCATGTGACCATCACAATTATGGCAGATATCTCGTAGTCCATATGCTCACCCTTTTGAACCTGCAAGGGACACACTTGAAGCAGAAGAATTACTTCGCAATAACGGTTTCAGTGACCGTAGATCACAAGTTCCGAGTTCTAGAAATTCTGTGGATTTCCGTGGTTTTCCGGGTTTTACGGGGATATGTTGTAATTGTTAATGGGCAAACAGCTGAAACCTTAATCTAGATTACAATGCGAACAAAAAAATAAATATATGTAAGTCAGAAGTTCCCTGGGAATATTAGGATCAAAGAACAAAGGTTTTTAAAAAATTTAAACGAACTCATTTTCTTCGGATTTTTTAGGTTTCCGGAGTTTTCCGGGGATATGCTGTAATTGATAAGGGGAAAACAACTGAAACCTTAATCTACATGGCAATACCAACACAAAACCATATAAGTCACCAATTCCCTTTGAATACTAGGAGCAAAGAACTAAGTTTTAAAAAATTAAAACAAAGTCATTTTCTCCGGGCTTCCGTGGTTTTCGGAGTTTTCTGGGGATTTGCTGTAATTGATAAGAGGAAAACAACTGAAACCTTAATCTACATGGCAATACCAACACAAAACCATATGAGTCACCAATTCCCTTTGAATACTAGGAGCAAAGAACTAAGATTTAAAAAATTAAAACGAAGTCATTTTCTCCGAGCTTCCGTGGTTTTCGGAGTTTTCTGGGGATTTGCTGTAATTGATAAGGGGCAAACAACTGAAACCTTAATCTACATGGCAATACCAACACAAAACCATATGAGTCACAAATTCCCTTTGAATACTAGGAGCAAAGAACTAAGATTTAAAAAATTAAAACAAAGTCATTTTCTCCGGGCTTCCGTGGTTTTCAGAGTTTTCTGGGGATTTGCTGTAATTGATAAGGGGCAAGCAACTAAAACCTTAATCTACATGACAATACCAACACAAAACCATATGAGTCACAAATTCCCTTTGAATACTAGAAGTAAAAAACTAAGATTTAAAAAATTAAAACAAAGTCATTTTCTCCGGGTTTCCGTGGTTTTCGGAGTTTTCTGGGGATTTGCTGTAATTGATAAGGGGCAAACAACTGAAACCTTAATCTGGATGGCAATACCAACAAAAGAACATATGATTCAGAAATTCCCTTTGAATATTAGAAGCAAAGAACAAAGATTTAAAAATAAAACATTGTCATTTTCTCCGTATAAAAGTGGTTTTTCGGGTTTTCCGGGGATATGTTGTAATTTGTAAGGGGCAAACAACTGGAACATTAAACTAGATGCGAATACCAACAAAAATGTGTGAGTCAGAAATTCCCTGGGCATATTAGGAGCAAAGAAAAAAGAAAAATTAAATCAAACTCATTTTCTCCAGATTTCCGTAGTTTTCCGGGGTTTCCGGGTAAATGCTGTGATTGATAAGGGGCAAACAACTGAAGACTTAAACTTGATGGTAATACCAAAAAAAATATGTGAGCCAGAAATTCCCTGGGCATATTAGGAGCAAAGAACGAAGAAAAATTAAAACAAACTCATTTTCTCCGGATTTCCGGGGTTTCCGGGTAAATGCTGTAATTGATAAGGGGCAAACAACTGAAAACTGAAACTAGATGGGAATACCAACAAAAAAATATATGTGTCGGAAATTCCCACGGGGGGGGGATGGGGGGTATACAGTAGCCTACGCTCTATAAGTCCCATACGAGCTCTAGTTGGAAAATAATACTCAAGTATGATTTCGTGTAGATATATTAAATCCCGGTTTTCTCTCTCTCTGCCCTACCAGCTAGTTGTTTCTCTCTCTCTGCCCTACCAGCTAGTTGCTTCAATCCTAATTTTAATTGTGAAAAGTATTAGTTCAGAATTCATTTTGACAAAACGCAAAAATTTCAGCTTGAGTCTTAAGTTCGCCCAGAAAAAAAAATTACGATCTCTTTCAATGAATGGCCACGGAAATTTTCTAGCCTACCTAACAGCTTGCCAAGAGAATGGGGAAGTTTTCAAAATCATTACTGAGATCAAATTGCAAATTTCGAACAACCGGCGTTGGTGAGTGCTGAAGATCATTAACATCACCAGAGTGATTCGCAAAAAATGTTTTAGGTGACATGCCAAGACCCCTCATTACATTTCCGGCCAATGATATTTGATTTTGTCTTTCTCTAGCGAGATTTCCACGTTCTGGACTCGTAAAAACACCTTCCCAGGACTTAAAACCTTTGCAAAAACAGCACTTCTCGAAAAGTCTATAGTAAATTAACACACCAAAGTTGACGGTCATTAGGCCACTACTCCAGTCCGAACGAGGTTTTTGAGGGGTTTCCCTCGTTCTTTGGCCGGACTGGTCAATAATACCCTCAAACAGATACAAGCACTACAAATCTCTAGAATACATAACTACAAGTCACTAAAAAACACACTCGGGGAAATATTGCACATAAGACCTATCCGCACTTAGGTCTATCCTGCGCCAAAATACAAAGACACAAGTACACAGCACAAACACGTCACACCATCAACATCCTCTACGGATGTACATAAGGGCACAATAAGTATACACACATCACATAAGGTTACCAAAAGTTGGTTTGACCGGAGGTTTAGGCTTAATTGCTTGACACTCCGGGGGTAAGGGTGGGCACACACAAAAAAAAGGTGTCAGTATTGTTATGAAAATGTAAATTTGTTTTAACTGCATAAGCCGCATTCACGGCTCAACTGAGATCAGTTTAGTCTCTGATCCGAGATCAACTTGTTTATACAATCGGCCCTTAGATTTTCACTTGTGGAGTTATGTGAAGCAACATGTGTACAGTGAACGTATCAACGATATTAATAATTTAAAACAGAGAATCATAGATGTTATTCAGTCTGTTACACCAGACGCCCTTAACCGTGTGTGGGAAGAACTTGAATATCGTTG
The DNA here is from genome assembly GCA_964059195.1 of Ectobius pallidus. Classification (NCBI taxonomy): domain Eukaryota; kingdom Metazoa; phylum Arthropoda; class Insecta; order Blattodea; family Ectobiidae; genus Ectobius; species Ectobius pallidus. The sequence continues at coordinate 57,488,322 of CAXKWD010000007.1, read as the reverse complement.
AGATGTGTGTAGGGAAACAAATGGAAGCCACATCGAACTGCACTGAATAGGTACGAAACTTGGAAAGCTTTCCTTTCATTTAGTGAAGTTTCACGTTTCTATCTTGTTTCATTGATTTCCTGTGACCGGTCAAATGTGCACCATGACTTTACGGACACACGGTATAATTCTGATGGAATGCCGTGTAAGAATTCTATGGAATAATTTGGGACTTTGATATAAATTTTTTATGTGATGAATTTTAGATGATTTTTTAAATGAATTTAAAGAAGATAATATGTGATTGATGTTATTTGATGAATGACTTTTAGTTGTTCATTCATAATAATTTTGTCAATAATTGTTGGTAAATAAAAGTTGTTGTTGGGAAAGTAGTGATGTATTATTTGTGCAAATTTAGTCTAGTCTTACTTACCCTTTAGCCAAAATGACACGGGTAACTAACAATCTTCTTTAAAGATTACAAGAATACCATGCCATACTTTACAGTGGTTCATAACTTTGCAGGAGAAGAGACATTTTATTAACTATGTAGACTTGTTAGTTAAGTGGTCCGAAGAAACGGTTTAATGCGAATATCTTTTTACTGGATGACACAAAGACAGAATTCGTATTATTTTCTTTTAAAAAACACCGGAACACAATAACTTTGTTAATATACTTGGCAGTTATGGAAAGCACTCTTACTTGGGATAAACATATTGAATTCATTTGCAGGAAGTTATCACCAGGCTTTAAAACTTAGTGCCCGATCGAATATGTTAACAGCAACCATACTGTACAGACTTTGCTCGGCGTATGCCCTAGCTACCATATGCTAGTTCACGTGATAGTAAACAAACCGCAATACAGATGTAGGAAGACCACAAAATAACTTCTCATTATCTAAACTCACATTACAAGCATGCAAAACGATACATTCTCCTGTTTGTGTATAATAGTCCCTCCCAAATGTTTCAATATATGTTTGCGTTTTAGAACACTTTACTTTCGGCATGCCGAACACGTATTATAAATTTAAACACGCACAATGACAAGGTACACTGTTGACCAATTTGAGAGGCACCGTATTACGTACGAATTCACTTCTCGGTACTACTATCAATGACTGTCTTATCAGCCTACGCAATCACTCTCCACCCCCTATACTCAGGTTGTTGGTAACCGGAATGAACTCCCTCTGTGGGTTCGGGTACTAAATTTTAAAGCCTGGTTATCACGTACTTTATTTCTTCTTCGTAACTTAAAAGAACACGTTCCACATGTTAAAGAGACATGTTTTGTATACTTTCAAAGTATTTTACAATATGACCTTCTAGTATTGGACAATAGCTGTCATTCTCAAAACGTACTTACTTTACAAAAGAAAACATTGATAATATTAATGAATTCATCACCCAGAACTCATTGCAGACCATTGTTCATAGATCAGAAAATAATGACGTTGACTAGACTATAGATAGATATATATTTACTGCACTATTGAGTCTAAGGGATTTGACACTTGTCATTTTACCAGTAGACATCTCAAACACAATAATACATTTTCGTGCAGATGTGTGTAAACATAGAGAGATAAGTTTCTTCTCTGCTTCCTTTTAAGCTATGTTCGTATGCCTTCTTTTTGTTCACATAATGACACCATTATATTCTATTACTCTTGCCGTTAAGAAATGTCATAAATAAATAAACTGCAGTAGTAAACTGGTCTTCTAAATAAACCTTATCATAACGACATTTATTAGAAATTATTCCTATTAGCAGCTACTCAAACTCTTTATGGATTACGCTCTGTACCGAGTTACATTACATTTCACTCGTTATTTTATTTAGCTACCACATTCTTTTGGCTAGCCTATATAGCTTAGATGCTGTTTTATTCGCAAAGGATAATTTGGCGGCCATTCAGGTCAGAACTATCTCTCATACTTATGAACTTAGACATCAAATTCATTTTGAGGTACTCAGATGCTGGCTAAATAAAACACTAATTTCTCAGGAATGGTCACAAAAATATGTAACAAGTTTCCAAACGACGTTTATCAATGGGATGGAAGAATATTAAGAAGTCGTATCTGTGATTAGCTACTCAGAGAGCCTTCTATTATGTTGGAATTTTTAAAAATACAGGTAGATATTCAGACTTTTTTATTTTGCTGGAAGACGTGTTTCATTATTATTATTATTATTATTATTATTATTATTATTATTATTATTATTATTAGTGCCAGAAGGTTAATGTCTTTAGTAAAAGCAGATGGAATTTTAAATTCTTTTGTAAAGTTGGTAAAGAATTTAGGAATAGTGCATCTGACTCCTATCATTAGCCCAATTACTCTGACTGAAACAAAGTTGTATTTAGTTTTAAAATATTCTTCGGTGGGATGATAAATAGCACATTTTTCAAAGTGCACACTTTGCGGTTGATCAGCATCTAACTCAAAACGAATCGTAGGATCTTGGATCAGTGCAGTTGGTGTACTATGTTCTATAGCTGTAATGTTTACACGCCTATTACTTCCACCAGATGCCGAGAAAGTTACATCTTCATACAGTTCGTATTTCAGATCAGCAAAGTTCTTAGCAAGTTTCGATCTTACCCTGTCGTGTCGTGCAGTTCTAAGACGTTCTCCATGAGGGCAGGAACCAAGAACGTGTGTAACGGTTTCAGTTTCACTGCAATGTTTGCAGTTGATTCCGTCTTGAGACCTACCATGAAGAGCTCATGCAAGAGCCAAGTTTCCTTGCAGTTTAGAGCTTCTCTCCCCTCAGAGCTAAATAGAGCATGCCGAGTTTCTACTCATCGGTTTGCAGGAGTATAGTCTTGGAATAAGATGACACCTTTACCATGCACTTTTAGGTTACACCATTTATCATATTCATTATCTCGCAAAAGCAAAATTTTGTCACGACTATGTAAGTGGAAGTGAGCCGGCACTATACAGAGCTTTGGACAATAAAATTAATCATTATAAAGTACAGAGCATTTTGTGAAATAAATAATTGAATACATGTAGTAAATTATAAATATAAATAGCATCACGACGCAGTTGCGTTATACTGTTTAGGGGTCATATGGGACTGAGTCTGTATTCTATACATGGGGATAAGAAAACTGAAACTAATTAACCGAACAATTAAACTATTGTCTCGAAAACTTTAAAAAACGTCTCTAGAGAGAGTTGTCCAACGTCTCCTTGCGATCTCTGGCTAGAATGCCAGGGTGGAGTTGACCTAAATAGATAGAAATGTGAAGAGTTTCATAATTTATTACAAGCATGTGCCTTGCGAACAACGCATTTATCCTGTAGGATGTAAATAAGAATGCGGATTTGTGGTCACCTCATGAATGGAGAGGAAGCAGTGACCTTTGACCTGAAAGTACGTGGAGAGCATATGAATGGTCTGGATGGGAGCATCGTTCCTATACACGTGCAATATGACGTCACTGGATTCTGCCACGTGGAGTTCATTGATCCTTACGCCCCAGAAACAACATGAGTGACGTCATTTCTGACGTCATTCCCAACCCCATGGCCTCACTTTGAGGCCAATCAACTAAACTTTGAAGAGTGCTTCTATTTTTAGCCACAAGCACCTGAAAGGGTTATTGCAGTAGGCTAAAATTTTCCGCATCCTGAATCTTTGACCCAATTATTCTCAAGATAATTCTCACGCATAGCTGTAGCATGACACTCTTTTCAATACTCCAGCTTTGTCTTTTCCAGTATCGTAAGTCTGGGCTACTGAAACAAACTTGTATGGATTTTTAAGATATGGCTATAATGGTTTATGTCAAAATTGTACTGCTGATTGAACTTAACCTTTAATAAACGATTTTCGTGGTTGTCGAAAACTATTTTTTAAATATGATGGGGTTGTTTTAACATACATTTTATCGTAATTCAAGACAGATAAACTTTATTGGCTACTATGAAACCAATTAAAGTTTTTAAAAGTACATTATGATATTGGTTTATAATGTTATGGTTTATTAAATGACTAGCTTAAAAGGCCCGGCGTCACTCGGGTTTTGTATTTTGTAAATGCGAAAATAACTTATGAAGGACTTTCGATTTTCAAACTCGAGGTCTTTAAGGTCTTTATATAGGTATTTAGAATTTGAAATGGGGAAGAACGACTTATCACACACAAACTATTTCCTCAGAAAACGCTAGATAAGCTACAGCTTATTATAGCTTATAGCAGATCCCCGCGGCTTCGCCCACAATAATTAATAGGAAGATTATAAATTAAGAGCAAAATAATTAAACTATTATATTTACTAACACTTTGCACACGAAACATTCATAGGTCTAAATTAAACGATTGATAGGCCTAATTAATGAAACAACTGTAAATCCGGTTTTGAAGTGAATTCCACGATTAGAAAGCGCAGCATGGGAAAAATAACCTCAGATTCGAGTTCCCTGGCCTAAAAAAACCCTGCATAATATTTGTCCATTTAGGGCTATATTCACTATTCTTCTTCCGTCTAGGGTGAAAATTTCATCTCTCTGCGTGCCTTGACATTATAAACAAATGATTCGGCCATGGTGGGCTTACAAAATTCGAACGATCGCGATGCTTTTATTTCCAAGATATGACGAAAGTAGGCAAAGTCATCTGCAATTGATTTGACAACTGAAAACTGATGTTTCGAAAGCGCAAGAAATGTACGTCTCAATCCCGTTTTCACTCATAACTCGCGAACGAAAGCTAAAATTAAAAATGTAGCATGCCTTTGCGGGAATGTATTCAACAAGTTCCCAAAGTTTCATGGTGATCGGATGAATGGCATAGTAATGCATAAAGGACAGACACGCATACATTCATTTTTATGTAGGCTATATAGAAGATCTATATAGATTACCCGTCGAGCGTTGCTGCAATCTCAGAAGATTATGAGAATTGAAATCGCTTAAACTCACGATGAAAAAAATGTGTGTAAATGTATTTGACAGACATACATATATTAGTTTTTATTCATATAGATGAAGAATGGAATAAGCCTACTGAGGCCATAGTTTCTATATTCATTTGTCCAGGCTTATAATTCCGTTACATTTCAGGCAGATTTAACGACCCTACATAAGAGATTTTACTTATGATTACATATAGAAATGTTGTAGCCTGGACCCCGAACTAAGCAACTTCCCCGGAATTTTCTGTAAACCATCTTTCATAAGAAGCATATTCCACGTTAAATAAATATTTAATATTACCGTATCATCACCTTATCATTAACTTCTCTGGCGTTTACAATAACATGAGATATCCATTGCCTTCCAAAGCGATCGCGATGCTATTGTTTCCAAAGTATGACAAAAATAGACAAAGCCTTCTGCAATTGATTTGACAACTGAAATGAATAACTGATGCTTCGAAAGCGTAAAAAATGCACGTTTTCTTGCCGTTTTTCACTCATAACCCGCGAACGAAGGCTAAAATTAAAAATGTAGTGTGACAGAAACCTTCCCGGGAATGTACCCAACAACTTCCCAAAGTTTCATGGCGATCGGATGAATGGTGTAGTAATGCATAAAGGACACACACACACACATACACACATACATTCATTTTTATATATATAAATTAAATGAGTGGATTGTTATTTTTTACGAATCCAGTAAAAATATAGTGTTATAGGCTAAGCTAATTTACAATATTTTAGTATAACATAATTTTACAAAACATGATTTAGTATATTTATTATAATTTTACTGAATTCGTCTGGTATAGAAGCACTGTATTCTTTTATGACGTCAGAGTTTGGTTACTGATTGGCATTTTTATTTATGGTGTTGTATTTGAGATTAATACTAATAATACATTTATTATTACAAATTACAATAAAAATATTTACGAATATAAGTTCTAATACCAGTCAAAAACAAAGTTTGTACACGGACGTGGTTCAGTACAATGCACTGGATTACACTAAAATATTTACAATAACCTCTGAAAGTGGAACGACAAACTTAGAAAATTATATTTTATTAATACTTACAGTAAATAGAGAACATGCTATAACTGCAATAATGGAAATGTAGGTATTAATAATACTTAATATAAAATTTTAGGTTAAATTGTGGAGTAATTGAAAGTAATTGCACCTATAATAACTTTGAATTTTGCTGAAAGTTTATTCAAGCTGAGCATACTTTAATCCTATGATAATATTGTGAAAGTTATGAGAAAGAAAACAATAAATGTATAAAGTGGATGGAGAGAGAAAAAATAGGTTAACGAAATTTGTGAAATTGTTGTGTTAGTTTATGTCTCAGAGATGGTTAATATTAGTTTTTGCAAAGGTGAAGTCAGACTGAAAAATTCAATTCCAAAGCCGGGATTTGGACCAAGATCTTCGACTCTCCATGCCGATGATCTAACTTACTAAGCTACCATGGCAACAGGCCGGTGCAACATTAAATTATCCAATTGACTCATTCCACTGTGACCTTCTAGTGGTTTACTATGAAGCCCGGGTCTTAAAGTACTCACAGGTTGTAAGTCGCCACTGGGTTCGTTTCTCATATTGAGAACGCCAGGTGGTATACTGGGATTTGTGAGTCGGTTGGAGAATTTAATGTTGTACCGGCATGTTGCCATGGTAGCTCAGTTGGCTAGAACATGAGTCAAATCCCGGCTATGACATTGAATTTTTCAGTCTGACTTCACCTTTCCATTTTAGCCTACACACGGCCATTGTGAAAGAATTATAATTCGAATATTAGTTTTTGTTAATACATCTGGTGAGTGAAATTTATTTGTTTATTTAAGTAACTATATTTCTTCAAGATTTTTTCTTGTTTTCTAGTCCGCTATTTTAAAGCATCGTCATTGTGATGTTTATACTCGAAGTTGAAATGAATGCTAAAGATAGAAAGGAGCTGCTGTTGAAAATTTTATTATGGTTTCTGCTTGTATGAAGCAAGTAAATGTGGTAGGTCTATATGAAGTAGTAAAATCAAAAGTAGTTTCTATAAGCGATTTTCATAAATTTTTGTTAGAGGCACATTATGAATATTACGTGTTGACGAAGTATATAGTATGAATAATAATTAATTATTTACTGTATCCCGGAATAGTGGATTAAGTTAGTTACTTTTACTAAGTAATAATATAGTTCTCTTAGGTTGAAGTTATTTTTTTATTGTCCAGGGGATGCAGAAGGTCAGAACTATACAATCTCTATGTGTGTGTGTGTGTGTTGGGGGGGAGAGGGTTCCATTTTAGAAATTCGAATTCGAGAACGTACTAGCCGAGGTTATTCTGTGTTTTTGGAAGTGATGCAAGTATTGGTTATGTTATTAGTAATTACGTCTATAATATTATATACTTTGCTTTTCGCTCAAGTAATGTGAATCATAGCAATTTTTTCAGCAAAGGAAAATCTCATAGAAATCCAATAGGAATAAATACTTTTGGAGAGATTCCGAAAAGTATTTATACATTTCTAAACATTGCGAAGGATGCATAGAAAGAAATATATTGGGCGTATTTTTGGTTGGACGTTTGTAACAATTTTGGAAGATCATGGAGAAAATAAAGAGTTTAACAAGCTTTGGCGGATGGTGTTGTAGTGCGGTATGTATGTATGTATGTATGGTTCAGGGGCTGAGCCCTGACGGGCTCGCGCACGTACGCCACATAGACGAGCCCGTTGTTCCTGTGCGGTAGTGGAAGTGTAATTTGAGGAATCGAAAGAGAATAAAACTTAAAAAAAGAAGTAAATTCTATCAGCTCCATTGGTCAAAATTTCCATACCCAGTTCAGGTTTAATTCCCAAACTCATTGTATTTCGATAAGAAGGGGAGGTTTATAAAATATCTTAGACATGGAATTTAAGAAAATGAGCTTAATAAAAAAAATAACAGAGAGAATTGACTAAATAAGAAACTTTACCCTTGTTTTATGCAATTATGACTTTTATCTTCAATCTTATTTTGTCTAAAATTTATGGACAGTAAATATATTTTTTTCACTTTAGGTATTGCACATCCTCATAGCTTACTAAAAAAGTTAACAAGTTTAAAAAATACAATAAAGGCGAGAATGGAAAGCTCAGCAAAGAAAACATTCAGAAAAAACCGGTTACAGTTTATAGGGAAGTGAGATGAAGAACATGATTTGGAATTATGGTTTTCTGGAATGACGAAATATTTCAGACGCCTTGCTCTTTTATTATCTTCTATCGTAGCTAATTATGTCGTTTCCGGTCTTATTTGAATTAAAAAAAAAATCGAAATCACTTCAAAGAGCAAATTACGTGTAAAATATTATTCAGTAGCGAAATTGTACATGTTGCCTGATTTCATAACTACCAGACACTAATTGCAAGCGGATTCTGCATCCCATTCATTCATCATCATTGAACATGCTCTTATCCACGGTGTGAGATTCACAATCCTTATGTCTAGACCTATTTGTGTAATCAGCGCTTGGAAAACAAAAGAAAACTGGATAAAATTGTAAGTTTTGGGACTTCATTGTCAAATGTGATATTATATGAATAAATTTATGGTTTGACTTATAAGAAGGAAGAGATATATAACGTTTCCCCTTCTCTCTTTATACCAAACTTATTACTAAATCTACCTCCTTCATTGTAATAACATGGTATAAGATACATAAATACATACATACCATTACTTAACGTTACACACAAGCTCTTATGCTCGGGATTAGGCAGGTGCGCACTCAAATGGCCGTGAAAATATGTGAATGTAAGGGCAATAGACAAACAAAGGAATGCGTGCGGTACATCATTCGAGCAACGCTGCACTCATTCATGTTCTTCATGTGTGGAACTGACTGGTTGGAATGTTTTAGTAATTTTATAACTTTAAATCAATCCAATGATATTATTGTTTTAGATTACAATTTAATTTAGTTCCAGATATGTTTTAATGAATTGTTTCCAGTAAGGCAACATACAGTATTCAATAATAAAAATAGTTTTAACTCTAGAATTGGCCCAAGCTGGTACACTAATGAACTTATAAACATGAAACAAGTATTGATGTCTTTATATGCGGTTTTTACTGTAGCACAAAAACAGACTTAAGTAAAAATAGTTACATTATATAAAGACAAATGTACAGACATGCTCTAATTGACGCAAAACGTAAAGCTAATGCTTCCTAAGATTTGAAAACTTCCGGGCTGTTAGGCCGTGGTCTAAGGTTGCTGGGACCTGACGTTTCGCCCGAAACTATGGCAGGCATCCTCAGAGGCTGCTCAATCGTCGACTGGAGCGATGTCTTCTTATGAGCTCGAGCTGCAGCCTGCGTTCTGATGCTGTTACAAAAATCTCTAGACAGTTGTGCTCTTCCTTTGCGCACTTATACTGCGCAACTCTCTGAGATTGGCGCTCTTACGAATATTTCCGATCAAGGGACTCCTTGTTTCCGATGGCCTCCCGAATCTTCCCTCTCTTTTAGCTAATTTGATGCAGTTTTGGTGCTAAAGTGCAGGTGCAGTTGTCATGTTTGTCTTCTTTCTTGATTTGTGTGATTTTAATTTCGCTATTGTTAGTCGTTCGGGAGCTAGATGCAGTTACGAGTGTTTCTCTTTAATTATTGATATTTGTGTATTCCATCTGTGAGTAATGTTCCGTAATATTAAGTAGGCTATGTATAAATTTAAAGTTATATTTATTTAGGTTATAGGCCCTCATTCATTAGTAATTTCTAAGTATAGATTTCATTCGACAATGCCACATTCGTTTATTTGTGACTTGTGTGATAAGACATTTAAAAGAAGATTCAATTTAAATAGACATATTTCTAGTGTTCATCCAGGAAGAAACATTAGTGTGTCATCTGGAAATAAAACAAGCTTAAAATGTGGTCTCTGTAAATCCGATTTCTGCAACCTAAACACTTTCACCGATCATGTTTCTGACAAACACAATATAACACTAACAACTGAGAAGATTGAATTTTCTAATGAAACAGAATTCTACGGCTGGGAAAACATGGTTGAAATCCGAGAAAATGCATGCTTTGTTAAAAACAGCTCAGGACACGTTTTGGCCGATAAGTCTGTTTCGGTTTCTTTTCAGTGTCACCGATCAGGCTATTTTGAGCCTAAAGTTTCTCCTAATAAAAGGAAAAGGGAAGTTAAAATACGCGGTTCTTCGAAAATAAATGCATACTGTCCCTCTAATATTAAAGCAATTTTTTTCTAATGATGGTCATGTAAGTGTAGAGTTCTGTGTTACCCTTGTTGGGCACAAAAATGAACTGACACATCTAAATTTGAATCTTGCAGGACGGAAAGAAGTAGCTAATATGATAGCAATGAAAATTCCATTCGATGATATTTTGGATGAAATTAGATCAACAGAAAATCATGACGATCTGAGAAGAAAACACTGTGCTCTACTCAAAGAAAGAAAAAATGGGAAGAAACAAGCAACCTAACTCCACTGACAAGGTGAATGACTGATGACTCCAATGATATACTGACAACTCTAAGAAAAATGTTTGATGATTTCAAGAGTGATATAAATGCCCAGATGGATGAGATGAAAAAATCCATTGATTTCATATCAGAGAAGTTCGATTCTTTCAAAATAGAACTTAGCGAGATGAAAGAAGAAATAAGAAAGCAGAAATGTGAAAATACAAATCTAAAGAAAGAAAATGAAAAGTTATCTGTGAGAATGAACGACTTATAACAGTATTCCCGGCGAGATAATCTGATTGTACATGGTGTACCAGAAAGTAAGTCTGATTCTGTGTATGACATAATTGATCGTATTTCTACACTCATGCATGCGAGATATTAGTGTAGCACATAGGTTGCCAACAAAAGAGGGGAAAAGAAAACCTATTGTAATAAAATTTTGTAAGAGAACCAGCAGAGACACCTGGCTATCAAAGTTCAAAGAAGAAGCCAAACGAGATGAAGAAGAACCTGGCATCTCTTCCAGAAAACTCTCTTTAGAATGCCTCCCCCCTAGCAGGATTACGGCAGGTGAGCACCTTACAGCCGCAACAATGGACATGCTAAATAAAACAAGAGATACCGCCAAGGAACTGAACTATAAATTTGTGTGGATCAAGGACGGAAAAATTCTAGTAAGGAAAAATGAACAGTCTAACATCAAAAGAATCTACAAGTGTGAGGACCTTGATAAGCTCTAAGTAACATATGTTGTAAGATTTAAACCGAAAAAAATCTGTATATGGAGCTAAACAATATTCTACACATCTACAGATCACTGAATAACTGTTGAAATGAAGATTTGGAAATATTTTTAGTCAACAATAAGAATATAAATAATCACGTGATTACTGGGGATATTAATGTATACATTATAGAAAACCATTTGAAATTTTTAAATGCTGTTACTAGGCCTGCTTCAGACTCATGTCTTGATCACATATTTTTGCCATGTATCCTATTAGAAAGCTGTTATTGTACAGATTTTATTGTTTCGCTTAAATCTGTGATTAATTCCTCCAACAATGGGTGACAACTTCATAAACCAATTAAGCAATAATTATAATTTAAAAAATGTAAAAACTGCTGTCTTTGAGGACCTCGACTACTGTAATAATTTAATCCGATCCAAGCAGCATGACTTTAAATTAATTCATTTAAATATACGCAGCTTAAATAAACACTACCTGGAACTCTGTACATTACTGCAAAGTTTCTCATTGGATTTTGATATCATTATTTTAACAGAGTCCTGGTTGAATCATGACACTGGATACGAATTACCTGGATATAAAAAAATTACAAAAATTAATAAATATAGTAAATGCGATGGCTTAGTTGTTTATGTAAAAAATATTTAAATGTGACAGTAGAAGAAAAAATGGTCATCGACGAATGCAATTCAATTCATCTCAAAATTAATTATGAAAATAATCTACTTATGTTAACAGCAATATACAGATCTCCAAATTGTTGCAAAAATACCTTTCTCGATAGCCTAGAACAATTCTTACGCAATATTAAAGAATGTAAGAAACATGTCATTGTTGGAGATATTAATTTACAGATCCTAGAAGAAAATATCGACTTGTTTGGAAGTAGATATACAAATATTTTACATGAATATGGTTTCGAAAAGTATTTAAATTCCATTACTAGACCTGCATCTAATTCTTGTCTAGATCACATATTTTACAAAGATGAATGTAATGGTAGTTTTCAACCCGTAATTTATAAAAGCTCAATTATTGATCATTATGCAATTTTAGCTTGTTCCAAATTAATTATTCACCTACCGGTATAAATGTAAGTTCTTCCAAACAAAATTGTGAATCTGATATATATACGCAAAAGCATGTAAATTATAACAAATTAATCTATGAATTAGAAAAAGAAACATGGGTAAAGGTATTGGACTGTAATATTGCTAACAATAGTTTTCGAATATTCCATGATTTGCTGCAAAATTATCTAAACAAATGCTCTTATACTGACAATAAAAAAGTTCCTTGCAAACTAAAGAAAATCAAGCCATGGATCACGAGAGGAATAATTTTGTCTATTCAGACAAGGGACAAATTGGCAAATAATATTAGGAGAAACCCTACAAACGAAAATCTAATATTATACTACAAGAGATACAGAAATATATTAACAAAAGCTATACGAGCCATGAAAGTTAATTATTACAAAAATAAATTTGAAATACATAAAAATAACGCTAGAAAATTCTGGTCCACTGTCAATGAAGCTACTGATACTAATTCAAATAACAAAATTCCAATCTTAGAAATCATAAATGAAAAAGGACAAAAAATTAAGCGAAGTGGCCAAATTGCAAATGAATTTAACTCTTTTTTTCGGAAATAGGAAAAAGAATCACTTCAAATATTAAGTTAGCCCCAAACAGTATCCCTGAATATAAAAAATGTATACCACAACCTGCTCAGCTTTCGTCAATGTTTCTTCTCCCTGTAACCCAAGATGAAATCAATAAAATGATAATCTCACTAAAAAATAACGTAGCCCCTGGTACGGACGGAATAACAAACAACACCTTGAAAACAATTTCTAAATACATATCGAAGCCCCTCGAACATATTTTTAATCTTTGCTTATCACAAGGAACTTTCCCAGATGATCTTAAAAATGCTGTGGTAGTACCTATATACAAATCCGGAGAAAAGCATAGTTTAAATAACTATAGACCTATATCCTTACTCCCTAGCCTATCTAAACTGTTAGAAAAATGTATAGACTGGTGGACTTCTTAAATAAAAATAATATATTAAATTCAAATCAATTTGGTTTTCGAAATAACTTGAGCACAGATGATGCCATAATTAATGTTACAGGAAAAGTTATCGAAGAATTAGATGCGGGAAATAAAAGTCTAGGTATTTTTTTGGATTTGCAAAAGGCTTTTGACACTGTAAACCACAAGATACTTATAGAAAAATTAGAGCAAATTGGAGTAAGAGGTACTGCACTAAATTTATTTCGGTCTTATTTACATAATAGAACGCAAATAACCAAAATTAAGGATCAGGTTAGTGATATCAGAGAAGTGGATAGTGGTGTGCCACAAGGAACAATTTTGGGTCCAATTCTTTTCATTATTTACATAAACGAGTTGCTGCATTTGGACTTAAATAATTTCCATGGCCGTCTTTACTCTTATGCCGATGATACCGTATTGCTATTTTCCGCTCCAACTTGGCAGGATACTTACAAATGGGCTAATAAGGGATTAAGAGTAGTTAAAAGTTGGCTTGACTGCAATAGGTTAGTATTAAATATAGATAAAACAAACTGTGTTCCATTCTCATTAACAACTGCTGGTACTCCACAATTAAAAATGGATCAAAACTTGTGCGTAAGACTACATGATATCAACTGTGAATCTGACTCATGTACCTGCCAGGCTGTGAAGGAGACAAATCAGGTCAAATACCTTGGTATTATTATAGATCGTCATCTGAAATTCGACAAACACATCACATATTTATGTACCAGATTAAGAAAAACATTATACAAATTTGTCTGTCTAAAACAATATTTACCGACTGAAGTCTTAAGGACAGTCTACTTAGCTCTAATACAATCTGTCCTCCAATATGGTATCATTGGCTGGGGAGGAAGTGGCACATCTGTATTGACTCCTTTGATTCTAATACAGAAGAGGATTATAAAAATTTGTTTAAAAAAGCCTATAGAATATCCAACAGAATTGATATTTCCTGAACTTAATGTGATGACTGTAGAACAAATTTATAAGCTCACACTTTTAAAATACTTTCTCAAATACCGCAACGTACATGTATCGGATCCTCATAATTACAACACTAGAAGAAATAAAACATTGCCTTTAATAGAACCAAAATACTTCACCTCTTCTGGCTCTAAACATAGCATTTATTATGGTCCAAGACTCTATAACTCTATAATTAGGTCACATCCAGAAATAGTACATATGAACAACAAAAAATTCAATAAGTTTATCAAAAATCTTATTTCATAGTTCAAAAGTTACTTCACTCTGTACTTAGTAGACAATTAAGAAACTATTTTATTTGTAATAACTCAGGGTTTCAATTTTTGTTCTTACTACTTTTTTCTTTTTACTATTCTGTTCTTTCTTTTTTTTTATTATTTTTTAGGTATTGATTTAATATTATATTTTCTTTATGTATTTGTAATTTGTATTTTGTAATGTAAATGGCTGAACTGTGCCCGAGCACGAGCGCTTGCTCATTCGGGTGGTCTTGTTTTGTTTTGTATAAATATTTTGTATATTTGTATAAATAAAAAAAAATAATAATAATAATCTTGCTTTCACCTTATCCATCCATGCCTCGTTCGGAATGTGTGTGTATAACTGGTGTGTATCGTCCTATATGTTGGTGCGGTCTAGTAGGTGGCCCTAGCATTGGGCTGATCACCCAAGTGGGGAGGCCTTCCATGTCCTTGTCTGGTCAGAAAGGTATGTATTTGATCCATAGAAACTCGCTGCCGAAGACGACTTGCAGTCCTGTAAAGCCAGGGCGGCGTGAGGCGCGTAAATGTATATACAACGGGAAGTAAAACTCAGGGAAAGAAGACGAAGAAAATGTCTTAAAGTTATAGCAGTATCATATAATTGAAATCTTGCTGGTCTATATGGATCTTCTTCCTTGATTTTAAAACTAATATACATGCATTTCTCTTTCCTCGAGATGGCCTGCTTGTAGTAAACTGGCCAAATAGGCTACTATCTATTATTGAATATTCGAAGAATGGAAGTGGAGTTATATATTGACGATTTTACCACTTGTCGTATGAACTTTTTAAATATCTAGATTAAAAACTTTACAGAACTTCAAGAACACCGGGGTAGGGAGGCAGATAGCGTGCATTACCTGTCTCTTTCTTTCTTGATGGCAAGTCAACATTAGTGCCTGATGGAAGAAGGTTTAATGTCCCTTTCTTTACAGTACATCAGTCTTCAGAGCAAAAAAGAAGCGAAACATTAGAGTAGTTTGAAATGAGATGTATACATAGACGTACATAAAACTCCATTAAAATAGGCTTAGAGTTCTGCTATCGTTTAGCGAGCTCTCTGTTACTTCTGTATTCCACGTTTCTTGACTCCGGATTTGCTACCTAGAGGACCCCACACATGCACGCTCGTGAGATAAATTTTGAATATACGCTCCAGGATTGTCAATTAAAAGTGCATGTATATGGTTAAAGAGACCCATCATTCAGCAGCAAACAGGAATAATAACTACATGCAGGACAAGTGAGTACAAAAGAAAAATAATTCTGTTTTTCTTTTAAGCAGTTTAATTTTATCGTATTTATTGACGACATACTACAGGGTGTTTCACTTTGAGTTTTTTTCAATCTTGCGAGTTTTTGCGTCGCGGCGGCCACAGATCTAACTCTAACTTAAAGACAATATCACAAGAGAAACTCTATCTCGGACGCTGAACTTACTTACCTGCCATAGAAAGGTGCCAGTGTTGTGTGGATGCGAGAGGAGAACATTTCCGACATCTCTTGTGATGAGGTATATGGTTACTTTCATTGTAATTTTGACTGTTATTGTGAGAACCTGATTCATTACACCGTTAGCGGCTTTATTTGCGTAGATATTTCACCAGATCGCTCCGGAGTAAGAGCTGTGGCCGCCGCGACGCAGAAACCCTCATGATTGACCAACTCGTACTTGAAACACACTGCATATGTGTTACAGTTTAGGGATCGCCACTAACACGAAAATATCTTTACTGTTTTTATTGTTGAAACTGTTTTATGATTTTACTGAAGTATTTATTAACTACGTAAATTAAAGTTATGTTACTGTGCATCAAACAAATCTAGAGGTAGGCCTACGCCTATCATAGTCAACAGTGAAAGTTACGGTTTTGTCGAGACTTTTGTGATTACAAGTGAAGTACTAAAGTAGGCAAGTATATAAATAGACAAGTACAGCACAATTTGTAATGTTGGCTCCCTTAAACAAAAAGCATGCACTAAAATTTATTAAGCTGGTGATATAAACGACACAGCCTATCTGTCATGAGGAATAAGGTGGAAACTTATAATATAAATTTGCTACATTGTTATGTATTTTATCACCATTATGTTTAGGGAAACACCAATTATTTTGGCATTATTAAAACCACACATTAATATCAAATTCCTTTTATAAGATTTTACATTTTCATTCTGCTTTCAGCAGGTCAAAGTTTATCATATTGCAGTTAAAACATGCAAAACAAGCCGAATAATAATAATAATAATAATACAAAATTATAATAAAAACAATAACAATCATGGTAATTTCATTAATAATAAAGAAAATATTGGGCTTAAAACATAATAGATTAGCCCCGTACCGAGGCTAATTGTTCTACGTCGATCCATAAAAATATCCCCATCTAATTATCAATCTAAAGTGGGCGTAAGTTATATACTATGCTGACTTTACTCAATTTGAATTCTTATTTTTTTATTGAATTTCTTGACCTAAGAAGTGTAAATCTATTGAACAGCCGGAACAATAATTTATGTGATGCTGTAAGCAGACTATATGAAAAACCTGGAGATTGTACCATCTTATACAAAAGAAAAGGAAAAGGACCAGGCTCCAGATTAAAGCCCGAACCGGAAAACTTTCATTCATTAAAAAATGTACACAGGCAGACGTGAATGTTTTCAACGCTCCACGCCACTACCATAGCTATAGGCTATCAACTGTTTCTAAAAACAGCACCGTGCAATATGCTTGTAATATGATCTGGTTTTGAATTCGGAAGGCTCCGATTTCCAATCACGGCCCAAACTATTTTTAATCTCATTTGTTTTGTATACTGACAAATAGTACTATGAAATACTTTTGAAAGAGGCAAGTTAGATACATAATAACAATTCTTTCTGTTGTACTTAAACTAACTAAAGGAAATCCTTCTAGCAAAGAAGTGAACAAAAAATAATAATAATAATTTCCCTTGAAATCATTTCCCTAATATTTAAACAAATCCAAGAATTACTTCTCAGAGGAATTACAGAACCAGGCAGTAAAACAGCTTAATATTGCTTAATAATGTGGAATGAATTGATTTTGTCTCTCACTTTATTATTCAATACACCATTAATGTTATCATCATCATTATTATAATAATTATTAAGTTTAGTAATAATACTACTCCTTATGGCAATGGGGAGAAGGCCCAAGAACTGAGCTTCTGTTTTAATTGATGGGTAATTGGAAAGAAGACGTAGATAATAGGGTCATTCCATGTGAAATCATACAATTTTTTTTAAAAAATGGTTACATGACCATTTAAAAAAAATTATATATGAATTCATATATGTTTCAAGATATCAAAACAACTTTAAAAAAAAAATCTTGTGTTCTTGGTTGCCCAGGGGTGTCCATTTTTCAATCCTGGTGTAACAAAATTTTTGCGAATGTAGCTGATTACAAATATTTTCATAACTCAACAACCATAAGAGATAGAAATTTGAATTATGAACCATTGTGTAACTATTAAAGCGTACTTTATTGTTTTTTTCAACACAGAATTTTTCATATGAAAATATGAGTTCGAAATTCAGGTAAATTAAAAAAAAACACGTTTGGGCCAAATTTTGTATGTGGAGGAAGTGACTGAAAACATTCAATTTTTTTTTGTGTTCAAACCTGCATGTGATTTGTCTGTGAGGAAACAATAATGGTATAAAAATACATCCCTTATTTCTAACCTGGCCTCAAATATTATCGTTTATCAGATTTTGACTATTTTTGGGCATAAATAACTCTGATGGGTACTCTTAAAAAAATCTAAAAAATTGCATAAAAGAAGCCTTTTATTTGCGTAACTAACAGTTAAAATGTCTATTTCTAGGAACAACTCCTTCTATTAATTTGATAGAACTGAGATATCACACTTTTTAGGGTAGCGTATTTAAGCCCAAAAACAGTCAAAATCTGAAAAATGGTATTATTTGAGGCGAGTTTAGAAATAAGGGAAGTATTTTGAGACCCTGATTTTTCCTCACAGACAAATCACATGCAGGTTTGAACATAAAAAATTTAATGTTTTCAGTCACTCCTTTACATATAAAATTTGGCCCAAAAAGTTATTTTTTGGGAAAAATTTACCCGAATTTCGAACTCATACTTTCATATGAAATATTTTGTGTTGAAGAAAACTATATAATATTTCTGAAAACAAGCTTCAATAGTTATAAAATGATTCATAATTCAAATTTCTAACTCCTATGGTTGTTGAATGAAAATATTTGTAATCAGCTGCATTCACAAAAAATGTGTTACACCAGGACTGAAATATGGACACCCCTGGGCAACCAACAACATAATATTTTTTTGAAAAGTTGTTTTGATATCTTGAAACATGTATGAACTCATATACAAAAAATGTTTTTTTTCTAAATGGTCATGCAACCACTGTTGGATGATTTGGCATGGAATAACCCAATACCAAAGAGTTTTTGCATTTAATTAAAAATCTTGTGCACGTTATTGATGTACCACTAGGTTCCAACGAGAGAGAGAAAAATATATATACCGGTACTAAGTTAGATTTGTGTACAAAATCAGAGTTTTGCCATGAAGAGAGACCTATGACACTTACATAGTTAAATTTGTTCAGCAATATGCATGTAATAGGTTCTTCGATCTTACTGGTTTCGTCCTCATTATGCTGGGTTTATTCTTGTCATTTTTAAAGGGTGTACATTATTTTTGTGACACATACTGGTTTCTTTCGTTAACATAAAACCCTCAATAATATGATTTTAATAAATAAATGTGAGCAAATTTGTGCAACATGTTTTGCACAGGTTATTTTCAATCTTGTTCACAGTTTAGTTTGTCGTGAAATTTCCTATTCCATATTATAATGCTATTCAACGTGGACTCAATTTGTAAGGATTGTAAAATAATGCTATAGAGCGGAGACGGGCAATTGAAACTGAAACAAGAGATGGAATAAATCACAATGAAGCACGTGTGTCTTCATTATCGATTGGCTGTTGAACCGCTGCTCAAAAGCAGGAGAGAAGAGTCATCCAGTGAAGAGGATGCGACCAGATAAGAACCCTGTGAGTCAGCAGTATGCAACCCCCACGCAGCATCAGGTCTATTCCATTATACTACCCTGTTAAATCCTATTTGATTAGGATGTTCCACCGCATGGCGTATGATGTGTAGTACGAGGATGACAAGGGGTAGGCTCGGATAAAGTACCCCGTTTAATTGTGAAACACAAACCATAGGAAGATCGTTGAGATGTGTCTATCACTTCCTCCCACGACAAGTTTTATACGAATATACAATAGTGCCTAAATAAAAAAAGGCTTATTTAACACATAATGCATATTATAATTTATCATATTAAAATATATTTTATTTTGTTTTATTATTTTGCTATATTATATTATATTTTATTTATTTACTTTACCACATAGGCCTATAGAATATATATTTTATAAACAATACACAAAGAATACATTTAAGCAGACATATCAATAATATTAAGAAAAAGTACCAGCTGAATCTATATTAATCAATTAAAAAACAACATACTTTATTAAATTTATTAAATACTTATTGTAATTATTGGCTTCGAATGAGCATTGCTCGTGATCGGAGGAGAAGGTCAAATACAGTGAAAATTGGGAGAGAGAAGTGGACGTGCAAATAGATTACATAAAAAATATAAAAATTAAGATCTAGGATTAAATAATCTGATAATATATACTTACTTACTCAATGTCAATAGACAATTTCTCAGCAAGCTAAAGGAATATTAACTATTTTATGGAACCCGAAGGTTCATTGCCGCGCTTACCTGAGTCCGCCATTTAATCCTATTCTGTGCTAACTCCATCCAATCATCCCTAGCAAACCCTACTTCCCTTAAATCCATTCTAAGATTGTCCTCCCACCTACGTCTAGGTCTTCCGCGTGGTCTTTTCCCTCAAGCATTTCCTGATTTGAGTCGAGACTTAACTTCTGCCTTAATATTATTTGTGTTTGTAATTACTGTTCCCAGATATTTCTATTCCTTTACTTGTTCGAACGATTTACCGACTATTCTAATATTTTATGGAGCATTATTTTGGCGTACCATGATCATTCACTTCGTTTTTTCTGTATTAATTTCCAATCCAGCATTCCTGCAGTCATCGAAAAGACTTTCAGCATTTCTCTCGATTGTGTTTACGTCATCGCCCAACAAGCAAACGTCATCTGCATAAGCTAAAATCGGGTGACTGCCATTTAATTGTAGGCCTACCTTATTTTCCTGAATTTTTCCTAATGGATTTTTAAATTATTTTTTAACATATTTTGGCATATTCCAAATTAAATTAAACAGTAAAGGTGATAGGCCATCTCCCTGTTTCAAACCGCATCTAATGGCAAACCTATATGATATTAATTTTACTTCCCTGACTCTGCTATAGGTTTCATTTAGACACATTTTGATCAGCCTAACTAACTTCTTTAGTATCCCAAACTCAATGAGGATATTGTACAGTTTGTCTCGCCTAACTGAATCATATGCTTTTTAAAAATCTATATTCAGCCGGTGAACAGACATATTATATTCCCACTTTTTCTCCAAGATTTGGCGAATACAAAATATATGATCAATGGTTGATCTATTTCACCTAAATCCACATTGGTGATCTCCAATGATTTCTTCGCATATGGGGTTAATCTTGACAACAGTATATTAGATAGAACTTTGTATGGTGATGATAAGAGAAAAATTCCTCGATAGTTTCGTTAGCCTCTTAGCTAATTTATCCCTATTGCCTATACTTTTTACTATCCCTAATGTTATCCACGGTTTTATTTTATCATACCTACAAGGCACATCTCTAGAACTCCTAGTTGTGTTGTTATTAATGGCGTTATTTAGAGTGTCATAGAATGCTTGCAGAATATCTTCTGGGTCTATTCAATTAAGAAGAGGGTCCCAAATTATGTTATTTATATCTGTTATTAGTTTGTTGTAATTAATTCTGTTTGTAATGTTAAAGTTATTTTCTGAGAAAGTGTTGCCAAGTTCACCTTATAGTTAAGTAATGAAAATGTAACGAAATGGTATGTAATACCACTATAATAAACTCCAGCGTTAAAATCCAAAACATTGCTGTGACATTAAGAATATGTGATCAAGACATGAATCTGATGAAGGCCTAGTAACAGCATTTAAATATTTGTGAAATCCATACTACTGCATTATATCCATATAACGATGACCAGAATAATTCAAGTGTTTTCTATAATGTCTATGTTAATATCACCAGCAATCAAGTGATTTTTATGTTCTTATTGTTGACTAAAAATCTTTCAAAACCATTTAAAAATTCATTTAAACAGTTATTCGGTGATCGATAGATAGCGGTTAGTGTGAACGTTGTGTCAAAATACTGAAATGTAAAATTTAAAGAATTACGTTCTCTCATATCAATATCCAGGAGTGTGACATTAATATCAGTTTTAAAATAGACTATTACTTCGTCACATTTGTTTTACGTATTCATTTTCGTAAAAATTTTATAACCGTTAATTTCAAAACATATGTCATAATTTAACCAAATCTCATAAAATTATGACAGTAGTAATACCGGAGGTCCAGTCCGCGATCCACCAAGGCAAAACAGAAATAAGCAATATCAATC
Source organism: Ectobius pallidus (assembly GCA_964059195.1). NCBI lineage: Eukaryota > Metazoa > Arthropoda > Insecta > Blattodea > Ectobiidae > Ectobius > Ectobius pallidus. The sequence goes on along the minus strand of CAXKWD010000007.1, from coordinate 57,466,161 downwards.
CTGAATCTATAGCACTAAAGCCATCTGGTGATACCAATCCCAACCCTCTATGATCTCCTTATCAAAAGTTATACACGAAATAAGATTCGGTCGATAAAGCAGAGACCTGCAATACCAACCTTTAAACACATCATCTAAAACAAAACAAAAATTAACAAAATATAAGGAAATGTTATACAAAAGGGATAGGCCTATATAAAATATTTTTCAACCATACTAGAGGGTTAATTTTTTAAGAAGGAAAAGTATATAATTTTTAAAATCTAGTATTATAAAGAACAGGTGACAGGATTAAGACATTATGAATAACCTTAACAAGAGGTTAAATTTAACGTACCTCTAGCCACCCTTACGCCCAAAATAAACGTTAGGTAAGCAAAACAGAGATTTGAATACAAAATTAACCGGAATATTATCGTAAAAAATAAGGAAATGTGATACAAAGAGTTAGGCCCTTGAGAAGTAATTTTCAACCCCACTAGTGGGGTGGTTTTTAAGAAGGAAAAATTAAAATGATTTTTAAAATCTGAGTGAAAAACGAGCAAAAAAGTGCATTTTTTGCGTTTTCGAAGCATCAGTTTTCAGTTATACATTTCAATGACAAAGTCAATGACAGCTGGCTTTGGCTATTTTGCCATACCTTGGAATTAAAAAGCACCGCGATCGCTTGAATGGTGTAAGGCCACGCTGGACGATTCATTTGTTTATAATGTCAAGGCACGCAGATATCTGAAATTTTCAACATAGACGGAAGAGGGATAAGGGATTAAGAGGGATAAGGCCTATAGGCCTATAAATGGACATTGATCACTATGCAGGGATATTCTGGGTCAGGGTACTCGATCGCTTTTGGACGATTCATGTGTTTAGAACACGGGTGCGCAACTGGATCACATTGTGCCACTGTGCGGTGGGGTAATGTCTCCCACTACAGTCGCCCTTGACGTCAGAATAAAGCAGTTTCGACGTGACACTGAACATGAAGAGCAGGTTTCATACGTCACAGCATGGGTGGGGTACTAAAAAGTTTCCCCTCAGATGCTCAGTTATGGTTTAGAATGTAAGGCCCGTAGACATGAAATTTTCAACCTACACGGATAGTCAATATAGGCCTAAATATGGTCAAACATTGTTCGATTTGGACGGAACTCACTATACAGGGGTTTTCTGGGCCTAGGAACTCGAATCTGAGGTCGCTTTTACCAGGCGACGCTATCTAATCGTGGAATATAGTACACGTGATTTAGGTGCTAATAAATATAATGATTTAACTATTATGCTCTTAATTTTTAATTTTTGAAATAATTATCGCGGGCGAAGCCGCGGGCACACGCTAGTTACATAATAAATCCACAAATCGTGATTGAACATGTCCTTCGACAGAGGAAATGAAGTTATTTATACATTAAAAAGGACACGAAAAGGACACCTATGACAATATGGCAAAGACAATTCCGAAAGCCTTGTCTATTCAAACAAACTGGTCTTAAAATAGGAGAAAACATATAAACAAAGGTTATGTTGGATAGATGACGTCAGCAAAAATATGATTAAGCAAATACAACCGACAGAGGAAATTAAGTCATTTATATATTAAAAATGTACACCATATGACAAGAACACTTTAACAAGAAATACAAACTGTCAAAATTTGTAAAAACGACGATTTAATACAAACAGATTGGAATGTGAAAGCCTCAGGATAGATGTTATACAAACATATCGATTGAACATATCCAGTGGGCAGAGGTTATATGGTCATTTATACAATAAAAGTACAAACCAATATGACAATGACACCTTCAACAATTAAAAACAATATGGCTGTAAACTAACAAAGAAATAAGAAGTATAGAAGATGTCTAGATCGAACAAGCTTAAAAACCACTTCTTCAAGCCTTGTAGACAGGTTCAGTCGACAGGGAAAATAAAATCATTAATGCATTTGAAAGTAAAATGTATCACCCACAAAAAAAAAAAAAAAAAAAAAAAAAAATCATGAACAATAGACAGAGGAAATGAAGTCACTTAAGCATTAGGAATATAGAAAAACATAACAAGTACATCTTAACAAGACATACAAAACTATCAGAATTGATAAAAATATGTTATCTAATACAAGGAACGTGAGAATCTCAGAATAGGTGTTATCCACAAATCATGATTGAACAATTCCAGTCGACAGGGGAAATTAAATCATTAATTCATTTGAAAGTAAAATGTTTATCTATTACTAAACAATATGACAGTGGCAACTCTAAAACCCTTAACAAATCAAACAAACTGGTTGTAAACTATAAAAAAATTCTAAAAAATCATCTTTAAACAAAGGGAATGTATAAAACATGTATACCTATGTAGGAAAATAAAGTCATTTAAACATTAAACAAATTTGAAAACTGTTGACACATGACAAAGGCAGCTCCACAGGGCTTGTAGACAGGTTCAGAATAGATAACCTCCGCAAAACATGATTCTAGAAGTACAGAAGACAGAGGAAACGTAATCATATATGCATTTAAATGTACATTTATGTTAATGGCACCATAAAGACATACAAACTGACTGTGAACTATCAAAGAAATATGACAAATCATCTTTAAACAAATGTATGTATAAAGCAAGTCTAGCTGTAGAAGAAAATTAAGTAATTTTTCTATTAAACATATATGAACAGTGTACACATTTGAGAAATGCAACCATACACGGCAATGATTTGTTGTAAAGATAGTAATCTAATAGAAGCATATTGATACGTGAGAGGCTCATGATAGATGAGTACAAAACAAGTATGGTCATGTCCGGTCGAAAGAGGATATGAAGTCGTTTATACATTAAAAATGTGAAAATGCGTACATATTACAAAACAATATGACAAAGTCAACTCTAAAAGCAAAAAGATTTCAAACAAATTGACTGTAAACTATCAGATAAATAAGAAAAGTCATCTATAAACAAAAGGAATATGTTGAATATGTCTAGATGGAGAGGAAAATAATGTCAATTGTATATAAAAATTTTAAAAAATACGAAATAAATCCACAAATTATTATTTAACTTGACCGCTTGACAGAGGAAATAAAGCAATTTTTACATTTAAAATGTGAAATTTTTACATATTTTTAAACATTAAAACAAAGGCAACTCTAATAGTCTTAACAATTCAAACAATGTTGATGTAAAGTAACAAAAAATTAGAAAAAAAAAACCTTAAAGAAAGGGAATATATAGAACATGTTTAGCTGGAGAGGAAAATAATGTTAGTTGTGCATAAAAAATGAAAAATTTACGTAAAAAATGCACAAATCATAATTGTACATATCCAATTGACATAGGAAATGAAGTCATTTATACATTTAAATTGATAAATCTTTGCCTATTACTGAACAATAGGACAAACGCAACTCTAAAAGCCTTAACAATTTAAACAATGTGGCTATACACTAACAAAGAAACAGGAAAACACAACTGAAAACAAAGGAAACATATACAACATGTCTAGCAGGAGATGAAAATATTGGCAAATGTGCATTAAAATTTTGAAAAATTACATAATAAATCCACAAATCATTATTGAACATGCAGGTTACATACAGGGTTTGTCCGGAATATAACGAGCAGCATTTTTCTCTTACAATCGAGGGAACAAAAAGAAGTCCGCTGGGGCTAGGTCGGGACTGTAGAGTGGATGGGGAACCGTTGGTACGCCGGTCCGGGTCAAGATCAGTAAACTATACAGGTAGCGTATTCCGGGATAGACCAATCGCAGCACTTGAGTGCGTGACGTCACCAGATTCCAGATCTCGCAATTCCCAGTTTTTACTCAGTCTAGAAAATCTTACACCGTGTGATTAAACTCGTAACCTTTAACTAACCCGTGGTTGGATTCCTGTGGAATTTGTACAGAAATAATCTACACACATCAGACCTACTGATGGTTAAAACAGAGCCTTAAAAAAGCGGACACAAATGTTTTTATTTCATTTTATAAACATCACCCGTTACACAAAATTCATGGAGGGAGAAGCAAATTTCACTATGCGATAAGTTTTTGTATTTTCGTGTCCCGAAAAACTTCAAGCGAGAACGTTTTAGTGAAATAATTGAATTTTAATACAAATGAAGTTCCAACCCCATATCTCGAATGCTTTTCGAGTAATTGAGTGGTAATTATTCCGGGCGCTTCATTTGTCGGAATGATGTTACGACCGTGAAATGTTCAGGAAGAAGCATATTTGACTATGCGAGAATTTTGTTTATTTCTGTGACCAGAAAATGATTCAAGCATGTAAGCTTTAGGGAAATATTTGAATTTTATTATACATCAAGTACCACGTTTATATCTTGAATGGTTTACGAATAATAGAGTGGTAATTACTCCAGGCGCTAAAGCTATGGGAACGGTACAGAGGTATTTTTGTTCTATAAAATACACCTACTAGCAATTACGTAAAAATCCTTAAATATTTTAGTCATGGACTCAATAGTAATGGATATTAACTGGCTACTTGTACCCATACTGAAAGATTGACGCTTTGAAACTAAATTAATTTGGAAGACTTCAACAGACGCCGGCCGTGAAAGCCTAAATACATTTAATTAATTATTTTTAATAAATCATTAAATTATAAAAAGAGTGCCGACATGAATACCTATAACAATATAAATGAATAATAGTCGAAAAAAATTTAATAAAATATAATAAAGTCTGGTTAAATCCATGGGCCCTTTACTCCGTGATATACCGAGAGCTGTGAATATTAATCTTCAATAATTTCGTTCAGAAGAAACGCCAAATATTGCCTTGCTGAAGACTAATTTCCATTCCTCAATAAAAATACGCTTTCCTGTGCAATTAAAGAATTAATGTTCAATAATGATATTCCTCGGAGGTACCTTTTTATTTAGTCATCCCGACATAGCTGCGCATATAAAGCCAAACAAATTTCTGTAGTCCTAAAAGCCCATGTAAATATGATTAATAACAATTACAATATTAATACTAATAATAATAGTATAATATATTATTTACCTTTTTCTCTTAGTTTTTTCCCTTGGTAAATTCAGCAGTTCAGCTTTAAAATCCCTTTCGTAATCCTGCTCCGTGAAGTGCAAGGAACAAACTCTACTTGTATCAGGATTCCAAGAATAATTTCTTCGGCAAGCAACAATCCATTGCTTGCGAACATCTTTGATTTTTGGAAAGACGAGGAACGAAATGTTACAGTAAAGCTTCTTGCAATCTGAGAAATTACTGTTACACACTGGAAATTACTATTACATACTGCCACAGCACATCTCTGGCCCGGCATAATGGTTCAGTTATTTGCACATTCTAAAGCACTTTCTAATTGTACTATTAAAAACAATATGTATTGGGGTCAATCCATTAGAAATGAACCAGGCCAAGTTGCTCGACATTTTTGATTTTCCTAATTTTTTTACCAGTTATTTCCCAACTAAAAGTGAGTTCAAAACTATGGTAAAAAAATTTTTGGGCTCATACTTTTTTTTTGGCGGCCATTTTAAGTTTGCTTTTTAACCATATTTCAGTCGAAAACATGTTTTGCACAAATGTATGTAACTCCGTTAATTTTATAGATAACAAGACAAAATAAACACCAAAATTATCAGAATGAAATGCTCTACATTTTTGTTTTAACACAATATTACCTAAGTAGTGAGGAAAGTGAAGAAAAAAATTCAAAACTACAAATTGAAAATTGACTCAAAACGGGAGTTTTAGTGCCGCAAAATTATTAGAAGGAAGAAAGACTCGCCCTTAATTTTTTTTTCTGGTGTAGATCTACTATAGGACTACTCGCTGTAGAAGTTTAAAGCTTGAGAACTTTGCGGTTTTTTTTATACAATTTTTAAAAAATGCCCAAAACCGTATTTTGGCAATATTTGAAGTAGATTATCTCAAAAGGGACTGAGTGAAAAATTATGAAATTTATACAGATAACACCTCTTTATGATATAAAGATGTGATAAAAATTTGGTGACTGAGACTCAACTGGTTCCCGAGTTACAGTGCATCGAATTTGGCCAAAAATTGCGTTATAGGCACACGAAATTTAATAGTAAAAATTCACTTTGTAATTTTAAATGCAACATTTTAGTGAACCTAAGTATGTTACACAAAAGAGTTGTACATGTAGGCTACATTTCATCAGTTAACATGACCGATTTATAATTTCCTCAAAGCGTTGAAGAGCGTTGAAATTTCGGTGCATAGTTCGCACCAAATTGAATAAAATTTTTTGCTCAACATTTTTAATTTTCTTAATTTTTTTTCCAGTTAATCCCCAATATTAGGTGAGTTCAAAACTAGAGTAAAACATTTTTTAGGCTCATACTTTTTTCTTGGCATCCATTTTAAGTTTTCTTTGTAACAGTTTTTCGGCCGGAAACTTGTTTTGCACAAATGTATGTAACTCTGTTAATTTTATAGATAACAAGACAAAATAAACACCAAAATTATCAGAATGAAATGCTCTACATTTTTGTTTTAACACAATATTACCTAAGTAGAGAGGAAAGTGAAGAAAAAATATCAAAGCTACTAATTGAAAATTGACTTAAAACGGGAGTTTTGGTGCCGCAAAATTATTAGAAGGAAGAAAGACTCGCCCTTAATTTTTTTCTGGTGTAGATCTACTACAGGACTACTCGCTGTAGAAGTTTAAAGCTTGAGAACTTTGCGGTTTTTTTTATACAATTTTTCAAAAATGCCCAAAACAGTATTTTGGCAATATTTGAAGTAGAATATCTCGAAAGGGACTGAGTGAAAAATTATGAAATTTATACAGATAACACCTCTTTATAATATAAAGATATGTTAAAAAATTGGTGACTGAGACTCAACTGGTTCCCGAGTTATAGTGCATCGAAGTTGGCCATAACTGCAAACTATGCACCGAAATATCAACACTCTTCAAAGCTTTGAGGAAACCAAATATTTGTCATGCTAACTGATGAATTGTAGCCTACATATACAACTCTATTGTGTAACAAACTCAGGCTCACAAAAATTTTATATTTAAAATTACAAAGTGAATTTTTACTATTAAATTTCGTGTGCCTATAACGCAATTTTTGGCCAAATTCGATGCACTGTAACTCAGGAACCAGTTGAGTCTCAGTCACCAAATTTTTATCACGTCTTTATATCATAAAGAGGTGTTATCTGTATAAATTTCATAATTTTTCACTCAGTCCCTTTTGAGATATTCTACTTCAAATATTGCCAAAATACGGTTTTGGGCATTTTTGAAAAGTTGTATAAAAAAAACCGCAAAGTTCTCAAGCTTTAAACTTCTACAGCGAGTAGTCCTATAGTAGATCTACACCAGAAAAAAAAAATTAAGGGCGAGTATTTCTTCCTTCTAATAATTTTGCGGCACTAAAACTCCCGTTTTGAGTCAATTTTCAATTTGTAGTCTTGAATTTTTTTCTTCACTTTTCTCACTACTTAGGTAATATTGTGTTAAAACAAAAATGTAGAGCATTTCATTCTGATAATTTTGGTGTTTATTTTGTCTTGTTATCTATAAAATTAACGGAGTTACATACATTTGTGCAAAACATGTTTTCGACTGAAATATGGTTAAAAAGCAAACTTAAAATGGCCGCCAAAAAAAAAGTATGAGCCCCAATTTTTTTTTACCATAGTTTTGAACTCACCTTTAGTTGGGAAATAACTGGTAAAACAATTAGGAAAATCAAAAATGTCGAGCAACAAATTTTATTAAATTTGGTTCATTTCTAATGGATTGACCCATTGGCAATCTCTATCCTAAAAGACTACGGTCAAGATCAGTAGGTACAAAAGCCTTGTCAGCGGCACCATGCTCTCTACTGTCCTGCTCGAAGCGCCAAATCATTAAGACAGCTGAAACGCCCGGAATAATTACCACTCAATTACTCGTAAAGCATTCGAGATATGGGGTTGGAACTTCATTTGTATTAAAATTCAATTATATCACTAAAACTTTCTCGCTTGAAGTTTTTCGGGACACAAAAATACAAAAAATTGTCTCATAGTGAAATTTGATTCTCCCTCCATGAATTTTGTGTAACGGGTGATGTTTATAAAATGAAATAAAAACATTTGTGTCCGCTTTTTTAAGGGTCTGTTTTAACCATCAGTAGGTCTGATGTGTGTAGATTATTTCTGTACAAATTTCACAGGAATCTGACAAAGGGTTAATTAAAGGTTACGAGTTTAATCACGCGGTGTAAGATTTTCTAGACTGAGTAAAAACTGGGAAATGCGAGATTTGGAATCTGGTGACGTCACACACTCGCCTGCTCGCCGCAACCCCTTGTCCTATAAACTCGCCGGAATACGCTACCTCTGTAGTTTACAAGCCTTGGGTCCGGGTCAGGTAAGAAGTCACATCGACTTTTTTGTGACAGTGGGCGCATTCTCTCCATGACCCTTGTGGCCAAGTGCATCAACACTGATTAAGATTTGGTTAAACAGTGTTTACTTACACACGTTTAAGATTTTAAACATGATTAAACAGAAATGTGGTTCACCATTCCTAATTTCTGTTTACGGTGCCGTGTTTAGATGACGGCTTGTTTAAACACAGAGCAAAAAATCGGAAAGCGAGTGTTGTATAATGAACGCGTTCTTTTGTTGACGAGGCCATTACCTAGAGGAAGAAGAAGTTAATATTTGTAATATTTTAAAAACGTAAATACGGTTTACCATATAACATTATAAAATTTCACGCCCACTGTCTTTATATAATATAATAAACTGTCAGAATGATTCAGATTGCAGTCTACTGAATAAAACTTCATGAATTCTCTGTCAATGCCTTATATAATTATTCACCAAGAATTATACAGGGCAGTAATAACTGTAATATCCTTACATATTATATTCAGGGTAGTTTTACTTGTAAATTCAAAATAAAAAATGAGTGTCACAATAGAAGAGATACATCTGTACGACACAAGATCAAGAAAAAACCTAGGCCTATACACAATAGGGCACAATAAAAAAGCATCTGAAAGGGATCCATACGTAATCGGGGTAAAATTTTATAACAAACTACACACAGTATAAAACAGTGTACCGGGACAAAATTCGCTAATAAATTAAAATAATACCTATGCCAAAAAGCACTCTACAGGATAGAAGAACTATAAAATGGATAGTCTTAGCATGTATTTGTATTGTATATCTATTGTATAATTCAGATTGTAAGTTTCGGACATGTCCAACATCATTATTATTATTATAATTATTTTATTACGTCTATAAGGTACACAATGTATAGGTAGACATAGTCAAATATGTATTTGATACCTGGACGAAATAAAATTATAATTTTGATTATTATTATTATTATTATTATTATTATTGACAGTGAATTCTTAAAATTTCATACAGTACCGGTATACTAATTAACCTTAAAATTATTATGATACAAAAAATGATGAGTCACAACCGGGGTTTGAACCTGCGACCTCTAGCACCACAGCTCAATACTATAACCACTCAGCCACGAACGGCGTTAGGAAAATTGCTTGAATGTTGGCAATGTGAACCCGTAAGGCTTCTCTTGTGTCGCGCTTCGAAACTTAAAATTGTCTTTGTAGGTCTATAAGATGTGTTTATATAATATTTATTGTACTTTTCAGTTCGGAAAAATGGTATTATGATACTGATAACATTAATATCCAGACCTAATTCGTCTAAGAAGATAAATATGAGAAGAAGAGAGTCTCATCTATTGTTTTTCAGTCGACCCCCGCCATTTCAGCAAACTGCTAATCATTGTTTAGCTTCAGTATCCGCCCGATTTTGACTGTTTAAGTTTATAACGGTAATCGGCGATTTCGACACTAATCGAGGTTGATGCTCCATAACTTTTTCTAATCATAGGTTAGGAAGAAATTATAAACGCTGATTACACTAATCGTGGTCGGTGCACTTGGCCATTGGAGTTCTATTCGGACTCTGGTGACCCTGGCGTTCAGTCTCATACATTGCTCTAACATTGCTCTAACGTTTTCTCCATCGTAAGTTCGACAAGGTCACTGCACAGTAGTTCACGTCGCAGCATTTCCTGACTTGCCAAGAGTACAAAGGCAACCGATGAAAAGCTTAAGGTCCCTCCCAGTCCTTTTCACCGGTAGCACCGCTCGGTGCTTTACAGTCGCTTCACAGTCAAGTGAGGCTCGTTACTTTCCGGACAAACCCTGTAGGCAGAGGAAATGAAGACATATATACATTCAAATTTCGAAAAAAAAACACCTATCACTAAAAAAGAATGACAAATGAAATTCCAAATGACTTATCAATACAAAAACTGGATATCAAATACTCGTATCAAAGAAATAGGAACAAACATTTGTAAACGAAGGGTATTTGGGGAAGCGAGAGACTCAGGATAGGTGATGTTAGCAAAATCATGATTCAACAAGTATAACCGACAGAGGAAACGTGATAATTTATGTGTTTAAAATGTACACCTATTTGATAATGACATTCTTAATAATACATATAAACTGGTTGTAAACCATCAAAATTGGCAAAAAATACTTTAACAGATACACGTTGGAACGTGAGAACTTCAGAATAGGTAACGTCAATAAAACATTATTCATGAAGTACAGACGACAGAGGAAACGAAGTCATTTATGAGTTAAAATACAAAACAATATCACAATGCCACCTCAAGAAGACATACAAGTTGATTGTTAAAATCAAACATCCAGACTGGTCGTCTTGTTTGCGGGAAACCAGCAGGAGCCGAAGATATTTGGTGTTTCAGGTGAGCTATTGGGTCGTATGAATAAAGATGAGAAATTACTTTTTACTCCGAGTAAAGAGAAAATTCTCTCATCCGTATCATTAAAATTGACTCATCTTAAGAGCAATTTCTCTGGCTAAGAGAATTTGATCAACAACATTCAGCGTTGCGCAATTTGCTCACTTTGGTTTCATTAAAAATTACTTTTTACTCACAGGTTGGAGAAATTGCTCACAAATGTTGGAGTAACCTCAATATGTGACTTCAAATAAACTGAGCAACACTAGTTTACTGCAATGGCAATGTATTTGATAGTTTAGATGTAAAAAAACTTGCAGAAACTCATCGGTGATTCATTATAAATAGGGTTCCGATGTTTATGACAAAAAAAATGGAAAATATGACTGCAAATATGACCTTAAAAGTGACTAAATATGACCCAAAAATCCTAAATATGACCTCATAAAGGAACATATTTTCTAAAAATAAATGTTCCACATTTAAACGTTTAATGACACTAAATTATTATATCACATTAATTCAATCAGATAATCACTTTTTAACAGTTTTACAGGTGATTTACAGTTTTGCTTGTAAAAACTTCTAATCTTTTAGTGTTTCTAGATGCCACTGCAAATGTGAACTGTTAATATTTTAAAAATATGTATATTAGAAGTTTTTAACTACAAGGAGGAAGAGGTATTTGTTCTATTACATGTTGTTGTCCCTTCACATTTCAGTTACAGTAAAACCAAAATATTTGATTCTTTTTTGGAAAAAATTTAAGTCGACAATTGAGTGCGCATACGGCATAACTGTGCTCTTCTACCGCGTTTATAATTGCAATATGACGTTAAATTACAAATATGACCAAGACCATGAAAATGACAAAAATATGACACTACATGCAAAATGAAAATGGTCCTATTAGGATAACAAATGTGCAATTCAGGTTTAATTTGTGTTTGCGGCGAGAATGGAGGTCAGAATAAAAATATGACAGTTCATAAACATCCGAACCCTAATTATAAATGTCTACGCACATTTTGGAAAGAAAATGTCAGATGGCTACAACAAAACTTTCTGGGTCTGGAAATTAGTGAAATAAGAGAGGAAGAAACGATGTGAATTTTTATATATTGTTAAAACTTTCCGGGCTCTGTTGCCGTGGTCCATCGGATTGCTTTCCGGACGTTTCGCCCACAACTGCGGCAGGCATCATCAGCGGTGAGTTCTGCTTCGGAGTTTCCTCGGCGAGGTCTTGCTGTCGACTGCAAGACCTCGCCGAGGAAACTCCGAAGCAGAAATCACCGCTGATGATGCCTGCCGCAGTTGTGGGCGAAACGTCCGGAAAGCAATCCGATGGACCACGGCAACAGAGCCCGGAAAGTTTTAACAATATGGACACCGGCCGTGAAAGCCTACATCATGTGATGTGAATTTTCTTACAATGCATAGACGATCGAGTAATTCTGACTGTAGTAGTAGAAGATGTCGGTGTGAATCAAAGTGCAGTACTTCTGATAATTTATTGTGTTATTGATGCAATAATAAGAAAAGCACATAATTTCCAAAAAATCTCCATTAATCTGAATCTGCAAAAGCTGAATAGCAGCAACGATATAGACTACTTTTCCTGCTGCAATAGGATCTATTTACTGTACTCATGTACCTATCCATATAAAAGCCTAGCATTCATGCAGACGACTTTTTTTCCCCTCCACCGCCCCCGGAGCCTCGACCATAGGCCATACTAGGTATTTTAACCGAAAAGTGGTGGCCAGTAATGTACAACCTATTTGTAATTCTAAAGAACTATTCACTAGTATTAAAACTACTTGGCCAGGTTCAGTACATGATTTGCGCATTTGGAATATTCTGATGTGTATAAATTAACGATGAAAATCGAACAAATGCATATTTTCTGGGCGAAGCAATACCTTTTCAGCTCATGCATGGACGTCCGCAGAAATTTTGTCAAGGGGGGGAAATGAAGAAATTAATGCCACCCCAACCAACACTATGCTACTATAATAATAACAATAATAATAATTATTATTATTAGTATTATTATTATTATTATTATCCACATCATCATCATCATCATCATCATCCACATCCTTGATTTAATGTAGTTGGCCCATGAGTATGGATACACAGTAAAAATTTAATATATTATCTACCCCTTACAATTTCACAGATTGACCTACTATTCACATAAAATGGGTCAGACTACGTCCATTGCTTTACCTTCATTGCAATAAATTGCTTGGCAGGAAATGATTTCAAGTTTAGTGGGATTAATTATTCCTAAATGTTCATATCAATCGTATCAATTTCCTGATTCATATCTGAGAAGTCAGCTGTTACCACTCGTTTTTCTTGATTTTGTCCAAACAACTCATATTATAGTATGTGGAAACCTAAGCCTCACTTCATATTAGTTGTAATAGTTATAATAATTTAGTTTACAGATTTATGTATAAAGAAAATTTCCAGACGGGACTGCGGCCCCACCCATTACGCACGGCCATGGGCTGATGGTATTCGCCGAAATAGTATTTCCCCACAAGATGAATTTTATAATAAGTGTACAGACTAAGTAATGCAAGTTTAACAACTGAAAAGAGTTTTAAGCAAGTCAGACAATTTCCTATTTTTCAAAGCAAAAGAAGAATAACAATAGCAAAAGTTCCGTCAGTTATGATGTGCAGTTTTTGTTCTCTATCTAAATTTAGGTGGGGTGGACTTCTTCAGTAGGCCTACAACTTGATGATCTTTAACAATTATTTAATATTATATAGAAAAACAAGATTGTAAAATGCATTTAAAAATGCGTTATAACTTAAATGCTGGTATTTAGACAACCTTGAATTAATTAGAAATGGTAATAGTTACTTTTCCTGAAGGGCAGGGATGTGTTTGAAAACGTATGACCTAGCATAACACATTTATTTTGTGCATGTGATGTGTGTTGATGAATGAAGAGCTCCTTTGTTTGTTTATCTTAGTCATGTTTAGCTGTGAAAAGAACTGGTGGTGAGGGGAGGTAATTACTCCCATCGAGGAGTAATTAGTCAGTCGTCACAGGCAACTTTTAATGATACCAAATGGAGAAATTGCTCTTAGGTTGAGTAAATTACTTTTTACTCAAAAGAGATTTCTCTGGAGAAATTGCTCATTTTTATTCATACCACCCATTGGTATAATATACATTTCTTGTTTATGTTTTCCTTGTTTTAAATTAAATTCAGTGCTCACCTGTTTTCGGAAATGAAAATGTTGTTCTGGTTTCGTGTTTTGTTTTTATATTCTTACGGAGGTTTTGGGAAATCACGTTTTGGCTTTGAAATTCTGTCCGCAGTTAGGAGTTTATGAACATATTGTATTTTCTTGTAAAGTAAAGTGATCCCTATACAGGCCACGGAGGCCCAGAGGGTTCCAGGAGGTTAGGCTCCCTGATTTTGGACATTCGGCACATGAAGGTGGTAAGGTTGTCAGCCTTACGCACCGACCGCCTTTACCCCCAGGATTGCTCCTGGTACTCATTTCTGTTAGAGGCTGAGTCGACCCCAGGGAAATAGTGCCACCAGAAGGATTAGGCCAATTGAAAAATCTCAACGACCTCATCGGGAATCGAACCCGCGACCTTCCGGTTTGTAGCGCAGCGCCTCAACCACTACGCTACGGCGTACCCCATTGTATTTTCTTAGGTGGGTTAATATTAAGGCAAATGGAATTCGGGGTTGGTTTAAGTCTTCTCTAGTGCTTGCAACATATCGGCTCTCGGAAAAGCTTGGGAATTCCCGTCCAATGAATCAGCCTCATAAAATAAAGATCTACTATTTTGGGAGCTCTATTTAATAATGTAATTTTGAAGTTCTTTAAAGGAAACATAATTAATTCTAGTAATTTATTTTAACGTATGTTCTATTTACATGGCACAGTTTCTACTTATATAGTAATAAATTGTCTGAATATTGAAGTTACATTTATCGTGACCCCCGATAAAGTCCCTTCTCTCCTCCGCTACCAGGACCATAAAAACATATTTTGATTACCACGTGTGATAATATGTACAAGCTCAGACGTAGGCTACTAAATTTGAAATTAATGGAGAATCCTAACTATCTATGAACCTAGGGTGCTGTGCGTCTTATAAAGGGGTGGCGCAATAGTCAGCCAGCATGTTAGGGCTCCAATTGCCTTGGTACCCGTTTTCATTGTAAAAATTGCTCACGAAAACGTTCGCCATGTTCACCGCTGACTGTTCCAAGATTTTCTGGGAAAAAGTCTAAGTGAGAGTCCAAGAAGTGCATTTTCAAAGACATGTTACATCCTATAGTTTTATATGAGTTCAGAAGATCAGCCACTATATCACGTTAGCTTTCTGCTTTATGGTTTCTAAGAAAATTGCAACATACATTTTTGAATGTCTGTCAAGTAGGTTGCTTTTTCCAGTTGATATAATAATACATCATAATATTCAAAAGTCATTGGTGATCATATTTGTGACCTTATAAAATGCTATCTTTCAGTTTAGAATCACTGAGTTTGGAAAATTGAATTGTTTTGACGAAATTTTTATTACTCTCAATTTAATATCTAAAATGCGGTAACCCCAACTTACTCAATATAAAAGATTTAGAATATTAAAGATCATATATATTTCAACCAACGTGTGGTCATCCTCAGTGATAAAATTTTTAAAAATTTAAAAATTATGGTAACATATAATATATATATAAAATCAATATAAAATATATTTTATTTTATTTTAACTTCATTGTAATTTGGTTGACACAACATATTATACAGATTTAATATACATTCAAAACTACATATATACTCCCTTCTACAGAACAAAGTACATACAATTTCTACAGATAATATTAACTGCTTTACACTACTATTCTACTACTACTGGAGCCCAGTAGATTACCAATTACGCTACTCTACAGTGCAAACTACAGTTTATTACAACTACTAAAACGCAAGGAGAGCTTAGTCTTTGTTTGCCGGTATGCATGCATTTCAGTTAGAAAGGGGTCTTCGGCAAACTTAGATTTCGGCTCTCCCTACCAAGACATTCTCATGCTATTAATTTTTTTCCTTTTTGAGTTTGATTTTAATCAACTGTCCTGTCAACCAGCCCCCATTTACACATCTGTTTATTTATTATTTATTATTTTCTCTATTTCTTTCTTTCTATCTTTCTTTCTTTCCTTCTTTCTTTCCTTCTTTCTTTCTTTCTTTCTTTCTTTCTTTCTTTCTTTCTTTCTTTCTTTCTTTCTTCAAGAATATTTTGAGATTATCCTTCTTCCGAGTCCTTCCCCAATAGGTTTATCCTCTGCTGGGCAGCTCTTCCTGTCTGCCCAGGGATTGCGAGGGTTCGCTTCTCCTGTTGATTTCAATATTGTTCTTGTTCTTTTAATTAGTATTATTTCCACGAGCCTGGACGGCTCGCAATCTCGCGGATCGACTTAGGGGAGCTGTCTCTATCTCTTTTACCACTGTCACCTCCGGTGTGTCCCTTCTTGCTACCCTGTTGGCCCTGTACTCCCTCGCCGCCTCCTCGGTGAGAAGTTCGGGGAGCTCATCCAGAATGTCATAGTCTTCCTTGTTCCCAAGTATCTCTCCTCCGGATTTCCCTTGTAGGAGTACCCTCTTTTCCAGAATTTTCTCCGAGGCACTGGGGCATTTGAAGAGCATGTGCTCTGGCGTCTGCGTACACCCCTCAAACGCAGGGCAGTTGTCTTCATTTCTCTTCTTGACCCGAATGGGCCATGCCCAGTCATGAATTGTATTGTCCCTTTGTTTGGTGTAAGATGTCGTAGGCGCAAGTGCTCCTGGTGTCCTGGAATAATTCCTTTGCTCTTCTGCCCGTCTCAGCTGACGCCCATTCTTGCTGCCATTCGTTGATTACTACATTTATTATTCTTTGTCTGTCGAGACTTCTTGTCCCGAAATTTTTTAAACTTTGGCTATATTTTTCTTCTTCCTCCAGTACATGGCCTCTTTCACCTAATTTGGAGGTCCAGAAGCCATATACCGTTGGTCACCAGCTGGCCAAGAGTTGGCGTCGTTCCAAAAGCCACAGTGAACCAGAGTAGTACGTACTTCTGAGCATTTTCTTCACATGGAGATTTCTGGCTCGATGTCCCCAGACTCCAGCTCCATAGCCCACGATGCCTATTAACATGGCACTATGATACATCTTGATTGTATGCAATGGGACTCTGAACTTCCTCTGTCCCATTGCAGCAAGTTTCATATTTAGCTTTTCTGATTATCGTTGTACCATCTCTATGTGGGATCTGAAGTTCTGGGTCTCATCCACGTGAATTCCGAGATACTTAGTGTGCTTTGACCTTGAGATACTGCTTTCATTGAGTCTTATAGTTGGATTTCTCCTCAACTTTCCTCTCATTAGCACATAGGTGATGTTGTGCGCTGCTTTCTGCAGTTTCGCCGTTTTACACCAATCATCTGCGATTGTCAGAATCACATTAGATATATTTTCGACATACGTCCTGCAGTTTCCATGAGTCAGAATCAGTAAGTCGTCTGCGTATGCAACCACCGGGCAGGTTTCCCGCCGATCCCTTAACTGATTTAAGAGAGGTTCAAGTACGATGTCCCAGAATTCCCGACAGAGGACCGACCCCTGGTGACATCCTTTCCTGATTCTTCTTTATTTTCCCTGTTGTTTCCTTGATGTGAGCTCCCCTGTTGCTACAGTAGTCTCTGAGTGAGTGGTAGAGTGCTGCCGGGCATTGAAGGTTTCTCAGTTGTTTAAAGGGATAGGATCTCCACAAGTTGTAAAAGGCCCTGGCTATGTCTATGAAGACCGATCATATACTCTTTCTCCGATGATTTTATTCTCTCCGTCACTTCATTGATAGAGTCTTCACTTGATCTTCCTTTTCTGAATTCATACTGTCATTCACTCATCCCCTTCTTGAGTCTGAGTTCTCTTGTCTTGGTATTTAAAAGCCTTACTTGACTTTCCCCATATTGTTGAGAAGGCAGATCGGGCGGTAAGATTTCGGATCCCAAGGATCCTTATCTTTTCTCTTGTCACCTTCCAAAAATAGGGAACTCTTCCTTGAGCCATACATTCATTTACAAGGTCCCTCAGCCATGACAATGTCCGCCAGTTCATGAAGTACCTCCGCATGGATTCCATCCTCCTCATCTATTTCATTGTTATTTTCACCTCCTCTGTGGGGAATGGAAGAACAGCTGTCTTAGTCCAATAATGAGAGTCTTAAAGCTTTGCGATGTTCAGAATCATGTTAGGCGTCGTCTCCAGGGAGAAGACAACCCATGAGGATGTTCATAGAGCTCCTCCAATCCTCGGTGTATGTTCCATCCGGTTTTCTTAGTGTTGGACGATAGCCGCAGACCTTATCTTTTCCTCTGCGATTTTGTACGGTATTTCCATGGATTTGTCGACTAAGTTTCTTCTAAGAATTTTTTGTAACTACTGATTCTTACTTCTTTCAGCATTGATTTATATTCAATTTTGAGGTTGCGATAAATTTCCAAATTTTGGTTCCTTTCCTCGAGCACAAGCGATCTTTGATATATATATTTCTGGCTCGGCGTGCACTGGAGCGCATTCGCTGCAAGGAATCCGTCCAGGGTATCTGCTGATCCCTAGATTTCGAACTTTTGGGATTGCCTGTTCATTGCGTCTTGTACATGTTCAGTTATGTCTATGCCATCTCCTGGTCGCACGGGAGGAGGCAGACTGAAGGATTCTGTAAGTTTAACCCAGTTCGCTAGCTTAAGGTTGATGGGTATAGGTTGGTACCAAAGTACCTCATCCGAATCCTGAAATTTTGAGATCCCAAAATAAATCAAATTGTGATCGCTCAGCTATCCACCAGCCGCGTCCCTGAGTTATTGGTTAGAGTTATATCAATGTTAGATTTCGCTGCTACTCGATTTGAGAAGGTGGGTGGATTTCCCACATTGTTTATGACTGTCAGATTTTTCTGCTATGAGTTCCTCCAGTCTTTCCCCCTTTCATTTCTATACCTACTATGCCACCAAGGGGACTTGCATTGCAGTCGGCAACTATTGTTGATGGGATTTCAGGGATATCCATGTAAATAATTAAATTCATATTTCCAAAGATACAATAATATTAGTTATCAATAATATTACATAAATCACAAGCACTTAAATATCATAAAATCATACCTTTTAAAAGATGATCCAACATTATCTGCGCAGACACATTCATCCATGCATCTACACGTCACATTCTAAAAAGGATGGCCTAAACAAAACGGCTTTCACCTCGGCTAAGGTTGAAAACAGGCTCAGATACTTCAGGACAAAAATAAACAAACGGGGACGAAACAAGACAAAATAAATTTAGAAAAATCCACCCATGTTAAAAAGGTAAGTGGAAAACGTATAGGAACTGCAAGAATAATTAAAATGGCTACTCCTTGTCGAACAACACAATACCCAGCATGCCAAGGATAGACTTAATGCTTTTACTTTAAACGGCAATGGTGGCCACAAAATCTAATTTAATCTCATGCATCCTGCATGTCAAAACCTTTGAATCTATACCATATCAATCTACAATGCCACCATAACCAAACATCACTACAAGATTCACAAAGCATGCCTGGGTCTACAAGATAATAATTAACAATAGATACACATGCAGTTCCCACACTACAATGAACCTAAAAACATATATACACAATTTCCACGTACCTTTACAACATGGTGAAAACAAAAGAGAAGCCGAAATGCAGGCTTACATATTGCCGCCACAAGACACCAACAGAAACATCTACGTCCCCGAGTCCATATTAAGTAAATGAGAGGGAGGGAAGTGTCCCCTTCCCTTTTATAGACTTTTATCCGATGACGTCACACACATGGCACTGAGACGGCCATAATGAATAATTAGCCAATCGTATTTACTGTGACACACTCAATAAAACAATATAGAAACGAAATGCTGCCTTCCAATAATGAAGATAAATACATTCAATTTAGGCAGTCATCGGCCGACCGAGCCCAATACTGCATTGCGACGGAAGCAAACCATGCTGCCAGATGACTCTTAATAAACAGTGTTGCCAAGGACGAGACGAGGTAGGGGCAATGACATCAGCTGCTCATACAGGCAGACTTTTAAATACTCTTACTTTCCTTCTAGCTCACATCACAGGAAAACAATAGAAACTGTAGCAATTAAATTAACATATAAAATATGAATTGCTACACAACTCTCCAAAAAATAATTATCCATGGATCTTCCATTATAGAAGTAGCTATTCTGTCGATTGGGGAACTTTCAGAAGAAGCCTTAGAGGCAAGAAACAAAGATGTAAGAAAATATAGGGAAGACCATAACAGAAAACCCTCAAGAATTTCCAATAATTATGACGTGTTCCACAGACAGCTCTGATCCAGTAATTTCCAGCACAGGAGGTCTACCAAAGAATAAAAGAAGACAGTTGCCTCAGGAAGTGTGTAATTTATTGGCAATACCCAAGGATGAAATGGAGCAGGAAGGGGAAGAAGAAGCCGACAGCGACTCATCCGGATCAGAGGATGAATGAATATATTTTACCTGTAAATATTGTACTTTTATGAACTAAAACAACAAATTGACCTAATATTAGTATTTGGTTTAACGTTTTGTGCCAAACTATTTCAATTTGTTATGGAAAATATTTTTGTTCGCTTTTTTTCCGATTCGGACCACTGTGCGTCGTCTAGGTGACTTTCCAGGCCCCTCTATGTCGTTATGTCCCTTTACGTTTTTGAGCTCCACAGGAGTTTGTGAAGTCTGCTGGCTAACATTTTTGGGCGGGTTGATAGCCAGCTTCAGACCGCCATGCTCGCATAACATAGCGATCTATTCTTCGTTTAACTTTGAGTTAGCCATGGTCGGGAGAAGAGAATGAAAGGGTGCCGTACCTTTACCCCGGCTTGGGAGACAAGTTGGTCAGTTCAGTCCCACCATCGCAGTGCTACCAAAAGGGGAAACACGAAATTCCTGGCCTTGGTTCTCCCGGACTTTTTCCATCCGAAAGGTCCCTTCAGGAAATTAGACCGCGGAGGTTTCACCCGAAATTCCCCTGGCAACAACCACCAGTCTCCGGGAACGCTGCTGCACGTCCCCAGTCTTCGCCCCCTACTAGGCCGAGTCGGCGCTCACAGGCAAGTGACCCACATCTACTCAGGTGGTGGGCCCGCCTCCCCAGACTTTCAGGGATCTGGCCACTCAAACCTAAATGTGGGTGTGTCAACCCCCACACCCGTCGGACATCACACACGGACCAAACTGTAAAGGTGAGTAGTAGAAGTCCTCGCCAGAATGTTCCGAAGCCCCCCTACAAGAATCTAGCCCCCGGGATTACCCCCACGACAGAAGTTGTTGTGGCGTGGCTTGTGTTTTCAGTTCGATCAAAAGCCGAAGTTCCTGGACTGCCGGAGAACGTGATTTGAAATTTAAAATTTTGATCCTGGTTCACAGGCACGGCAAGCCGCTCCCGGCACTCCAGGAAGATCCGAATGGAAAGTTTGTGGGGTGATTAGGGAGAACTCATTAACTCTATACTACTGGAACTGAAAAAAGATAGAAATATGAACTGGATTTGGAGGTGATTCTACCAGAAACTGACTTGAAATGTACATTTGCTGAAGAAGAAGAAATGAGACTGTGAAATTAAAACTTATTTCACATCCCATTTAAATTTAAAACAGTTTCCCGGATAGAGTAAAGTAAGGAAGACTCTGAGTTATTAAAAGCGGGAGGCAAGTCTCCCGAAATCATGGCAACATCAAACAAACATTGTGTTCTGTATGTGGCTGTGTTCAGAGCTGGCCAACACAAACACATACAGTACTCCAGGTTTGTTTGATGTGGCCATGATTTTAGCTTTTTTAAAATTTCATCACTGAGGATGATTAAAGTTGGTTGAAATATATTTCATCTTCAATATTTTAAAACTTATATATTGACAAGGCGGAGTTACAGCATTTTAGATTTTTTTTATCAACATCCCAAATTAATATGCAGAGAAGGAAAATTAATTTTTTTCTTGTTTTACGAAGGGTACATGTAACACTTTTTTCACCTCAGGGATGAGAGTTTCACGTTTAGGGCACAATTTTCTAATGTAGTGATTCTTCCTATTTCTGCTGACCCTTTCACACAAAAACAGCAAAATTTCGTGTATCCAAGTTGCATACCAAGCAAGAAAACAACGACCTTCAAATCACCATAGATATATGATTTTTATTTTTCCTATTGCATTTTCTCTATCAATGCTTTCATATTTTCACGTCTGTTTCACATCAGCAGCATACAATACAATGCCCAAGAGTCTTTATTACAGAACAAATATTATCACAATACATAATACCATTTTCTGCATAGAGTAGTGTTTCATATCATTATGACGGCTACGATTACTAGTAATTCTAACAACATTTTGCAATAGATTCCATTCTTTTTAGTATGGAAGTTAACACTTCAGAATGCTGCTTATATAAATAAATAAAATTAACCTAGAATTAGACAGGTTTAAATCCCGAATAAGGTAATTAAAGTCTTGTTCATTTGAAAATAAGGTTCTGATGAACCATTTACTTTATATTTAGGATCTCTTCTATTTTCGTCTGAAAGATTTTCAGTTTCATCTCGGTCACATGGGTCATATGGGTAAAGAGATCTGTTCACTACGTAAGGCAGGACTCATTGCAGATCGAAAATTCGTGCTTCTGCCCAATACAGCAAATCATTTCTTTAAAAATACGTTGAATAAGACCACTAATTATAAGTCAAAATGTTCCTAACACATGCCAAAGAGAAAGATAAAATCCGATTTTATGGGAAACTATGCCTCGCGAGAAAATTCTGTTTACATAATGTGCTTTAACACAAAGGTAAATGTAGAACTTGCTCTTGTGGCACCCCTGGGGGCAGCTGTAGTTCCGCTGGCCACCAACAGAGAGTGCTGTTTCAGGCATTATTTTACAAAATTATTAATCATAATTAGGATAATTAATTGCTTTTAGGACATATTATAGTATTCATTAATTTATTTAAGCTCTGACATTATATCTGAAGTGTGTTTTGCTCTCAAAACATTATGAAGCAAATTTTACTATTTTTTTTATTTATTATTATTTTTTTTTATTATTAATTGACATTTAATTAAAAGTGTCAGGTCACAAATTGGACCCCTGCCTTATACATGATTTCGTATAGACAACCTTGGAACAAATTATTATACACAAAATTATTGACAACTTTTATCACCAGAAGTGACAAGTTGTAACATAAGCAATCATTGAGTAAGTTCTTTCATTAGGGGGTTGATATGATGTTTTAGAGATGTCAAAAATCTTTCTTGCATGCAATGAACATGATCACTGAATTTCATAATCTCCAAATAATCATACAGTTCGACATTCCGTGTGAGATAGTCAGCACCTGTCATCACTCTACAGACAGCTCTCTGAATTCCATCTAATTTTGTCAAGTTTCTTGTGTGCTTGTGACCAAATTTCACATCCGTATAGCATATATGACCTGATTAATGAAGTATACAAAAGCTTTTTCGTTTTCAGTGGTACATGACTTTTAAAAAGAGGATATAGCAGCATAAATCTTTGAAAAGCTTTGTCTCTAATGTTTGATATGTGTGATTTGTACGACAATCTTTTATCAAGGAGAATTCCGAGATACTTAACAGAAGCACTGAATGGGATAGTTTGTTGTTGAATGCTGAGTGATACTGAGAGATGAGGGAATCTTCTGGTAAAAACTACTGCATGCGACTTGGTTCCATTAATTTTAATTCTCCATCTCGAGGCCCACTGAGTAATGAGGTCAAGGGCTTCTTGCATCCGTTGGCAGCCGTAAGTAATGTTGAAGTTCCTTGTATAGATAACGGTGTCATCTGCATAAAGAGCATGAGAGCAATGTGGATGCCGAGGTATATCTTGTACATAAATAGAATATAGTGTAGGAGCTAAGACCGATCCCTGTGGAACTCCAGCTATAATAGCCCGAGAACTGGATATTGAAGATCCGGATCGGACGCAGAATGTTCTATTCTGAAGGTACTTGGCAATTATTAATACATAGTCAATTGGAATATTCAATTTTATGAGTTTGTATAGAAGACCCTCGTGCCACACTGTATCAAACGCCTGTTCAACATCCAGGAATGTAGCAACTGTGTGAAGTTTGCGTTGAAAACCTTCTTGGATATAGGATGTAAGTCTGTGCAGTGGTTCTCTAGTACTATGGTGGCGTTTGAAACCAAATTGCTCATGATGTGTTCTTGCAGGATCGGTTAGGAATTGATTCAGGCGTGTTAGAAGGAGCCGCTCAAAAATTTTGCCCAGATAGTCCAAAAGGCTAATTGGTCTGTAATTTTGTGGACTTACAGGATCCTTTCCTGGCCTAGAAATTGGTATAATAATGGCATGTTTCCACACTTCAGGAAAATACGTTAACTTAAAACATGAGTTATAAATTTTTGTTAAGTGGACAATAGCACGTCTAGGTAATTTCTTTATAGCTATTGGTTTAATTCCGTCTGGACCTGGTGCCTTCTGCAGTGGTAGTTTGTCTATGATGTTTTTGACTTCGTTTGGGGAGACAATTGGAATTGCTTTTGCAGAAGTTTGTTTAGACAGATCGTTTACTGTTCGTAAGACTTCTTCGCTGAAAATAGGATCTGATGGATACATATGAGGTTTGAAACGATTTTGGAATGAGGCTGAAAGAATGTCAGCTTTCCCTTTAGAATCGTATACCATATGACCTTGTGGGTGTTGTAAAGGTATTATACGCGTTGAAGTATTCTTGCCTAATAGGTGTTTTGTTATGGACCAAAATTCTTTTCCACTAGGCTGTAGACTCTCGACCTTGTTAGCAAAGCTGTCTATTTTATGTTTCTCAAATGTGCGTCGAATGGCTGGTTGATAACGATAAAAAGCTCTTTTTTCTTGTGGATCTCTGAAGTTCTGCCATTTCTTTCTTGCTGATCTTTTAGCTTGGATGAGCTGGGTAAGTACATGATTTGAGTCACTGGGATGTGGTGTAGGGAGAACAGATGTAGTTGAAGCAACATTATAATCAATTGTGTCAGTTAACATCTTCACTGCCATCTCTATATCATCGGGTTCATGAATAAGTGGATTTGCAGATATGGATACATGAATCCGTTTTGTGAACTCGTCCCAATTTGTTGTTTTCAACAATGGAGGGTTACGAATTTGTCGAGAAATGGGAGAGTTGAAAGTTATCAGCACTGGTATATGATCTGAATCAAGGGCTGTAAGACATTCTTGTTTCACTGGAATCTCCCTCGTTTTGTAGAGACAGATATCTAGTACATCTGGCTGATGAGTTGAGGACCAGGGATAACGTGTGGGCGTATGTGGACCAGTAATTGCATACTGATGATGAATGGAATGATTGAGTAAGAATTCTCCCTTGGGGGTAGTTATACGGGAATTCCATATGCGGTGTTTCGCATTAAAATCTCCACAGATGATAAAGCTTGTGTGCAATGAAACAAGTATATTTAGATCTACTTGACTCATATGGCCATATGGTGGATAATATGCGGCTGCAACTAAAACTTCTGTGCCACCAGTTCTTATGTAGACCCCGGTGGCCTCTAGAACGTTAAAAGAAGGTATTATTGCTGAGCGGTGAGGAATTGTTGATTTAATGGCAATTGCTGTACCACCACCTGGTCTGTCCTTTCTGTCAGTTCGGTATATTGTATAGTTACGTATTCTGAATTTATTAGCAGGTTTTAAATGAGTTTCAGTTAAGCATGCTATGTCAATATCATAAGCAGTTAACAGATTTTGAAGTTCATATATCTGGTTGCTTACACCATTAATTGCATTGAAGTTCAGCAAGGTAAGATCTTTGTGTATTTTTGAATTTTTAAGGGCCATTTTCGGTCTCATTAGTGTTAAAGTAGAGAGTAAATGCTTCAAACAATATAAAACGTTTAGAGAATGGGTCCGCTACTGTTTGTAAGCGCTGTAAGGTCTGGCGAATAAGAAGCATGATTTGTTTAATATTTACTTCTTTTAGGAAGTATAGAATGTCTTTTAGAGTCTCAGAAAGAGAATCTGATGTGGAAGTTTGTTGATTATTGGAAGAAGAATTGAATATATTTTGAAATGTTTGAATGTTTGTGGTATTTGGTACAGGTAGTGTGGGAAAGTCTGTTGCTTTCCATGCTGGAGGTTTACTGTTTATAACTGGGGATCCGTATTGTTTATTTCTAAGTTTCTGTTGTAAAGCAGCTCTTTGTTTCTGCTGAACAGGGCACTGACCGTAACTAGCTGTGTGATTTCCAGAACAGTTTGCACATTTGGCCACATGGACAGGCCCTTTCATTGGGCATTCAGAAAACAAATGATTATTTCCACATTTAACACAACGGGATTGCATGTTGCATCTGCGGGAGGTATGGTTGAACCCCTGACATTTATGACACTGGATAACGTGAGGGGCTGGTTTGTAAGATTCTATTTTAATCGTGTGATGATTGATATCTTGCAGCTGGTAGATGGTTCGTGAATGCTCGTTATTTGGCAGCGTAATCACCCAAACTGGAATAGGTCGTCTCATAGTGGTACCATCTGATGACTCACAGGGAACCGTGAATTGCCTGATATGTTGTACTTGAAAGTTGAGGTTTTCTAGTTCTTCTTTAATTATATTTATAATTTTAGGAATCGCGCACAATGTGCATTATCTTAACCTAAGACTTAACCTAACACCCAGTCCTGAACCCGGGGAGGGGATCTTTCACTACTGAAAAATCCCCGACCCGGCCGGGAATCGAACCCGGGCCGCCGGAGTGGAAGGCAGGCGTGCTACCGACTCACCCACGGCATATTTGACTCTACGAAAGTAGGAAGGCGTTTCAAAACAACCTGCAGTGACTTGGTGTCTCGAGGTTCATGTGAATAAAATTCTATATTTTCTGTCTGAAGTGTTGAATAAAGTTTGTCGTAATCTTGTCTACAAGATGTGAAGTATTTTATTCCTTCGCTAGAGTAACTGATTTTCATTGGCTGGCTTAACAAAGATTGAAGTGTTTTATTATGAGCAAAGAAATTTCCAGTAGGTAGTTTTTTAACTGTGATTGGAGGCAATCGAATATTTTTGGGTCGTGTGTGGTTCAAATCTGACTGATTATTATCAGTTGGCACACTGTTATCTGCTACCAGGGTTTCTTGTTCCATATCACTTGTAAGAGGGTCAAATTGGTTTTGCAACTGAATATCAGGGTGAACAAAGGTCATATTCATATTTGTTCCTTGTGACATATCAGTAGGATTGCTTATGTTTAAGTTTAGCTTTGGTTTTTTGTTTGTGTCTGCTTTGAGCCTGTTTGGTTCTCGTTTCGAGCTTTTCTCTTCATCTTGTGTTGTTTTTGTCAGTTGCTGTTTGTTTCGTTTGAGATGGATACTTTCTTTGACAGTATTTTCTGTTTTGTGCGTATCAGAAGCTTGTTCATTTGGTTTAGTGACATTTTGAGACTTTGAATATGTCTTAAATATTGAAGGTTTTAAGGTAAACACATTACCTGAAACTTGGTATAATTCTCCATCGATTCCATTGTTTTGATTGTTGGAATCTGTAACATCGGTGTTGAAATATTTAGTATTTGACTGTTCTTCAGCCATTTAGTTGAAATATTATAAACATATAGCACTTAAATCACACAAATATAACTCGGAACACTTCAATAATAACAAATAAATAAAACGTAAACTATTTCTTTAATATTTTATAGCAGTTTAAATGCAGCGCTTCTCTCAGCCAAATCCACAGCCTGCTATCAATTTTACTATTATAGTCTGCTGCTGGTGTTTCTCCTTGTACTCAAAGAGCGCGCCTGCTTACTGTTTCTATTCACCGTATGCTCTGTGTTACCGACATTTGCAAATATCATCTGTTTTCTGTTTATATCTGCAATGACGACCAACAAAGAGAGTTGTGCTGTGTCACCGTGTTCCTTTTTGGAGCCCGTTTAATTGGTTTTAGAAGCTCTTCTCATATTTGGTTGTTATATTAACTCTTTGGGTTTGTATTTTGAGATTGTAGGTATTATTGCTTTAAGCTTATTTGGGTAAGTACTTTATTTTGGATTGAAAATGTATTAGGCTTTGCTGGATTTCGCGCCAATAGCGGGGCCTTTCTTGTTCTTCGCTGTAGTATTGCGTAGGCTTTAGTAGGTGCTCATATTGGGTGGTTATTTTTATTCCCGGCGGTATTTCTCCTTCTTATTTATTCCTGTGTGGATCTTAGTGTAGTTATATAGAAATTTTGACCTCGCTGCTCTATTTTCGCCATTAGCGTGGGTACGCCCACTTGGTTGCCATCTTGCTTGCTTTATTTCCTTGCTCTTATACAACCCCAAACTGTTTGTTCCATAATTACATTTTGTCTTTCATATTATGTAAAATTTATTGACATACTAGTATTTAATACAGCAGCTCATTCTCTACCGGGCCATCGCAGATATCCTGCTGAAGAGAGTTCAGAGACAGCTCTCAAAAGTTAATCTTCTTCTCTTTTCACTTAATGAGTTAACTAAATTTCTGCCCCCCCACAGTTTTATTTATAAATATCAACGCAAATAACTCACACCTTTTCAATGGCTGAATGAAATAAATACATGTAATTGACCAAGCCAAGCTGTATTTTTATCTTTTAATAATTTATCAAACCAGATAGATTCCAAATGTATTGTTTAAAAGATTAGGCTATGTAAATAGGGTTTTATTTTCAGGATAAGAGATTTTATGTTTGTGAAACGTTAGTTATTAATTAACTAATTTCTGTATCATTTTAACTTTAAATATTATTGGTTATTAGAAGAAACCAAGGATTTTTCCTGTGTTCCGCCTGGGTTTTCACCATGACCTTTGGGATGGGCTCATTTTGTTGTAGGTTAGTTTTCCAGGGGTGGTTTACCTATTTTTCCTTCCACTAATCCCTTAGGGCGGGTACATTAATTATCTGAATCCAGGATGAAAAAATGCACCAGATTTATCATTCAAATATCTTGTGAAAAGAAATTCGACCAGTGTTATTACTATAATTTCCCCTTAGCCTATAAGCCATCAATGGATTTTTCTATTAACTTGAAGGTTAAGTTTTTTTGCCAGCGTTAATATTCTCTGATTATAGACAATAGACCTATCCATGAATAATTTGACTCATTTCCTCTGTTTTTGTTTGTTAATATTTACTTTCTCTGTTTTCTTTTCATGCTACTATATTTTTATATAGTCTATGGGTGGCGTGCACCAACCAGGAGTAAACCAAACTAAAGTAGTAAATCTAAGAAGGAAACCTGAAGTAAAAAAACCAGTACATCTGTCTCACTTTAGCAGATTACTCCTATGACTCAAGAGTGAGACAGATAAACCGGTTTTCGTTACGTCAGGTTTCCTTATTAGATTTACTACTTTAGTGCTACTTTTTTAGTAACTTACTCTTTTAGTTAGGGTTGGAGAGCTCAACTTATAGTTACTTCTTTAGTTTTAACTAAAGTAGTAAACGATTTTCACTAAAGTAGACGAATTCTGCGCAGAACAGAGCAGAAACGTTAGTGCAGCGCAGCAGAACAAGTGCATTTTAATTGCCAGTATTAAAGTGCCAGAGAATGAAAAGGCAAGGTTCGCTGAACAATGAATACGAATTTGGGTTGTACGAGTTATTACCAATGAGAATCGTCATATTTTAAAATAGACCTATTGGTAGTGTTATCAATTCCTTCAGTTGAATATTTTCAGTTTAGTACGTTTGGGTACTGTGATTACAATTTTTGTGCAAACTATTTCTGTATTATAGTGCAGACAATTGGAATTTCCAGTTGATTTTCATAATTGATTCACTGTCATTATTACAATTATTTCTCTCATAAGAATAATACAGGTCTAAAAAATATTCAAATATTTATATAGCTTAAGTTACATATTCTTCCCCAAAAACGATAAATCAATTAATCTACAGTTGATTATCATAAATCTCAATATTGAATTATTAATACTTATTGACTGTTTAACAATATTAATGAGTAATACACAAATTCATGGAAAAGAGGGGGATAAAAGGGATAACAACAAATTAATAACTATACTGTCATTTTTCAAATGCACAGAACATTTATTTAAAAAATATCTGTATCTGTATCTGGTACCCTATGATCCCCAGGTGGGTTTCATTACCTATACTAATTTTGATATGCTTATTTTCCGAGAGAGGGTAGAGGGACAGGTGGTAAGCCCATCGCCTCGCAACCCCCCTCTGGAAACTAAGTATTTCTTGGACGTGAAAGGGCCGAGAAATTTTGTCCAGAGGCTCTAATTTAGGCTTGGAGTTCTTTTACGTGCTGTAAATCTACGACACGGGACCCCCAGCTTAAAGTCCCTCCCGGAGGACTCCGTGCCCAGGATTTTTACGTCCGGAAAAATCCATCGACCGCGGCCGGGTTTGATCCCGCGCCCTGCGGATCTAGAGGCGCTACCTCTAGACCACCGCGGCCGACTTAAAAAATATAACCTTATAAAACTAATAATATTACAGCTGAGAAATGTAATATTTAAACAAAAAATGGCGGCACAATATTTCGCAAGCTATGAACTCCAATAATAATTATGTAGGTGTGCTGTTTAAAAATAACATCAGTGACTACTTCTCTAGATCCTGTGCTGCTTCAACCTCCAGTGCCCCTCCTTAAAATTTTCTTTCGGCACTCATGTTGGCATTTTTCTTCTTTATAGTTTATAATGCTTCCCACTTTCCTGTACACAGGGTTAATTAAAATAGTTAGCAGTATACTATATAGACCTGTAGCATCTGCTATATTTACTCTCAAACATATGATTCATGAAGTTCCTCACCACGCTGCAAAAGTTGGGGTTTGGTGCGCAGTGAGTGATCTTAGAATTATCGGTCCCATATTTTACGACACAACAGTTGATTCACACGTTTATGTAAATTCTATTTTAAATATTTTTTCCGCTACTAACAAGAAATGAAAGATTGTGTGGCTGGTTTCAGCAGGATCCAGCTACAGCGCACACTGCTGAAAATTCTATGCATGAATTGTATGGTGTATGGTGACAGAATAATTAGTCGAGGATTGTGGCAATCTCGTTCCCCTGACCTGGCGCCATGCGATTTTTATTTATGGGGAACGTTAAAGAATAAAGTGTATGCATCAAATCCGCACACGTTACAAGAATTGAAGGACAGCATCACGAGAGAAATACAGGCAATCAGTAAACATGAACTTTTGCGAGTAAACCAGAATTGTTTTCGGAAATATAGAAAATGTGTTCGCTTTCAAGGTCATCAATTTCAACATCTGTTGTGATGCAGGTAAGCCTAATGTAAGTTAGTACAGTAGTTAGTCTTCCGTACCCATGACTTGCCGGTCGTTTACCTGTTACAATGACGGAAGATGCGCCAAGCCTCACCCAGTCCGGTGCCGCCGCGCGACGGTTCGGCCGCTCGAAAGACGCACTGTACAATAACACTGCGGGTGCAACTATTGAACTTTTAGCTCTTATAATTATTATTATTATTATTCTGGCATTCACAATGTTGTGCTTTAAGTTAAGGTAACCAACTAACTAACTCCGTGGCTCGACATCCCCGAAGGGACAAGGCCTACCACCCGACCGCTGCGTCATCTACCTATAGGAAGATGGCAGGATTGGGAAACAGGTAGCCAGCATGCCGACACCCACGGCCGTTAATGGTGGTTTCCATGACCGGAGCCGCTACTTCTCTATCAAGTAGCTCCTCAATTTGAATCACGAAGCTGAGTGCAGACCTCCCTAACTCAGAAAAATCCGGAGGTACCGGGGATCGAACCCGGGCCGACGGATCTGTAGTCAGCGACGCTAACCACAAGACCACGCCGGCGGTCCTTCACTTAAGCTATAGAAGTGTAATATAATAAAATTATAATAATTACATTTAATCGTTTAATAATGAGAATCACCTATTGTTCAGTAATCTCTATGGTTAAGTAGTATGGGGGAAGAGTTATCTGGGTAGCTCCAAGAACGGAGGCTTTCAATTATTGGAATATACTATACCTCGCCGATAGCTGCATCCATAGGAGTAGCTTGAAATACATCGTCGTTTTCTAACCCAAAATTATGG
This sequence comes from Ectobius pallidus, assembly GCA_964059195.1. NCBI lineage: Eukaryota > Metazoa > Arthropoda > Insecta > Blattodea > Ectobiidae > Ectobius > Ectobius pallidus. The sequence goes on along the minus strand of CAXKWD010000007.1, from coordinate 57,434,160 downwards.
AGAACTGCAGCGTCTAAAGGGCTCTCCAGCTAGGAAGATATTTGAACGCACATGCACTCTTGGTACCCTGCAATGCAAACGTCCATTCTACTCACTCTCCCCCTCACCTTTGGTGGACGTCTTCCTAGTTGGACCGCTCTCAGCAATGATATTTCCTCATTTGACTGGCTGAAACTCATGGATGTAGTGAGAATCTGACGCTTCTTCCAAACGCCAAACGTTTCTACAATACGGTATTTCATGTAAGGACTTATGAGCTTATTTATTTTCGTTATTAAATTCCCTACTAGGTTAGTTCGATTAATATTAGTTAAATCCCCTGCCACAATTTTAAAAACACCTGTAAGAGAGATTCGCAGTCCACAAAGATATTGTAGTCTTCGGGATAGAGCGGAGTTCCTGTCAGAATTGTGTCGAAATGGTTCCACCATATCAAGCAGCGTTTCTGTATATTTCTTATGGAACCCAAACCTTTGTCTGTATTCGTGGGCACTGTACAATGAAAATGGTCTCTCCTCTTCTTAACTACTCTCATTCTTGGTATACCACCTTCATCTCAATAATTTATCCTCAGTATGATCTATATAATCCATTTAGGGCTGGTTTCACCAGATGAGATTAAAATGTCGAGTAGTTAAACTCGAGTAAAAGTTACCCTTCGAAATTAATCTCAGACAACCCAATTGTGTTTCACCCACCGCCGTCTCGAGAATTACACTGCCTGTCCTATGCTTTATTTTAACATGGAGTTCAGAGTTTTGTTAAATTGCCTAATTTATCCAGTAGAGGCGACACAGTTCACACCCAGATTGCAGCAATCACTAATCAAAATAAGCATTAAACAGACTCAGATACTTGTGTTATTTGTTTAGAACGTAATATTATTCCAGTATATGACACTTACCTTGAAATGGAATTTTGGAGCAATAATTAAAATAAATGTAAATTAATTAGACGCATTGATAGACTATATTATGAGCACCGCCGTCTCGAGGAGTAATACAGTTTAGAAGGCAGTGATTATGAGACGGCGGTGACAGCACTACATAATCAACAATGTCGTAGCAAAAAAACAAGAAGCAGTCTGGGTGTGAAAGATGCTGCCATCTGTAATGTCGCCGAGTACGCAAAATTAGCCGTATAGGACAGGCAGTGTATACACGATTAATATAGTTTAGAAGGCAGTGGTTTCACCACACTTTCATGTGGATAAATATAATCTCGAGTAGTTACACGGGGATTTATTCCATGATGGTGCTGATCCTGCAATTTCTCATACTGAAACATGTGAATCAACAATGCCGTGACCAACATTTGTATGAACAGACGATAGTGTGCAGTGACAGTTGACATACAAACATAAACACATAAACAAACTTAAAAATGGATATGGAAGCAAAAAATGCAAGTAGCAAGCAGGAGAAACGGAAGTAAAGAAGTCCGAACTGGCTAAGAAAGAACGCGCAGAAGCTTTGGACAGTCTAAAACGCGTCACGAAGTCCCTTTCGTCATAATTCTGGAGCCAATCATTCCTATCTCGCAACCATCTCGGCCGTCGTATTCTGTGATTATTGTCTTCATCTTCACTTGAAGATTCATCTTCAAACTCAAAATTCCTCAACCTACAAGCCATAATGGTGTATTAGTGTCGGATGTGTTGCTACTCCAAGATTAAGGGAAGTTACTCGCTGAAATTTGACCGTGTAAATATTAATCTCGATTAACCTAGTTACTCGCGTGTAACTATGTGGTGAAACGATTTGAACGGTTACTCGAGATTAAGTCCGTACTTACTCTCGTGTAAAACGTTACTCCAGTTTGGCGAAACTGGGCCTAATGTGATATGTAACTAATAACTAACGCAAATGCCACAGAACACACTTACTAAACAACTTTACTCTACCCCCTGATTAGGAATAAACTTTGGCCTTATTACTCCACAACTTACTATGTTAGTAACGTACTCCATGTTGGTGCTTTCCACCACTAGTGGAGTAAGTTCATTTACTCTAGGAGTAAATAAAATATTTACTTCTTTAGCACATTACTCTAGGTTGAAAGCCGCCGAGTTTAGTTTACTCCTGGTTGGTGCACGCCACCCTTACAAAAAGAGTACATTACTAAAAGAGTAGCTTACTAAAGTAGTTAGAACAAAAGAAGTAAGGTTTACTAAATGAGTAAACGGTATGAGTTTGGTGCACGCCACCCTATGTGTGCAATCTACAATTTTCTTAAAATAGAATGTTAACAATTAAATTTATCTTATTTTATTTAGTTATTTGTTCTTGTGGGTTTGCTTCGTGTCTGTATGCAATTTAATGTCTCACATCATATTATGTATGAACACTAAACGCAATAAATAAATAAGTAAATAAATATAGACACTAAATAGTCTCTTAGCAATTGCAATTGACACATATTGTATTATAATATTTGTAATTTTATCCGCATGTAGAACATTAGGTAATGATATGTGGTGTTTTAAATTAAAGGCAAAAAGTTTATGAGAACTATAAAAATTATACAGTTATCTCATAAAGCAAACTGCAACAGAAAAGCATTGCTATGTATACAGAAGACTATCCCAAGTGGAGATACACGAGAGCCTTATTAAAGGCCATGGCAAGGTTTGAAAGTCTATGATCACAATTAGGGGCGGATTTCTATGACATATCATATTTTTCCCCTTTGCATTATTTCAGGTTTCTGACTAATTTAAACCCTATTCCAAGCATCCTGGTGAAAATGGAACGGCTTTTATTGTGCATACAACTGCTTATTTAGAAAATTTTCAACTATTGTAGGATATTTAATATGAATATGCATACTTAGGTCATTTTTTGCATATTTGTGTACATATTAAACAAATTTTAAAGTTTGATATCATATTTTGTAAATTTTGCATTATAATGATACTTTTTGAGAATTTAAATTATGAAAATGTATTTATTCAAACCATAACGAGTTAAGATGAAATGTGATAAACTGCAAATATTTTCAGTATAACTTTAAAACATCTATACTTCTCAGAAATGCAGTAGTAGTGATTGCATTTGTCACGTGATAATTGTGAGTGACAAATGGTCAAGTATGGTATCGAGAGGGCTCTGGAAGGAAGGACTATGGAGCCCAAAGGGGGTTAGTGGGGAAGTTTTTGAATGGAGCCAGTTGATGGGAGGACGTGAGACAGAAAGGGCGCTGGAAGGAGGGACAGAAGTTGGTAAAGTGTATAGGTATATGGTAATCGGGTGTTTTTCATCCTGTGGAAAGAAATGGAGAAACTCTCTGTCAAGAAGAGAATGTAGAGCTTACATTGTGCCTGGACGGAGTACAGATTGGATATCTGTCCTAGAAGTTTCGAGAAGTTACTTATTTGTGGGATCCGATGTAAAGAGCATGGAGTTTTTTTGTGTTGAATATGTTAAATATGGAGTAAATTTGCTGTTGTTTAAACTTGTCAGTTAGGAAGAAATTAGAAAGAAATCTAAAAGTACCAGAGATTGGACAGACTGCTAAAGGAGAACGGTGACTGGATTATGTGTTTTTCGCTCCGATATTTCAATGAAGAAATTCATTTCGTTTGGTTCAGTGCAGTAGTGAAGAGAGAGATTTATATTGTTTTTAGTTTCTAGACAAGCAAAAGCTATTGATTCTTGTGTATTGGCTCTCTGTAAGGCACAGGAGACTATTGTATTAACAGTGATAGTTTTGAAGAAGACTCAGTTTCTTTTTTGTGGAACAGACAAGATTGTGCTGTACAGTTTTCTTTCTTCAGATACAAACGAATGGAAGAAAGCATTTTCCTTGGGATAAATGTACAAATTGATGGGAAAAAGCAGTTTCGTTGTGACAAGTGTACAAATTAAGAAGAGTGTACAAATTAATGGAAGAAAGCATTTTCCATGTGATAAATGTACAAATTAATGGAAGAAAGCATTTCTATTGTGATAAACATACAAATTAGTGAGGACTTGCTGGAAATAGAAGGGTTAGGTGTTAATGTCTTGCAATTAAGAAGAGGACAATTAATTTATTGACTTATGATCATAATTCAAAACATTTTCTTTATTTTGAACTGTATATATATTGTGATACCATGAATGATCAATACAACCTTATTTTCTTCTTATGGTTGAGTTTGTTGGTTGTCACATCTCTTCCGCTTATGTTAATCCCGACAACCTGGCGTCCAAACAACTACCTGATGTTGACAAATTCAGGAACCCACCCCCTTCTCGACTGATTTGCATAGCCCAGGCCTACAACAGTAGTAAGTTGCCACATCACTTGAGGAAGCACGTGGCAAACGATTGGCGCCCATAGCGTGGGGCCCCGACTGGGAATTATTACTTGCTGAAAGATAGCAGGAATTGAACATTTGACTCAGTATTTCCAATCTAGTCAGCAACTTTCAGTTTCCATCATGGATTCATATGATCTGAGGAAGGATGAGGTCGAGTATGAGTTGAAAGTGAGAGGTATGAATATTGGTGCAGATTTGACAAAGAATAGGAAGGTGTTGAGGAAGGCATTGGATGAAAATATTAAGATTAACATCTCGGAGTTACAGAAGTTAGACGCAAACAGAGAACTTGAATTGTGTGAAGAAAAACTTGAGGAAATTTTCCAATGCCGTGAACGACTTCCGGAGATGGGAGTCAGATCTCTAGCGCGATTGGAAAGCAGATTATGGCATATACAACAGAGATTGCAGTGGTTATTAACGGCTCAATCAATATTGACATAGAGGGTAAGGTTGCAGAGTTAATAATGGGAATAGAAGACTTCTTAAAGAATATAGACTCTCAAGTGGCTATAGATACTGAAGAAGAAGAGGACAGGAGAGCTATTGGAGTAAACGTGAACCTAACAGACAGGGTAAGGGAATCCTCTGAGCAAACAGCAATAGTACCGACTGAGAAAGTAAGGTTAGGTACTGTCAAAGCTGTACCTGTGTATAAGTGGGGATTAAAATACTCAGGATTCAAGGACAAGAAATCTGTTGGAGAGTTTTTGGAAAGAGTAGAAGATCTTACAATGGCTAGAGGACTCACAGAAAAGGAAGTTTATGACTCAGCCATTGATCTATTTGAAGATCAGGCTTTAAATTGGTATCGCTCTGCTAGGAAACGTCTGAACACATGGAAAGAATTAAAAACTGAACTGAAACTAGTGTTTGAGGATGCTGAATATGAAGAGAAGTTATTGCGTGAGATACGTGATCGTAAACAAAGTGATTGTGCACCCATAGATTTATATCTTGCAGTAATGGAGGGGCTGTGGTCTAGGTTGGAGGAACCTATGTCAGATACTGAGAAGCTCAAGATAATAAGAGGAAATTTGAATCAATACTTACAAGACAAGTTATGGATGACTGATATAACTGATTTGGAGACATTGAGAAAGGTGGGTAGGAGAGCAGAAGCAGTTAAGGCAAGGATCCAGTCTACAAGGGTATCGGGATTAACGACAGACCAGACATGGAAGCCTCAGCAGATAGTGAAAGAGGATGGTAGAAGAGTGAACGTTGGAAGATGTTGGAAATGTGGATCCATAGGTCACAGTATGAGAAATTGTTCTATCAACCTAAAGGAAGAGGGTGGAATAACATGTTTCAAGTGTGGACAGTTTGGGCACTTCGCAAGAAACTGTGAGGTTAAGGAGACAGCAGATTTCAGAAATAAAAAAAACGAGAAACCCAGAGAATGAGAGGAGGTCGACAGTCTCTGAGGACAAGTTCTGAAATGACCTCAAATCGGCAATGGTCTCAGTGGTTGAAGAAAGTAAGGCAAACACGTAGGAGTGAATATATTTTTGTAAACCCACACAATGATGATAGGCCTCACATAGATATTGAAATAGGAGATATGGGATATACATGTCTTCTTGATTCAGGCTCCACAAGATCCATTATGGGCAAGGGTGGATTGGAGTTGGTGAAAAGATTAAACTTGGAAGTCATGCCTGCTCAGAATATCTCTTTAATTACAGCAAATAAACAGCAGCTTGAAGTTGAAGGAGAGGTTGAGTTAACGTTAGTTTTGAAGGCAAGGGAAATAAGATTGAAGGTTTTAGTAGCCCCTTCCATACCTCATGAGTTTATATTGGGAGTCTACTTTTGGAAGGCAGCTAACATTAGTGTTAATTTGAAGCAGCAAGCGTGGGAATTTGCAGATGTCGCTGCTGTGCATGAACTTGACACAAAGCAAAAAGGACAAATAAATGGGGTTATGAACTTGTTAAAAGAATGTGCTACGGGTGATGATGTAGGTGGACTGAGGAGTACATCTGTAGTGAAGCATAAAATTAGGCTTAAGGCTGGTGCAGAGCCTATTAAACAGCGGTTGTTGAGACTTTTTCCCTAAGTTGGCTACCCTGCGTGGTAGTATCTTTCGTGTTGCATGTTAGTACTGGGAACTCTTGTGGAGAAGACAACATGGCGAACTGCTAGTTACCAGTGCAGAATGGTGCGCTGGCTTGTATTGAAGTTAGACTAGTTTCACAGTAATTCACCATCATCTATTTATGTTCACTACTATTGCATGTAAAATATTCACGTTTGTATAAATAAATCAACTAGAGGACTTGTTTGTTTGACTAATTGTGTTGTGTTTAACTTGTGTGAAGAAAGCCAACCTTGTATTCTTGGGCCGACATCACAGCCACCATTATACAGTCCACTCAAATTGCAAACTTGTCTCTGAACACAAGATAAACCTTGGTCCTGCCGGCCGTGATGGGAATTTGTGCAAACTTGGATCTCACGCCGTGATTGGAAATTTGTGCAACTTGGAACATTGATTGTGATTGTGAAAATTTGCATATTGCAAATTAGATTGTACTGGAACGTTACGACATTGTGTTGCAAGCTGTGTTGCCGCCATAAGCTAGCGTCTACCTTGTTTGAAACGCGGGAAATATCTGCAAACAGTAATTGTAATTGAACATTGACACCACGTGTGTGATTGAATTTTGATATTACTTGTGTGTAATATAAATAATAAGAAGATATTGCACTTGAAAATTCTTGTATTATTTGTGCATAAAATAGACAATTACGAACAAATATTAATACATAGAACTATAACACGGTGAAGTGTTGCATCATCATTGCATTGTTAAAAAACGTGTCGCAGCACAGAAGGGTTAGCAAACTGTGGAACTGTACCCGTTGAAGAATAATTTCAAACTTTGTGAGCTGTAACATCAGTGATTGTAATTGAATTATTGGTACTTTGAAGGTTAATTTGAAAACACATTCAGCAATATTACATCGCAGATGACGTCACGCTCTGGGAATCTTGCCAGACATCTTGGACAAAATCTACGACTTCATGGAGCTGTCTGATGTTACCATTAGTGATACAATAATTCAACCAACTGTAAGTTTGTTCCATTTTTTTCTTGCTTGTCCTAACTTGACTAGGGTAGACATCCTGTCTGAAATCCTAAAACCTACTTCTAACACTGAAACAAATAAGTTCTGACTTGCTTGTTAATCTTGTTTGACGGACTTGAATGCATTAAATATTCAATTGTTCGCTATTGCGCTGTTGTACATTCCATAGAAAATTGTTTTTTCATTGATAATAATCAATTGTCATATTATTCATCATGTCGTTTGAATCGGAAGCAAAGGCTATTCAAAAACGTGGCTTACTAAAAAGATCACTAACTCATCTTGAAAAGTTCTTGAACCGTGAGGATATCTCTGGCAATGAATTGATATCCAGGCAAAATGCATTGTCGGAAACTTGGAAAGAATTTAATGATGTTAGGGAATATTTAGAATGTCAGTTAGATTCAAAAGCTAGTGAAGCTCATTTTGAAGAGCATGAGGAATTTGAAAATAGATATCATGCAATATTCGGTAGAATTCAAGACCTGATTGATGCTGGGGAAATACCCACAAGTCCTAGTAATGCTTCTGTCACTTCAAATAACTCCACTCGAAGCAGTAGTAATTTGAAACTTCCACCCATAGAATTACCTTGTTTCAAGGGAGATTTGACAAAATATTTGACATTTAAAAACACATTTGAAAGCTTAGTTATCAACAATACTTGCATCGATAATGTGCAAAGGTTGCATTATTTGCTGTCTTCACTTCAAGGTGAACCCAAAGATTTATTAAGTAACTTAGCTATTTGTGATAGTAACTTTTCGGTTGCTTGGAATTTGATTGATGAAAGATACAATAATAAACGGTTGATTGTTTCGCAGCATGTGAAACAGTTGCTCAATCTTCATAGTTGTAGTAGTGGTACTTCAAGTGACTACCGCAAATTGATAAATGAGGTAAAATCCAATCTTAGTGCCATTGAGAATTTGGAAGCGGAGATTCCACTTCATGAAATCTTGTTGCAGGAATTAAATTTGAATAAAGTCAAAGTTAATCATAGAAGTGAATGGGAAAATAAATTTGCCTCCTCTGATATTCCGACATTAGATAATTTAATTGATTTCTTGGAAAGGAAATGTCTGACGTTGGAATTAACAGAAGCTAACTAAACTGTTGTTGAACACAAACGTGAGTTCAAACCTAAACTAAAGGCACTTCATATTGCCAACAATAGTACCTCCTTGAATTGTAAGTTTTGCAAACTTGAAAATCATAATATTCTTGATTGTAGAAAGTTTAAACAAGCAAATATTGATCACCGTCGTGAATTTGTCAAAGAAAATAAACTTTGTTACTTGTGCTTCTCAACTTCTCATATTTCCAAACAATGTAAGCAACCTAGGTGCACGAAATGTAATGGAAATCACAACTTGTTGGTTCATAAAGAACAAATAACTCCTAATAATAATAATTCAAATATTGATCGTTCTGCAATCATTTCGCCTGCAGCAATGAAAGTGATTTTAGGATTAGGCTCAAATGTTTTGCTGTGTACGGTTTGTGTTGGAGTGAAAACTAGAACTGGAGAAGTTTTAGTGGTTAAATCCTTGTTTTACTCAGCGAGTCAATTATCATTTGTAACCTCCAATCTTGTCAAATGTCTTGGTATTGGAACAAAATCTTGTCGGTTACCAATTGTTGGTATAAGCAATTCAAATGTTTCTCCTGTAAGCTCCACTTGCAATCTTGTTTTATGCTCGCAGATATCAGACTATACTCTGAATTTGAATTGTGCAGTAGTAGACACCATCACAAGTCCGCTACCTGCTCAGAAAATTGATTGTTCGACTTGGAACATTCCCACTGATATTATTCTAAGTGATGCTACATTCAATCGACCCTCACCTATAGACATTTTGTTGGGAGCTGATGTTTATTATGAAATTGTGTCTGGTGATACCTTGCGTAGGGAAAATTATCCTACATTGCTAAACACTAGATTTGGTTGGGTACTGTCTGGTACTTTTCCTGAGTCATGCGTTAAACCTAATGTCAAGGCTCGTTGTACTAACTTTGAGAAACTTGACCCTCTTGACACAAAGTTGCAAAAGTTCTGGGAACTTGAAGAACTGCAGCAGCCAGTTCTTACTCCTGAAGAAAAAGCTTGCGAAGAACATTTTGTAAATAATGTTCAAAGAGATGAACTTGGAAGATTTGTTGTCAAACTTCCAATTCGTTCAGAAGTATCTCCTGTGGGTGAGTCTAAATGTAATGCCATTAAAAGACTTAAGCAAATTGAAAGAAGATTCTTGAAATCTCCAGAGTTAAAGGAGAAGTATGCTGATTTCATGCATGAATACATTGACTTAGGTCATATGGAAAGTGCACCCACTGAAAGTTCTGATTCGTTGGATTTTTACTTGCCCCATCATTGTGTATTGAAGGATTCTAGTACTACAACGAAACTGAGAGTTGTATTTGATGGAAGTTGTGAATCTTCAAACGGAATATCTTTGAATTCCATGTTAATGGTCGGACCTACCGTCCAGCCTGATTTGTTGTTCATTATCCTAAAATTCAGAACTTACATTGTTGCCCTATCAGCTGACATTGCAAAAATGTATCGATGTGTACTGGTCCATCCTGAACATCGAAATCTTCAGAAAATTGTTTGGCGTGAATCTGCTGATGAGGAAATTAAGGATTATCGTCTAACTACTGTTACATACGGTACCAGTTCTGCTCCTTTTCTTGCTACAAGGTGCTTAGTTCAACTTGCTGATGAGTGCAAAGACTCTCACCCCATTGCTTCAGAAACTATTCGATCTTGCTTCTATGTTGACGATCTATTGACTGGTGCAGATTTAGTTGAAGAAGCTAAACAATTTCAATGTGATATCACTTCTATATTGGACAGTGCTCAGTTCCATCTTAGAAAATGGACGTCAAATTGTCCAGAAGCTCTTGCTAATGTACCCTTGGAAGACAGAGAACTCTCGTCGCCTTGTAATCTTACCAATGACGAAGCTGTTAAGACTTTAGGTATTGTTTGGCACCCTAAGTCTGATGAATTTCAGTTTCAAATAAATTTGAAGGAAGCTCCTAATCTTGTCACTAAAAGAAGCATTCTTGCCATCATCGCATCCATATTTGATCCTCTTGGATTGTTAGGTTGTGCAGTAGTCAAATGCAAACTTATTCTACAGGTTTTATGGCAATTGAAAATCGATTGGGATGAACCGTTAGACTCTCATACTAACATTCTTGAAACTTGGAATGCTATCTACAGTGAACTTCCACTTCTTAATAAACTTCGAGTTCAAAGAAAGGTAATGCCCTTCGTTAAGAACAAGGTTATTGAAATCCATGGTTTCTCAGATGCTTCAGAAGCCGCATATGGTGCTTGTGTATATGTCAGAACAGTGTCTGACAGTGATGAAGTTTCAGTTGTATTGTTGACTTCCAAGTCAAGAGTTGCTCCGTTGAAACAACAGTCTATTGCACGACTAGAGTTGTGTGCTGCTCTCTTGTTGTCTCGTCTTATGGCTAAGGTCATAAAATCGTTAAACTTGTCTGTTCCATTCTCCACATATTGTTGGACGGACAGCACTATAGTCCTGTGTTAGTTACAGAAACCTCCTAACTGTTGGAAAACGTTTGTGGGTAATAGAGTGTCGGAAATTCAATCTCTCACCTCAGTCTCAGAATGGAGACATGTATCTACCCAAAGTAATCCAGCTGACTACTTGTCCCGAGGAATTGTACCTTCACAAATGTTTTCGCTTGATGTTTGGTGGCATGGACCTACTTGGTTGCGAGAATTGTCTCCAACATATGAAACCTTTGGTGCTACTAACATACCATCATCTGTTGAGGCAGAAACTAAAACGTCTTTGAATGTGCTATTAGTTAATGTTCATTCGCCTGACTTGGAACGTTTCTCATCTTATTGTAAACTAAAACGAGTCTACAGTTATGTTATGAGATACATTACTAATGCTCGCTCTGCAAAGGACTCTCGTCATATTGGCCCACTCACTCCTGAAGAGTTGAACGGTGCTGAATTGAAAATACTAGGCTTGATGCAAGCTAGTGAATACATGAAAGAAATTCATTACTTGAAGACTAACAATGTAGTTGCTTCGACAAGCAAACTAAGGTCTTTAAACCCCTTCCTTGACGATAACAGCTTATTGAGAGTTGGTGGTAGACTTAGGGATTCACAGTTGGAATACAACAACAAACATCCTATTATCATTCCACCAAAGCATTGTGTTACTAAGCTGATTATCAAACATGAACATGAAAGGCTTTTGCATTCTGGCCCACAAGCTGTATTGTTTTCCTTGCGGAATAAGGTTTGGATTCCACGCGGAAAAACAATTGTGCGCAGTGTGATTCATTCATGTTACAATTGCTTTCGTAACAAACCTCCAGTTACTACTCACATATTGGGTGACTTACCCTCATATAGAGTTCAGACTTCATTACCTTTTGTTAAGGTTGGTGTTGATTATGGTGGTTCAACCATCATAAAGGGTGACAACCCCAGGAGTAAAGTAAAATTAAAATCATATATTGCTCTCTTTGTTTGTCTCACTGTGAAGGCAATACATCTTGAATTGGTAAAAAGTCTAACGACTCAAGATTTTCTTGCTGCATTCAGAAGGTTTGCTGCACGTAGAGGTTTTCCTAATCTAATTCTCAGCGACAATGGAACAAATTTTGTTGGAGCCAACAATGAGTTGTTGAGATTTTTTAGGGATAACAATTCTGAAATAGAAGAACGTACAGCTAATGAGAATGTAAAGTGGAAATTTATTCCACCCTCTAGTCCTCATTTCGGTGGGCTCTGGGAGGCTGGAATAAGGTCAACTAAATCATTGTTAAAGCGAACAATTGGAAATTCCATTCTTAACTTTGAGGAATTATCCACGCTTTTGTATCAGATTGAGTCTGTGTTAAACTCGAGACCTCTTTGTCCCATGAGTGATGATCCAGATGACCAGTGTTATTTGACTCCTGGACATTTCTTAGTAGGAAGACAATTGACTGGTGTTCCTTCACCTGACATATCCAACAGTCCCTTGTCCTGTCTGACAAAGTGGAATCTAGTTAAAAAATTGTATCAGGACTTTTGGAAGAAGTGCTCAAAAGACTACATGCAATCGCTCCAACAGCGACGCAAATGGTCGTCTACTGGATCTTGGAAGCCAGCAGTAGGAGATCTAGTCCTCCTACGAGAAGACAACCTGCCTCCACTTGTTTGGAAGACTGGAGTTGTGAAAGAACTGCAGACCGGTGGTGATAATGTCACACGTGTGGTTACGGTGAAAACAAAAACTGGTTTGTTCCGTCGTGCCATAGTGAAACTTTGCCCATTGCCTAAAGATGTTGACTAATTATTTGTAAATTTACTCTTTAATAATCTAAGTTCATTTTATTTTTGTTTTAATCACTTGTTTTGTATTTGTTGAGTGTTGAATCCCTCAAGGGGGAATATGTTGAGACTTTTTCCCTAAGTTGGCTACCCTGCGCGGTAGTGTCTTTCGTGTTGCATGTTGGTACTGGGAACTCTTGTGGAGAAGACAACATGGCGAACTGCTAGTTACCAGTGCAGAATGGTGCGCTGGCTTGTATTGAAGTTAGACTAGTTTCACAGTAATTCACAATCATCTATTTATGTTCACTACTATTGCAAGTATAATATTCACGTTTGTATAAATAAATCCACTAGAGGACTTGTTTGTTTGACTAATTGTGTTGTGTTTAACTTGTGTGAAGAAAGTCAACCTTGTATTCTTGGGCCGACATCACAGCCACCATTATACAGTCCACTCAAATTGAAAACTTGTCTCTGAACACAACAGCGGTATTATCCATTGTCTCCTGTGATGCAGGAAGCTCTCAATGAGGAGATAGACGACATGTTGCAGAAGAACATTATTGAACCTTCCACGAGTGGCTGGTCATCACCATTGGTAATAGTTAAAAACCTTCAGGGGCTATAAGGGTATGTTTGGACTCCAGAAAGATTAATGCTAATACTGAACCATATGCATACCCTTTGCTATATATTAATCATACTTTGGACAAGTTAAGGGATGCCAAGTATATCTCATCTATTGATCTTAAGACAGCGTTTTGGCAGATTGAACTTGAAGAGGATAGTAAAGAAGTTACAGCATTTACTGTTCCAGGAAGGGGTCTTTTCCAGTTTAAAAGAATGTCTTATGGACTGAAGAATGCCAGTTCTACATTTCAGTGCCTTATGGAGACTGTGGTGGGAGCTGATCTTGAACCAAACGTGGCAGTGTACCTTGATGAATTGATTATAGTAAATGCTAATTTCGATGAGCACATTAAGCTTTTGAATGAAGTAATAAGGAGGTTAAAAGAAGCAAATCTCACAGTTAATCCAGAGAAGTCTGAAGTCTGTAAGTCTCAGTTAAAATATCTCGGATATATCATTGATGCAGAGGGGCTTAAGACAGACCCTGAAAAACTGGAAGCAATAAAGAACTTTCCCAGACCGAAGAAAGTGAAAGAAATTAGAAGATTTTTAGGCATGGCTAGTTGGTATAGGAGGTTTGTACCAAAATTTTCTGAGGTTTCAGCCCCCCTTACTAAACTGACTAAAAAGAACATGAGATTTTCTTGGGAAGACGAACAGGAACAAGCTTTTGAGCTATTAAAAAGTAAGCTCATGAGTGCTCCGGTACTCAGCTGCCCTAATTTCAGTAAGATGTTTACTCTCCAGGTGGATGCGTCAGATTACGGTCTGGGTGCTGTTCTCACTCAAGAGGAAGAGGATGGAGAACATGTGATTGCTTATGGCTCGAGGAGTCTAACAAAGACTGAGCAAAATTTTACAGCCACTGAGAAAGAGTGCTTAGCGGTGGTATATGCGGTGGAGAAGTTCCGGGAATATCTCGAGGGTTATCACTTTGAAGTCATAACTGACCATCATAGTCTCACTTGGTTACAGAACTTAAAGGATCCCAAAGGCATTGCAATGAAACTTATGCAATATGATTTTGTAATACGTCACAGAAAGGGTGCAATGCATTGTGTTCCGTATGCTCATACACGTAGTGTTGACGTGAGCATAGAGATAATTGACACAGGAGCAACATATGACCAATATTATGAAAACTTAAAAGATAGGATAGGAAGGAATCCTGATTCTTTTAAGAAATGGAAGATTGAATCTGGTTGTATCTACAAAAATTTGGGACGAAAGCAAGGGAGAAAATGGAGGATGCTGGTGCCTGAGGCCAAGAGACTTGAAATTCTCATAAGAGGGCATGATGATGCAGCAGCAGGACACATGGGTGTTACAAAAACTTTGAAACGCATACAAGAACAGTATTACTGGCCTAAGATGTGTGAAGACATTAGGAAGTATGTAAAAAGATGTAAAACCTGTGCAACATATAAAGTGCCGCAATGTAAACATTCTGGACTGATGGGAGGTCGGAAGGTGACAGAACCTTGGGAGATGATAGCCGTAGATATTGTCGGGCCTTTACCTAGGACTACTGCTGGACATACTTACATTCTGGTTACTACAGACCTGTATACTAAATGGGTGATTATGGTACCTATGAGGCAGGCTACTGCAGTAACGGTTGCTAAAAAGTTTAAGGACAGTGTCTTGCTAGAGATGGGAAGTCCTAATATTGTTATATGTGATAATGGAAAACAGTTTGTCTCCAGAGAATTTAAGGAGCTTATGAGCCAGTATGGTATTAAGCTGTGGTTTACTCCGACTTATCACCCACAGGCTAACCCTGTAGAGAGAACTAACAAGGTGATAAAAACTATGATAGCATGCTATGTCAAAGATAAGCATCAGAACTGGGATAAGCATTTGGAAGAGGTTCAGTATGCCATAAGGACAGCAAATCATGAGAGTACTGGTTTCACGCCATCAGAGCTGATGCTTAATAGGCAAATGAAGCTGTATAACTCAAAACAGGAAGAGATTCCTGCTACTATCCAGATGGGAAATCGTGGTAGAGAGTTTAGAAGAAAACGTAGAGAATTTGAAGAAAGAAAAAAGGAATTCAAAAAATTTTCTTTATTTTGAACTGTATATATATATTGTGATACCATGAATGATCAATACAACCTTATTTTCTTCTTATGGTTGAGTTTGTTGGTTGTCACATCTCTTCCGCTTATGTTAATCCCGACAACCTGGCGCCCAAACAACTACCTGATGTTGACAAATTCAGGAACCCACCCCCTTCTCGACTGATTTGCATAGCCCAGGCCTACAATAGTAGTAAGTTGCCACATCACTTGAGGAAGCACGTGGCACATTGTCTGTGGAATGTGGGATTTCTTCTACCAGGTAAGCCTCTATTGTTTCGCTTCGCGAGCAAAAACACTGCACAATACAAAAGGGGTGGAGAGACAGATAGATGGTTTTCGTACAATTTGTCAAGTGTTTGTGGCCTTTAGAATTCATTGCTTGTGTCAGAAATTGTCAGTCTGTCTTCAACATGCCTAAAATAAAGAGTATAATTAGTGAGAAATTGCGGTGTTACGTTAGAGAATTTGGAGAGAAAATATTTAGTACAGACGGTGTTATTTTATTTTGCAAATTATGTGAGGTGAAATTTTCGGCCGAGAAGCGTTTCACTGTGCAGCAGCATTGTAATACTGCAAAACACAAAGATTGTTTAAATAGACAGTCTGCATCGGAGACTAGACAACTATTATTTGAGAACTCTGCTGGTATTTCAATTTCCCAGAACAAATCAGAATTTTCGAAAGATCTCTGTAATATGATGGTTTTCTGCAACATTCCAATGAAAAAAAACTCAACCATGATAGCTTCAAATGGTTTCTGAAGAAATATAAAAGTCATCCTGTTCCCGATGAATCGATGCTGAGAAAGAACTACCTGGAAGGATGATATGAAGAGGTATTGGACAAAATAAGAGACAGTGTCGGAGACAATAAAATATGGGTGTCGATCGACGAAACGACGGATTTTGATGGAAGGTTCTTATGCTCTATGCAAGTAAACTAATTATTTTTATTCCCCCCCCAACAGGTTTCATGCTGTAGAAGAGAACAGTACAGGTCTTTTGTGTTACCATTTTAAGACAGATATTTTAAATAATGAACACTATATTTTAATAAAATGTATTGTAATGAAACTTAACCAAAAGTATATACAGAATATGTAAGTGGTGTAAAGTCATATTTTAAATTTCATTGGTCATATTTCAATGTTTTTAGGTCATAAATGCAGGCATATATCCTATTTTCAACTAACTAACAGCCCGCTAATTTTGTTTCTAAACTTCTTGACTGAAAAATTGGAGGTGCTGTGCATGTTGAAGTAGCAACCGAACTCGTTTTATGGTTCTTTCACTCTCATTGGCCCCATTCTTCACCCCAACTCTACCGGAATTTATAAAAATATAACAATTATCATCAGGCTTGCAGAAAATGATTTTGGTGGCTGGAACGGACACTAATCAGTTGCCTGGTAACATGTTATTGGTTTCCAATAACAACTGAACTTGAAAATATTATTGTAGGGGGTGTTTGTAAAATAGCTTTATCGTTGTAGTGAATTACATTTAATATGCTAAGATATGATATTTGACAGAACCATAGACAATATTGCTAAGTGCGGGTTAAATCGACCTTTGTTATACTGGAGTTTGACCGTATTGCTTTTACTCAGGAAATATTTACCTAAAATAATCATTTCAGTTCACTTTGAGGGATGACTGAAGTTTTGCCAGGGATTTTCTAAAATATTTGTCCTTGAAACTTAACATTTTAAAGACTTCATTAAAATGTAAATATAAATTGAATTTTAAAATGTCATTTTCGTATCGCAATTTCTTTTTTAAATATTATTTTAATTGATTTAAATATTAAGACATATCTCCTTCGACAGATATTAAAATATAATCCTGGATTTTTGTGTGTGATTCTTTTATGCATGCTTTAGAAATTTACTAATAATCTCTTGATATTGTTTATACTTTTTCTTAATTTTACCCAGAAAAATGAAAAGTTAAAAACTGACGCATGACCATACTATGTAATTTTTTTAACAAGTAAGACCTATACAGAAAATCTGAGTAAACATTTTATTACACACATTGTAAAGTATGATATATTGCGAAAAAATTTCACAGATGTATCTCTATTATTGTGGGAAAAGATAGATTTCGAATGTGACAAAAGAACATGCAAATTGATAGCCATAAAACAAGCATGTACTGGCAATTGGAAGTGCACTGAGGTTAAAAAATTGTATCAGCTGCCCTTCTTCCGTGCATCGAAACGGCATAAAATTTTGAAGACTTAGCCTATACTTCAGGGCAGTGTGGTCAAACTGTCTTCGGGTGAAGGGCCAGATTGTACTCAAAGTTAATTCGTGGGCCGCAATAGTAATATATTAATAATAATTAAATTATTATAATTATTTGATGATGGGAAGAAATAAGATACATCAAACTACATTGTCTTAGAACCTATTTTACAAACTCAAATAATACAAAGATCACAATCGCACTTAATAAGAAATTGAGGTACGTGTTAGTTTACTATAGATTCAATATCAACTCCCGTTTGAGTAATGGCAAGTCGCAGTGCGCTTTCATACATATTATGTACTACGAAATATGAATTGTGTTTTCAAAGCACAATTTCATAAGTTTGGATACTGCTCCTTGTTAACTAGTCTCCAAAACTGTAAGGGTTGGTAATTTCTCACTGATACGAGAAAACTGCCACTCTATAGATCATATAGATCTATTTGCATATCTGGATCATCAGTCAGAGATGCTTCTAAAGCAGTGGTTCCCAAAGTGGGGTCCGCGGACCCCTGGGGGTCCGTAATGGTGTTTCAGGGGGTCCGCAGGCGGTTTAAGAAGAAATAGGATATCCCATAATTTTGAAGTGCTTAACTGTGTTTCCCACTACTTATGTATGTGAAACAGAATTCTCCCACCTCACGTAGGCTACTTGAGATCAAAGTTGAGAAATAAACATAAAGTTGAAAGTGACTTAATATTGAAATTATCAGACATTAAACCTAACATTGCAGAGCTAATTAATCAAAAGCAGCTTCGCTGTTCACATTAAGGAGTAAACTCTGTTTGTTACATTAATATTGTTATTTTGTCTATTGAATTTAATACATTTAAATCAAAGTATTTATTTAGTTTTTTGTTTCAAAACTCAGAGGGGGTCCGCGAATTTTTTTTTTCAAGGGGTCCGCGGATTGAAAAGTTTGGGAACCACTGTTCTAAAGAGTTATTAATCGGAAAAATCTAGGCTGAAGTTCGTCAAAATCAGAAAACCTTGAAGGAAATAAATTCCTTCTGGATCACTTTCAAATAGCCTATTCAGCAAATGAAAATAAATCGGCATTCTCACGGCCGGTTAGATTCGTCAACCGATTGAGTTGGAACATCCATGCGGACATGCCTTGGTTATGATAATAAGACGTTATTAATGCTAGATACCAGGGAAAGAGAAATATGTATATATATATATATAAGGCATTGCCACTATCAAAGCTACATGATAGTGAACAATGATGATAATAAAGTGCTTGTCGACTGCAAAGAAACGCATAATGTTAGAGTTCGTGGGCCGGTTTATTAACGAGAGAGGGCCGGATTTGGCCCCTGGCCGCCAGTTGGACCACACTACTTTAGGGCGTGCTTGATTTTTTGTCACTAAAATTGAAAACTCGTACTTTTTACCAAAATATCTTCCATTACATTGTATAACTTGAAAATTTCACCATTGGATTCAGTTAATTAGAATGAAAAAAAAAAAATCGAAAATCGAAATTGTCTCAATAAGAATAACAAGTTTAGTAAGTTCATGTAAGTTAATTGAAATAAAAACTTGATCAAAAAAGAAAGTACGACAATTTTAAGATTAATCTTGCCACAATGAGAATATTAAGTCCTGGATGAAGGGAAGGAATGTTGTGATAATGTAACCTGGTGAGAAGATGAGATAGGCAACCACTGACCTAGGACGGCAAATGAACGTCATCACCCTGAGAGATAGACTACTCCGCCACACACGAGTGGTTGCACATTTGGATGAGCGATCACAGCGATATGCTTCCTTGTGTGTGTCTCAAAATAGCGCCCGTCCTTTATGCGTCTTCCTGCCTTTGCTGTGAGTGATCGCAAAAATGTTGCAGAAATTCACACAGGTGAACGTAAGTTGTTTCTCTCCCAGCGGAATCACGCTCTCGCTCTGTAGAAAGTAATAACACCTCCACACGAGAAAAACGTTAACCTCATTTTGTTCAATTTCCCTTTGTGCTTTATTTATATAACTGTCGCTTTATCTGAAGTTCCTTTAACCTTAACATCAGCTTTCGTTTGGAGACTGATTACGAAAAATATTTCTGTCTCAGACGTTCTTTACAAGGCGAAAAATAGCAGCCGGGGGGGAGGGAGATCCTTGCATGATAGCAGCCTTAAATGAAGGCTGCCAATTGGAAACAACCAAATATAACTAATTGTAAGAACTATTTTCTTAAAGTCGATATTTATTCACTTAATAGTCTATAAATTGTATGTATATATTCTTTGCATTTTCCTCTGCCCGTGCTGTACGTAAAGGTAGTATTGTGTTCGACCCTGAAATTCGAAGTTCTGGACAGAAATACACTTTTGAGGGCCCCTGAATCAAAGAATACTATTTTCAGAAACATGTCTTTGTGTGCGTGTCTGTGAACAGCCTAGGTCCAGAACGAAAAATCATTTGAAAAACAATATTTTGTATTGGGTTGAACACCTTCTCGGGATAGGACACGAAGATTGGCAACGACTTTATCTTAGTTTTAATGCCAATTTACATAAAGAAATTTTCCTTTTTCGCGATTTTCTCGAAAAGGGCTCTAACTATTTTGTCTCAATTTTGTGGATGGGGTGTCTATAGAAAGAGCTAAAACTTTGTTTGGAACATTTTTCTCTGAAGAGTAGTTATAGGCTAAGCCACCCACTGATTGTAGTAACTCAAGTCTTCCCTGGTGAACTATACAGCTTTGTATCAGGTTGAAACAACTGAATACGCGCTCTCTGCAATACGACCTGTTATTCTATATCAGAATGTGAAACGAGAAAGGTGTTTTGCCCATGCTTTAGGATAAAGAAAGTTACTTGAGTGGTGGATAAAGGTGGGACCTTTTTGTAATGGGAGGGGCACTGTCCAGGAAATGGGAGTGCCAAGACAGGAACCTATTCAGAGAGAATGGGAATAGATCCTGACAAGAGACAATTTTAAATGGTCGGGACCTCCAGTGAAAAGGACGAAGAGGTCTTTTTCACAATAAATAAACAATGCCCAGGATGGGATTGACAAGAGAATGATAATTCGGTAAAGAAAGGTTTTCACACACTTTCCCATGTAAAGCGCACTGAAAAGAAATAATGGTTAGTTTAAACTTTAAATTATTATTATTAAGAAAATTAATTAAAATTACATGAATTTACATTTAATTATTTTAATGAAAATAATAAAGTGGTAATTTTCAAAAACTTTAAACAAACTTATCTTCTTGGCAAATACTTGTACAATGTTTAGATGTACTAATAAAAATTGCATTACAGTATTATAGCCTTTGAGCAAGTCAAAATTGTGAGCAATAGTACAAAATAAACAAATAATACTTTCATTTCCGATCAATATTAATGACAATTATTGCAAATGGTATATTTATTGAAAGGAAGATTAACAAGTAAACAAGAGTTATGCTGCCTGCTATGCGCTCTGGTACATTCGCAGGCTGCTTTAGTCCCCGCACTGTAGATAATAGTGGGTTTTCCCACTCGAAGACACAACCGGAGTACCATTCCATATAGGTTATGTCATAGGATAGGACAACATTGCAATACTAGGGAATGGGAAGTGACTAGTTAAGAACATAAATGTATATATATATATATATATATATATATATATATATTACTTTGATGCTAGAAAAAGATTTAACTTTCTTACTGAAAAAAAAATTTATTTACAATGTGAATACACTTATTCAGATAAACAAAACTTTCTATTATGAAGAAAAAAATTAAAAACTATATTACAAACTGTTCAAGAAATATGTTGAAGATTCTTAACATTGAAAGTTAGACTGCATGTAAAAAGAAAAATGTCTGCTAATATTTATATGTACCAAAACAGATCTAGATCTTTGCAAAACAAAACTGAATAATACTTTTATATAAGAAAAAAAGAGAGAAGATGCCTGAAGGGCAGAAGAAAGAAAAGAAAAGAATAAGAGAAGGAAGGGAGTTGGGCAGAAACACACGACATTCATACAAACAGTCATTCCGATACCACTAGAATATAATCTGGCGAAAGCCAGGCGAGCGAGTGAAAGAAGTTACATATTAAGCAAATGAACAATGAACAACAAAAAATAAAATAAATGAACTAGTATGATAAATGTACTACATGAAAAATGAAAATAACTAGCTCACCTGTACTTTCAGATCATTCCAGTAGTATCGCAGACAACAAGATTCGCTCAGAAGTTCACAAGCAGCCCAACTCAGGAAAAGACAGACGTAGAATTAGAACGCACGGCTAGTTCACAGCCATAAGGAAGAAGTTAGATGAGAGAAGAAGGGGGGAGGGCATGCGCATAAAACAACAGCTGTGCGCCCCTGGGACTAGGGCATAGAGAAAGATAAACGCAGACTAGAATTTACAAAGAGAATATAAAAAAAGAACCTAACTACCAGCGCCTAGCGGTATTCAGACAGAACTATATAAACTTTAACCAAAACAACACATCAATGAAAATACCAGTTCGTGTGCTTAAAAATGGAGTGCAAACTAATAATAATAATAATGTTCTAAAGATCGCAGAAACTATGCACCGAACAGTTACAAGGTAACACTTGCTATGCAGTCTGAAGATAAAGAATCGCTTGCTATCCTTATTTGCGTTTAACCTCTTCTGAAACAGGGTGTAGCAGTATACTAGTTCAATGTTGCATGGAATTAGCTACGTGACCTTGAAATCAAGTGCAATATTTACTTCAAAAGGAGTTACAGGGTTTTTTTTTTCATACACTTATCCAATAGCATAGATCGTAGTGATTAACAGAATGACAGAAAATTTAAAGTATAACTTTGAAGACTGCGCTGAAATGCACTTACGTTAGATAGCAGTAGTTGCATAACCGCCACAGTATAATGGCAGCTCTATTAGTAGATATACGAAGTCCAAGGCGAAATTCAGCAATTTGAATTCCAGATGATAAATGTGGCTCGTATTCCCATTCAGTACAGAACAGGATAGATCAGGTCGGAGTGGCGATCGGTCTCAAAGTTGAATACGTAGAATGTGAAACAGCTCGATTTGGCCGTAAACTGCAGAGCTCTTCAAGACTGGTAGAAGAATGAGATCGGCAAAATGGCCGAAAATCAAAGCTGCCAGACAAGACAAGTGGCTCATGGAAGATGACGTCAACGTGGCTTGCTGGCAGAGAGAAACAAAACTTGAAGTCACAAAACCAAAGATTACAAGACTGATAGGAAATAGCGATTCTTTGTCTTTTCACAGTCTTTGACTACTTGCAGAGTATGATCAGGCGAGAGAGACTTGGTAAGTAGGCGCCAAAATTAAATTTATGAAACACTGATCATGAATAGAAGGCTACCTACCTACCAAATTTACGCCTCGCGTAACCATACTGCTCCCTGGAAGAAAGAAAGGAAGAAAGAAAGAAAGAAAGAAAGAAAGAAAGAAAGAAAGAAAGAAAGAAAGAAAGAAAGAAAGAAAGAAAGAAAGAAGGAAAGAAAGAAAGAAAGAAAGAAAGAAAGAAAACCCTCCTTGCTGTGTTAGTGTGTGTGAGGGGATAAAGTTTTCTTTGCGAAGGGCTCTCAGCGAAAGACTTCGATGCACTACACTGTTCAGTTAAAGCGAGACACGATAGTTCATACACAACACTTGATCAGGTTTGGAGAGAGGACCTATATGTGCGAGATATGTCTGACATTTTCGCCACTTTCAGTTTTAAGTTTCACTACTCTAGAATTTGTTTTCATGTCGTAGGGAATAAGAAGGGAATGAGCCGAGCGACCCTTAACTTAACCCCTAGAATGATTGATTGTTAACACTCTTTTTAACATAAACATTATATATTTGTAACAATTACCCAATAAAGAAACTTAATGAAACAAATAATAAGAGCACAAGTAAAACACATTTCCTCTTATCATTATGAATAAAAAAAATATGTATATGAACTTGAGTGTAATAATACTTGATATTACACTTTGTTATCTTTGTTACAAATTAAAAAATATTTATTTTACACATAATCTCTTGTTAACTACAAAATAATATACTAGAAATTTAATAATATTCTTTGCTTAATTTAGAAGACTTCTATATGTTAAATAATTGCGCAGGCAGACCAGACTGAAATAAAACAACTGTTTACTTACAGATTATTATCAAATACAATCTTTCCATCCTGCGTAGTTCTATTCCAGACGTAGGGTGAGCAAGACCTACCGTGGACATATTCGTTAACACCAAGTATCACTTGTGAAAATCTCCGAAGTCTTATCTATTTTGCAAAAGGTTCGCGGAGGTGTATACTGTCGTACGCACACATCACGGCGTAAGCCAGGATGTGCTTCCATATACCATTTTATGAAAAATCATCACCAATAGCCTACCAATAGACTCCTGGAACCAATGGAAATTCTGATGTACGTGAGAAATCGGTACAGATTCAATTTCTATTTTACTGTTCAACATACGATAGTCTAGAAGGAGACACTGGCAATGATCGGAGCAGGCGCTTGCTTACCGAAATTAGGGGCTTGTTTCTCTACTACAGAGATGGCAAAATGTGTACTCGCGAGTCATGCCCCTGCCATCAGTCCAGCGGAACCATGACGTCATCCACCCTTCCTTCCACGAACTTCAGTCGCTGAACACAGCAGAGGTGTACTGTCTCATACTGTGTGCACTACGTTGTTGTCAACAACTTTGTAATGTCACATTCGAGACTCAGGAAACTAGTGAAACGTAACTTTCAACCTCATTGGGAAGAACAGTACTTTGTCTGCAATGAAGGTGATAATGTTAGATGTTTAATATGTTCACAAATGTTAAAGAGCCTTTTAAAAGTAATATTGAACAACACTATTCTTTATGTCACCAAGATCATCACTCTATTACAGGTGAGGTGGCATATTAATTATTTTAGTTTGGTTAATTAAAATAAAGTAGGAATTCACAACCATCATAACATACATTATTTTTATTTATATACTGCTCTGCACTCTTTTCTGTGAAAATAAAATTCAAATTATTAAATATGTTGTTATGATTTCTATCGTTAGGACTAGAACGAGTTCGGAGATTGCACGATTTAAAAGAAGCAAGTTCTAGCAAAGAAGATAATCAAGATAGCCCACGTCTTTCTACAACACAGAAACAACTTCTTGCCAGTTACCATGTTGCATGGAGAATAGGCAAATCTATGAAACATTTCTCGGACGGAGAATTTGTAAAGTCGTGTTTAAGTGATGTTGTTAAAGTAATATGTCCTGAACAAACTCGCAATTTTGAGTCACTTCATTTGTCTCGCAATACAATTAAGAGCCGAATAGAGAATATTGCAAAACAAATTGAAAATGATATAAAAAATAAACTTGATACTTTCATAAAGTATTCTTTAGCACTTGATGAAAGTACCGATGCAAACGACAAAGCTCAGTTAGCGATATTTATTAGAGGAGTAACCGACGATTTAGTTGCACATGAATACTTTCTTGATTTAGTGACAATCAGGGACAATACATGTGGAAGTGACATTTTTCAGGCACTGAAGAGTACAGTCGAGAAAAAGGGATTAGATTGGAATAAACTAGTAGCTATAACAACAGATGGGGCTCCCTCAATGACTGGAAGAATCAACGGTTTGAAAGGTAGACTACAGAAATATGTGAAAAATACGTTAAAGATAAGTGAAAGTGAAAAATTTATCCACTGTCTTATTTATCGAGAGGTTCTATGTGACAACGCTGTTAACTTTGAGCATGTAATGGATGTGGTTGTTCAGACTATCAATAAAATTAAGTCTTCGGCCCTTAAGCATCGCAAGTTTCGAAATCTTCTACAAGATTTAGGGGAGGAATATGGAGATGTACAATAGTTTACCCAAGTCAGATGGCTCAGTCGGGGTGAAATGCTACGGATATTTTTTTTTATCTACGTACTGTCATTGCTGATTTTATGACGGAGCAGGTTTGTTCAATTTATACGTACAGTTTCTTCAGCTGCTTCGGTTTTGTGCCTTCATTATCGTACCTAATGTCTAACTAATATGATTTCATTTTACAGGGTGTCAATATTTCGGAATTACTAAATGATCATTGGGTAACTGATTTGGCGTTTCTTACCGACATCTGTGAACATCTCAATACCTTGAACTGTCGACTGCAAGGTCGTGAACAAACTTTTGTTCAAATGTACGATAAGGTCACCTCTTTCGTCAAGATGCTTAATGTTTGGAAGGTGCAACTTAAAGATAGAGTTTTTTTTATCATTTTGCTTCTCTGAAATCACTGAGTTCAATTTCCGACTGCAACCTAGCAAAAAATTGTGATACACTGGCAATATTAACTAGTGAGTTTGAAGACAAACGATTTGAAGATCTGAAACACATGAAACATGATTTTGAGTGCTTTAAGGGTCAAGCTATAAAGCAAAATGGCCGCCAACCGACGCCGCCCCGACGCCACCCCCGACGCCACGTCACGTGTAAGACAACGTGACGCTATTATAGTCGATTCGAAAAAGCAAGACGAGCCCGATCGTCCTGTGCTAGTGCCAACCCGCCCCCACGCCCCATTAAAGAGCTAGGCCAAAAAACAAAACCGATGCCGCCCTCCGACCCCACCCCCAACCCCGTACTATGGTCCTATATGACATGATGGTACTCGATTCGAACAATGCAGACGAGGGCAGTAAGCCTGTGCTAGCCCCACCCCAATCAGACCCAATTCGAAAACCGACGCCTGCCCCCCAGAGGGCTGGTTACACCCCCAGATACGAGGCTTGGGCAGAGGATATAATGCAAATGCCCACTAGGAAACACGTTCCTATGTTATCCAGATCCTTTAGTTACAACGTAATGATAACATATGTATTGTTTTCACATAGTTGTCTAGAAACCTGTCCTTCGTTTATACCCTTAGGCCATATGGCTAGATAGTGTAATATTGACATACGTACAATATTGTGCAAGGGCCCATGAATACCATTACCTAGTTATGAAAAGATAAAATAGGTTTATACTTACATAAACAATTCTTCTTCCTTTCAGCATCCTTTCTTCTTCCAGATGAACACTGTTACTATTACTATCAACTAAGTGAAAATGACTATGTAAGGAATAGGAAATGGTTAAGGTTATAGTTTCATTTCAGAACGTCACAACCTTATTCTGTATAATAAGGTTGTCACGCTCCTATGATATAATGTGTATATACAAATGGCTTCACAGTAATAGAGCTGGATGATTTATTTCATCGGTAACCATGTCTAATAAAGACAGAATATCAAAACTTGCAGGAACACTTTGTTTGTTGTTTATATAGTAACAAGAACGTTGTTTATATAGTAACAAGAACGAAGACAGTGGGTAGGGCGACAAAATAACACAAGCACCGTTTGAAGTTCCAATCTCGGCACAC
This sequence comes from Ectobius pallidus, assembly GCA_964059195.1. Classification (NCBI taxonomy): domain Eukaryota; kingdom Metazoa; phylum Arthropoda; class Insecta; order Blattodea; family Ectobiidae; genus Ectobius; species Ectobius pallidus. The sequence continues at coordinate 57,407,075 of CAXKWD010000007.1, read as the reverse complement.
CCAATATAATCCATAAAGGAGTAGAATCCAAAACTGATGTACCGGTCCTTTCTGCTGTTGAGGAAATAGAATCTGCGTGCTAATACCGAAGGAGCAACTCTCGTTGTTGTTGTCACAGCTTCCTTCACCACCTTGTCGACCGTTTTCTGTTTCTTTATCAGAGCCTGATGACGATGGAACCTGAAACAAACAAACAAACAATACTCGTAAGAAATCTATTTTCATACAGAGTTTGATGATGAAACCTGAAACAAACAATACGTGTAAGAAATCTAGAGTAACAAATATATAATACATACCTTTTTACATTTGGTCTTGCTCTTGCTCATCTCTGACGAAGACATCTCGTTGGATCTAGGATGAGGAGAACCTCTCGTTCCAGACACTGCAGCGAAACTGAGCTAGTCCAAAGAAATCGACTTGCTTTCATTCTGAAATCAATAAATACAGGTTTTAACATGTGTGTAAACTACTTTCTAATCTGGAAATAAATCCCTGTTGTTGTTGTTAAATACTTACATTGCATATCACCTGGAAAACATCTCTGGCCTCCTCCTCCTTTCCTCGTCCCACACAGAGATCCTAGGATATTGTGGAAGATGCGGACGACCTCTATGTCCGGTGATGTAGTAAACATGTTTACAAACTCCTGCATCATCCATCCTTTACTCATGAAGTATATGAACAAGCAGACATAATGTCCACATACAGCCGTTGTCAGTCCTTGTAGTCTTTGAGTGTTGTATAGCCATTGAATTGAGTTTTGATTTATAAATTTAGATATCCCAGGAATGATGGGTGGTAGACCATAAGAATCAAAGTAGTAGGCAAAATATTGATTTTTGAAAAGCACGGCAACCCAATGAGAACCAGGTGACGAATGAGGATCAAAATTAATGATATTTGTCTTAGGTTTATGCGTTACAACACGAGGTAACATATCGCTAGGGTAAACCCCATCGAATGTTTGTACATGACGTAATGCATGGTTTATTTGATTACTGTCCATGATTCTAAAAATCCGTAATCACCTTTCTATCTTTAGTGATTTCTATACAATTATCGTATTCAGAGTAGAGGATACAAGTGATGGCTTGATTTAAAGCCTTATCGAACTTTGCTTCTAATCTAATGTTCCCGCTACATGGCAAGCTTCTATGACCATGCGATGCAGAAACATCAGGCGCAAGATCATACATCAGTGTAAAATACCCATTTATATACATGTCGTGAGTGATTAGCATCCCGCTATTGCTGTGATAGATCCCCGAACCTTTAAAAAGTGTATCGTAAGCTAGAGTAGTAGTCTTTTTATGATCTGTGGACATGTGTAATCCTTCCGATGGAACCTGTTGACCGTTGACGTACAAAGCAAAAGAACTCAAAGCAAAATGTCGAAACTCGTAGGGATTGGACTCCACTGTGCCGGAGAAAGAAGAATTTTTCACCATCGAGAATAGAAGACGCTTAGGTAGAGTACCAATGTATGCGTTATCTATAGAAATAGAACTAGCTCTTGAACTAAACGTAAAGGTTTTCAAATCCACTCTTGTGATAGGGTAGTGAACATTATGACCTTTCTTCAGAGTTTTAATGTGTGCTAGCAGAATGGTAGGCGAAGCTTTAATCTTCCTGACGTACATTACCCATATCGGTTCTAGCGTTGTCATTATGTTTTGCAATGCTTTGTACATAGCCTAGATCAAGTTCAAACATGTCGTAAAGGTTATTTACAGAATACGGATTCCTAGAAAACTTCTCCTGAGGGTTTATGTAAGGAGTAAACATATTGCTCAATTAACCATTGCTCGATATTTTTATCTGTAATGGAACACGCTTGTGAAAGTTTAACAATAGTGGAAAAACCCGTTGATGCCTCAGGGTCGTAATACAGCTTGTGTAATGTTTTCTTCATCTCCGTTGTTTATAGGTACTAAGCTCTCTCGATGGAAATAATTTAGAAATGATTTGTTTGTATTTAACTGTTCTAGCGGTTTTAATATCGATGCTGTTATGTCCTTCGGTCCTAGTTAAAATGGCTTTGTACGTGTCGAGGTCTTCCTGCGTAACAAGATTCATATCAGCCTTCTTCCTAGTAAGCAACTCCCATAAACCTGCACTCGCATCGTATTTTATACCTTTAACGATCAAACTATTGTTTAACAATTGAACTTTAGAATTACCTATCATGTACTCTCCCGTCTCCTTATTTTTATAGATTCCAAACTGTGTGTCTACAATCTTTGGCGATGTTACATAAGCCGATAAATATTTACCTGCTACATCACCTATGACGTTACGTTTAGCTTCGTCATCGGGTGATAAATCTCTCACTCTTTTCCTGGATTCAGCTAAGACTTGTTCAAGTAATCTGTTCTGTTTTCTCCTGAATATAGGATCTTCTCTCTCACGTATTTTAGACCATTCTTTGTACGGATCCGTAACAATATCTGCCGGGTTTGAACCTTCGAAACAACGTTTTAAACGCTTGTACTCTTTAGCACGAAGCAGAAACATTTTCTGTAACATTATGTTAAAGATCCCAAGACGATCCCAGGGACGACAAGAGAGGAATTAAAAATCCTCCTTTCTGTACCAAAGTTTTCTTTTTCCTAGACAAGGATACGTTCCTATCTACAAGATGTCTTAAGGAATGTTTATGTTTAAACAGTTTACGTTTGGAACACGAAGATAATTTACACTGACTGTTCAAAGCATTAAGAACACAATCTATAATAGCAAGTATCTGGTCTTTGTTTGCACTCTTTAGAATAACGTTTCATACCTTGGGAGTTGCCTTTTTATGAACTTGTAACATATGGTAATTGGATTTTATCCTTTTCATCCTTCACAGGGACGTAAACCTCCGAGGGAAAAATAACGAGTCTAGGCTTAGTACATTGTTCTTGTTAAAAGTCAGGAAGACCTTCGTGGTACGTCACGTTTGTCTGGGGAGGCACAGCGTTACATTCACTAAAACACCACAGAATACTTTCGTACTTAGTCACGTTACACATTTGTTGCATATTATTAATAAGCTTAACACAGAAAGTTGTTTTCCCGAAACTATCACAGAGAAAGGGTGGTCAAATTGTATTACAGCCATAACAATGTTTAATCATAGGTGGAGGTCCATCAAAGCAGTCGTCATGAGAATCAGGGTAATGTTTACACTAAATATATGCTCTCGGCTCCGCATGCCACTAAAGTTCAGGGGATAATACCGACAACTCTCCAAATGTGTGATGAATAAGGGTTCTATAATCCATTAATTTTCTAATAGCTAAACACTCAAAAGACGAGGACGAGTCCATACTGACACGCTGTTCTTCTCCCGTCCCTATTTATACCCGAAGGGCATGGAATCGTACCCTCCGATGACTCTGCGTCTTTTTCGAAAACAGAGTCGGTATGTCTTATCCTCCGGTTCAGAGATGATCTGTGGCCCGATCTCTTAATTTTCTTCTCCGTTCTCACAGAGATAGTCACTGTAGGATCACCATTTAAAACCATGGTTTTAATGGCGTCGAAGTTGACATCCTTCAACGTTTTGTAATTAAGAGTAATACCTCTGACTTTATATACAGAGGTGGAAGCAGTGTCATTACTAGGAACCGTAACTTTAAAACCATAATTTTTGGGACCCCCGCTTGCACATTCTGAAATGTAAGCGTCCTCCCCATAGTCGATGAGTGCACTAGTCATGTCGCCTAACAGTGTACTTTTTAGCATCATCAAGTGTCTGTGTGTATATTACGCTGTCCGTGTCGTAGTACAAGGCTCTACGTTGCAGATTGTCCAGGTAGCCATAAAGGGCCATTCTACCACCCGTTGTTACATAGGCACCGTGAAGGACACTAGTATGAGGAAGAGAGACCTGTTCTTCTTCTATAGAGATCCAATGAACCCACACGACTTCATCATTAGCAAAAAGCAGTCTTTGAATTTCTATTCCCGGTGTCGTGAGGAACCTGTACAGCTCTTTTGGTTCTTTAATAAGCTTTGTTTTGCTTCTCTTTGGATCTTCAATGAGTTTGCCCCAAAAAGAATTCAAACAAAGCTTGCTTAAGGTCCTTTTTCCAGCGTTCTTAACGATTTGTTCAGGGTCTAGCTTAACAGCTTCGTGTTTATAAAACAAATCGATATATTCCTGTTTCTGGGCCTCGGTTTTCACCCAAGCAGGGTATCCGCTGGATTCCGTCTTAATCTTCAGGAATAGATTGATATAATCAACGAATAACCCTCCCTCATGGGTTTCACGCGAGTACTGCGTAACACCGTACTCGAGAAATTCGTGGATTTCAATCACTCTATATCCTTTTTCTATTGCTAGTCTCACTTCGTCCACTACCCATGTACCAGTGAGAACTCTCTCTTCCTCTTTCGCATGTTTGCAGCTACCTTGTTCCATAGTCAAAACACAGGTGCGGCAAAGGGGAAACAAGAGCCTACCATTCCACCTGAAAGGTAAAACGGAATGGTAGAGCTCTTGCGGTGGCAGGACTGTATATTTTACGAGGCCCTCTTTCTTCAACATGTTATTCGTATCTGTACACTGGTCACTAACGTGAACAGTGGGGTGACCTACAGGAAACTTGTTATATTTACATACGGATGGATATAATGACATGATATCGCTGTACAGGATTTTTTCGTTTTTCGTCACATCCGCCTTATGGTAAAGACGCATGGCTTCGGTACGTCCTCCGTAGACAGAGTCCCTAAGGACCAACAGGACATCTCCGATCAAAGGATCGTCTCTCAGTGCAGGGAAGCGTTCGAGAACAACGTCGAACTTGCATTCCCACATCACGTGGACGGTATAACCCTTTGATCGGATCATGTCCAATCGGCCCATGGTGTTTTCTTACCTCTCAGCAAGGGATTCTGAAGAATCCATCACGGGTACGTCTCTGTTTGGCTGACAGAGACATCCGTGATAATAACACCCGAGAAATTCGAAAACCTCTCCTGTTTCTTCGCAGGAACCGTCCACCTTCCATTGGGGAAATTCGGGAAGCCGTACCTCGCGTCCGTTACTTGCATGACGTATGATGACGTTCCTCTCCCGGGCTTCGTGGATAAGCCACATCAAGGATTTCCGGGAATGCCTGTCTGCTTTTCTATAGCCGCAGGAGGGAGCAATGTCAATGGTTTGAGGTTTTAGAAACATCTATCTAAAGATTCTATTACAGGCCGATGCAATAGTGATTGCCTCAAGGAAAATCTCAATGTTGGCAATCTGTTTGAAAAGGGATTTAAAGAGAGTACAGGCTTCTCTCAACACCGTAACATAGGCCTGGCAATACCTTTCGAGCTCTACACGTGTATTGAAAGGAAGATCCTTAACGGTCCCGTAAATGTCATAAATGCCTCTCTGTCTTTCACAGACATGGTGTCGGGCCCGTAAAGCTCTCGATCTGGATGACGGGGGTAAACCTTATCCAAGTTCTCCGCCGTGTTTTGAAGATGAGGAAAATAACCCTTAACGGCATCTTTGAGATCAAAGGTCTTGGGGAAACTACGCAGAGGCAGCGGAATGAAATTCAAGCTGTCTAGAAAGACGAGATGCTCGAGCTTCATGCAAAGAATCTTGCATCCAGACATAACCAAGCCGGGAACCCACTTTTGCCTAATAGCGTACTCGAGAATGAATTGGTGGTCGAACGCTCTGGCGTTGTGAGCAATGACGATAATCTTATCAAACGCTCTATCCATTCTCAGATAGTCCATGAAACCACGGACGGGATCTTCCCAGAAAGAATGACTGCGTTTTCCGCATCTTGCACACTCTTCGTCCTTGGACGTCTCGCAGAGTGAACAAGATTGTTGTGCACAAATCGGATTAGGGACGTATTGAAAGGTATTGTCTTTAATACGGGTATCTTGTGTTGTCTCCGCGTCGTACTGGACATACATAACCCTATTTGAACTCCTAGTCTCTTTCAGAGGCGCCGTGTAACAATCGTGTCCTGTCTCTGCTTGAAAACTTTTACATACGCTACAATAAATTTTGAAACATTCATGTTTCTGCTGAAATGTTTTAAACTTTCCACAGTTTAAACATTTCTGCAGACCCATGCATACAGTGCGCCCTTGAATCTTGGTGCGCTTATGATTATCGAAACATGCCTGTCCGCGGAAATCTCTACGGCATTCATTACAAATCACCACGTCCTTGGTAGGGTCGCAAGGAGGTACCGATCTACAGCAAAAGCAGACGTAATGGCAGGAATGTTGCGCACCGTTACGGAACCCATTATGACATCCTCGACAAATGAAACGTGTAGCCATTGCAGCGGTCAAGTTCACTATGGTATGGTAATGTAGGGTGTCGGGGTCGTACAGTAAATAAAGTATTTGTTTCCCTACATTACCACCGTCGTAAATAATGGAGTCAAGATTAAATCCGCTATACACAACTAGTCTATATGAATCCTTGAGATAGGCCTGAATCTTCTCCAGCTCAGGGATACCTCCCCCTTGCGAGAGATCGACACCTGAATCTCTGATCAAGTCATCCACCTCTGCTTGGAGTTTTTTGCTCGTCATGTGTTTAATGTAGGATGTATACTTTTTACGATCACTAGCTCTAGCAATAGCGATTATTATAGCGAATGCTAAACACTTCACGACTGCCATAACCTCCAATACGCTTGTCTTCAAATGGGCAAGTACGCCAATCGTACGCCCCTTCGTGGGTATACCTCTATCTCGCCCGTTTCCGCTTGGCATATGGACAATGTCCACAACCAGACGAAAACGGTCGGTGGCATTAAAGCGAGCGTTCGATTGGCATACTTTCTGGACAACGCTGCTAATGACTTCCAGACTGACTTGATCTTTACGCCTGTACGAGAGACCGATAGGCTTATCCATTTCGTTTTCCTGGTTGGAAATCGAAATGCCAACCATATCTAGGTCTCTCGCTTCTACTAAAGCATGGTCTATTGCCTGTTTGAGAGAACGTTCAAATGGGTTGGGTCCTGCATTCGCACCTGGTTCTTTGAACTGTATCACTAGCTGCAGACCAACGGAATTAAATCGCTTATAGTCTTTACGACTACTTTCAAGGATTGAAAACAAGGTAGGGACGTTTCCCGTAGCGTTTTCGCCCGTATTACGTGACGTCGACGCTACAGGTACATGTTCCTCCTCGTTTTCATTCAATACATCTAATTAATTGTCTGAAGCTAGTTCTTCATCTTCATCGGATTCAACTACGTCGGAATCTGACAACGTGACAGTTTCTATACCGTTATCCGATTCCGAACTTGACACTGTGTAAATCTCAGGTTCGGAATCGATTATCGTAATAGTGTCCATCTCGTTTTCTGATTCCGACGAGATAGTATATACAGGGGCAGACATTTCAAATCTTTTACAACACTACAAATATTGAACCTGTAAAATAAAAACAAAGTAGAAATTATCGTGTATGTTACAGTGTAATATATGCTAATTTAAAAACACACTATCACTCACCTTATCTGTAGAATGCGTTTTGCAAGACTGTGAAGAGAAAGCAAGGTGGATCTATTTATAGTAGCTGTGGAAATGTGTTTTTTTAAGGTATGTAACGTATTTTTGCTGTGTTCGTCTTACTTGTTTACTTACTTAACGATATCTCAAGGTCTTTGTTACATCATCCTAATGGGAAAACCCAGATACCTAAACTACGTCATAGTGTTGCTAGGAGAGTTTTGTTATCGTATTTTGCTCTGTTCGTCTTACTTGTTTACTTACTTAACGATATCTCAAGGTCTTTGTTACATCATCCTAATGGAGAAAATCCAGATACCAAACCTACGTCATCGTGTTGCTCGGAGAGTTTTGTTATCGTATTTTGCTGTGTTCGTCTTACTTGTTTACTTACTTAACGATATCTCAAGGTCTTTGTTACATCATCCTAATGGAAAAACCCAGATACCTAAACTACGTCATAGTGTTGCTAGGAGGTTTTGTATAAAAGACATGTATTTTACAGGGTCATGTTAATTGTGTAATAGTTTCTACAGTTGTTCAGTCGTCGACCTTCATCTGCTTTAAAACCCTTATAAGGTAAGACTACATCTAATGTATTTTATTTCATATTGTGGTACCTTTATTATTATTATTATTAAAGTAGTTAATCAGACTTCGTTCTTGTTTTTTACAGATGGCAAGTCTAGTTGAGAAGTTTTCTTCCTCATCGTCCTTGCCTAGGTGCGTAGGTATTTCTGAGCTTGTACAGAACGTCCCTTACAATATTTTAGCCTATATGGAGTTATAAAGGAAACAAAATATGGACGGTGTGTGTTGTTTCATATTCGAAATAGTGAGAGTATGGATCTGTTATCGGTATTCCTACCCAGAAAGTATACAGATGTGTTTGGGGTTAAAGACATCAGTGGAATAAACAGTGGTGAAACTACCGTTAATCTAATTTATAAAGGGACTTTCCCTAATTCGAAGGCATATAACCTATCATTGGTTAATGCCTAGTTACCTGTTTCTACGTCAAAGAATATAAATGTTTATTACTTTTCATTAGGTAATATACTCAAGTGAATGTGTTGATGTAATGAACAAGTTAAGATTGTATTGTAGGGTAAGGTTCAGTTATTTCATCTGCTAATACACTGCTTATATATTTAGGAGTACACTGTAATGAATATATTGAAGGTATGATTCCTGAGACCTATAACTATAGGTAATTAATTAATTATTTATTGTTTTGCTTTCATCAGTTGATTTGCAAGGATATTATGAACAGAGTACAAACAATTTCATACTGAAAGAATATGCTTCAGTTGATCTTACTACTACTACTACTACTACTACTACTACTACTACTACTACTACTACTACTACTACTACTACTACTACTACTACTACTACCGCTCGTGTGTTTCATCTGTTATTCGAACCTCCAACAGACTGTGTTGTGGACAATGGTATTAAACATTTTCTTGAACAATATTATCATGGACTGCACTACGAGTTAGGTGTAGAGAAATACGAGAATATGCCTGGTATAATACAAAATGATTTGGGAAACTGTATGTTTGTACTTGTAAAGGGCATTAAAAAGCGTTTTTTAAAGACTATAGTTTCAGATGATGTTCAAATCGTAGATCTTATGAACTACGAATGTCCAAACTTAAAATGTCTTCCTAAAACTAACATAAGTTGTAACTATCATAGTTTTCCAGAGGGAATGTGTTCATATAGGAATGTATTAGCTTTACAAACATGGCTGATGAAGGACAGCAACATGTTTAGCTTTTATGCATAAAGGACAGTGTATCGATGTGTTTTAGGTACACTTGTGGTAAAACAGAATAATTGTTAAGTATCTGTATATTAATAATAAGAAAAAGGATTTAGTTTGTATCGTATTGTTATTTAAGTATTTATTGTATTCCCTTCCTCTTTCTTACACAGTCCTGCTCATATTATTTAAGTTCACAATATTAGTTATGTAATGTCATGATTTATTTAATTTATTATTATTATTGACTTAAAGAGACATTTAATCTATATTCCAGATAAATCATAGTTATATGGCATGTATATTATATATATATACCTATTAAAAAGTGTTCCCTATTATAGACCATGGAGGCATTGAAGGTTCCATGAGGTTGAGGCTCCCAGGCTCTAGACATTCGGCACATAAAGCTGTTAATGTTGTAAGCCATACGCATATTTATGAGCTATTAGACTTCTAAATAATCCATTCCTACCACCATATAAGTAAGGTTTGTGATAAGTCTCTTATATATATATATATATATATATGATATGTTATGCAGCTACCTTTCTGTAATATTATATTTGCTGATGTCGGCATTAATCGATATAGAACTGTGCTTTATCTTACAATCGATAAGTAGAATCTTAAAAGCAAAGGGTGAAATACTTCAATTCAACACGTTACATAGTCAGCCTTTTCGCTAAGACTAGGGCCCGGGGGTTTAGCCACAAAAACATTACATCAAGTTAGTGGTGACTGGGATATAGCCGTATGTAAACACAAGGGAAGGGGTGACTCGCTTTCAGTGGCGCACTTTAATACGAACATTCAAGTTCAAGGTCAGTGTAGCTAGTCTAGTGAAATGATAGACACAGCGTCATAGAATAGTTTGCACATTTAATCTTAAATCACAGAAACAAAATATATTTCCTAGTAAAGCGAACATAAATATACACAACCAATGCTTTAATATTTGTTAACAATATTCACAGTGAAAATTAAAAGGCAATTTATACATTATGTCAATGCATACGCTTTGTTGCAGTGAATGGCAATATACATTTTGAAGTTTTCAAAAGAAAAATATCTTCTATTTTCCTCCAAATAAGATCTTTAATGGTAAAAACTTCTCTCTACGTCTCATGACGTGACGGGGGGATGAGATATTAGTGTTTCCCCTTGTGTGGGTACACATTATGGTCTTCTGTAAAACCTTCCAGTGCACCTCGAAAGGTAAAAACAGTAGAAAAATCCTGAATTTTTCTGGAGATTTTTTAATTTTATTTCTGCTGCACCTGTAGAAGTATTCCATCTTCAGGTTGACTCTTACCTATGAATAATTCCTCCACGAGTCTGATCGCTTGTGCCATTTACATATTTTGTCTCTCTAGAAGAGTGATACATCTAGACAGTTGCCGAAATTATTTGCAATGAACTAGATATTACTTAGTAGCTTTTCTAAACAAATGGCTAAACATTTTCTGGAGCAGCACCCCCACTCATTTTAGCTATGATCCGCCACTGGTTGTCAAGAACGCACAACACACAACGACGTCAACAGAACACTAAACTGCCTCATGCAGAGAAAGTTGTTTACTAACTCAGAAAGCTTTCTATGCCTTGTGCACCACTAACTTGACGAATTATTGGCTAAACCCCCGGGCCCTAGCTAAGACATAGATGTAAACTATTACCTAATTATTCTCAGTAAACATGGCTACATAGTGAACATAGGTTTGATACACACGCAGATATTGTCCTGGGTAACTATTACTTCAGAGTAAATCATATTCATTGCGGGACTGTGCATTGTTTTAAACTAATATCATTTCGTTTCTATGGTACATGCATTGATTCCTTGAATGAAACACAACCCTTAAATACTGTTACGGAATATTGTATTATGAAGTCACTAATAATCGTAATCGTGATAGGTCTATTGGTAGGCCTCCTTACATAGATGTGTCTCTTATTAGGTTGTTTGTTTGTTTTCTGTAGTATCTCATCGTAAGAACATAGTACTAAATGTGTAATGTCATGATTTAATTTATTATTATTAGACGTTGCTATTATGGTATCTGAAGCAGTCATCTCCTACGTTTGCAGAATATTATATTTATTTATTGAAGTCACCTTAAATCCATACTCATAGTAAAACACAGATATAAACCTATGCTTCACATATTATATAGGCCTAATAGTAGTCCCTCATTACTTTGGTATGTCTAGATTTCGTTAAATAACATCGTATAGTATTACATTCTTTCATTACGTTAATACACCACGTATTTCAAATTGCAGTGAATACTCAATAAGTGTCACACTAACTGTTATGCTATGCCACAGATTGATAAGTAGTTGAGATATAATTGTTACATACCTTAGAATCAGCAGATCTGTCTTCTGTCTTCGTCACCACACTATTCACACAAACTGTCTGGTTTGATTATCATTTGATGTACACGGTATTTATAGAAGGAACTATCTGGACAATTTGTAAACATCAGGATTCTTTGAACTCACTCACTCTCTCTCTAAGATGTTATCAGTATGGAATGTTTTTATGTTTTTGTTGTTAATAGCGTAGCTTTGTAGAAATATAAAAGTACATATTGTTTCGCTGAGTGATATCTGTATTAAACATCTAACTTGTTATTCTAACAGAGTTGTTTTCACATGACTTTGTTATTGTGTTTATCTTAAATTCACTGTCACTGTATTGCACAAGTACTAATTCTGTAATATGCCAATACACACACACACACCTTCCTATAGGATTCATTCCCATGGATATTACAACGTATTTGAGTTACCTGATATTAGTATCTTATTTAAGGCATTCGAATTGATTAGTACAGTCGTCCCATGTATAACCATTACGCTGTACCTATATGAGGAAATGTAACACAGGACGTGCTTCTTCCATCCGATGGACATTAAGCGGGTTATAGACCATCATGAGCTACCGGAATACGCATCGGTGCAATACCTTATATTATCAACTTTATTATTATAACTATGTGAAAACAATACATATCGTTTCATTCCTATGTTACCTGCATTGCATCCCCGAAGGATACACAACTCGTATGAATCTAATTAATACACTAGGCCTATATGTTATCATTACGTTGTAACTAAAGGATCTGGATAACATAGGAACGTGTTTCCTAGTGGGCATTTGCATTATATCCTCTGCCCAAGCCTCGTATCTGGGGGTGTAACCAGCCCTCTGGGGGGCAGGCGTCGGTTTTCGAATTGGGTCTGATTTGGGTGGGGCTAGCACAGGCTTACTGCCCTCGTCTGCATTGGTCGAATCGAGTACCATCATGTCATATAGGACCATAGTACGGGGTTGGGGGTGGGGTCGGGGGGCGGCGTCGGTTTTGTTTTTTTTGCCTAGCTCTTTAAAGGGGCGTGGGGGCGGGTTGGCACTAGCACAGGACGATCGGGCTCGTCTTGCTTGTTCGAATCGACTATAATAGCGTCACGTTGTCTTACACGTGACGTGGCGTCGGGGGCGGCGTTGGGGGCGGCGTCGGGGGCGGCGTCGGTCGGCGGTTATTTTGGATTAAAGCTAGCTAGTTACTACTCCCCTCACAACGAACATGACACATAAAAGACATAATCTACAATACGAACTTGCAGATCTTCAATGTGACACTTTTAAAAATGATATGCAAAGATTTTGTTGGTTCAGATATTTTTCAATATATCGATTCCTCTACATACCCACGTCTTAGGACATTTGCAGCTGAAATAGTATCTCTGTTTGGGTCAACGTACATCTGCGAACAATTTTTTTCAAAAATGAGTACTCTGAAGACTCTTAAAAGAACACAGCTGAGAGATAACAGTCTTCATGCACAAATTACGGTGGTTGCTTATGATGTAACACCTAATTTTGAAAGTCTATTGAAGTAAAACTACCATACCGTACCTCAAAAGAACAAGTTCTGCAAAATAACAATCTTCATATGACAATGTACTGCAACAATAACATAATTCCCATTTATTCCTTTCGAAATTACAATAGAAGCTGAAGCACGTTGTAGTCTAGACTAGCTAATCCGCCGCTGTGCCGCTATTCCCTGCATAACTACGAACAACTTCTCTGCATTCTTTCCATGATGTGCGGGTAGTATCCTCAATTCGTCACACGACTTTCGTATTTTGCCATCTCTGCTCTACTACTTCCCCGCTTGTAAGTTGCGCACAGTTTAAGCAATTAGAGCCTAAATTAAATGACTTATTAGCAGCACAGTCTAGCTGCACTCAGAATATTTCTGCCCCGCGTGTTAGGTTTGAACAGCAATAATCACAAGAATCTTACAGACTTGGGGCAAATCCAGGATTTTCCTAAAGGCGAGATAGGAGGCCTCCCTTCTGTGTCTTTTGTAGAAGGCAAGGTCATGCTGCTGGCCAAAGCAGATATAGACCAGGACGTGGAGCCCAGACAGCCTCAGTTAAAGCTTTGAATAGTGATTCTAGTTCTGCCCCGATGGGTCGAAATTCATGGAAAGCCGACAATAAGTTGGAATACTCCAACAGAGAGTACGGTATTCAAGCTAGGGCCGTAAATAATTTGCGCACAATCGACCTTACTTTCAATAAGAATCGATGCGAGGCTCTAGTGGATTCTGGGAGCGTTCCTCCTTATTGTCGTATAGATTTGCTCTGCAGCATCAGTTAAAACTTAGGGTGACTGACTGTATCTGTAAAAGTGTTGATCAAAAGGCAGTGACAATTATGGGTTCGGTGGTTTTGTGAGTTAAGATATTGAAGTGCTCCTGGAATTTCAGTTTCTTGGTAGTCAAAGATTTAGCTGTAGATGCCCTCTTGAGGACAGAATTCTTGGTTAAAACTAGGGCTATATTATATTTAGGCCAAGGTGTCATATGTTTCGTGTTCGACCCGGGAACCCGTATACATTGCAGTTTATATATTGATATATTGATTAATATGAGGTTGTTAGGGGTCACTACAGATACCTTTTTTCTGTGGAACAATCAGCAGATTGTCTCACCTACCGCAATACCAGGCTTGTGAAGTGACAGAGTTAGCAAAGCATTACCCGGATGATTTTACCAATGAGCTCGGCCTCACTCCCCTCATTAAATACGATATCGTGTTCGCCGATAATCATCCAGTACGGTTGCCGCCTTATCGATTATCATCCCCGAGGATGGAAGCCTTAAAGGATAAGATTAACAAGATGGTCGAGCAAGGTATAATCTCCTATTGAAAGTAACTAGTAGAGAAACAAGCCCCTAATTTCGGTAAGCAAGCTCTTGCTCCGATCATTGCCAGTATCTCCTTCTCTGCATATGGGACTCTTTAGGCTGTGACCGCAAGTTCTACTTCTTTAACAAATTCAAAGAAACCCTCCCTCTGCAATTGAGCCCTGAAATAATACTTATTGATGAGTTGATGTAAAATTCTGGCCGGCAAGAAATTACGAATGGTGGTTGAATGGAAATTTTGTACAGAAATACCTTGATTGACAGCATCAATTTACGGCTGCTGCTAACGTACCGGTAATATACAGACAAAGTACCTATAAGATCTGCATATCCTGCAGCTTCAACTAAGTGGTTTGCTTCTGAAATGTACCGTAACAAAAAAATTTTAGAAAGTTTTACTGTCTTCAGCTGATTCCAATTGCATGACTTTCGTATTCTTCAAAATAACTTCCAGAGGATTCGGTAATTCTAGATATTTAAATGAGAAACGTCCACTATTAATACTCCGTGGTGGACTACGACCAAGCCCCCCATCACCGGTCAACAAATCACTATTACCACTTAAATTTCCAGCATTTGCTTCATGATTCCCTCTTACACAGTTATGTAGATCGTTATCGAAAGTTAACAGGCTGTGGAGGCCTAGAAAATATTTCGTCAGCCAGGCTGCCTTACCGAAACTTTGGACTTGTGTCAATAGAGTAACCAGGTTGTCCTGAACGCCCGTTCCTAACATACTACCCGCTTGAAAGATCTCATTACAGTTGGGTTTAAGTCCCTTAATCTACTTATCAATTCACAGAATTCCTTCTCCCTAGCCTGTTGTTGCTTCAATAATAAACCATCTTCTGTATTTTATCTAAGGAAGGTATTTCTGTTTCTCCAATGAACCATCCTATGATAGGATCTACGAAACTATTTTTCCGTAATTCCTACCGTTTCAAATTCGCTTACGGTTTTTACAAATTCCTTCAAAATCTTCTTTATTTTTGTATTTTCCTCCTCAATTCCGATAATACAATATGATGCGTTAGGTTCCCTAGCATAGACTCCTAGCTGCTTATATTTTCTGATTAAAGCTGGCAAATCTAATCGTGGTAATCGGTAATGGCTCTGTTCAGGAATTCCTCTATCATCGCATCTTTCCTTAAGGCATCCGGAGAAACCACTACCTCTTCCATCTCTGAGCCAATAAAAGTTAAATCAAGGCGAAAAAGAAAGAAAAACTACAGAAAATTGCTACCACTTGTGAGCCACTGGTTTGTGATGGCCCAGACAGCCATCTGATTATTTTATCATTTATTGTTTTGGTTACTTGATATATTATCGAATATTGCAAATTTATTGATTATATTAGTTATGATTATATGACACTTACTCATCTCTAGTATGTTGCAACAAAGGAAAAGACCGACAGGATTTTGTGGTCATCTGAAATATTAAAATGTACATCTTGGGAACTTCACAGGATGTAACTGACCACAAATCTTCCTGTGAAAATAGTGTCATACGTGACTCAAGAGATACAGGATGTTGCATCAGCCTGTCTTGAGTTCGATCCTAGTGTAATGCATATTGTAGTATTTATTATGCTGATTGATGTTCATAAAAGGTAAAAGGATGAGTTTCCTGTCTCCCTCCATTCTCCGTGGGTGTAAGCAAGTATATAAACTCAGCCAGCCGTTCCAATGATCAGGATATCAATTAGTACATCTTCATAGGCGATACTTACTGTACGAGTTATCCCCGGTGGACGAAGAAGACTCCTATTGCAGAACTCGCATAAATATTATTTGAGCAGGCTACGATATGGAACGGCTGGGCTTAATTCTTTTATGTAAGTAGACTTCTGTAATATTTTCTTGAGACTTGCTTACACGAAGTAGTTTATTGTCATTCATTAAAGTTTATTTAATTTTATGAAATCATTTAGATTCAGACAAGAATACTAAACTGATTTCAATTGTATTATTTATGCATATAATCCATCCATGTGTAGGAACGTTTATATTCAGAAAAGAACAGTAAACAGTTTCCAATATTATAATTATTGTAAATAAATATGTGTATGTATCGTTATTCAAATGTAACCTAGAAGTAACATATCTTAATAATAATCAACTCAGGTATAAGTTAACTATAATGGAGATAGAAGAAACTTGTTTCATTTGTGCTTTACTTATTTGTTTTATTAATTTGTTATATTGGCTAGTTCTCTTAAATAAATATTGTTTATGTTAGAAAAGGGGTGTTACGTCATTTCCAAGGTATAAGTTAGGGTTTCGCCCGGCCACTTCCCTTCCTTTACCCGCGACATGACAACTGGTGGCAGCGGTTGTAGATTAATTAAAAAGTATTAACTACGTTAATTTTCGAACCCAGGTCGAGAAGAGAAAGCCAAAGTGAAAAGTGTTAAGTAAATTACGTTATAATAGCCTACTGTGATAATAATATTAAGACATTATAGGTTTAATAACAACATACGTACCGTATGGCGTGGTGTTGTTTTAAAAGACGTGATCCCTGTGATAAAGAGTTTACAGTTCTCTACGTTCGATTACTTACCGTGTCAAATTCGCTAGCCTTGCAAGGATCCACGAAGTATGCCAAGGAACTCGTTGAAAGATTTTTTAAGAAGTTCACAGATATAGATATTTCCAGGATTAAGGAACATGAGCATAAATTCAGAGGACTAATAGCTGAGAGTTGACTGGAAATTGCATTTGAGGGTCGTCGTAAACATTTTAAAGCTCCCATACAGAAGATTTATAAATATGAACATGGGGAAGGTTTGGCTGTGATTTTTGACTTAGAAGTTAGAATAGTACTTAGATATATACCCCCAACGCATTATTATGAAACACTAGAAATAGAAAGGAAAGATTACCTCCCTCAGTATAGTTGTACTAGGTCTAGGAGTGAGGATATGAGAATTTCATTTAGGCAACATTAGAATCAAAATCTGAAGATAGTTGAAGCAAAAGAAGTTTTATTTTTTTTATAAATATATATATACAATTTTTTTGTTTTTTGTTTGTTTTTTTGTTGTTGTTGTGTGGACTAAGGGTCCCCATACCGGGCCCTGCATTGAGAGGCCCGCTCATTTGCAATTTGCAATTGCCGGAGCCCCTCAGGGGTCAAGACCCGGTATTCATAGGAAACAGTGGTGACGCAATTCCACTGTGGAAGCGGCCACGTAGGTAGCCGCCGGAACGGGCCCCTGGCGAGGGACAATACAACAGGGTATGTCCACTCGGAAGAGTCTCCGCACCGACGGCATGTCCGCCGCCGAATAACCTGCAAGTAGGTCTGTGGCGCGTCCACGGTCGGCATCAGCTGAAACAATAGAAAAATTAGAATTTTAGTTAATCAGGTAGATCAATATGGCCCAAGAAACCAGAGTTAAGGATTTGTCAGTAGCAGGATGGATTCAGGCATGGGATCCGAAAAGTGGGAGGCCAGTTGCAAATTTTCTGCGGAATATTGATTCTGCCGCAGAGTTAGGAAATTTAACGGATAAAGATAAAGTTAGATTAGTTATAATGAAAGTACAGGGAGCAGCGCAAACGTTTATAGATACACACCCCGAGTTACAGGAAGAAATTACGTTTGCGAGACTAAAGAGATATTTTTAGAAAGATTTAAAGAGCTACATACGGATTTTTATTATTATTCGCAATTGCAGGCAGCGACACAGGGAAAAGATGAGTCAATAGCAGACTTTGCTGACCGTCTGCGACGTTTAAGTAGGCAAAGAATTAGAAGAGTCGCAGATGCGGCTGAACAAAGGGCAATAAACACAGAAGCAGAAAAACGCTTATTAGCAAGTTTCATTAACGGATTAAAAGGTAATCCTGGGCTGCAAGTTAAGTACCAAATGCCCGAGACATTAGATAAAGCCATTAAGATAGCCACCATGGCAGCCCAGGCGGAAACAGAGAGTGAGAAGACGCGCGAAAAGGTTCCAGCGCGAGTTTTCAGTAATGAAAGTCGAGGCTATCAGTCGCAAAATAGATATGGTGGTGGTCCTAGGTCAGCAGGACGAGGTGGACATTGGGGCAGTAATAATAATAGAAATGGCAATAATAACAGTAGTGAAAGGAACGCTGGTGTCAGTAATGCGCCACAAGGCGGTTTTTCACGCGATCTTGGTCCCAGAGGATCGAGTAGCGCGCTGTGTGCGCGAGGAGGTAACAGTAGTTATCGCAGCACGGGTCGAAGGGGGTACCAATGTTATAACTGTCGTGAGATGGGGCACATCGCAAGATATTGTAGAAAAGAGCGAGGGGAGCGCCCAGGTTTATACGGGGTAGGGAGGACCAAAACAACCCCGCAGGTCTTCCCGAAATAGAGCCGAAGAAACTAGTCGTGCCAGCCACAATTAGTCCGGCGACGGGGCTGTGGCTACAAGTTATAATTGAGGGAACTAAGAGAGAGTTATTAGCAGATACCGGAGCTGCTGTATCATTATTGAAACCGACAGTAAGTTCGGCACGACTTAACATGAATAAAATAACGGCTAGGGGTGTAACTGGAAACAATTTGAAGCTAGACGGTGAACAAGAAGTCACTTTGTTTATTAATGAGAGACCATATACTCATACTTTTTTAGTTTGTGACTTAAGATCCCCTGGAGATGGAATTTTGGGGGCCGATTTTCTGCAGAAAGTAGGAGCTCAATTAGACCTGCAAACTAACTGCCTCACGGTGGGGGGCCAGCAGATTCCTTTAATATGTAGCTCGCTGGGTGCTGTCTCGCGTGATGTCACGCGAGATGGAATGGGCTGTAGGGACTCCTCTGCTCAGGGATTGATCACCCCGCTCCAGGCTTTGGACCCTACAGATTGCCGCACTGAGCTACGGGACGCTGGTCAGGATAACTCTCCAGGTTGGTTTGCGTCGGTCATCCTAACGGAAATAGTTGAATGTTCTCCATTCTGTGGGACTATAGTCCGTGCCAGGGTCATTGGAAATGAAATCCCTGATGATTCCCCGAGTGCAATGTTTGAACCGGTAGAATCCCTGCTACCTGGTTTGTATTCACCACGTGCTGTAGTGAATTTAAGAAAGGATCCTAATGGGCCCCCGGGGAATGGTCCCTTATCGACCCCAAGCCCCCAATGTATTCCCTCAAAGCCTCGCGAAAATCCGGAGGCCGAATGGCCACCCATCTTTCCATCTACCAGTGAGCGGTGTGAGGACTCCGTAGCAGAAAAGCTACCGAGCCAAACAGGCGCTCTGGGGTATCCCAATGGGACGAGAACTGTTCAGCCTCTTTGCCCCGTAAAAGAGGACATGAACCAAGGATACCTTGGGAGAAAAGAAAATTTAGAATCACTTGGCAAACAATCGCATATAATGAATTATCCGTCTCAGTATAAAAAGAAGAAATTAAATAAGTCATATGTTGTTCCAGTTCGTATTATTAATTTGTCTGAGGAAGTGATAGTGTTTTCTAAAGGCACCAGGCTAGGCGACTTATCTCCCCTACAGGAAGTAGAGCTGATAAACAGTGTCGCGAATGCAGTAAGTGAGCAAGAAGACAGCTCTGAAACATTTAATGAATATGTAACACAGAAACTCATTCATTTGAACCAAGCAGATAAGGAAATAATCTCTAGCGTACTACAGAAGTATCAGCATTTGTTTTATAAGGAAGGCAGTACGGATATAGGTTGTACTAGTAAAATTAAACATGAAATAGACACAGACGATGCGAAGCCGTTTAGAAAGGCCCCGTATCGAATCCCGCATGCGTTAAAACCAGTAGTAGAAGAGCAAATTAACGATATGTTACGTAAGGGGATCATTTCAGAAAGTTTATCTGAATATAATAGTCCCATCATCTTAGTACCCAAAAAGTATCGGGATGGGAAACCTAAATGGCGCATGTCCGTGGACCTTCGTAATTTGAACTTACAGACAAAGAAAGACGCATACCAGATACCTAATATAACAGATATTTTAGATTCTTTAGGACAAAGTAAAGTTTTTTCAGTACTGGATATGGCGAGTGGATATTGGCAAATTGAGATAGCCGAAAAGGACAGGGAAAAGACAGCGTTCAGCACCCCCCAAGGGCATTTTCATTATAATAAACTTTGTTATGGCCTATGCAACGCCCCAGCGACGTATTCGCGTTGTATGGACTCTATTTTATTGGGACTGAAAGGAATAGACGTCCTTGCCTACCTTGATGAAATTATTGTCTTTGCACCGGATATGCGCTCCCATGCTGAGAAATTAGAGCGTATATTCCAAAGATTGGAGGGGGCTAACTTTAAAATTCAACCGGAAAAATGCCAGTTTGCTGTAGATCAGGTAGAGTATTTGGGTCACATTGTCACTAGTGAAGGCATAAAACCGGACCCAAATAAAGTTAAAGCCATTAGAGAGTATCCAGTACCAGCCAATATTCGAGACATACGCTCTTTCGTAGGGCTAGCTTCTTATTATAGAAGGCATGTCCCGAATTTTGGTGAAATAGCACAGCCTTTAACAGCTTTAACCAGAAAAGAAACCAAATTCGAATGGGGAATGGCGCAGCAAGAAGCATTTGAAATGCTAAAAGAAATTTTGAGTACACAACCGTTGTTAGCATACCCAGACTTCTCGAAAAATTTCATTGTCTGCACAGATGCATCAAACACCGCAATTGGTGGAATTTTGGCACAAGAGTTTGATGGGCAGGAGAAACCAATAGCTTATTGCTCCAGACAATTAAACAAAGCGGAAATAAATTACAGCGTGACCGAAAAGGAACTGGCAGCGGTGATCTTTGCCACCAAACAATTTCGATGTTATATTTACGGACATCCTTTTGTTTTGGTGACGGACCACGCCGCCCTGAAGTGGATGTTGAATTTAAAAGATCCTAGTTCCAGATTGGTGAGATGGAGCTTAAGATTAGCCGAGTTTGATTTTACGGTAGTGCACCGTGCGGGCCGGAAATTGACCCACGCAGACGCCCTGAGCCGTCACGTAGCTATGACGTTTTGTGAAAAGAATTTGAGTAATGAGTCAATATTGCAAGCCCAGAAAACAGATGCAGACTGCCAAGCTTATCAGCGGAAAAAGAAAAAGCATCCGGAGTTCCGTGTTGATAATGACGGTTTGTTGTATAAACAAAGCAAGACAAGCATATCCGGATACGCGATTGTAATTCCACAAGAATTAATTCCAGTGGTACTTCATTATTATCATTCTACACCATTCGCTGGACACCAAGGTGTTCATAGAACAGTAGCTAGAATTGCACGAAAATATTGGTGGAGCACATTGCGAAAGGACGTAGAAAACTTATCAGCACCTGTGATAAATGCGCTCGCAGGAAACCAGGTACTGCGGGAATCGTACCGCTAGCGGAACCACCGCAAGCCTCGGAATTTTTGGAAATTCTATCTACAGATTTTGTAGGTGCGTTGCCTACAACGGAGGCAGGGAATCGTTATGTATTGACATTTGTGGATCATTTCACACGATATTGCTTTGCGATACCGGTCCCGAATCAAAGTGCAGAGATAGTGGCGCAAGAATTTGTTTCAAAAATTGTGCTACAGCACGGAGCCCCAAAGGCTTTACGTTCAGATCAGGGCGCGCAGTTTTTGTCCAACCTCATTCAGCAAGTGTGTAAGTTACTGAAAGTAAATAAATTGCAAACCACTGCCTATCATCCGCAGAGCAATGGTATCTGTGAGCGGTTTCATAAAACACTCGCGGACATGATATCCCATTTTGTAGGTAAAGATGCAAAACGTTGGGACGAGTACGTACCGTATGCTGTAATGGCATATAGAAGTACTCCGCATTCAGTAACAGGGTATAGCCCGCATTATTTAGTCTTCGGACGAGAAATGAGGCTGCCGATTGAGGATGAGGGGCAAATAGCGAGTGAAAATCGGGAAGAAATGACAGATTATGATAGTCACATTCGAGTATTAGCCGATAGATTGAAAACTGCCTATGAGTCAGTAAAAACAGCTAACAAACAAGGGCAAGAAACATCAAAGAGGTACTTTGATAGAGGAAAACGGCTAAGAGAGTTCAAAGTTGGTGACTATGTATATGTATATAACCCCATAGCTAAAAGAGGGGCAGGAAGGAAATTTGCCTATGCGTGGCAAGGCCCGTCACAAATAATAGATAGGACCTCCGATGTAACTTATAGGATAAAGAGGGACGATGGAAGTCTAGTTGTATACATGTGAATAGATTGAAAGAATGTAAAGTGCCTATGCCGACAGATACACATCATTTACCGGAAACAGGTAGTAAAACGTCTACCGAGCAAGTTGAGCAAGAACGATCGCAGTTAGAAACTATTTTAGAGGAACCGGAAGGAGATGAAATGTTATATTCAAAGCCGTTCACATGTAGGGAACAGGAACCAGTAGACGAAACCGTAGATATGTCACACGAGTCGATAGAAGTAGAATCCGGAGATGAATGGGTACCTCCGTACAGAGCACGGGCAGGAACATTACCCGAGGTTATCCCGAGCGGAAAGAGAAAGTGTAAATAGAAATCCTGTAAATATGGATGATAATGTAGATATAGTTAGAAATAATGACTTAGGTTTAAGAAGATATGAATTACGCCCACGAACTAGGTCAGAATAAGAAGAAATAAAGTGGTGGTTGTATAGACTACCGTGTAGGAATATTTTCTGGGGAACGACGAAGTAATTCCTCGTTCTTCACGTGTGTTACAGGTTTATTGGGGATGATTCGCCATAACCAAATGGAAGCAGTAACCCTGGATAAAGGGATGGTGTTTTTAAAGGATAGAGATATATTATTAACCGGTGATAAATGGACCGTCATTGTGGTCATTCATTTAAATGATTATGATAATTTGATTTAAGGTTTAAATACAGCACTCGATGAATTATATTCAGGCTATAGAAATTTTGTAAATTTTGTACAGCGCGACGTGGCAGATAATGTCATATACATGGGAGAATTAAATAGACTAAGAAATTTAACAGCCGAAATGGAAACAGATGTTACCGCTTTTAAGGCATTGATTCCAAACTCTATGAAAAACCCCAGGGGGAAAAGAGGTTTATTTGATGGAGTGGGGTACACGTTAAACTATCTTTTTGGTAATCTCGACTCCCGAGATCTAAATCGAATTAACAGTGTCATAAAAGATTTAAATGGTATTGCTACTAATATGGTACACACCACAGACCAACAGATTACATATATTAAACAATTAGATAAACGTGTTAGTCAGAATTCTATCCTTATAGTGAAAATGGCTAAAGATTTAGGCAACGTGTTAAGAGACACGATTAGAACTGAAGCTATTAAGCAAAGAAAATGGTTTTTATTCGCAACCCAAACTAGGGAAATAGAACTAACTATTCTCCATATGAAAGCCCAACTGATGCAGCTACAAGAAAGCCTTGACATGACGTCAATAGGCAAACTATCTACAACATTACTACCTCCACATAATTTTACTAAAATTTTAACAGAAATCTCTTTAAACTTGCCGGAAGGAACATCTATGATAACGCCACCGACAGCAGAGTCATCCTATTTATATTACCAGTTAGCGGATGTCCATGCAGCGGCTTTTCAGGAAACAATTAGATTATATATTGAAATTCCTTTAAAAGGTAGTGATCGATATTTTGAAGTTTATAAAGCTTACTCATTGCCTTATTTTGAACCTGAACTTAATCAGTTTGTATCTATAAATATTCCAAAATCAACTTATTTAGCAGTCTCAGAAAATGTACAGATGTTTACAGTTTTAACTGAAGATGATTTGAATGTTTGTAAAAAAGGCGTATTCACAATATGTCCAGCTGATTATGTTTTGTATGATACAAGAGCCAATAATTGTTTAATTAATTTATATTTAGGTAAAACTAAACAAGTACAGCAAACCTGCCAAAGAGTCATAGAAAGTCCACAGTTTCCGCCTATATGGATCAGGTCCCAACTGAGTGACTACTGGATATACAGCCTAAGTGCACCCCTGGCAGTTACAAAGAAATGCCAAAATGGGAGTCCACCGGGTGATAAATTCGTGACAGAAACTGTGCTGTTAAACGGCACGGGATTATTCAATAACACTAATAACTGCTTTATTTACGGGGGTACATTCCAGCTACTACCTCACTCAATAGGCCGATCTATATATGAACTGAGGACACCTGCCATAGTTATACCTAAAATTAATGCTATGCTCACACAACTAGAGATAGAGATGTTTCATATTAATTGGGAAGATGGAAAAGGAGATCCGGGAATAGAAACTGCAACTAATATGGACTTAGCAGGAACACGCCCTAGGATTGACGTCACCAAGCTACATCGATCCTTGGATCGACTACAAAGCCAGCCGGAACTAAATGATAATCACATTTTACCCATGTCATTAAGTGGTGTGTCAATAATATTAATAATAATTATTGTATTAAGTTGTGTGTTTAAGACTAGGTTACTGGAAGCACGGAGAATTTATAAATTATGGAGACACAAGGAAAAGGTACCACAATCAGCGCGGTGCAGTCAGAAGAAGAAACACCGAACACCCCCACCAGTCCTAGAAGACATCGAGTTAATGGCTAAAGAAGAGGAGATTGAACATCGGATGGACGAAAGGACACGTTCATTCCAAGTAGCATCAATAGTTGAGACTAACCCGGATAAAGTGTTATATGCTAAGCATTGACAGTGGGAATTCTGATTCTGTTCCACATAGAATAACTATGTTTTTTTAATGTTATTACAGTAAAAAAGATATGCACATTACACTTACCTCAGGATGGAGAAAGAGTTCAAACTCTCTACGCCCAGCTACCCCCTCGTCAGAAGAGGCCGGAGACGGGGGTGGCGGTGACGGAGATTGGGGTGGCGGCGAAGCTGGTGGTGGTGAAGCAGATAGTGAAGGCGACGCTGGTGGTGGTGAAACAGCAGGCGACGCTGGGGGGACTTCGCCCTCCTCCTCACCGGCGCTTACAGTCGCGTCACTGTCGTACACTATTGCACTAGCCATGTTCATGTAGTAAAATTAGTTAAGCTGAACTTTGCTATAATATACTAGAGAATATGGGAAGTGGTTTACCACACCTGCCTCTTGAAAACGGTCAGTCTTTCAGACGACATTTTCATTTAAGGTGGGAGGGGTGTGATGGCCCAGACAGCCATCTGATTATTTTACCATTTATTGTTTTGGTTACTTGATATATTATCGATATATTATCGAATATTGCAAATTTATTGATTATATTAGTTATGATTATATGACACTTACTCATCTCTAGTATGTTGCAACAAAGGAAAAGACCGACAGGATTTTGTGGTCATCTGAAATATTAAAATGTACATCTTGGGAACTTCACAGGATGTAACTGACCACAAATCTTCCTGTGAAAATAGTGTCATACGTGACTCAAGAGATACAGGATGTTGCATCAGCCTGTCTTGAGTTCGATCCTAGTGTAATGCATATTGTAGTATTTATTATGCTGATTGATGTTCATAAAAGGTAAAAGGATGAGTTTCCTGTCTCCCTCCATTCTCCGTGGGTGTAAGCAAGTACCGGTATATAAACTCAGCCAGCCGTTCCAATGATCAGGATATCAATTAGTACATCTTCATAGGCGATACTTACTGTACGAGTTATCCCCGGTGGACGAAGAAGACTCCTATTGCAGAACTCGCATAAATATTATTTGAGCAGGCTACGATATGGAACGGCTGGGCTTAATTCTTTTATGTAAGTAGACTTCTGTAATATTTTCTTGAGACTTGCTTACACGAAGTAGTTTATTGTCATTCATTAAAGTTTATTTAATTTTATGAAATCATTTAGATTCAGACAAGAATACTAAACTGATTTCAATTGTATTATTTATGCATATAATCCATCCATGTGTAGGAACGTTTATATTCAGAAAAGAACAGTAAACAGTTTCCAATATTATAATTATTGTAAATAAATATGTGTATGTATCGTTATTCAAATGTAACCTAGAAGTAACATATCTTAATAATAATCAACTCAGGTATAAGTTAACTATAATGGAGATAGAAGAAACTTGTTTCATTTGTGCTTTACTTATTTGTTTTATTAATTTGTTATATTGGCTAGTTCTCTTAAATAAATATTGTTTATGTTAGAAAAGGGGTGTTACGTCATTTCCAAGGTATAAGTTAGGGTTTCGCCCGGCCACTTCCCTTCCTTTACCCGCGACATGACAGGTTACCCACACCCCTAAGGTAACCTGCAAAGTATCGAGGTGAGTAGACAAAATTTTTCTTTTAGAGGCCGTAGATTCCAAAGGACGAGAGATGGGGAGAAAACAATGGTAATATTTCGTAAAATTGCTAGCCATTACACCATACTATAATAATTTAATTAGGAAAATACAACATTTACTAATTTCAAATATCCAATTGCCCTATAATTCTTTAAAATGTCTTAAAAAGGGGCAGAAATTGTTAATATAATTTAATGAATAATGATTCGTATTAAATTTAGGTACATACCGTATATAAAAGTAATGAATAGAAAATTTATCCCTAATGCAGGGGGCGTAAAAATATTATATGTAAAAAATTGTAATGGCGAAAATAATTGCAGTCTCCGGTTACTTATAACTTTAAAATATTAACCAGGAGCGTATTTGTTACCGTAAGACTAAAGGTGAGAATGGTATATTTTTCAACTTCGAAGTACTGAAGCGGAGCGTACTTTATAGGCCTAATGTAGGACGTGGTATATCCTGTAGAATTCACTTTGATAACTTAAGCACGCATGTAGTATCATACGGAATTCCATGAACACTGATAAAATAAATTCATGTTACGACAGAAAACTGATTCAAACAAATCTGTATAAAGGTAACAGAAAACATTTTTATAACAAGAAACACCAATACTGAACTTAGTTTAAAACTAATATCTTAATAGACAACATCTATTTGAAGCAACTAAATGAAAATAACTTAGGCAAGCAATAAAAAATAGCTAATAACAAAACCTAAGAACTGTTAAGATTAAACAAATAAATGCGAAAGGAGACAACTAACTAACTATTAGCGTGAACTAGCAGATTTTGTCAGTATTAAATTTTCATGAGATATAGCGTTTTTATGCTACCAAAACATCTTTAACAAATATTTTCATATAATATGTAAAGTGCCTTTCTGCCTCCTGAAGATTGAAAAAGACAACTAGAATCATTTAATTTCTTAAGGCCTGATTAATGGCAGCCATCTTGAACGATACGTCCCCTTCTTGCATATATATTTGATGATGTTAGCTTCGACTTCGTTGCCATCCATGCGGTTTCCAGAAGTTTTCTACTTTTAGCACCCAATCTTCAAAAGACCCCTCATAACTCGCCACCAGGTGGCGCTTAAGTGAAGCATAAAGTGCTTTCAGAAAAGGAAACTGCCATTTCCGCGGTGACAGGAATATATTATAAAAGCACAAGAAATAAGTGACAACTGACGTTGGCACGCCATTCTACGATAGACCTAATCATTACTTAAAGAAACTTGATACCAATTTTCCCAAAATGATGACTATAGGACTTCAAGAGGGTCCTCCGTGGAGTCTTAAGAGACCAAAAATTAATCCTACATAAAAGGACAGACAAATATAACTGTTGTCAGAAATATATTCTGATCGTGATGGCCCCAAGGGGTAGGATGGGGAACAATCCTCCGAAGTCAAGTTTAGTCTGAGAGACTTCCCGACTGTTTTTCCACATTTTCCCGTGAACCGTTCGTTATAAAACAAGCCTTTTCGTACATAAGAGATTCAAATCATCAGTCATTCACACTCTTTTCACTTATGCAGAATATACAAATATAACATAACCAGGGTATAGGGCAAGGAAAACAAGTTTTTTGTTGTTGGATTCCTTCCCATCTACAGATACCTGGCAATGAGAGAGCAGACAAGCTATCCAAATCTTCTGTCCTAAGGGCCTCTATTACCACCTCCCGACAAAACCTCTCAATATGAGACTTCCAGATAGCTTACCTGTAATACCACCGACGAACTGCTATCGGGAAGAAAGCAGAAAAAATTCATAAAAAGATCCTTATCTCGTTGAGCGTAGAGGGTGTTTGTTGTAGTTCGGTCTGCCTGCGCTAGGTGCTGCAACTCTAATTTGTATTTATCCAAATAAATTGCACAAGGACATATCGTTTTAAGTGTATTAATTGATTTAAACAATTCTATTTCATTAAAATGTGAGCCTAAAATTATCATTTTGTAAGGATAATCTTCCAGCATCTGAAATTCAGGTCGCTACAAAGCTTCGGAGTGCTGCTATCTTGTTTCCACCATAATCGGGACATGTAATGATATCATTAGGTCTACTGGATTGACCAAGGGCCCGAATCACGTGCTTTATTTCTCAGAATCCATAGTCTTATGATAATAAAATATAAAAGTGCATAATATGCGCTGGGGTGTAATTCGTTGTAATACAGATCTGGATTGACCGATACCATTTTAAGTCAATTGGTAATAGATTATTATATTATATTATATTATATTATATTAAATTATATTATATGGGAATTTACATGAAAAGAAAATGTAATGGATATATAGAGTCAGCCAGACTAAAAGGTTGCAAGTGGGTTTAATTTATGACATGGGAAACATTCTTTGAGGCTGAGGAAGGCTGAGGTTTGGAGAGGCTGAGGTTTGGAGAGATGCTGTATATGTCAAAAGGTTCGTATTAGGGTGGAAGAAGAAGTGTTGTTGACAAGGATAATTATGTTGAGTAGACCTATAAAGACTTCATCTATATTATTAATTAGAATAAGAAATCGCCTATCTCATGCGTTTTTACAATACCTTTAATTGTAAAAAGAGCTTATAGTAACTACTTGTACCACCCCCACTTTGTTTTAAATAACAAATCACGAGCTTGGAATCTTACGTAATAATTAGCCCAGCAATCTGATTGGATGCTATAATAAATCCCATTACGTCATTCTGATATATAAAAAAATAATAAGGGTAACTGAGTTTTCCCGGCTGTAGCAGGGAATCACTTCTATTCTATACGCTTAACCGCTAGGACGAATTCTTAGACGAGTGCATAAAATGAACAGGTCACCCAAGTTTAATGGTAGGAGTATCCGGGTTGGACCTCAGCCCAACCAAAGAAATAACATCAGTGTTTAGGGAATTGTCAACAACACATAAAAAGTCGGATTCTTCAAAAGTGTTAAATTTGGTGATAGGAAAATTGTGGGGACACGCCTCTTAATTAATTAGGTTGGGTCCCAAACGCCTTACCTCAGCTCAACCATAAGTTTTTGTACGAATAGTGTAAGTGAAATTTAGTGAAAATACACACATATATCAGTTACACGTGTGAGTGATTCCCGTGGCCACAATCCTGCCGCCCATAATCCATTCTAGCCCTGAGAAGAGAGGACTACCGACTGAACAGAAGCCAGGGAAACCCATGAGATAAGTAAGTAACAATGATTGACAAGATAATAATATAGCGAACGGCGTTTTTCGCATTATTTGGCGTCAAAGAGAGAGGGTCACACAATTTCCACATTTCTTGTCATAGGAAGTATATCCTACAATGTGATCATCACATAATCACAGCATTTTATCTAACTGAAGAACTACAGTTGTATGAAATCGGGGCAAAATCTGTAAATATTTTATATAAAAAATGACATTTTGCGTCCCGACAAAGATACATAAAATTCCGGGACAGCTGTTAGAAAAACACTGTTCCGCCCATATCGGGACGAATGATCACCTTCAGATATTCGTACAATCGGCTCAAACATTTATATACACATCCGTACTAAAATCAACTCAGTATGGAAAACACAATGGTCTCAACGACAAGAAACCAAGCTGCATTCCATTATAGGATCTTCCACTGCTGCTTGCTTTTTAAAGACCTGAGCCATAGACGTAAAGTTCTCATTACCCGTCCGAGAATTGGTATAAAAAATTGACTCACTCCTACCTGATTAACAAAGATGATGAACACAATGTTCAACATGCATTTCTCCATTGCCAGTCTTCCATATTATGTTCATAGAATGTCGTCGCTTTGATCTCCTCAGGGAAAAATACGAGGGTAAGTCAATAAGTAACAATAATAATAATAGTAATAATATAAAAATAAATGTATTAATACAAATTAAGATATAAAATATTTACAAAAGTATAAACGCCACCCGAAAAAGCAAAACTTGTTTTCGGGGTGGTTAAATTCAATACACTGAAATAATTATTTACATTTTATTATTTTCAATTCTTCCTGTAACACTTACAGGCTGCCTTACGACAAAGAGTACCAAACATTGAAATATAGAAGGAAATAAACAAATATAAACTTAAACCAATGAACCCAACTATGTAACATAATAATGTTTCACTTGAAAACACATGCAAGCAAACACAAGCAAAATAAATTAAATATATGGTCCATATGCATGGATTCGAAATATGGCCAGAGATCCTTTCAATGCTGTCAAAGCGATGTCTTCCAGAATGTGTTTAGGAAGACTAAATTTTTGGCAGACATGGTCATTATATGAGGGATGGTTCCTCGGGCCCCTATCATTAAACCCATCACACTGACAGACGTAAGGTTGTATTTTTGTTTGTAAAAATTTATAGTGGGTTCATAAATCTTTCGTTTCTTTGCATCCACCTCTTCTGGCTGCTGTTCGTAGGATTCGAACCTGATGGTAGGGTCCAGTAGGCTATATATCCTTCAGCTTACAAACATTACAAACTTAGAAAGGTATTAGTTAATAAATACATTCTGTAACTATAGGACATGTAAAATTACAATGAAAACTTACGAGTTAATATTCCAATAATATTTATAAAATTTACGATAAATTAATTATAAGATAAAGTAATAATTTCAATATTTTAAAATTTGATACAGAAAATGTAATAATAATAATAATGATAAAGAAAGGATTTAATTGAAAAAGTAATTATCTAAACTTAATAAATTTAGACTTAAATTATTTACATAATTATTCTTAAAAACTGGCAAATTACAAGAAACACCCATTCCTGCAAGAAAAAGTTAATAGTGTACTTGTTTCAATTTTGCGATATGCTTTCGTGTTTGCAATGAAAAGCAAAAATTCCTATTTTTATTATTAAAAAATATGTTGTGTTATGTTGTTCAGAAAATATCATACGGAACTAGATGTTCCGTTTCACTTTGGTAATATTTAAGAACAGACATATTCGGCAACCATAAAATACAAAACCCAGAGCCCATTGTCCCTTCACGATGTGGTAAATAAGTAACTTAAGCTTTTACGTGAAAGGGTCGAGGAATTTAGTCCATAGACTCTAATTTAGGATTGGAGTTCATTAACGTAAATCTGCACCCGACATCTACATCCCTACGATTTGTGTTCAGAATTTTTAAGTCCAAAAACTTAGATGGAACTCGACCGGGTTTGAACATCGGATTCAGAGACGAGCATGTTACTTCTATGCCACCGAGGCCGACTATTCGTTCATATTAACTTAAAAAATTAACAAGTATGTTTGACTTGAAAACTAATGTTATTTAGCATTCAAATGGAAATATAGGCCTACAGCGTCTCAACCAATATTTTCAAGACTAATACGCATAGTATAGGAACGCATCCGGAGTTATGTTATGCTTCTGGCATTACGTCATGCATTCTTATCAGTAACGTTCTTCTCGGCAGGCAACAGTAGCTTTAATTGCATCTGTCTTGCACCCGATATACGATATAAATTACTTTAAGCACTTTAAAATCATAGTAATATTGGTCCAAAAAACTTTAGAAATAAATAAATAAATTTCCGTAGAGGGTAGTAATATTAAAATGTATTGCAATTTACAACCCATGGCATAACTTATGACAGAATGCATCCCTAGAAACAAATAGCCCTACGAAGAAAAATGATCAGCATTTATTTTACTTCTGCAAGCAACTTTTCTGGTACTCTTATGTTTCTTTAACGATATAATTTATCTTAGTTTTATCCAATTGACTTTATACTAAAGTACATAATTTGTTAATTACCGACTATACCAGGGATGGCCAACTACCTGACTTTTGGGAGCCGCAATCTAAAGAAAGAAAAAATAAATAAATAAAATAAATTTTTAAAAGAACTGCACTTAATTTGGGGTAAAGTTTAACCTAATGTATAGGCTATCCTAATAATATTTTAGTTTATTAACATATTGACTGAATAGACTACAATTAAAGATTCACTTAACCTTAACGTGTTTATATTTATTACAGAAAACCCACGAATTCTTGACTCTTCTTCGATTGTCATTTGAGCTGGTAGCGGTTTGAAATCCGGGAGGTGACTACTTAAGGCAGTCCGCACAAGTTCATTTAAATTCACATCACATAAAACTGCTCGATGCGTAGACAAAAGTGTCGCATGGGGCTCACGAGCCGCGCTGTGGCCACACCTGCTCTATAGAATGTATAATAATGTAATGTAATGTAATATATTTAACATTCTATTTATGTAAGATAGTACTTTATGGGGGATATAGGACTGTAAATTCAATATAATTTAATACCGAGAAATTAAGTTTCTTAGGCCATGCCTCCCACCATTTAATCAGAGGCCTAATGTCTCTGTGTTTCTGTTTTATGATAAAGAAAGATAATTGTAGGAACATAAAGTACAAATATATTTAATCCAAAACAACATTTTTATCAGCTGCAACATATAGTTATTTCTTTCTACGAATAGATTAGTTTTGTTTATTTATTGTCCGTGAAATAGTTTAACTGGATTTTATATTTTCTACTCAGACCATAGGAACTATAGGACAAGTAGAAGAAATACCGCAGTCAATCCTGATATTCGCTATTGAGTTTTAGTCTTGTCATTTGTACAGTATCACTTCAACCCCCAGATAATTTTAGAAAATTGTCATTTGTACAATATCACTTGAACCCCCCAAAAATTCAGAAAAAATGTATATGTGCGTGTCCAGCTGTGTGTCTAGGACATACCAGAGCAACTGAGGGGAAACGTTTAAGTCCCCCATCCACTGCTGTGACGTATGAAACTTGCTCTTCATGTTCAGTGTCGAACTTCTCCGCCCTTGTGCATACTTGTGTGTTTACTAAATCGTGAAAGAAGATCGCCCTACTAAAGTATTTGATTTTATATGAAGGTTTATTTACTTCTCTGTGATGACATTTGCATGCGTTTGAATCTCGCTAATTCTTGAATGGCAGGGAATAAATATGTTGCACACAGTCGAATTAACGAACATAAATGCTTGTCGGTTAATGTAGACACTTTTTATGAAACTCATTTTGGAAAATGTTTGTTCACATAAGTATGACGTGCCAAAAATTACACATATCTCCGACAGATAGTTGGTTATCCCACTTTTTCCAAATCAGTAATAATATGAAAATAAGAGGAAGTGTTTGTCTGTCTAGGCGCGATGCCCAGCAAAATGTATTGCATCCAGAGATATGAAATTGTAAATGTAGATGGACTGAAGAGTGGCCGAATGCACCTAGAAGTCGGATTTTTAATTTTTGTTTTCGTTTTCGTTCGCGAGTGAAAAACTGGCAGAAAACGTTAATTTTTTGCGCTATCGAAGCATTAGTTTTCAGTAATACATTTCAATTGTAAATAAATTGCAGGTGACTTTGCTATTTTTGTCGCAACTGGAAAATAAGAGCATCGTAATTTTTTCGACATAATCCATACATATCGCATGAAATTAACGATCGTTTCAATTTTGTAAGTCCATCCTGGCCGATTCATTTGTTTATAATATCAGAGCCCTTAGAGATCTGAAATTTTCAACACAGACGGAAGAGGGATAATGAATATAGGCCTAAATGAGCAAACATTGATCAAATTCGACGGAACTCACCACGAAGGGGTTTTCTGGGCCAGAGATCTCGAATTTGAGGTTTTTTTTCCCAGGCGGCGCTTTCTAATATTGGAATGCACTCCAAAGCTGGATTTGCGCTGCTTCTAATTATTAATCGTTTAGTTTATGAATGATTTGCGTGTAAGTGTTAATAAATATAATGCTTTAATTATTATGCTCTTGAAATTGAAATTATTATCGTGCTCGAAGCCGCGGACACCTGCTTTAGCGCCCAATAAATATATTTACTATTACGGTTAATGAAACTGTTTTAATTCTCTCCTTGTAGAGCATTACTAAAGGAATCAGAATTACCACACAAGTTCGTCATAAATACCAGGTCGCACACCCATTGGGGTTGTGATAATTCTTGCCCTATTGCGTCCTGCAAGAAATATACTCTGATTATTTTATGTAATTGTGCATATGCGACGAAATAATTGTTTTCCCAGTTAGCATGGAAAAGTCGTTTCCTTGATGACAAGCTGTTGTGTGCTTTTACGCTAGCTACAGCATCCATTACTCTTGGTGTAGTGAAATGCAGTAAAGACCGAACATAGAACACTGTCACAGCCAGTGCTGCGCTGTCCTTACATCGCCGTCGAAACTGCTTTACACTGACGTCAAGGGCGACTGTAAGTGGGAGACATTACCCCACCGCACAGTGGCACAATGTGCCACAGCTGCGACTTACTTCTACGTGTAATAGGAAAGCCCCCCCCCCAAAAAAAAAACCTTGTATAAGTACAGAACATTATATTGCAGTTTGTACATGATGTGATATGAATCTTTTCGATCACTTTCTCTGAACTAGGCCTATTATTA
Source organism: Ectobius pallidus (assembly GCA_964059195.1). Taxonomy (NCBI): domain Eukaryota; kingdom Metazoa; phylum Arthropoda; class Insecta; order Blattodea; family Ectobiidae; genus Ectobius; species Ectobius pallidus. Next base: position 57,371,870 of record CAXKWD010000007.1, on the reverse strand, counting down.
TCACATTATAGGAATGAAGTTTTGTTCTTCGAATTTTTCTCTGAATCGACTCTAACCATTTTGTTTAAGCTTTGTCACTGTGACACTGTTCAGGAAAAATAAGTGTTAATAACGGCTAATAACTATTCCTGTGTGTTGTAATAATCTCAAATGACTTACGTTCAAATACGTTCTACAGAAAATGGACGAAAGCTTACAACATTTTTCGAAAAACATTGCATTTAAGTATATTTTTTTATAGCAGTGGCTTGGTACGAGTCTTACAAAGGCGACTGGAACCTCTATGCCATAATACGATCTCACACGGTATATCGGACCTATACTTCTACCTATCGTGTGATTTCCCACTCGCAAGAATTTTTTTACATTTCATACATGCGAGTGTTTCACAACTGATTTTTACTTAATGGTTGAGAGCTTACTAGGCAGCTCAGTAACCATGATCAATCAAGCTGAATGCAATATTTGGAATTTTGATCTATTAACTATATTATAAATGTCTGGTGGAAATGTTATAACCCGTTTAATATGCACAATAAAGACTATTTATAAAAGAAATAAATTCAGGAAACTGATAATACAAAGCACCAGATGGAAATGATATTAATCTCATATAATAGAACGGCATAAAGCAGTACCCGTACAACTTTTACTATAGTTTAAGTTTTTCACTTCTTGCGTCTATCAATTTGGTACAAGTTTGCACAAGCCAAAAGCTATAAGTTCACAAAATTTAATGTTTCTAGTTCATGTGGAAGTGGGTAAACATTAATGTCAATGAGTGGATGATCTATACTTTCCATACCTGTATGGCAGCTAGAAACACCAAATTTTGCAAGTTTATGGAAGTTGGATGTGCCAATAATCCTACTAAATTTTACGGTTCTAGTTGACTTAAATTTTTTTAAAACTTGCATAATGTGGCGAAAATATACAAACTTGATTTAAAATAAAAAATCGAACTATCTAAGTTTAAACTTGTAGATCTCTCAAAATACGATACCGTTAGTGCAATCGGTCTTTTGATACGACTTACCTTTGAGCCATTATTAGCCTTCAAAGAAGGTCTGCACAGACCTTCAAATAGCTTAAGCCAGTGTGAATTTTTGGTGGTAAAAAAATTAAAAAATTAACTTTTTGAAACATTTCTGTCAGTTACTTGTGCCAAATTTCAAGTTTCTGGCTCGTCTTTAAGTGGGCAAACAATTATGTCATGAGGCTTTATAGTATAGTGATAAACTAAACTCCGTGGCGCTACATCCCCGGAGGGACTTGGCCTACCACCCGACCGCTGTGTCATCTCCCGTAGGCAGATGGAAAGGTTGGGGGCATGTGGTCAGCATGCCGACACCCACGGCCGTTAATGGTGGTTTTCTTGGCCGGAGCCGCTACTTCTCTATCGAGTAGCTCCTCAATTTGAATCACGAGGTTGAGTGCACCCCTACCAGACCTCCCTACCTCAGAAAAATCCGAGGAGGTACCGGGAATGGAACCCGGGCCGACGGATCTGTAGTCATCAACGCTAACCACAAGACCAAACCGGCGGACATAGTATAGTGATGGTTTGCTATATAAAAAGTATGTGGCTGTTAATTGGTTTTCACTCCGGTAACGGTAAATCGATTAGGTCCAAAGTCAATAGCATTCTTTCTATGGACTTTATAAGTGTTTATACTAAGTTTCATGTAAATCTTAAAAAAAGAACGTGTTCCAGTTATCGCGCCTACAGTCACACGGACAAACAGACAGATGGACTAACATTTTTCCCATTCACCAATTAGGCCTATTCTTAGAAAGCAGGAATCTCGCACTCAGTAAATGAACTATTTTATGCTTCATTTGAATGAAATTGCGACAACAAGATTTACAGAAATCTAGGTTTCACAACAATCCTTGAACTTTGGTAGTTGTAATATTATTTTTATGTTAAAATGTGTTCATTTCTATCTTATTCACTGGTTCGCAATTCCATTGATTTAACAAACCGACGTAAACGACATCTAGCGCACGAGCTTTAAATGACTGCTATATAAAGCAAAACGCTGATAGATGGCAGGTCTCACACATTACCGGTCCTAGCAGAATTATCCTGAATTTTAAAACATTTTCGTTTCTGAACATTCTTTCGGTGCCCTAGTCCATATAATGATCAAATCATACCTTAATGATTAGATTAATGCCAGAGTCAGTTTTATTTGCGAGGAAATTCCATGTCGGGGTTGTGATGACGTTCTTTTGAGCTTAAATTAAAATTTCTTCTCTGTACCTTTGTACCTTTGCAATATTGCTCTTCATTTTTCTAAAAATATAGTTGGATATTGAATTTTAAAAGTAAAATTTGTAGTATATGTAGATAAAAAATACGTTAGGTTAATTCTGTAATGGCTTACTACCAGATTACGTTCTTCGAAATTATCGTGGGAGGAAAGAGAAAGAGGGAACGGATATGTGCCCCAGTGTCATCATTTACATTCCACAATCTTCTGCTGTTCGTGCACTATTCACATGTCTTCATTCCCTACTCAAATTATACTTGAGTGCAAGGACACTTTCCGATACTTCTGGTTTTTTCTAATGTTTTTCTTTATTTAAAGGTGCATTGAATCTCTTTATCATGTGTTCCACACAAGCCCTGGGTGAGCCAAGCTTATTGGTTTAAGTTCAATTCCGACCAATGCATTAAAGCCTTTGAAAGGTGAGCGGTAAGAGGGGCGTGCTCTAGGGCAGCCGCTGGATCAGTCCGAGTCTTTATTGGTTTGATGTCATAGTCTGGCACTCAACAATTAACCTATTAACGCAGCACGGTTTCAGGTTCATGAGCGAAAGATTGGGGAGGGGACATAAGACACATTAAGAGGAGCGTTGAATGACATTGCCTTGTAAATAAGGAGGTGCAAAGATGGACTCGGTTTAGAATTCCCTTACCAACATAAACCTGTGCGTGTTATATCGCAACGATTTCCGTGCACTGTGAAAGCGAAGTTTGAATAAAAGTGTACCATCAGTAGTATGGTACAGCGTATGGCCGGAAAAGAAGATAGATTGGCAACTACCGACGCCTCTTCCAGACGCCTACCGACGCCTAGTCCTGTGACGTCACGGGACTCGTTTCCGAGTAATGTACTTGTGCCCTTTCACCGTGCTACTCCCGTTTCATTCAGACGCCTCGTTTGGGAGTTAGGCCCCATGAACCGCTATTCCCGTTACGCAACAGGCTCCGGGCTGGTTTATGTCGTCATGGTACTCATTCGAACAGTGTACTTATGCCTTTTAAGCCTGTGCTATTTTCGGAGACCCAAATTGTATTTCTGCCCTTAGAACCAGGCTGGCGCTGCATCCCAAGACGGGACACGGCCTATCACTATGGAACAAGATGGCGGCGGCTAGCGCTGAATTCAAAGTCACACTCTTATGACGTCAACACTCTATGCCTGTTAATTTTATATCGTTAAACACTCCTCTTAGATAATACGATACTCTTTAGGCATAAGGACCATGTAATTAGGGCCCTAGGACCAAAGAGTCGTCATTGTATTCGTTTTAACAAGGAATATACGCACATTTGTACACTATGGTGTTCCCTATTCGTAGCGACCCTGTAATTACGCCCTCCAACACATAGTCAACCCTTAGGAAGAAAAATGCACAGAGTTGTGTTATGCAAATAGTACGCGTCTGATATAATATCCTATTCCGTATTCATAGAGACGTAAGAGAACCCATAAGGGCATTAAAGATGATACATATTAATAAATAAGTTAGGAAATGCATTTTAACATAGAGACTGGAAATAATGATACCCGGATCTCTCTCCCTCTGATGGAGAAACAAACACTTTCTCTCTACACAGGAATAGAATAGAATAACGAGTAAACTATTTTTGCGATACATCTCGATATCTGATTGAGAAAGTATTAAGGTAGGCCTGTAAATAGCAGAACGAAAGTGAAATCTTCCATATTACCTCATGCCTGTTGGACGTCATGGTATTCTTTGAAGACTCATACTTTTTATTCCTAAGATCCCATACGCCCCTTAGGACCAAAGAGTCGTTATTGTGCTAGTTTTGAAGATACGCACATTTACACTACGCTGTTCCCTATTCATAGCGACCTGTGTAAATACGCCCTCTGGACCTAAGAAAACGTTTATGACATCTGAGTCACACCCTCTAACATTTAGTCAACCCCTCTGGAAGAATGCAAATAGGACCCAAACAACACGTTGGAAATAGTTACTGCAGCAAAGACCCTGCGATACAGAATTACTAAGCCCATGTTCGAGTTTCCCTTTTTTTATAATAATAATAATAAATAAACAAGATTATACTTACATAACATTTTCTTCTCCGTCTCCGCTGCGTCAACAATCTTCTTCTTCTGCATCATGATAAGTGTTAGTAGTACTATCATCTAAGTGAAATGACTATGTAAGGAATATGAAAAAGGTTCGCGATTCATCCCGACGTCTTTTATTAAGCCTTTTGGACCAAGGGGATGTTTGTGAAGACATGGGAATCGTTTCAAACAAAGATGTTACGCCGTTTTGGACTATGCTATTCTCTGATTCATTCACACAGACGTCATATGCAATTTAGGCCCTTTGGTAGAAAATTTGTAGGCATAGAGTCGTTGTTATGCAAATAGGATCTATACTTACGTCATTAGTTACTTAAACTAAGACCTATGATAAAAATTACGTACAACATGGCGGCAGAGTGCATGAACTAATAATTGAATGGGTGTCATGAGGTACTCATCTTTAAAGGATGAAAAAATAGCATTTTGTATTAGTTAGTGATTTAATGACTTAGGTCAGTGTTTTATGATTGATGTTAATAATAATATCTCAAATACCAATCTACGTAGCCTTATATTAATAATAATAATAATATTATACTGATATTAGAATGATAATTCTTTCACACTGGCGGTGTGTAGGCTAAGATAGACACGTGAAGTAAGAATGAAAAATTCAATGCCTTAGCTGGGATTTGAACCAGGGTCTTCGGCTCTCCGTGCCGATGCTCTAACCAACTGAGCTACCATGGCAACGTGAAGGTACAACATTAATACTGATATTTTCCTAAACTGTGTACAACATAGGAATATTCATCGTCATTTTGTCTACCTGTGACGTAATAATAATAATAATAATAATAATAACAATATGACTCATACTTACATTGTGTTTATTCTATTCGGTTATTATTATTATTAATTATAGAAGGCCAATAATTAATAATAATTCCGGAATTGTGCACCACTTTGCTTACCCGTGCTCTAAATTCAAGAATATTAAAAGCAAAACACACCCAATGCATATGTAGAAAGAAAAAACAATCTATGTTTCATGATAGTAGGATCACGAAAAAAGGTTCTCAATAATAATAATACTAATAATAATAATAATAATAATAATAATAATAATAATAATAATAATAATAATAATTTGTTTACCACTGCTCTAAATTCAAGAATATTAAAAGCGAACACTCCTACCTAAATTGTATAATAATATTATTATTAGTTATTACTAAAACGGGACAGTTCAAATGTAATACTTTTTTTTATTACGTGATCTTTGTAAGTAATAATAATAATAGCTACACTCATTGCATATGTAATAAAAAAAATCCATGTTTCATGATAGTTGGATCAGGATAAAGGTTCTCAATAATAATAATAATAATAATAATAATAATACTTGATTTACCACTGCACTGAATTCAAGAATATTAAAAGCAAACACTCCTACCTAGACTGTATAATAATATTATTATTACTATTATTATTACTATTATTATTAACTAAACGGGAGAATATTTTTTTATTACAGGATCTTTGTAAGTAATAATAATAATAAGAATAATACAGGATACTTAAATTAAAGTAGGACACTATGTTAGGAACACCATTTTGTTTTGTGAACTGCACTCATTGCATATTAAAAAAAAACGTAAACTAATTACATTCTGATACGCACACATCGCTGTACTGAAAGTGTGAAAGCTACATGTTTGTGTAAGTGTAGGAAGACATTTTAACCTAGGACAACCAAAATCCAAAAGGTCTATGATTTCCACATTTGAAACTATATTCTCTAAAAATTTCTTCTTAAAACATCCCTTCACATAGACCTCCGTACAGTTTTCAAAATCTTCCTGTATTATACCTTCCATATGACAGTATTTTACAACACCTTGCTCATACACTAGTCCATGAAAAAAAATGGTTTTATTCTAGTTACTGCAATAAGGACCAACTACCACATTATGGCGACAGTGTTCACGGACAGAAGGTTTGTAAATAATCCCCCAAAACTGTTTATTATTATATTATAAGACACGAGGAAGGTCGACAAATGGTGAAACTATGTTATATTCTCGTCTCATATCCTGGAGCTATCTATAAATATAATAGTGAAAGTACTTGCTAACTTCAAGCGATCTTCGAAACCGATGTACTTCTTACCGATAATGAACAGTATGTATTATATACCAAGTTGATAATAATAATAATAATAATAATAATAATAATAATAATGCTAGTATTTTCCACATTATCATATTATAAACACACGGTCTTTGCTCATGTCAATATATTTAACTATCAGAAAGTACCTTGTATTAATATTTTCTAATTTGTTGTGAGATGTAGGAATATAGTGATAGGGTAAATATGCAATGAGTGTAGTTCACAAAACAAAATGGTGTTCCTAACATAGTGTCCTACTTTAATTTAAGTATCCTGTATTATTCTTATTATTATTATTACTTACAAAGATCCTGTAATAAAAAAATATTTTCCCGTTTAGTTAATAATAATAGTAATAATAATAGTAATAATAATATTATTATACAGTCTAGGTAGGAGTGTTTGCTTTTAATATTTTTGAATTTAGAGCAGTGGTAAATCAAGTATTATTATTATTATTATTATTATTATTATTATTATTATTATTATTATTGAGAACCTTTATCCTGATCCAACTATCATGAAACATGGATTTTCTTTATTACATATGCAATGAGTGTAGCTATTATTATTATTACTTACAAAGATCACGTAATAAAAAAACTATTACATTTGAACTGTCCCGTTTTAGTAATAACTAATAATAATATTATTATACAGTTTAGGTAGGGGTGTTTGCTTTTAATATTCTTGAATTTAGAGCAGTGGTAAACAAATTATTATTATTATTATTATTATTATTATTAGTATTATTATTATTATTGAGAACCTTTGCCGTGATCCTACTATCATGAAACATAGATTGTTTTTTCTTTCTACATATGCATTGGGTGTGTTTTGCTTTTAATATTCTTGAATTTAGAGCACGGGTAAGCAAAGTGGTGCACAATTCCGGAATTATTATTAATTATTGTCCCGCTATAATTAATAATAATAATAACCGAATAGATTAAACACAATGTAAGTATGAGTCATATTGTTATTATTATTATTATTATTACGTCACAGGTAGACAAAATGACGATGAATATTCCTATGTTGTACACAGTTTAGGAAAATATCAGTATTAATGTTGTACCTTCACGTTGCCATGGTAGCTCAGTTGGTTAGAGCATCGGCACGGAGAGCCGAAGACCCTGGTTCAAATCCCAGCTAAGGCATTGAATTTTTCATTCTTACTTCACGTGTCTATCTTAGCCTACACACCGCCAGTGTGAAAGAATTATCATTCTAATATCAGTATAATATTATTATTATTATTAATATAAGGCTATGTAGATTGGTATTTGAGATATTATTATTATTAACATCAATCATAAAACACTGACCTAAGTCATTAAATCACTAACTAATACAAAATACTATTTTTTCATCCTTTAAAGATGACTACCTCATGACACCCATTCAATTATTAGTTCATGCACTCTGCCGCCATGTTGTACGTAATTGTTATCATAGGTCTTTGTTTAAGTAACTAATGACTAGGGACCGGATTTTTAGGTTTTTAAAAACACTGTTTTAGGTTTTCCATTAGGTGAAATAGTTTTTTTTTAAGTTTTTTCTCCAAAATATATTTTTCGAGTAGAATAATTGGTTTAATGAATTTGAATGTAGGCTACTACTTAGGATTGAGTACATAATACTTGTAAAGTTTAACTTATCAAAATTGACTTATTTGTGTAAACTTGCTTTAAGACATTCAAAAGAAGCAGTGAAAATAAGACTGCCTCACATTTCCTGGTTACAGTATATCACTAAATAAATATCTTTCAAGATTCTCAACGGTGATGTTCTTCCTGTTATCTCTTAATAGTTAATACTGTATCTAGACACTACTCTTCCCAGGATTCGAATCCGATGCTTCTAATTAAGTGAGTAAAATACTTTATAGTTGGATGTGGATAATGTGAAACTGAATATTTTCCTTTTTTCGGTTGTTACGCATGCTAACCGCACAACAGATCAACTAGGGACGAAAACTTCCCCCTTTTCTAGGAAGGTAAATAATACGTGTTTCTGGCAGGCTTGACGAAATATTACTTTGCCACCTGTAGTGAAATTCAGATCGTCGCAAATCCACTGCCGTAATAAACTCGATTTCATTTGTTTCGACATAATTAACACGTCTTCTTAAAACTCACAGTGTGACCACTAAGTATGAATAACAGGGAAGTAACAAATGCAAACAAGGGCTTTAAAACACAGAAATCTATAACCTTGTTCATACACGGCAACAATGGTTGTTCGTACGAATATTTTAAAAGGAATACGCCGGTACTCTTTTCCTTTCTGGATACTGTCCATCCTAGACGACAATGGGTTGAATGAAACGCTGGTGGTATTCATTTCTATCCGACAAAAATTAATCACTCCCCGCAAAATATCGTTTTCTCAACTGACAAACAAAAAAGACAAAAAAAGAGCCTAAATTAGATATTTCAGGTTTTATATCCCGTTTAGGTATATTTAGGTTTTTACACCCCATTTAGGTATTTTTAGGTGCCACAGAATTAATGTGGGTGAATCCTATGGACATGATTTGAAAAACTGTATGAGCGCTTTTTGTTTTGGAAGTAAGGAAAAAAATAGGTAACAACCTAAGAATCCGGTCCCTACTAATGACGTAAGTATAGATCCTATTTGCATAACAACGACTCTATGCCTACAAATTTTCTACCAAAGGGCCTAAATGGTATATGACGTCTGTGTGAATGAATCAAAGAATAGCATAGTCCAAAACGGCGTAACATCTTTGTTTGAAACGATTCCTATCACCGTTCGTCGCTCTCCTGAAGATTTATAACTGTAGGTGGGATTTTTAGATGTATAGTAGTTCTGGAGTTCTGATTAAAATAAGGGGTGCCGGGCGTAGTACTCAGGGGTAGTTATAAGCTAGAGAACTCTTATCTAGGGAAGTGGCTAGAGAAAATCGAGATAACAGTCAAAGGGCGGTGTCAGGAATAATGGTAACTAAAAGTTGAGTCGTCTTTTCAAATTAATATATATTTTCCAAAGTTTAGTATTTGCTGAAATGCTGAATTAATCGATTTAGTTCTATTAGATGATGTAAGTCCTGATATTTAGTAGTATTTAGTACGTCGTTAAGGTTCGTAAGTAACACTTTGTAACTTGCTAAATTGTAATAGTAATTACTTCACTTGTACGCGCCGTTGAACACTTCTATTTACTTTCACATTTACTCTCTCGTAGTTTCTATTTGTATCGCGCGGATAATAATATTCAATCCTACGTTCACAATTAAGGTTTCGTAATAATAAAACCAATGTCTTTACCAAATAATATAAATTACGCGCTTCGACGCTGCTAATAACTTCTATTTCTATCGCGCGGATTATAACGTTTAAATATCAATATATTGCAAAGTTACTTGAGTTTAATAATGTTTAACGTGGTCTTTTGTCTGAAGTGTGTCTTGAAGTTCTTTAGTCTAAGCTGTCGTGTGATCAATAGATGACGAGATGTCCGTGCTTTCTGCTAATATCTTTGTAAGGGGTAGTGGGGGTAAGTAGTTCCAATTGGTTGTGTCCGTGTCTAAGTCTGCTCTGATTGGGGTAAGGTAGTTTCTTCTGCTATCCGATTTGAAATATATTCCGTTTTTCGTCGTTGAAACAGGCAAGTTGCATCGGTCATTAATTACTTGAGCTGTCAAAATTGGCTAGGCGCCAGCCGGACGGCTCAAGAGGAAGTAGGCGTTACTAGGTTTATGTTTTTATCAATAACTCTGATAACTGAAAGTTATCATAGTTCTGGTTATTTAATCCTGATGGGCTATTTTACGGGGCTTCCAATGGTATTAATTTGTAGTGGGTGTGATAAAAATGAAGAGAGTTATTAAGGTTTTTATATTAAAATGATGGAACGGGTTAATAAAAAGTTATGTGTAATATATCAAACTGTAGGGGCTGTTATTGGCTGTTGATGGGTGTAATTGGTTTCCTTGTCGCTTTTTCCTTAATGGAGTAATTAATGTTTGAAGTTAGGTGTTATATGGGGAATGAATGTTTGAAGTTAGGTGTTATGTGTGGAAGTATAAACAGTAGGGTGCGTATTGTCAATCGTACAGGGGCTATATATGAGATTGTCGTCTGTGTTGAGTACAAAGTACGGTTACAAGATGTCCGCATAATGATTAAAAAACTCACACGATGTAGAGATGTCGACGTCAATACAAGCGGGATTTTATGATCATTATAATACCCAATCTGGAATTTGAAGAGTGGCGGTGTTTTGAAATATGGAAATTTAATTTTTCGATTCCCTAAAATACTTTTCCATGGCTAAAAGAATTTCGTGGGATTTTATCTATTGTGGTTTACTTTGATATTAGCTTTTCGATCAATTGTCTTTGTTTTCAATATCTGTTCTTGAAAAATTTAGATCCTTACATCATCTATACTTTTGATTAATTCTGCCGTAATTACACATACACAAATAAATTCATAATCAATAAAATACACTTTTAACATAATTTTACCTTGAATTGGTCACTTTTCTTCTTGGTCGTAGTACACATTTTGCTGAGTTCATAGTCCATTTGATTAACTAGTAAAACAAAATCATAATTATACCTTATACACAAATAAAATTATAAAATACACTCGAATTTCTTGATATTAATATTAATTTCAATAGCTTCTTGCATAACGCTGATTTTTGATGCTAATCCATATATTGTTGATGTCAAACGTTGGAGTACGCTAATCTTCCTCATTGGTCTACTTAATACACTGATATTATATTCAGATTACACATGTTTTCTTCCTACTCCTTTTTATCTATTTACCTCATTAATAATCATTTCTTAATGTTCCTTTTTATTCTTTCAATATTCTTTTACCTTGTTTCCATTATTCTAACTTCATCAATCATCTTTTATGTCTTACCTTCACAATTTCTTTATTAATCTCAATACTCATTATCATTCTTTTCTTTCATATTACTTTTAATACTCGTTATCATATTTCCTCATTTATTCTCATATTTCTCACTTCATAACCATCATTACTTCATATTTTCCTAGTAGACATATATTGTACCATCTTAATTATTCACTCATTTTGCTTATCATACATTTATTTCTTACCTTTTGTTATATTCCTCATTGTTTTACCTTCAAGATTCTTATTTGTTAACACACATATTTCTCAACAACTATTTCACTTTCAAATTCTTACTTAACTCTGATCATTCTTTTACTTCACTTTTGCTATACAATTCTACTTAATTAGTGTAGGGAGAGGGTTATTTCCTGTCCATATTGTTTATGTAAAATAATTTTTCTTTTTGAAAAATTAACAAAATTTAATTATTCTTACTCTGTGTACTACTCCAATAAAATTCAAATATGTCGAAATTTCAATGTTTACTTATTTACTACTTCAAATAATAGTGTGATTACCTTTGTCAAATGAATGTTTTAACTCTTCAGTTGAATAAATAAAGGGAGTGGCCTATCTTAAAATTACATATATACAAAGGTTCACTAACAATGGCAATAAGCTTATTTGTTGCACTTACATCTGTAGTGGAATGGCTGTTGTGATGTCTCACTCTATTTTATAGAATAAGAATCATTTCATCATAGTCTTTGCAACAACCACGGGGAGGCTAATTACACTCTACCTTGTAAGTATCACATTCGTTATATATAACGTCAGGTAAAACATTAATTTGAGAAGTATGAATCACTCTAATTATTTTACAATGTCAGTCTGATAAAACGTTTTCCTGAGTCCTGGTCGATAATCCTTTTTACTTCTCCTTCTGCTTTAAACTTTCTTAGGCATTTCTGTTTGGGGTTCATGACATAATATAGTTCTAACAGGTGATTGTTGTAGGTTACAAGAATTTCTTCTCAACAGTTTGTATTGGGGTCGTTGCCTGGTATTATACATGTGAAGTTCAATGTTTACTACCAGTTTACAGCACAGCGGGGTGTTTCCGGCCAAGGGTCGGTCGTACAATGAGTTGTAACTTGCTAAGGGGAGACTTGAGTTGAATGGGATTTTGTTCTCTTTGAATAAACTTTCTAAATTCTTACAATATCTGTTGCGTTGTATTGGGTTCCAAGGAGCATGTTGGTTAAAATAAAATTGGGGAAATTTTCTGAAATATTCACTGAATTAATAGGGGTGACATTCTACACATATATATATTATTTACATCTTAACTAAGGGGTGTGGTTATGTCATCACTATTAACAAAATGTTAATTTAATTTGATAAACTTCTTAAGTCATAAGTGTCCAAAAGAATTTCAATTTCCATGAATATTATTACTGTGGTCAAATATTTAATTAATATTCCAAACAAAATTTCAATTTATTTATTATCTAAAAGGAAAAATAACACTATTAACAATTAAATTGTTGTCAACAATGGGCAGGCCTTCCACATTGCTGGCATTGGCATTGTTATTCTCTTTAAATTATTGTTGTTTATAAAATTGCAAACATTCAAATTTATTTATAATAAGGTAATGCTGGTTCATTTTGATATTTACATTTCCTGGAATAATTTTAACATTCTATGCTGTTTTGGGAAGTTTCGTTTTGAGTTATTTAGCGAAGGAAAAATAAGAAAAATTATGATCTATCAATCTGGTCGTGGGGGTTAGGGGTCCTTATTTCATTCTGGGATGTGTCATTATTTCCTTGTCTGTCTTCCATGTTACTCGGGGAATTGTTGTTAGGTCTATTTCTCGGGCTTTCATAAGAATTGTTCCTTTCATATTGATTATTGTAGTTACGGCGGGAGTACCTGAAATTATTCCAGCCTCTATAGTAGGGGCGGAAAAAACCTTGGTTATACTGATTACGGTTAAACCAGTTAGGCCTATTTCCTGCATAGCCACGTCTGTTCTGACCACGGTAACTGTTCCCTTGCCTATTATTGTAATTGCCATACGGCCTGAAACGGAAACCACGGGTTTGCCAATTATTGCGGGCGTTTCGCACGTACTCTGTTTGGGGCCAATAAGGTCTGTTGTCCCTAGAATCATTGTTTTGCTGGTCCTCATTTGAAATTCCTGTCCGCGACCCAATCTGGAAATTTTCCTGATTGTCAGAAGTTTGTACCAGATTAATGTTTTTCCGGTGAGTTTGGTTAGCTGACACAATGGGGTGCGATGGTTTAGTGGAAGTGTAAGTTAGGTCCTGCATTGACTTTAGTAATTTTAACATCTCAGTGGTGGATTGAGGAGATGCGACAACAAGGCAATTCCTTATTACAGGCGGAAAGTGAGACGGGAGTGCCTTTAGAAAATCTTGCTCCAAAATTTCTGGTTTAAGCAGTTGGCGGCTTTCACACAAAGAAATGAAATATTGTAGATAGGTTTGGCCGTGGCTACGGTCGTACTTACCTTGAAATATTCGCGATCTCAAACGGCTTTGCTCGCTTTCGCTCCAATACTCAGATAAAAACATTTCCTCAAACTGACCTATGGACAGGAGGTTATTGGGATCGATGACTTGGAGCCAGCGAGCTGCGTTAGCTTTCAAAGATTGATTCACAAAAATCATTTTTAGATGTTCTGGGACTCCTCGTAAAGCAAAATAAGTTTTTAGGTCCTTTAAATATCTGACAGGGTTTGTTTTCAAGGTATCTTCAAAATACGGTAATGGAAAATCCGAATTGTGCAATGAAAAACTATTGTTTACAACATTTTGGGGTGTTTGATTAGTGCTGGCAGCTCGTTGATCCAATCCATTGTTGGTTCTGGGTAATGGTGCAGGTGGTTCTGGTATTTCAGGGGCTTGAGGTACCGGATCAGGGGGGTTGGAAGAAGTAGAGGCAGATGTTGAGGGGGTATTACAAACATGAGGGATCAAAGCATTTTCCCTGGTTTGTTCGATTAGGCTTTCCTGGTCTCTAACCCTTTGCCTAAGTCGGTCTAACTCTGATTGAAGGGATACCAATTTCGTAGAATTGCTAACAGTTACCCTTTCTACTGAGGTGACATGATTTTCTACAGAGGAAATATGATTTGTCAACACTTGTTCTGAGGTAGCAATTTGAGCTGTGACTCTACTGTCTAAATTTTGTAATTCAGACGTAACCTGAGTGCGGTGTTCAGTGATTAATGTAGTTAGTGTAGCATTCATTGTTGAGATTTGTTGATTTTGATTTTCAAGTGTTGAATTTATATTCGTGTTCATGTTAGCAATCTGACTTTCAAGTGTGGAGTTCATTGTAGTCATTTGTTGATTTTGACTTTCAAGTGTGGAGTTCATTGTAGCATTTTGTGTGGCCATTTCATTTCTCAATTGTTGGCTCTGTGTTTCTAGTGTGGAATTTAACTGTGTAGAGATTCCTACTATCATTGTCTGTAGTTGTGACAAAAAATCTGAACTGAAAGAAGGAAGGTTAGGGTCTAAATTTATGGTGTTCTGAGTTGAAGTCGATGGGGTGGGTGCACTCACAGCTGGGATATTAACAGGGGTTTGTGTAACAGGCAAGCTAGCAAGGTCACTTTCGGTTTCATGCTGAGTAATTTCTAAGTTTTCAGAAATAGGAACAGATGCACTTTCATTATTTTCAGAAGTAGGATTCTGTTCTGAACATAATATCTGAGTATCAGAATTTGGCTCCATGATTTGGAATACTTTATTATTCCTTAATTTCATAAACTAATACAATACAATTGAATTTACTAAAAAATAAAAATTAATTAAAATACAAAAAAAATTTGAAATTTAAATTGAAAAAATTTACTTTGAATTCAAATAAAAACAGGAGCAAAATTCAGTTTTCAACACTTAAGTTGGATTAACGATACCCTTTTGTAGTCCAGATGTCCAGCGGCAGGCCAAAGGTGATGTCCAGGTGCCCAGGTGATGAGGGAAAATGTTGTAGATGAAGATCCAGGGGGGGGTATTGATGAAATGATGAATAATCCAATGGTGTGCTGACTCTAGTAAAATTTCTCACAGAATTTAAAACTTGGTGGTGTGTGGTTTAGTGTAATGTTCCTGAATTTTATTGTTGAAAAATTAAATTTTATTGACTGGTCCCTCGATCTTCAAATTCAAGCAATCACGATGGTCGCCATTTATCACCGTTCGTCGCTCTCCTGAAGATTTATAACTGTAGGTGGGATTTTTAGATGTATAGTAGTTCTGGAGTTCTGATTAAAATAAGGGGTGCCGGGCGTAGTACTCAGGGGTAGTTATAAGCTAGAGAACTCTTATCTAGGGAAGTGGCTAGAGAAAATCGAGATAACAGTCAAAGGGCGGTGTCAGGAATAATGGTAACTAAAAGTTGAGTCGTCTTTTCAAATTAATATATATTTTCCAAAGTTTAGTATTTGCTGAAATGCTGAATTAATCGATTTAGTTCTATTAGATGATGTAAGTCCTGATATTTAGTAGTATTTAGTACGTCGTTAAGGTTCGTAAGTAACACTTTGTAACTTGCTAAATTGTAATAGTAATTACTTCACTTGTACGCGCCGTTGAACACTTCTATTTACTTTCACATTTACTCTCTCGTAGTTTCTATTTGTATCGCGCGGATAATAATATTCAATCCTACGTTCACAATTAAGGTTTCGTAATAATAAAACCAATGTCTTTACCAAATAATATAAATTACGCGCTTCGACGCTGCTAATAACTTCTATTTCTATCGCGCGGATTATAACGTTTAAATATCAATATATTGCAAAGTTACTTGAGTTTAATAATGTTTAACGTGGTCTTTTGTCTGAAGTGTGTCTTGAAGTTCTTTAGTCTAAGCTGTCGTGTGATCAATAGATGACGAGATGTCCGTGCTTTCTGCTAATATCTTTGTAAGGGGTAGTGGGGGTAAGTAGTTCCAATTGGTTGTGTCCGTGTCTAAGTCTGCTCTGATTGGGGTAAGGTAGTTTCTTCTGCTATCCGATTTGAAATATATTCCGTTTTTCGTCGTTGAAACAGGCAAGTTGCATCGGTCATTAATTACTTGAGCTGTCAAAATTGGCTAGGCGCCAGCCGGACGGCTCAAGAGGAAGTAGGCGTTACTAGGTTTATGTTTTTATCAATAACTCTGATAACTGAAAGTTATCATAGTTCTGGTTATTTAATCCTGATGGGCTATTTTACGGGGCTTCCAATGGTATTAATTTGTAGTGGGTGTGATAAAAATGAAGAGAGTTATTAAGGTTTTTATATTAAAATGATGGAACGGGTTAATAAAAAGTTATGTGTAATATATCAAACTGTAGGGGCTGTTATTGGCTGTTGATGGGTGTAATTGGTTTCCTTGTCGCTTTTTCCTTAATGGAGTAATTAATGTTTGAAGTTAGGTGTTATATGGGGAATGAATGTTTGAAGTTAGGTGTTATGTGTGGAAGTATAAACAGTAGGGTGCGTATTGTCAATCGTACAGGGGCTATATATGAGATTGTCGTCTGTGTTGAGTACAAAGTACGGTTACATTCCCATGTCTTCACAAACATCCCCTTGGTCCAAAAGGCTTAATAAAAGACGTCGGGATGAATCGCGAACCTTTTTCATATTCCTTACATAGTCATTTCACTTAGATGATAGTACTACTAACACTTATCATGATGCAGAAGAAGAAGATTGTTGACGCAGCGGAGACGGAGAAGAAAATGTTATGTAAGTATAATCTTGTTTATTTATTATTATTATTATTATTATAAAAAAGGGAAACTCGAACATGGGCTTAGCAATTCTGTATCGCAGGGTCTTTGCTGCAGTAACTATTTCCAACGTGTTGTTTGGGTCCTATTTGCATTCTTCCAGAGGGGTTGACTAAATGTTAGAGGGTGTGACTCAGATGTCATAAACGTTTTCTTAGGTCCAGAGGGCGTATTTACACAGGTCGCTATGAATAGGGAACAGCGTAGTGTAAATGTGCGTATCTTCAAAACTAGCACAATAACGACTCTTTGGTCCTAAGGGGCGTATGGGATCTTAGGAATAAAAAGTATGAGTCTTCAAAGAATACCATGACGTCCAACAGGCATGAGGTAATATGGGAGATTTCACTTTCGTTCTGCTATTTACAGGCCTACCTTAATACTTTCTCAATCAGATATCGAGATGTATCGCAAAAATAGTTTACTCGTTATTCTATTCTATTCCTGTGTAGAGAGAAAGTGTTTGTTTCTCCATCAGAGGGAGAGAGATCCGGGTATCATTATTTCCAGTCTCTATGTTAAAATGCATTTCCTAACTTATTTATTAATATGTATCATCTTTAATGCCCTTATGGGATCCCTTACGTCTCTATGAATACGGAATAGGATATTATATCAGACACGTACTATTTGCATAACACAACTCTGTGCATTTTTCTTCCTAAGGGTTGACTAAATGTTGGAGGGCGTAATTACAGGGTCGCTACGAATAGGGAACACCATAGTGTACAAATGTGCGTATCTTCCTTGTTAAAACGAATACAATGACGACTCTTTGGTCCTAGGGCTCTAATTACATGGTCCTTATGCCTAAAGAGTATCGTATTATCTAAGAGGAGTGTTTAACAATATAAAATTAACAGGCATAGAGTGTTGACGTCATAAGAGTGTGACTTTGCATTCAGCGCTAGCCGCCGCCATCTTGTTCCATAGTGATAGGCCGTGTCCCGTCTTGGGATGCAGCGCCAGCCTGGTTCTAAGGGCAGAAATACAATTTAGGTCTCCGAAAATAGCACAGGCTTAAAAGGCATAAGTACACTGTTCGAATGAGTACCATGACAACATAAACCAGCCCGGATCAAAGGGCCTAAGTGTAGAGCCTGTTGCGTAACGGGAATAGCGGTTCATGGGGCCTAACTCCCAAACGAGGCGTCGGAATGAAACGGGAGTGGCACTGGGTGAAAGGGCACAAGTACATTACTCGGAAACGAGTCCCGTGACGTCACAGGACTAGGCGTCGGTAGGCGTCCGGAAGAGGCGTCGGTAGTTGCCAAACTATCTTCTTTTTCGGCCATACGCTGTACCATACTACTACCATCCATTGGTACACCTTCACTGATCCCTTTAGTGAAATTATATTTTTGAACCTAAGTTTTGCGAAACCACACACATTCACTAGGGATAGTGCACCATCGCTATTGATTGTATACCCTTACATCCTGAGGCAGGGATGCTAACCAATGTACTGCAATAATAATACATTGTCGGAAAGTCATTTTATTTTAAAATATGAAGAAGTCAGATTCGAATATAAAAGTCATCTTTGCACTGAATATTGCAATCAAGTTTGTGACACGCAAATCTTGGCACTGCAAACTATGTTGTTTCTATTAATGTTTTGTGTACAAACTCGCCATCTTTCCGCCCGCATTGTTCCATCATTCAGTTTTTTTTTGTTTAAACCATGTAGTATGTGTTCTGTTTGTTTTGGTTATGCTTGGTTTCTTGCTAGCGCCCTCTTATTCAGTGGCGGCCGGCCAAGTGAAGGGAGTGAAGGGGCCCTTTACCTACAATTTACGTTTAAGTTTAAAAATATTTTTTTTTTATAAATATTAACGAATCGTGTATTCTTCATCCTCAGTCTAGTTGTTTCTGTACACGGCTACAATGTCTTGAACTTCATAATCAGTTGCTGAGTGAAGGGAAGCAAGAAAACATTTAGCAAGCAGGTCTGGTCTGGTCGGGGTTTCATTGTGCTCTCTCTCTCTTTTTCTCTCTCTCTTTTTCTCTCTCTCTTTCTTGCACTATACCTGGAGACGTATGTGAGGCGATTCTGTCCTTCAAATCAGGTCCATTCTCTATTAGGGGGTTTCTATGACAAACTGACGTCAAATTCTTTAAGAATATTTTGGTTTCACAACATTTGTGACGGGACGTTTTCAACACGGAGACATCCCTCCCTTGCAGCGAACTTCAGAACCAGCCAGATCACTTTTAAACCAAGTCCACCCTTCGGCCAATTTTTTTTGCACCCTCGTGGCATGGCATTAGTGTCGCTAGACTCTTCTTCTAGTGCTGATGTTCGCGAGTTTTTGGGTGGGATGTGTTACCGGTACTGTGTTATGTTACCGATATTAATCCTATTAATGATAAATAGTTTGCATTTTTTTAGACACCGTTCTCTAGGTGAAAAGACGAAAACAAAAGAGACGTTTTCACAACTGGATGACCTACCAAACCATCTTAGTGTGACGAAGGGGGAAAGACTGTAAAAGCAATAATATCAGTTTCTAAGAATCTTGGTTCTCTGAGTTCACATGGTTGTGCAGTAGCCCAACTTTAGGTAAGTTATTTTGTTGGCCTTGCTTGCTTTTTTAGTAACAATCACAATATCTCGATTAAGGAAGGTTTTTCAGATTTTAAGAACATTACGTGAACTCTAAATCAATATAGGGATTAATACGCAAGAAACAGGCGAGTCTTGCATGTCCAATTATCATAGAAGTGCATCTCTAACTGTATAGGCATGTTTTACTAAACCCATTTAAGCCCTTCACCTACTTGCTGGGGCACGAGCCGCCACTGCTCTTATTTATATATTGGTGTTCTTTCGCTACGCCACCTACCGGGTTCTCGCGTTGTGTTGTGGGGGCGTTTTTGCCGATGAGACCTCTCCCGGACTTCAACCAAGCAAGATCGTAGTGAGTGCCAGTATGTACCGAGGAACTTAACTGGCAGCTAAAGTCTTTACCTGTAGGCAGTGGCGGATCGTGGTTGTTGGAACAGGGTGTTGCACTATTTTACTGGAATTAGATGCATACAAATACATACTAATATTACTTGCAACCTGATAATATATAAATACTCGCTTCGCTCGTTCAGGGCTATGTGATTTGCAGAAAAAGCTTTTTTTCTGACACTGTAATGAACTGACACTGCAATGAAAGTAGAGTCTTTGTATTTAGACTGCCGTAGCCCATAATTACTGTTTAGCCATACTAAACCTTTTAAAAAGAAAGCAGAACGACATTAAGGCTTTTCTGGGGTAAAAATAAACAAAATTGAACTTTTTTGGAATTTTCTCGTCGGTTACACGCTAAAAGTTATAAGTTTGTCACCTAGAAGTTTGTCAACATTAATGCCAGTAAAAATTTTCGAAGTTTTTTGGGGTAAAAAAAAATTGTTAAGTTTTTGGAATTTTTCCATCGATTATAGGCTAAAAGCTATAAGCCTGCCAAATGTCAAGTATCTAGCTCATGGGGAAGTGGGTAAACATTAATGTCAGTGAATGGGTGATTTAGACTGTCCTAGATGTGAATGACGTTAGACTAAACATTTGTAGGGCAGCTAAAATCACCAAATTTGGCATACTTATGAAAGTTGGATGTGCCAATATTTCTCCTACATTTTATGATTTTAGCTGCTCTATAAATCGTAAAAAAAAATTAAGTTACTTTGTGTGTAGAAAATTACAAAATTTAGTTAAAATAAAAATATGTAACTCTATCTAAGGCATAACCGATGGATATACAACAAAAAGTCATAGGAGCAAAGTGATTACATTGACAATTGGTATCTCTCTGAGGAACTTCATAGTTCGCGCGCTTGAAGAAGAAATCTTGCTTGCAGAGCAGCCGACGCGACAGAGAAGACAAGCGGAGAAGACAAGAATCACGTTGTTGCAGAGCTGCAAGCGACGACCTAAGCGTTTAAACCCTTGGCGGGTTACCACCAAGTCAGGCCTCTCGCGTCCTTTACTAGCCGGCAAGATGAGGCAGAAAGTCGTCGCATTTCCAATGCCACGATCTCCGCGCATTTACATGTTTAAATGATTTTAAATAGTTAAAAATCATAGAGGCATGTTTCCAGTCAATAAGAACCTATCACAAAGACGATTTGGAAGTAGTTTAATAGTACAATGTAATAAAAAGTCTTCTTTACATTCAAAACTGGTCGTTGCGCAACACTGCAACATGATCAAAGGCCGCCACTGCCTATAGGTATGTCTCTTCAAGTTGCTGGTGGGTTCTTTAGTTTCTATGTAAATTCAGTTGAATCGCTTATTGCAGAAACCACCTAAGTGCACTTTTTAAAACTGTTGGGAAAATAAAAAAACTGTGTGGCGACGGAGCTTGGGTTCTTTCTAAAATAAACACATTATTTACACAGCTGCCTAACAGCATTGCTTATATGGAACATAGGTTGTTTCTGCAAACAAAGATGTATTTATCTTCGGAGAGTAACATCCCGCCAAAAACTCCATTTTGATAAAAGTGTCACTTAGGTGGTTTCTGAAATAAACGATTCAGTTATGCTCGGTTTATTGTTTGTCACCCACCAGTTTTGAGTTTTCATTATGGTTTTATTTCGTTTATTTAATTAATTAATTAATTTCCGTTCTGCTGTTATTTTACTAAATGATGGGAGGATTGTCGGCGCTTAAAACTTTTGTAACTTGGCCTTCAGCCCAACTTTCATAAGGAAATATGTACCGACTACTTCTAGTACTGCTGTAAACAGATATCGCTAGAATGGCCTTCAGGCTTCAGCCAACTACAAGTGAACATTGATATGTAACATGGCCTTCAGCCAAATATATTTGAATCTCCTGTAACTCTATAGGCCTACTGTTATTAAGTGGCAGTATGGTACTTTATGAGATTGTGTGGTGGACGAAAAAATGTCTGTCTGTCTGTCTGTCCGTGTGTCTGTACGCGCCATAACTCAAATATGCTTTGTCGGATTTTCATGAAACTTGGAAAACACATTTATAATGTCCCTGGGAAGAACCCTATTGATAATGAACCAAATCGGTTCATCGGTACCGGAGTAATGCCCAATTTAGTGAATATTTTAGTAGTATTATATTAGAAAGGCGGCATAACTCAATCGGATTTCCAAGAAACTAGGTATACGCATACGTCAATGAGAAGTACCCTGTAGAATTTGAACCTATCTGTTGACCGGTGCCGGAATAAAACCCAATTTAGTGTATATTTTAAAGGCGCAATAACTCAAATACGCTTTATAGGATATTTATGAAACTTCGTATACACATTTATAATGTCCGCGGAAAAACGTCTATTGATATTCGACCAAATCGATTGGCCAGTACCGGAATAATGTCCAATTTAGTGTATTTTATGTTAATATATAAGAAGTCGCGATAACTCAAATACGATTTATTGAATTTTCCTGGAACTTTGTGTATCCACTTATAATGTACATGGGAAGACGTCTACTGATATTGGACCAAATAGGTAGACCGGTACCGGAGTAAAACCCAATTTAGTGTCTATATTAAAGAATCGGTAACTCAAATACGCTTTACCGGATTTTTATGAAACTTGGTATACACATTTATAATGTCCATGGGAAGACGTCTAGTGATATTGGATAAAATCGGTTGACCTGTTTCGGAGTAATGCTCAATTTAATGCCTATTTTATGATAATATACGTATTCGAAAGAATTTATTAAATGCAAATCAGTTATCATGACGACATAGCCTATTGTTTTACTGTGATCTTATAAGGCTTTGGAAATTAAAATACAGTTAGCTATGACAAATAACGCTATTGTTTACATGCGCTTATCCAAGTAGACCGTTAAACTGACCCAAGTGGCGGAGATGGTAACGTCTTGGCCTCACATTCTGGCGTTCCCTGATTCAAATCCCGAAACCGGCCAATTTGACTTTTTTTTTGTACTCTATGTGAGTGTGCGATTGTCAAGATATCACAAATCTATACAGTTCAGCTGATGCTGGAAGATTTTAATCTGATTACAATAAACTAAACCTTCGTACTTCCGTAAGCCCTGCTTAATGAATAAATCTGGAGCTTAACTTGGAAATCAATTAAAAATATATATATTATGCATATCATAATTGCAATCATAACTGAATAAACAAAAACATACTTGCACTTTATTACATCAGTTTACCTGATTTTATTTTTCTATTCAGTTGGTAATTTCGTAGGGACTACATAAGGGGCACTTGAGGGCAGCACGCATTTCCAATATAAAAATAATACAAAATAAAATAAGTAAGAAAAATTATACCCTTTGAAAAATATGCCAAAAATCTCAAGATCTGTCAATGGCTCGGACTAGCCATTTTTAATTAAGGGTTATCTTCCTTTAACCGCAAGCTCCACCTGCTTTATACAAACTCAATATCGTGCTTCAGCTGATATTTGTATATCTGTTTCATACCTTTATAAACAAATTTTTTCTTTATAACAGTTTTTGTATTGTTACTTCCTCTGCCCGTACCATAGGTACTATAGGTAGAGGAAGTATTGTTTTCGACCCCAAAATTCGAAGTTGAGTTTTTAGCATATATACACGTTTCAAGGCCCCCTGAATCCAAAAATATTATTTTTTGAAACATGTCTGTGTGTCTGTGTGTCAGTGTGTCTGTGTGTCTGTGTGGAATATCTGTGAACAGGCTAGCTCCAATACGGATTTCGTATTTGGGTCAGGTACCTTCTGAAGATGTGATATTAAGATTGGCGACAAGTTTCTCTTATTTTAAGGGGAATTTACATGAAGAATTTTTCGTTTTTCGCCATTTTCTCGAAAACGGCTCTAACGATTTTCCTAACTTTTGCACTTGGGTTGCTTATACTAAGAGCTAAAACTTTTATTTGAAACATTTTTTCGAACAAATTCTCTAAAGGGTTGTTATAAGCCACCCATTGAGAATACACGCTCTTTGCAATACGGCCTCATGTAACGGAAAGACGTACGAAAACAAAATTTTGCATTTGGGTCAGGTACCTTCTGAGGCTGTTACACGAAGAGTGGCGACAACTTTCCCTTACTTTTAAGGGGACTTTACACGAATAAATTTTCGTTTGTCACAATTTTCTCAAAAACGGCTCCAACGATTTCCTTTAAATTTTGTACATGGGGTGCTTATACCAAGAGCTAAAACTTTTATTTGAAACTTAAAAAAAAAAATTCTCTGAAGGGTGGTTGTAAACTACCCCTACCCATTGATTGTAGATACTCTGTCTTGCCTGGTGAACAACTCAATACGCGGACATTCACGGCCTCTTATTCTATGTAGGCCTACGTGAAGTGAAAAAGATGTATTGTTGGCCATGCCTCAGAAATATCTGAGGGGAGTATTCGACAAATTTCGGTAATTATTCTGAATGGCGGAAAGTTCAATAAACGTTTGCAGTCACTTGTTTTTTCTTCCTTTTTTATTTTTTATTTTTTTAAATTTGTTTTAGTCCATAGCCTGTGTTTTTAGTTGCAACATTCAAATGAGGGGCTATAAGGTATTTACAGCATAATTAGCGTAAAATTGTGTCTTGCGATTCTGTACAAGAATATGTGAATACTGCTAACTTTTATTTGGACAGAGGAAGTTATGTGACTTTCACATCAGATTTTTTCATTAGTTAATAACTTGGTGTACCTATCAGACAATAGTAATTTGTATTTGTTATTTAATATAAGCTGTGCTTTATTTCCGATTGCTGTCTTTATAATTTTACCATCTGGAATATTATATTCTACGTTTAACTCTAGATCGATCAACTTGATATAGGCTACTCATGCGATGCGATTAAGATATCTTTTAATGAGTGTGCGTCCATTGTTTGTGTCATAAGAAATTTTTCCATAACATCATGGTAGTTTTTTTGTTGTTGTTGCTGCGCTTAATGGATTTTTAAAAACGGTTTGATTTGTAGATAGTCTTCACGTATTATTTATTGTGTTCAGTATAACTAAGAACATCTGTAAAATGATATGCATACAATCATATGACTAGCATTTCGCTTGCTTGCATTTGCTACAGTGTTTCACTCATCTGCTAACAAACATTTTTGTTACACTCTCACTAGGCTCGTGTTCGCTTGTGCAATCCTCGGTTCACAGTGTCGTAATCTATCCTAGTTCAACTAAACCTAATATTGATATTACAAGCAATTTTCATCAATCAACCTGTATTACGAGTGCCTCAGTGTATAATTCAGCATGTGTTGTAAATCACATACATTTACAATCATGTGTTAATAATTTCCTGCCAATTCTGCATATTGGTTATTTCAGTTTTTATTCAGTATATTCGCTTATTTCTACATTCATTCATTTCTATATTGCATCACTTGTGTGAATAAAGTTTACATAGTTTTAGGACATGTTATAAATTATTTTTTCATACAAGATTCGTGGATCCCTGTATCCCAGCGCCTTTGTGTCCACTGCTCTTATTTGCTACAATCGTAGCTGGTACTCCAAGTCTAGTTCCAGAGGCTAGATCCTTTTCATAATTTTAATCTATTTTTCCTGTGTGCTCCCACATGTTTTAGTCCTCCGGGCCGGACCTTAATGAATACAATTTTAAAGTCTCACAAGTGCATCGCTTTGTTTCTTTCTATACGCCAATGAACTTCTCGGTATTCGCGAAATTCACCTGTTGGTAGCAGTGAATTCGAATCCAGACATATCGAGCGAGCGCACGCCCATTAGATTATATAACAACCGCGTCGGCCACGATTCCAGCCAGCAGTGAATCAACGGTCCAGGTTATCATCTAAGCAAAAAAGTAATTAGGACAGAGAAAATCGCGTGAGAGTTCCCAAAGGTGGATTAAGGTGGGAGGAAATAGTAATTCCTACGCTTGAGATGCAGAGAGTTGTGTGAGTTGTGTGAGAGAGAAAACAGCAAATAAAAATTAGGGCAGCGAAAATCGCGTGAGTGTTCTCCGAAGTGGAATTAGAGACGAGAAAATAGTATTTTAATGATCAAGGTAGAGGAAGTCGCGTTAGTGTCCCCAGTGCTAGAGAATACTTATTCGGGGTTGTGGAATCCGTATTTGTGAATTTAACACATTCGAATTTGGCGGTGAAGATGAAAAGCATTGCTTAGGGTACGCGCAAGACAGAACCGGGATGGTCGCATGCCACAGGCAGCAGGAAGAATGAAGTCATGTCTTCTTACGAGGGTGAACAAGACGCAGGTTGGATGGTCTCTTGCCAGCTATCTGGTCAGGCCGCAGTCTGTTGGTAGAATGCTAGATCTCTTTTTTCATGCGACCAGCCGCTAGCGTGTAGTGTAGATTCAGGCGTTGTACTTGTATACTTACGCAATCGCTACACAAACAAAGGACTGTTAAGAGATATACCAAAATAAATATTGTTACTACTCAATGAAGGAATTGTAGAGATCAATCATGGCTACAGTCACTGACTTGTATGGGTTTTTTCAGTATTTTTGTATAATTTATAGTAACCTAATAATTTTATATTATGTTAATTTTCGTGTTACGGGGTTAAGTGTGTTCATTTTATTGTCTTCTTGTGCTCTGAAGACTGAATACAATGGTCACACCAACTCAAGAAAACAACAATAATAATAATATTAATAATAATAATAATAATAATAATGTTTCTATCCATACATTGGTTCTCCATCTCAAACCGTTTAAAAAATGTATATTCCCTGCCAAAAATTTGCTTGTTTTGCCGAAAAAGTTTTTACGCCACTTTTTCGGCGAACTTTGTATCTTAGCACTTAAAGTATTGGGTTTACAACGAAAACTTTTAGAAGAAAAACTGTAGAGCATTAAATTTACTATAAAATACACATTCAATTTAGTAACTATGTGAAACAGTGAAATACTCTTGTGACATATTTTACATGTAACTAATTTTGATGAAGCTTTCTGTATTGAGTTTGAATTCATAAACTCATTCCCATTGTCTTCTGTGTCTTCAAAACCTTATGAATGAGAATATAATAACAAAGAAATGAAAATAAGAAAGGAGATAATTCAGAAACTTAATCCATAACATGCGACCTACCAGTTAGCTACCAGGCTGTGTCTTGCGCATACACACTTCATGCTCGGCGCCTGGCGTAACAGCGTAGCGACCAGGAAGGGGACCAACCAAGCTGCGTCTTGTTCGAACCCTTAGTCGACTGACAGTGGAAGATCTTGTCACTTAACTAACAGCGCGCTCGCCGGTGAGACGTTGTAATTACTTCACGTCTCACCGGCCTCTAAATCTCATGCTGGGGCTGGGGGCCAGCACATTCTGTAGGTTAATACTGGCATATACGCCAATACAGTCAAGCTTTGGAACGACGTCGCAGCCCTACGAGAGAGGTGCTGTTCTGAGAAACATATCACGAGGCGGAAAAGGTAATATCACATTACCGACTCTGATGCTCCTACAGAAAATAAGGAATTCTCGCGTGGACGCGCCAAGTTCAAAATCTACGCAAAAGAAAATATAGTATTTCGTTTGAAAATAAAATTATACGACGAGCAGAAAAGAAGCTGTGTGCTGCAGCACTGCAGCACAATAGGAGAAACCGCCACTAAACGTACAGCAAGTATTTCTCTTTACATGAACATGGAACAAGTTTTGAAATTGTTTGTGAAACGACGAGGTGCTATGAAAGGAAAATGTACACTTGTACAGAAATTTCTCAGCAATCTACCTGAACAAATCAACATATTTGTACTCAAAGCACATTACGACAATTTGCTAGACATCTTTGAGAAATATGAAGCAGTCCAGACGCAGATTGAAGCATTGGTTGAAACTGAAGCAGAAATGGACATACACACTCAGAATGATGAAGAAATAACAAGTTGCTACATCGAGTTGAAAGATAAGTTAAGTGAACTTATGTTTCAACATGAACAGCCATTAACATGGTGCCAGTTAATCGAAAGGTCAACGATTACAGCCCAGTGCCAGATCGCATCACAGTCAAACTTTACATCATACCTGTCATTCCTCCACTTCACAGTCTAACAAGGTTATACCACTACCTGTGATACAGTTGACAATTTTTGAAGGTGATTTTGAGTTAATATCTACTTCTTCCATCAGAGAACCAATTTGAAACTTCGATAATTAAATAACAAAACTTAATTTTGAACTATGTGATACTTAAACATTACAAACATAATAATTATTGAAGTTGACTATGTTAACTGAATGCTTATCATTTGACGTAAGGGAACTTGCAGACAGTCAATTGAATTTTTTCCCTTCATTTCCTTTATTCTCCGTGTATTAACGGGTATTTCATCTGTATAGGACATTAGTTTCTTGTTTTATTTCTTGCAGTCGTGTTAAATGTTAAAAACAAAATAAATGAACGACAAAATATAAACATTATATCACATATACTCCTATTTTGTTTAATAAACTTGAAGAGATCGGGGGAAGATAGTGCTGATGTCTAACCTCTCTTTTGTAAAATTTGAGATTGTTGCACTATTTATATTTTTTCTTGGCCACTATATCTTTTATTTTACTATTTCAGAGCGTAGATTTGAGGAAACTTTACAAATGTAATATCTAAAATGAGTTTTGTGTGGGTTAGAACCATCTTCCCAAAACTCTTTCAGTTAATATACATATGTAGACTATGTATGTATTTATATGTATGTACGTACCGATATTTAAGTGATGTATGTGGGCCTATGTATGTCAGTATATTTGTATGCTCCTGTATATATGTAATGTATGTTTATGTGTGTTGTATGTTTTACTTAAATAGTATTTAACATTTATGTCATTACTGAATTTGGTCTCCATATATGCCTAGATGTGAAGCTACTTGTAAGTTCCGTAAAAAATAAAGTTAATACCTGATAATAAGCCTACTGAGATGTAGTGTGATATAAAGTTGATTTCTTTATGAAAGATAGTAAGCAGCGATTTAGATTGCAAAAAATGTTAGCTTAATACTACCACTCCATTAACTTCTCATAGAGAATGACTTGACAGCATCCGAAATTTGTAGACGTGCAGCACTATTTTCGGTCTGGGTGGCGCAGTCAGTATCGCACTGGTTTTCTCTGCTCAAGGTTGTGTGTTTGACCCCGAGTCAGGTCGACGGTATTTATGTGTGCCTAAATATAACAGGCCTGTAAGAAAAGTCATGCGGAACGGAATTCTGGTCAACCATCGACGGTCATAGGTCTAAGTTGCAGTATATTCCCGTCGTTAAATAACCATAAAACCAAACAAAAAAATACTCAGTTAGCAGGAATCAGCAAAAGCAGATCAAGTAGATATTTTATTTTATTATTTAACTTATAGGTAATATTTTCAGACTTTTCAATAAAATAACTTACTGATGCCTGAAGCTGCAAAATACTCGATATCTTTCATTATTCTCACAATTGGGTACCTCTACGAGCAATTTTACAAACTATTCCACACTTGTGGATTTTAGGTACCGATAAGCGAAGTTTTTGTTAGCCAGAAGGAATAACATTCGATATTAACGAAAAATTTACGAACTGCATTAACTATAAAATTTGCATTGCTGTGTAGGTACTGACTATCGTCTATCCTCTTAATGAGTGATATTTAACTGGGATACCGATACCCTCGGAGATACATTTTGATGACTTTATTTTAAATAAACTCATTTTATGTTTTTTAATTTAATGTCAAAGCCACAAAAACTCTTCAATGACCTAACCTGTATTGTTTTCAATCCTTTCAAATGTACTACATTCAACGTAGTTGCAAAAATGTTTCAGCCCTTTTTACTTATAATATTGTTTTACTGAATCATGAATGATTTCTGTCCCACCTCGTTTGTTTCTAACGACGACAATAATAGCAGTGTTTGAAACCAAACATTAGGTCAATGAATTTAATTTTAATAGTGCAGATCTTATTTCTATGAGCTTTATTGAAACTCTATTTTATTCCGCAAAGTCGTACTTGCAAATAACAAAAGTGGAATAATATTAATCTTAATTAACTGTTTCTTATAATTATTACGCAGTAAATATTGTCATGACTAGTATTGCGGCCTGAAAAACTTTTCCTGAAATCCACCTGAATTACACAGGTCTGCAAAAATTTTTTTTTTTTCAGCTGCATGAGATATTTTTACTAAATTATATGTTTTAAAATGCACTGATTCCAAAAATGGCATCCATTTTCCCCTATCACGTAAGGTTTTTTTGCAAAACTAAAAGATACACAGTATTGGTAAAAAGCACTCATGTATTAAGATGAATCAAACATATTAATTTTTACAACAAATGAAACATCATTTTGTGACATTTATTCACAATTTTATGTTTATTCATCTTTTTTGTGAAACCTTTTCTTCTTCCCTTTGATGCTTCGCCGGACTCGTTTCCGATTTCCATCTTTGCTTTCCCGCTTAAGCATCCAACAGTAGTCCGCAAGCATATTGACATCCCATCTTCCTTGGTACCGTCTCTCGATATCACAGACATCCTGGTGAAACCGTTCACCCATTTCTTCACTGTAAGCTCCCAAGTTTTCAGGAAAATAGTCTATATGGGAGTGTAAAAAATGAACCTTTAAGCTCATCTTGCATCCTTGAGCTTTGTACGCTGCCATCATACGATGCACAATGGTTTTGTAGTCAGGATCCTTAGTATTTCCCAAAAATCTTAACACTACACCCTTGAACGATTCCCAAGCTTCTTTTTCCTTCTCATTCATACTTTCCAGAAAGAGGGAGTCGGATAAAAGTTTTCTTATGTCGGGACCAGTGACAACTCCCTTTTTCAACTTGGCTTCAGACAGCTTCGGGAATTTAGAACACAGGTAGCCTATCTAAAACAATTCCCATCCTTTTGCAGTGATTTTACAAACTGTTTCATAAGCCCCAATTTAATGTGAAGAGGGGGCAATAAAACCTTTTCTGGTGGAACCAGAGTCGTATTGATGACGTTTTTCCCACCGGGTTTTAGGGTTTCTCGCAGTGACCAGTCACTTTTGGTCTGGCTCTACTATCCCACTAGCATAGAAAACATGGGTACTTTGTATAACCTGACTGCTGACCAAAAAGCATGGTTAGTATTTTGAAGTCCCCACAAACCATCCATTGATGGTCTTGATATTTGATTTTTTCTAGAATAATGGCCAAATCGTTATAGTTTTCTTCCATATGCACCAAGTGTCCCATAGGGAGGGATGCAAAAGTATTTCCATTGTGCAGCAAGACTGCTTTAAGACTAGCTTTGGACGAATCAATGAATAGGCGCCATTCAGATGAATCATATTCTACATCAAAGCACTTCATGAGCCCTTGTACATCATTACAAAAAACTAGATGTCCCTCTTTGGAGAAAAACTGAGTAAATTCTTTCTCTCGGTGCCTATACCACGAAAATGAGGTACCAGAACCTAGCAATTCGGCTGCATCTTTTGATAGACCTAAATCTCTTACTAGGTCATTGAGCTCACTCTGAGAAAATAGTTCAGGCCCCTCGTCAACAGAAAAATCTGAGCTAGATTCGTCCTGGGGAGGTAATGTGTCTTCGTCCTCTGACTCACTCAAGTATTCATCTAAACTGGAAGGTGGCTGTGGGATTGGTATTTCAGAGCTATGGGGTACTGGAGAATAGCTGAGTCAAGGTTAGGATAAGATATGTTCTTTCTATTTTTTGTATTAAATCCCTTTACATATACTGAACAGAAATAGCAATCGGTTGTATAATTTTTCTGCTCACGCCATATCATAGGAATTCCAAAACGAAATGAGTTTTTCTTACCCTTAAACCACAAACGAAGATCTTCCTCACATCTTCTACACACCTTGTGAGGGGCCCATGGTTTGTCTTGATCCCCAAGTTTTAATTTGAAGTAAGCAAAATAAACCTTCTTCACAAAATCATTAATGTTTCTCTGTTGTCGTTTCACAGTGTATTCACCACAAATAAAACAAAAGCTATCAGGAAACATAACACAACCTCTTGGAGCCATGATTACGAAATAGAAACAACAGCACTGTTCAGTTTGAAAGCGATGTGTCTACTGATGGCGGCTCTACTTTCATGTGCGATACTGAACTTCTTTGACTTGTGCCGCCCCCCTCCACCACTCACCCCTAACAGTTAACATTATATATTGTATAGATAAGCTATAATTGAATAAATTAATGTAAAAATCAATTGTTTATGAGAATTTGTAAGATAAAATACCGGATTTTCAATAAACCATAAATTTTATGAAAAATAAATATAACCACTTCACTTTCACAAAAAATGGACGTGATATAAATTTTTTGGTATTTTTGTAGGTATTAGGAAGTAAAATTCTGTACGAAAATTAAGAGACATCCTATGCAGACCTGTGTTATTTGTGTGAATTTTGATATCTATTAAAACAAAACAGAGAAGCCTCTAGTATATACTGTTCCTGTCACTCACGAAAATTAGGCCACAAATCGAGGATCTAGAGTCCTAAGTTAAAACGAGAGCAATATCCTTCTTGTGACATCTGTTTTAAACATAAAACACATTCGTTGCTAGGCAGAAGTCTTCAAATCCTTGTTTATGGAACATGATCTATGAAATCTGCGTGAACTAATCTACGTTTCTGAGAGGTGGCTCTTTTTGAGAGAGTTTGCACCCCTTTGTTTTACATCATCTTAATCAATATACTACCCAGAAATATAACATAAAATTTTCACTTAAAATACGCGATGAGAATTTTTTTCGTAGAAATGTTGTTCGTACATGTGTAGGCTACATGTGTCTATGTGTTTCCTGATTCTAATCTGTGAACAGTGTAGGCTTAGCTAAAAACAAAAGACCGTGTAAAATTATAATTTTATATTCGAATTGGATAAACTCCTGACACTTTTTATGAAGCATATGAACTCTTGTAATTTTGAATTGCTCTTTTACCCATTTGACTCTAGATCCTCGATTTGTGGCCTAATTTTCGTGAGTGACAGGAACAGTATATGCTAGAGGTTCCTCTGTTTTGTTTAATAGATATCAAAATTCACACAAATTAATTGAATTTTTTTTAATTGGTTCTGATTGCTTAAATTGGGAAGAGATATTTTAAGCACTTTTTGTGGAAATTGTCTCAGGGGTAGTTACAATCTAGTCACCTGTAATCAGCACTGAGGGCCCACAGTTCGATATGTTGGTACTCTGAAATGTGAAGCGCATATATTTCAAGATTCAGTGTTGTGCTGGATATGTCTCTGAATTATAACTAATTCGACAAAACCTGCCTTTCGGGAATAGATACCGTAATTATGCACTTTTCAGTGATCTGGTAACTATTGCAGTCTTGAAGCTTCCACTGCGCTGGATTGTATGTAATGGCTGCACAGGTTATCATGCAGTCTTGAAGAAACTACTAATTTTTAATTACCCTGCTCTTTAATATTTTTATTTAAGGTATAAACCAATTTAATTCACACAATATGCATAGTAATTTATAATTTTAAAATGCACTGCTCTTTATTCCTTGTCGCATACTATCCAAAAAACGCTAAGCGCTAGTCACTTCATAACGTGCAGTACCTTCCTACCCATTAAAGCCTCGTCAGTCAGTTGAAAGACTGCCATTGTTAATGTTTTGTGGTATTGAAACCAAACTCCTGCTGGGTTGGAATGATTTTAATTTATTTTTGATGAATTGTCTCCAAATAGTAGATAGAATTTTTACAGGTAGCCCTAAATGTTTTACTTTATTCAAGAATCCTAGTGTTACAGTCTTACTAATAATCCAGTTGTAACATTTATACCAGGAATATACACAGCTGAGGAAAGAAAGTGTACTAATAATCGTTGCATAAGGCTGAATGTGTGCAACCTTTACACAGCCTGGCCCCCTTGTTTAAACTTGACGTAAATAATCAAGATGGCCGATCTGCGTAACAGCCGGTCGCTTCGTAGATGTCTGAGATTGAATTTTGAGGTTATGCATCCATTCTTAAGGTAACTTGTTATGAAACATTCTGGGCTACTTTTGCGGAATTATAAACATTGTTCCTTGTTTGCGGGACATATTTCCATACTTGTACCCATGATTACAGCTTTCTGAAAACAATATAATGAAATACTGAAACTACAATTAGTCTGCAGACGATCCATCGTTGTTTGCCCGCTACACCGATAGATGGCGTTCAGCAGTCCCTTCATAGCCTGAGGCTAGTAACGCCATGAAAAGCGTGACGTATTTGATGACGTTGGACGTACACACTGGTGTAAACTCGGCAGTTACACAGCTATTATTGGTAATGCGGCTTATGCAGAACTTGCACGGTGAACAACCAAACAACCGTTCAACGCAGGTATAAGCAGCTTTTATTAGTAAGGCTGTTAGTGTATAAACAACATGATTTTTTCCCCATAGAGTTAAAACCTTTTCCGTTTTGCTCTTCTCTAAAATTTTATTCCTAAAGTAATACGTAGAAGACTTTCAACATAGTCAGTCAAGGCTTCAGACAGGTGTTCTTATAGAGAACTGTATGACAAACAAGTGATTATTAAATAACATTTCTTCCAGTGTTTCCTTAAAGCATTATAAATGAACGAATTCACATTTTATACATGACCTTTATATTCAGAAGGTTCAGTTGCATAATTTGGAAATTAAGTTACCATTCTTCAATCAGTAATTTCCTACCTATTAATGCCTCATCAATCAGTTGAAAGACTGCTATTGTTAAAGTGTTATAGTTCAGTTGCATAATTCGGAAATTAAGTTACCGTTCTTCAATCAATAATTTCCTACCTATTAATGCCTCAGCAATCAGCTGAAAGACTGCTATTGTTAAATTGTTATAGTCTTGAAACTTAGCTCATGTTTTCAACAGCTTTTTCTAGAGCTATTGTACGAAACTTCCTCTTATTACGTATACTGTAAATGTTCAGTTTCGCCTTATAACCTCAGATATGCTTTTTACCGTAACTTAGACCTGAGACCTCGCCGGTGTGCGGGAACTTTGCGCCGCAGAAGTTTTGTTGTTTTGTAAATCAAACAGAATGAGCCTGTCACATTTATGCACACATGAATGTCGGGATCGAACCCGCTACCTTGGCCAGAGAAAGGCAGCTATAGTCTGTATCACCAAGGCCAATTAAAATGGAATTAAAATACAAGAAAGCTCTGTCTACTTTAAAGCCTATAGATCATCCCAACCTTAAAAGACAGCATTGTTCTTATGCAGCGAACTGATGCCAGATCTACTTACGAAGGCCAGGCACATGATATGAGAAAGCTCTTACATAGGTGTCAAAACCTCGAAATTTGTTTGTTGTATATAATAATTATTGTAAATCATGCCCTGCAGATAGAACGACGGTACACCCTCTTTCCCTTATTTTCAACCTCCAAGAGTAATGTTTTCTCTATAGGCCCACAAATCTCCATGCTTTGACCATTTTTCAATCCCTACTATGTGATCGTTTTACAAGTCTACATTCTTTGAACGATTTCTACCAACCTTTACACACAGACTCTATAAAAACAAGAGAAAAAACAGGCGAAGTTAATTTTGGAAAAAGCCACAACGTAAATGTTTCTGTCTGTTGGGGTAACACAAAGGCAAAATAGGTTTAAATTAAAAAAGGGATCTAGCCTTTAGGACTAGGGGGAGGACCAGGTAATTACTAATTAGCAAATGTAAATCATTAGACTCATTGGCACAAATGGAATAGGGATCCAACAAATCTTATATGAAATATAATTTATAACATGTCCTAAAACAATGCAAACTTTATTCTCACACTTGATGTACTATGGAAATAAATGAATAAATATAGCACAACAACTGAAATAGCCACTATGCAGATATGGCGCGAAATATAGCACGTGGATGTAAATGTAGGACATTTACAATCTATATTGAATTATGCACTGACACACTCGTAATAGTTGATATTGTAAGGTAATCGATGAAAATTGCTTGTAATATCAATATTAGGCGTAACAGAATTATGACAGTATGATGCACTGTGGACTACGAATAGCACAATGGCATGCAAGCCTAGGACGAGCGTAACACAAAGGTATGTTAGCTGAAATAATTGTAACACTATGGCAATTGCTGAAGAGCGAATTACGAGTGTAGAACAAAACTTGATCATTGTAGTTTTGTCAGAAATTCGGGGTTTAAGAGCACTGATACAAGTGTTGAACAATGACTTGAAACCGAGCGAATATGGATCGTGCGCTACAAGCGTCGGAACACTGTGCAGGCTGACGGAGAACTGAACTGAAGCGTGCATAGACGCCTAGAGCTTTGCGCATGAAAAGGGAGCGGAAGAACAGCTGTCGCTTACTCAATATGATGAAATTGATTAGAATTGCTGAGTCAGAAGCGGGAAGACTAGAATGAGCATTTGAATAGAATAAACCACTATGCATGTAGCTTGTACTAACATTCTCCCCACCTTAAAGCACCAGCTTTAACAAAAATAAATAAAAGGACAAGCTTATTCCTTAGGCAAAGGACAACTTTCACTATGGGGCGTTTATATTCACCATTGGGGGTACGCACAGACACTACGCGCACCAGGATGAACTGCTGTTATAACACCCAGCTTCCATTGAAGAGGAGGGCTATTGTCTTCTTTCAAGATGACTACGGTGCCTACTCGAACGTTGTCATTTAAGCAGGAGCATTTCTGCGTTTGTTGCAATGAGTGACGATACTCTGATGACCAGCGTTTCCATACATGCTGCAGATGATCTTGGAGAAGCTGCTATTTCTCAACATGTCTTTGTTCTCTCCAGGAGGATGAGATGGCAAAAACGTGAGAGGTTCTCCAATTAAGAAGTGACCAGGAGATAGATATGACAAATCAGTTGGGTCATCGTTGAGACGAATGAGTGGCCTAGAGTTCAAGCAATCTTCAATCTGTGTGAGTAGAGTGTAAAGCTGTTCATATGTGAGAACTTGTGCACCCATCATTCTTCTAAGATGAAACTTCACTGACTTAACTACGACTTCATGCAGACCTCAAAAATTTGGTGAATTGGGAGGAATGAAGTGCCAAGTATACTTATTACTTGCAGTAAAATCTTGGACTGCGTTTTGAAAATTCTTTTTACTGCAATAACAGTCGTAGATCTCTTAACTTGTTTGCTCCAACGAAGTTATTGCCATTGCCACTAAAGTTCTCTTTACATAGTCCTCGACGTGATGTAAATCTTCTTAATGCGGCTATGAATGCTACTGATGTAAGATCAGATACCAGCTCAATGTGGATTGCCTTAGTTACCAAACATACGAAAATGGCAATGTAGGACTTGACAGTAGTCTTGCTGCGAGGAGCACCATATTTTATAAGGAATGGGCCAGCAAAATCCACTACTGTGCGAAGAAAGGGCCTTGATGTTGTTGATCTTGTTGCTAGGGAGTGTTGATCTAGGGAGTGATCTTGTTGCTAGGAAGAATTCCCATTAATTGCTGAGCACCTTCTGGTATTAGCTTAAAGCAGATTAGGCATATGTGAAAAATGGATTTCACTACTCTCCGAATACAAGGCATACAAGGTATCCAGTAGGTTTGTCGTAGAGATGCGATGAGTAGTGGGTGAGAAGCGTGTAATAGTTTGCGATGTTCATACTCAACTATCAATGTAGTGAAAAAGTGTTTCGAAGGAAGGATACCGATGTCTTGCATCATGTGTTAGATCTGCTTTATCCAATCTACGACTCACACGGATGATACCATTGTGGTCCAAGAACGGAACTAGAAAATGTATTGAACTCTTAACAGATGTTTGTCTTCCATTGCGAAGATCTGTTATTTCATTAGCGAAGGCTGTTTGCTGAGCGATTCAAATACATGTTTGTAGAGCGTGTTGTAGAAGGACCAGCTAATTACTAATTAGCAAATGTAAAGCAGTGGACTCATAGATGCAAAAGGAACTAGGATCCAACAAATCTTATATGAAATACAATTTATAACATGTCCTAAAAGCAGTGCAAACTTTATTCTCACCCGTGATGCATTATGGAAAACTGAAATAGCCACTATGTAGAAATGGCGCGAAATATAGCACGTGGATGTAAATGTAGGATATTTACAATCTATATTGATTTATGCACTGAAACACTCGTAATAGTTGATATTGTAAAGTAATCGATGAGAATTGCTTGTAATTAGGCACAACAGAATTATGATAGGATGATGCACTGTGGACTGCGGATAGAACAATGGCAATGAAGCCTAGCACGAGCGTAAAACAAAGTTATGTTAGCTGAAATAATTGTAACACTTTGGCAATAGCTGATGAGCGAATTACGAGTGTAGAACAAAACTTGATAGTTGTAGTTTGTTTCAGAAATTCGGGGTTTAAGAGCCCTGATACAAGTGTTGCACAATGACTTGAAACCAAGCGAATATGGAGCGTGCGCTACAAGCGTCGGAACACTGTGCAGGCTGAAGGAGAACTGAACTGAAGCGTGCATAGACGCCTAGAGCTTTGCACATGAAAAGGGCGCGGAAGAACACCTGTCGCTTACTCAATATGATGAAATTGGTTAGAATTTCTGAGTCAGAAGCGGGAAGACTAGAGCGGGCATTTGAATAGAATAAACTATTATGCATGTAGCTTTTACAAACACTATCCCTATTATATCACCAAAATTTAGATCTACATTCTTGACCTGTCTGTTAAAACTGACTTTATATACAGAACGTATAGAACCAGGAGAAAATTGTAGGAGGACTAATTTTACAACAAACCACATTTTAGATGTTTCACCCCTATTTTGTGATATATATTTATATCTACATGCTTTGTCCAATTTTATCAGACTTTATACGAAGAACCTATTGAACCAAGAGAAATTTTTAACCAAAGTTAATTTGGAAGAAACCAGTCCTTAAATGTTGCAACCCCTGTTATATAAATCTACATTCTCTGACCAATTTTTACCAGACTTTACACAGAGCTGATAGAACCAGGAGAGAAATTTAGGCAAAACTAAATTTGGAAAAAAATCCTTAAATGTTTTATTCCCTATTAAATGACGTTTAAATTTACATTCTTTAGCTTATTTTACCAGACTTGACACTGTGACGGACTTACTTTACTTTATCTAAATAAAGTTCATTTTACTTAACAACTTATTTTATTACTCTGTCTTCCAATAGTATATCTTTACGTGATCTACTCTGACGTCTGATAAACTATCGTAACAGTGACCCAGTTACGCAGTGACGTAAATACACCTGTCTTAACATTTCAAAGTACGCCACGCGTACTCCAACATTCCAATGTTACTATCAATGCACCACATCTACAGGGTGTTCTCAAACTCCTTCATCATAGTTTTACTGTTATAAGAATTCTCTTTTATTGGTAGAAAAATTTGTTTAAGGCGCCATCTACCAATTCATTATCTAATTCCCAAGTTAATTTATCAGCATTATAAATTTCTCTATTATTTACAATTTTTTTTCCTGTTTAAGTCCAGTCACAAAATCTTTTATGTATATACAAGGTTATATATACAAATACCTCGGCTTAGCCTTTAAACAGTGGAGATAGGGTCGGGTTCTTACTATTTAAAAGGAGTTAATATGTTCATTTCATCACTTGAAAAATAAAGCCACTTTAACTGAATAACAATAATGATTTATTCAACAATATTCAGGTTATTTCTATTAATTTTATAGATTTAATTTTAATTTACACTAGTTTTAGTTCTTTATATTTTTATATCAAAGATCTGCTCATCAACAATATATTTACTACAATTATAACTATTTATATACCATTATGATCCAAAATCAACATTTACAGGATGAGGCACTATATTAAACCTTCTGCCTTTAATAAGGTTAGTATTCTGAATTAATTTCAATGTTATACTGGTTTACTACCTTCCAACCAAGTAATTTCTAAATTTTATGTTACAGGTTGATTTCCGAATTCTACATCAAATATTTCTTTCAACAACCAATTGGAGGTATCAATAGTTAAATTTCACAACAAAGAAACCTGATAAAATCACACACTGTAATTACTTCTTTTAATAAATGTTCATTTTCAATTATAATGTATTTTATTTTCCTTTCTCACTGTACTAGATTGTCTTTTTTCTGTCCCGTCAAAGAAGAAGAAGTTTTTAAAGATAGATAGTAAAGACAATATATGGAAGAATGAAATGGAAATTTAGATCTATATCCACAGACTGAACTGTGGCGATAAACCTCCGATACAGTGGCGGGGTGTAGGCTCTGAGTTACAGGCAACCTGACCTCTCCCCTGCAACCGGTGAAAAGTTAAAGGCCTATAAAAAAACTAATTTTGATAAATCGATGTCCAAGGTCCCTGACAAGTTTTCTAACTGCTCTTGGGGCTGATTAACGTCTCGGACATCGATGAGCTCTAGAAATCCTTTAGTAATTATTACTAACTTGCTATGTTCGGACCAAACCTACTACTAGACTTTCTTTAATTTTCTGATACTTCCAGTGTTCACATCACTTTATAGTATCCTTACCTTTATAATTCTTAGTTATTTTTATTCCATTTAATTTATAATAACTATAAAAGAATTATCAGGTTCTCTCTTCTAACCTTACTCTCACCTTTACATTCACCTTAAGTGGTTTTTCAATACTACTCGACCTTCCTCTTAAATTTACTTCAACCCACAATATTTTGGTTTATGGTCGATAATTCATTCAAATTCTTATCTACTTCAATTTCACTAGCCTTGCCACTGTATAACTATTATACTCTCTTGTTACTTACTTTTGGTTTTGTGTACATTTGTGTTTCTAAATTCCCCTGAATTCAGATTTGGAACCCATCTACACCTTTTTCAGTAACTTCTATCTATTCTCCAACTTGTGAAATCCTTTTCTATTCTACCCTAACTTAGAATTTGAACTATACATTCTATTCTTCTAACTAAATTACATTTGAATTATCTTAACCCAACATACTGTATTATTCGGCGTAGTTTATTCAAGTTCCTTCCAATTACAATTCACAAAATTAATTTCCTTTTACAATTTTGTCTTCCCGTTACTTAATTTCACTCTGTGCCCATTAATGTTTCTGAATTCCCTGTGAATTCCACTACGAAACTAATTAACACCGCCTAAGTAACTTCTCTTTATTTTCTCCCTCTCTCACTTCTTTTTCTTTTCTTTTTATTCTCTTTTAGCCTAGAACTTGAACTACACAACCGATAATCCTTACTTTCATTCGTAAGCGAGTCACTATCAACCAAGCTACCTTTCTTTTACACTTGCTCTACTCTATTCCCAAAACCATCTCCTAATAAATCTCTTTGTTCATAAAGCAACTAAATATTACAGGCCAGCATGCCATCCAACATGTAGATATCCATCTGACACCTGAACAAAACCCAAGTGGGAGAAGCCCAAATAAGGATTACTTTCATGCCCCTTATAATTTCTTCCTTACTCTTCTCGCGACCTGTCTTAAAATTATAAAAGCATTTATAAGCATCACCAGCTGAACCTAGCTTACGATTTCGTGAATGGTTCAACCACTTAAAACACCCAAAGTATAGAGATTTATTTTTACTGTTCCCTTCTTTCTTCTCAACTACTTCTATCCTAACTTTTCCAACAGGAAGTGAAAACTTTGGATTACTGTATTTCTGTTAAATCTCCTAACCTTCTACTAATCTTGTTTTACCAACATTTCTCCAATTCAAACTTTCCTTGTTCTTTTAGGAATCTATTAGTCAACCATCCCTTAGAAACTACGGAAATGTATTTATCAATTATCTTTTCCATTTACAGAAACTGAAGAAGTGTCTGATATTAATAGTTTTTATACTCAACAAGAAGTAGACTAGTGTTGTTCTTCATTCTTCTGTCCGGTGTCCATTTCCTGTAGGATTCCATTCGTCATCTAAGCCTCACTTAGACTCGGCCCATTTCTTCTCTTCGCAGCGGTTGTTCGCTGTCGGCAGCCACGACATAAGCCAGCTACGTTCAGGCTCATTCCATCCACAGCTATATCCACATAGCCTCCGATCGTTGATTTCCAGTTGGATGGTTGCCTCCCAATTTACGTCTGACAGGGAACGTCAGGCCACTACGTCGTCACTCCCGCCGTCCATCTCTGGCCTCGTCCGCCAACTCCACAACCTTCTACTTCAGCCTCCCAATTCTGACTCTCTCTCTCGTCGACTGTCTGCTCCTTACTCTCCGGTGTCTTCCCTTCTTTCCCCTCTATTCCCGTTAACGGTCTTCTTTCTTTTCAAATTCCTGCGCGCGCATGCGCACATTCCTCTTCCTGCAATTCAAACAAAACTGACACAGTATCGATAGTTTCTATGGTTTCCTTTCTTTATGAATAGTTTCCTCGTGGTCCATAGCACTTTTGATACGTAACATATTTACAACGTTACAACACACAGAAATTCTTTCTTTTCTTACCTTAACCCCACCATCCATGGTTTAGAAGTAATGGGGTGTAAAAATCCCAAGTCCTTAAGTGTGATAAGTCGTTCTTCCTCTAGGGCCTAGATATTGAAAATCAAAAGGGTTCCCTCTGCAATTGACTTCGAAGTACAAGCAAAATGCAAAACCAGCTAATAATTTATAAATGTTAAATTTAATATTAAATTTCATCTCGATAATATTATTTATTACTATTGCGGTTGTTATTGCTAATATTATTACTATTATTGTGTTATAATATTCAAATTTGCAAGAATATACTTATATTAGGAAAGCAATAGTTAAAATACAATAGTTAAAATGCATACGTAATGTGTCCCGTTCATTGTACTCAGGGTGTGGTATTATTCCTTCTCAGAGGACCTTTAATGTTTTTCTTTTCTTATTCTATACAGCAAACTTTCTAAACACCCTGTAGCTTCTGCTGTCTCTTTAATTGCCTGGGTAACGTTCATTTTCTTCAAGAAATAATTAAGTATATTTAATACTGTAATTCGCTTTTTACTACACAATTTGCCAACACTGCCATTTCTAGTCTCTATTCATAATTAATATAAAATATGAATAAATATAAAATTTAATTTTTAAAACACAAGAACCACTTCATCACAAGTTAAACTTCACTACACAGCTAATATTATTACACTGAGCTCTGAAGAAGATATGATAATCTTAGAAACATCTGAGTAAACAAAATCTCTATCGCGTGAGTCATGACTGCCTGATTGCCGAGAGCGGGAAAACTGTGATAATTTATTAATGCTAGATGATACAGAGCTCTGGTTTGTTTCAAAAACTTTTTCAGAAATATATAAACATTTCTTCTCTCTTAGTCACCGACGTAAAGTCAAAAACAAAGTAGGTTACTCGCTACCTAACTTTTTTGTGTTACCATCCGAAAATTTTCAAGCAGCACTTAATAAAAAATATAGCTCTCTTCTTATGTAAAATCTATTGCCAAGGGAAAGACAGTATTTTTTTATATACATCAGGCAATCCAAGAAAACATTCTTGGTCGTTTTCGACTATTGGCTTCTTATCTATCGCGTGATAAGTTATTCATCTGAAAAAATAGATTTCCGCCAAAATAACGTATTTGTGAAAAATAGGCCTCATAATAATTATTTATGACTTCAGAATTGACTTCATCATGAGAAAGAGCGGGAAATTCTCTATAAGATCACGCAATTACATTATTACAATTATCACTTTGAGTTTTCGGAAAATCGGCAACATTGGCGGGATAAAAAAAGGACGAAGCTAATTACAGAACGTACGAGTGCAAGTAAGATGCAAATACTACATTTAACTTCAATACTGTCTTTTAAGGTTGGGACGATCTATAGATAGGTTACATCGAAGTATTCAGAGATTACTTATCGATGGTGCTATTCAGAATAAAGTAGTGTCCACCTAACCCTCAGCATTCAACTGTTTTCACTTTTTTAGAACAATATTGAAATCAGTTTTGAATCGAGAGTGATGACTAAAGCCCGGATTTTCATGCATTATCAAACTTAAAAACATGCATTCATTCATGCACTATCGTATCTCCAAATATGCACAATGAAGGGCGAAACATGCACTATCAGAAATCCACACTGTACTGCAATATATTTCAATTTCTCTTAAAACAATATACAAGTAGTTTTTCCAAATTCTCCTCACTAAAACTCGTGCGTTTATCAGTTTAGGACATTCTTGAACGCAGAAAAGGATCTTTCTACTTCACAAGAAGTAACAGGTGCATACTTAAGGGAAGAAATTTGACTGAGGGTGAGATCGAATTCCATGTATTTTACATTTTTTCCACATATTACGTCTTTCACTGTTTTCAGAAGTTCAAGATCAGGATTTGAACTAAGTACCTTCTTAAGTTTTTCCCTACTTAACTGTCACACCCATTTCTCCACAACACGATTCTAAAGATAATTATTCAACGTCTTCAACAATGGCTAGTGACTGACAAATTCAAGCAGTGAACATTCTGTTATAGCAGTTTTCTTTCAATGGGGTTAA
Organism: Ectobius pallidus; assembly: GCA_964059195.1. NCBI lineage: Eukaryota > Metazoa > Arthropoda > Insecta > Blattodea > Ectobiidae > Ectobius > Ectobius pallidus. The sequence continues at coordinate 57,327,294 of CAXKWD010000007.1, read as the reverse complement.
GCGAGTCGGCATTTTCTTTTGTAGCCTGGTGTATTATATTACTGTTTATTTAGGGTACACAGTAGTTTGCACTCTCACATTCATGCCAAGTCAATCAAATAACAATGGTAATACAGTAAAACAGTTTTACGTTTCTTTGAAAAGTCGAGATTTTAGGGAGGCACATTCATAATATGCACAGTTATGCATGGTAACTTGATATTATGCACTAAAACCAGGTAATGAGGGTTTATATGCATTAAAAACGTCTGAATATGCTATATTAAACAAAAAAAATCCAAAACATGCATTATGCATGAATTTTGCCACAAAAAGGTCGAAATATGCAAACATGCACGGAAAAAATATGGTTATTTGGAATCCATAAGTCATGTAATGAGTAACTACGAAGTTTGAGAAGTGTAACCAAAGTATATAAAAACATGCATTTGCATGGAAATCCGGGCTCTAGTGATGACCTAGGAAAAAATTATAATTTTATTATTTTATTATTGTTCTTCCATCGTTTTAATTTATTATATTTAACATCTTTTAAAATTATCCCTTCATGATGTACTACCTTCATTGTGTATAGCCCTTCTTTCATAAATTTTCACTTTAGGGTCTCGGTGTTGAATGAATGAATTCATAAATAAAGAAATCCAACTGTAGACGCCATGACCCCTCTCAGAAGAATCAAAGTTTTGGGTTGTTACGGAATGTCAATGCTTGGCTGGTTAAAGAAACTCCTGTATTGATGAAACAATAAAACGATATAAATTTATAGTTATTCCGGATTTCAATAATAAAGCGTGGGTCCATTCATGCGAGTTCGCGTGTATAAGGAAGAGGCATGCGCACAGTAGTGGCTATGAGTTTAGACTGAAGTCTGGACCAATCAGTTTATAAGAGGGCAATGAATAGTCATGTTCCAGTTCCGAGTTAGCTGATGTAAATTCCAAAAGTGTGTATAACTTCTTGTGAGTATTATATTGTTGTTATAACACATTTAATTAGTTTTTACTATCATTGTTGTTAATATTGTCATTAAGACCAGGAAATTTAGGTGCAAAATTTTGGTAAAAGGGTGCTTTAATTTAGTCGAAAAAGGCGAGAAAAACAGGCGCTTATTTTAAATATAAGTACCTAGCCTATTTATAAAAGCATTAAAAAAAAAAAAAAAACTTACAGCAAACATAGGGCTACAAAATTCACTCATGTTATCTTGTATTACACGTTTGCCTAAAACACACAGTCCCTAAGCACAATATTATTAAAATCATACAGCCAGAAAACTGTTAAAACAGATAACACTTCAATGTTATTTTCAGTAAGACTGCATCTCTGATCAATAATAGAAAACATCAGACGTAAGTTGTGCATATTTTGTTTACAGTCGATAATATACAGTAAATCCTTGTTGTAATATCGTCAGCATTAGGGTTTTTGGCTAAGCTCTGTAGCAAACATGTCTAATTTCGCAGTATATTATTATTTTTCCATTAGGCCTACTGTTCCCGATTTTGCAATAAGTAAAACAATAACATACTTCGAAATTAGGGGTATTGGCGGTATTGCGAATTGAGGCATATTTGTCTTTCTGTTTTCCAATACCCTCCAGTGCTTCCTTTATATGCATAAGAATAGTACATTGTTCGTTTTTATGATTCTCCAATTTTGCAATGGCAATTGTCAGGAAATAGTAGACGTGCACATAAGAAGTCCATCTTGCAACTACTGTTTACCTGGACCGGAATTTAAAAAAGTGCAAGAAGATGCTGACATTGAGAAAAGTTGCAAAAAGTGCTTGCATTGGGAAAAGGTGCAAAAGGATGCAACCAAAGCACAATTAAAAGTAATAATATAATTTTTTCTTTGCAACGCAAATACTTTAATTTGGGCACTTTAATAGCAAAAAAGTGCAGTACCTAAAATCCGTTGCTCTAATTATAAAAATAGTCATCACTATTTCATCTTTATTATAATCGTACTCGTAACTACCACTCTCATCATCATCCTTACCACCATCATCTCCGTGGAGCTACAACCTTTCTGGGACTAGGCCTATTATCTCATCGGTGTTTCAAGTATCATGGACAGGACATGGACATTGGGGGACCGGAGCCATTACTTCTTATCAAGTAGCTCCTCAGTTAATAACACGCCGTGCACCCCGTTCACGACGTCCCTATATTAGACAAATCCAAGGATTGTCCCGGACATGCAGATCCGTGATCAGCAACACCAACCAATAGACCACGCAGACCATCATCGTCTTAGTTGTTATAATCATTATTCTCCTTAGGCATGTTCAAAAATATTTCTGTTCCCAAGTCATCGGGTTTAAGTCCCGGTGTAAAAGGAATTTCAATTGAAGGGCAAGGGTCAGAGTCACGGTAATAGATAAATTTTTCTCCCAACTATTTTCATATATTAACAAGCAATATTCTGTGGATACATAAATATCTTTATTTTATTGTTGAATTTAGTTTCCTTTTAGAACATTCATAAGTCACTACACAGTAAAATATAGGCTACGTTATTTATATAACTTAAGATGATAGACTACTAAGGGTAATCAAGGTAGAAACATTCCATCTGCAAGCGTAGCATGACCACTGGTTGGCATTCGCAAGGTAAACTGAAAATCACGAGTTCGACCCTAGTGTCAATAAATTTCCTCCAACTATTGACATGAAAAAAGGTGTCTTCCCGAAATCATCTCGATTTTGAATTTTCTTCACGATCGCTATAGGCTACTTTCTATGTTTAGGGTATACGAGAAAGCAGAAGATAATTTCAATATAAAATCTACTATCTGAAGACAAAGAAAAACATTTCTTTTAGAAGGCCGATATGTGCATCACATTAAACCTATAATGAAAGAAAATGTTACAGAAGACAGAAATGTAATTGTAATTCATATATAAAAAGTTTGAAATATAGGCATTTTCAATGAAAAATTACATGCCATTTGCACCGTTGCTTAGGGATAAGAAAAGATACGACTTTTTACAATTATTACCTATCTTTGTAACATTCAGTTTACATCTATATACATAATCTGTGTGTGTATATATATATATATATATATATATATAGTAGCCAATTTGTTAAAAAAATATTTGAGTTCATTTTCATCAAACATACAGCAATCCTGAGTTTATTAACTTAAGGGACAAATATTAAATCGTTTTGTGACATGTTTGCCGGTGCATTTTAGCACAAGGATGAGATCAAATAAAGTGTACTTCCTGTAAGAAGAAAGTGAACGGAATTACATTCCACAATTCCTCTGTCTTTGGTGTTAATTATAGTAATGTCTAATCAATGAATTAGAGAAAAAGAGAGCCAAAAGAATGAGCTTCACATCTAACAGTTTGCTAAAGATGATTAAATATCGTCAGTTTCTCTTCATGTCAGAGAATTTTTACAAAGTATTTAATTTTTTTTCTGCAGGTGGGCCAGAAAAATATAAAGTTTGGCCGTGATTGTATGAAATTTGTAATCAATTTTATGACACCCTTACGTATGGTGAATTTTTCGCATTGTAACACGGTGAGATAAGCAATTTAAAAATCTTTAACGAGGTTAGGATTCTATGTTAACCCTTTCAGAGCTGAAGTGTAGAGATTTATATAGCAATCATTAAGTGGACTCATCAGTAGGATTTAAATGTGAATCAATGGGGAAAATTTCAGTAAAATAACTGGTTCATGTGAATGACAATGATAACTTGCATATTATAAAAATCATCACAGTTTACAATAAAACATTCACTATATCAATCTTATACTTCTGACTTTACACAGTGACGCACTTATACGTTAGTAGCAGTAAAAGGTTAAATGTAGGTCTCTGGGATTGCAACTATTCCTCCCCCTTCAAATGATTAAACGTTAAGCGTTACTGGATCTGGACGCCAGAGCCTTTTCTTGTTCCAGAATATCAGATAGCTCTATTGCAGTAATTTTCCAAAAGTACACAGATCACACGTATTTTGAGTACAAGAAATGACTTGAATGAAGTTTTTGTTAGTTTTAATTTATATTATTCTCTAATCTTTCTTCATCTGCTTTGTATAAAGCAAGGGTAGGCCATCATTTTCTGTTTTGGTTAGCCAGGTTCCACCCAACCCCTCCTGGCGCCTCCCTTGACGTATAGCCTATGCTATGAGCTCCTCTTTAAATTGATGCCGTCATGAACTGTTCAAGTTTACCTTTTATATAAATTCAAGTACCCATGGTGCTTACAATCTTTGCTTTGATCGTTCGATCAAATCCTTTCCACTCTGTGCACAAGGTCTCCTGGTGGAGATTTCATTTGCCAAAAACTAATTTACCTTATTTTCCTGTAGAGGACAGATTGGAAACTGGAGCATAAGAAGACCGGATAATTTGTTCTAGAGTTCAATTTAGTTTGGAGATCTTTAACAGGCTGTAAATGTTCAACAGGAAATCTATGGTTTCTGCCCCCCCCCCACACGGAGGACTTCTTGCTTACAATTTTTACGTCTTGTAAAGTTTATCGACGTCAACTTAGTATTTGAACCCGCGACCTTCAGATTCCCAGACGAGCACGCTACCTCTTGACTACCAAGTCAGAGTATACCTTGATACTTCATATTAAACTTCTAATGCTACCACTACCATACAAGAAAAGGAATCCGAGACTTGCCTTTAACCTGCGCATTAGAACTACCACCGAATTTCAGTTGATGCCAGTTATGTTTGTCTTGTCTGTCTAGGTAGCTTGAATTAAAACTGAACTTTTAACACAAGACATAATAGCACAGTCAATGAAAAGTTGTAGAGGGAAATGGAAGGAACACAATTTTTGACTTTGGGACTTTGTTTGGACTATTTAGGAGATAAACATACTAAAAGTCCCCACTCCTAGGAGGTGAGCGGGGAGCAGGAGGCCCTTAGAAGGTCCCTTTTTTCGGTTTTTCGCTTATATCTCGGAAACTATGGGTCCTGGCGATAAGACTTTTCTATACAAAATTAAAGCTTACAAAATGCTCCACGAGATTGATTGCATTCATTTTTTCGCTATCTCGACCAGTTTCCGAGATATCCGCGCTCAAAATCAGCTGATTTTGAAAAAATAATATGTATAATTATTATTATTATTATTATTATTTAGTATTCTGCCTAGTGGCAGGTCCATGTCTTCGTACGGAGAATTTCTGACGCCAGTGTTCCCTATCTCCAGCTTCGTCCTTCAATCTGCTGTATTTCCTACCATCTTTCATGTCATCCAGATGTTGTATTCTTCTCCTTCCTCTTCCAGCAGTTCCTTTGATCTTCCCTTCGATGACATCATGTATGAGTCCTTCGTGTCTAAGTATGTGTCCGATCCAATTGGCTTTCCTCTGAATAATTGTATTCAGAATAATTTTCCTCTCTCCTACCCTTCTCAGTACTTCGTCAATTGTCACCCGTTCTGTCCACTTGACCTTCTCTATTCTACTCCAGCACCACATTTCGAAGCTTTCTAGGTATTTCTTCTCCCTCTTTCTCATGGTCCATGTCTCTGCTCCGTACAGTGCAATGCTCCAGATGTAGCACTTCACCAGTTTCTTCCTTAGTTCCAAGCTCAATTTGCTGGTCAGTAGAGTCCTCTTTTTGTTGAATGCGGCTTTGGCCATGGCGATTCTTGTTCGAATTTTATTCGTGCAGTGGGCATCCTTTGTCAGCAAGCTTCCCAAGTACTTGAACTGCTTCACATTCTCCAGTTCTTGATTGTCGACAGTTATCCTCAAGGGTTTCTCTCGTTTTGATATTCTCATTACTTTTGATTTTTCAATGTTAATTTCCATGCCATATTTCTTTCCTGTTCCCACTAATCTGTTCATCATGCATTGCAGTTGTCTTTGATTCTTGGCGAACACTACCAAGTCATCTGCATACTTGATGGTGTTGATGAGGCGTCCTCCTATCCTAAAGTTTCCGCATCCTTTCAAAGCTTCTCTTGCCAGCCAATCTCCATACAGGTTGAAGAGACTCGGTGATAGACAACACCCTTGTCTGACTCCTCTTCCTATTTCCACTCTGCTTGTTTCTCTGTGTTTTAGTCGTACTTTTATTCTTTGTCCCAAGTACAAGTTGCGAATTAGTCTCCTGTCTCTCCAATTGATTCCTATATCCTTAAGGATGTTCATCAATTTTATCCAGTTAACTCTGTCGAATGCCTTCTGCCAATCTATAAAACACGCACAAACTTCTTCGTTAACAGACAAAACTCTCTCCGACAATATCCTCACCGTGCCTATGGCATCTCTGGTACCTTTTCCTTTTCTAAATCCAAACTGGTCCTCTCCCAGTGCTTCTTCAATTTTGTGTTCTAGCCGTCCGTTGAGTATTCTTGCAATGATCTTCGCCACGTGTGAGATCAGACTAATTGTTCTGTAATCACTACATTTCCTGGCTTTCTGTTTCTTTTCAAGAGCAACCATTGTGACGTCTAAAAAATCTTTAGGCCATTCTCCAGTTTCATAGATTTTGTTGATGAGTTGCGTCGACGCTTTCAAACCTTCCTTTCCGATTTCTTTCAGCAAATCCACCGGTATGTCATCGTCTCCTGTAGCTTTCCTCCTCTTCATGTTCTTAATCGCCTTCTCTACTTCTGTTGACAATATGCTGGGCCCTTTTTCGTCTTCTTCAATCACCTCCTCTGTCTCGATTTCTATGTCTTGCGGACGATGTTGCTTATCGTAAAGTTCCTTTATATATTCTTCCCATATTTTCAACACCTCTTCTTGTTCCATAGCCATTTGTCCTCTAGAGTCTTCTATTCCAAAATTTCTTACTCCTTTGTTCTCACTCCCTCCCAGTTCCTTCGTTTTCTGATACATGAGGTCGTACCTTCCTCTCCTTTGTAGTTCCTCTATTTCTTCACACATTTCTTCCATGTACTTTTCCTTCGCTTTGTCTGTTTCTCTCCTTAGTACATTGTTAAGTTTTTTGTATTCTTCTTCGTTCACATTTTTACATCTCCTGTAGTTCTTCAAAAGCAATATTGTTTGGTGTCGTTTAATGCTATTTTCGAACCCCGAACCCAGTGGAACCACTTTGAGAGCTCCATGATTTACGTCACAGAAATACAATTACCTATAGTATATGATGGAAATTTTTGATAATACTCAAAATTGACAATTTATTGAGGATCGCTGAATTTTATTGTTATATAGGAGCCATAATTACCCTCTACATAGGCAATAATACTTGTATTCAATGTATATAATATATAATGTACAGTTAATATAATATATAGGCCTATATTAACTATAAATTCGCTCCGCAAAGGCATTGGGGTAGGGTGATTCCAGAGTCAACAACAATTTGTACATAACTTTTTTTTATTAACACAGTTACTCGTAAATGTTTCTTTAAACTGTGTTACATTTAATTTAATAATATATTTACACCTTATAGTACAATTAAACAGCAATCATTATTATAAATTTCTAGCTCTCTTGGAGTGGTTCGTCTCGGGAACATGGTCCTGGGGTGGGTTCTGCTTCATTTTCTTCATCCGTTGAGAAAGGGGATAGATCTTCTAGGATAACTGGCAGAGGATCGATGTCAAGTTCTTCATCCTCGTTGTCCAAGGAGGGGCCCCCATTAAGACAGTTCCCCTGGCAGTTTTGGCACGCAGGGAAACACTTGAGAGATGCCTTTCTGTATCAGCATTTGGTGGTGGCATAGATTTGTGCAATGACAAAAAATTAACATTTCATCCGGTGCAGTCTACTGCTCACTGTGCATCGGGGTTAGAAATTTTTGGTAAACTCCCACCCATACATCTGAGGAGGCAGCTCATGTCCCAACTACATCTCGATTTGGTTATATGTCCTCAGAATGTTGTTTCGCTGCCCCCTCAGTTGGTGGGAGGCACGAGGAACGATTTGATATTGGCTACCGATTTTACAAAGGATTGGTAACGGGAAGCGTTTAGAGATTTCTCTTTAGGTGGGGCCGCGTACCACCTTAAATACACTTCTCCCAGCTTCTTGGTTGAGGAAGGGTCTGAGAAAAAACTGCAGCAGCTCCCTGGACGTCTGAAGACTTCAAATGCAGTTTTATGAATCCCAGCTTACTTTTTCGGAATGCTGCTGAAGTGGTATCGCACCCAGTGAAGGCATGTAGAAATAGTATGTCTCGCAGCCCCTGGGTAGAAAAAAATGTAGGTTTTATGTTTCCACGAACAGGCTTGACGAAAATTATGTCCTAGTCACTAGGTGTTTTGGCCATCAACAGGACTATTAGGTCGACATTCCCAACAATAACTGCAACAGCGGTGGTATGTGACAACTCCACAGCCATGTCTACAATGAGGACATCCCACATCATTCCGTGCTTGAAGGGTTCTGACTCCATGTGGTAGTTATAAACAATTTATTTATTTATATTTATACAAAATATTTATACAAAACAAAACAAGACCACCCGAATGAGCAAGCGCTCGTGCTCGGGCACAGTTCAGCCATTTACATTACAAAATACAAATTACAAAATACATAAAGAAAATATAATTAAATCAAAACCTAAAAAATAATAATAATAAAGAAAGAACAGAAAAGTAAAAAGAAAAAAGGAAAAGTAGTAAGAACAAAAATTGAAACCCTGAGTTATTACAAATAAAATCGTTCCTTAATTGTCTACTAAGTATAGAGTGAAGTAACTTTTGAACTATGAAATAAGATTTTTGATAAATTTATTGAATTTGTTGTTGTTCATATGTACTATTTCTGGATGTGACCTAATTATAGAGTTATAGTGTCTTGGACCATAATAAATACTATGTTTAGAGCCAGAAGAGGTGAAGTGCCTGTAGTGTGACTTTCAGCATGTTAATCAGCAGACTTTTGTTGTAGACATTTGACAGGAGGTCTTCCTGCTTCACAGTTATGGCTGTCTCCTGATTGCAATGTATATCGGCTGACTTGCTGAGACGGTACCGCCTTTGCTGCTCAGCGACCTTTGTACTTGAAGATGAGCTCGTGTACCCATCAAACACTACAGTGCAACTCCTTCCACAATAGTGACTGTTCACAAAATTGACATATCCATCACAAATGGCAGATATAGTGGAACCTTTTTGCCAAATAACTTTGTGCAGGAGAAGTCCTCCGTCCATCCATAACAATGCCCAAGTGTGTCACATGTACATCTTTGATAGTTGGATTGAGCTCTTTCTAGAGAACTGACTACGTCGATTTCCTCATCCCACCTTCATTGAAGAAGGCCAAAGGGAAAGGGGCTAATTCATATTGCAAATAAGTTTTCAAATCTTCGTCGGTTTTCATACTTATGGATTTGCGCTGGAATAGCAAAAAAGGATCCGCAAACATCCTTTCGTCGTTGATCTTGAGTGACGAGCTAACAGTCGATAGGGGGAGTGATCGATCTTTCCGAGACAGTTTTATACTTATTTTCAAACTCTAGAAAAAAATAGGTATTCTTGAAATCCAGAAAATTAATTTCCTATCACATACAAGTTTAAAATAAACTATGCGAGGTAGCGAAAAAATTAATGGAATAAGTCTTGATGGAACATTTTATCAGGTTTAATTTTGTATAGAGTGGTATTATCGCTAGGACCCATATTTTCCGAGATATAAGGGAAAACTCGGAAAAGGGGACCTTCTACGGGCCCTCATGCCCCCCGCTCACCTCCTAGGAGTGAGGACTAGTATGTTTAACTTCTAACTAGTCCGAACAAAGTCTCAAAGTAAAAAACCGTGTTCCTTCCATTTCCTTCTCTTCATTCAATCATTGACTGGACTCTACATAAGCATATATGTTACTTGAAAATATATTACAAAATACATATATACATATTGATTCATTTATGTACAACTTATTTATAGTACATACTAATTATACATATAAATACCTATATATTGGATTTTATATTATAGAGTTAGAGCAGTGAAATAATGGAAAATACGAAAGTTAAGTTTTTCTGGAAAATCCCGGAATTTACACATAAAGTTAAAATTGCTCTTACTATTTAACGGTTAGAGATAAAAAATACATTATGCGATTTATTGCTCTACAATTTCATTCCCTATGATGTTTTCGTAGGACGAAGGGCCAAAGAGCTAGTTAACGAAATAAGGCAAAAAAACGCGAGACAATTGGTGGCTAGTTCCTTAGATAGAGCACTTTTTCTAAGAAGAGTAATTTTGCCATGCCACTTAGCCATCTATCAAATTTCAGTATTTTTATTCTTCCCTCTCTGCTAGAAGTTCTCACTAACTAGTAGTTGCCACTAATACACTGGTAAGTAAGTGGAGCCATGCTGGGGTAAGAATGAACTGTTTGAACTTCGTATTTTCATGTTCATCCCGACATGTGTTTTCCACTCGTTTCGATGTGAGGTTTGCTTTCTTTTCATTTTCCCGTAAGTAGGAAAATGCTTGGTATTCAATTCATTCAAACATCATAGTTCTTCTTTAAATTAACCTAACAATGTGATTTTGGTGTCATTTTTAAGCTTGAAATGTTCTCTAGTGCTTGACATCGAGAAGCTTTTGATGTATGAATATTCTACTGTAATCTGGATTTTTGTTTATGATGATGTGAACAAAAATATGTTTTCAGTTTATATATATCTATGTAACAATTTAAAATCTTAAGTGAAAAAAAAAATTAAATGTCAGGCACTAGAAAAATATTTTATCTACAAAATAGTGCAAATTTTGTGTTTCTATCTTTCATAGTTTTGAAGTAGGCCTAATCATGTTTCAAGTTTACAGTCTAAATTTTCAAGAAAACAATTTTTATAAAAAATTATGAACAATTACAGAACTTTTTCTTTTGAAATGCCTTAATATACAGCTGTATAATATATATACAAAATTGAAAGCCCTGATGCTTAAAAATAAAAATTTCATACTTAAAGGTGTAAATATACCTTAAGTAATTCTTCTCCACTGATAATTGCCTCAAATAAATGTGCAAGATTTATGTAATGTAGGCTATACAAGTTTGTTGGTTGGTATATGGTTATTTAACGACGGGGACGTACTGAAACTTATTCCTGTGACCGTCGCAGGTGTGCCGGAATTTTATCCCGTAGAAGTTGTTTTACATGCCAGTAAATCTAATGACAAGGGCCTGTCACATTTACGTACACTTAAATGCCGTCGACCAGGGCCGGGATCGAAACCGCAAACTTGGGCACTCTACTAACAGCACCACCCAGGTCAACTACACAAGTTTGTAAATGTAATGTAGTTGGGTTGTTTATTTGACATCTCGAGCATTTCGATGTACCAATGCCCCCTATAAGTTTCAGGTAGCAAAGCCTCCACTTTAATAAAAGCCGATTCTTATTGAAGCAAATGTGATAATAATATTGTCACTGCCTTCTATATCTTACAAGCCATGATGCTTGAAATCTGGCAACACAGGAGGTAGTCCTATCTGTGGCGGTCTGTGGGAAGCATTTGAATACGTTTTTAATGCAGATAATTTTATTCATCACAAACACTGACTTTATTTGGCCAAATCAGTAGGCCTATATTACACAGCCTATACTTGTGATGTGCATAATAACGTAACGCGCGTTCACTCCCACATATCTGAAGGAATTCGTAGTTTTCAGTGTCTCCTCATTGTACGATATGATGTCGCGTTTTTTCTTATTTATTGGTAATAACCTCACTTATCCTGTCAGGCCTAAGAGCTCTGTTATTCGACCCACAACAGAGTCATCTTTTTATTAAGTTGCTACACTTCTCTGGGTCATTTTGTACTGCCACTGAGCTAGTTGTCTCAGGATTAATATAGGTAACCTAGAACACTGATATCTCTCTTCTTGTCACATGCACTTTGTGGAAGACTACGCCCATGACTGCCACTGAAAAGAATAGCTTTGCCTAATTCCTTGGGAACACTCAACTTTCCGTTATTTGCTGTCTAAAAGTCGTTCATTCGTTCATCCTTGGCTCCGGTGGTGAACTGTGTTGATTCGCTAGCACTTTTGAGGTTAAGGCTTGAATCCCGTTCATTACCTTCACCAAACTGTAGGAAAACGCTGAATCGATTACCTAGTATTAATAGTAATATTGGGAGGATAGGAGATTGCATTATACTGTACTACGATTTGGCGTCCGCCACATTGAGATGAAATTAGGCCTACTGTGAGTAGCTTGATAAAAGTTCATACCAGTAAAAGTGACTCTATTTCTCTTCAATTCTTCTTTAATACCAGTCAATTCTTCCTGAAGGAAACTATCATATCGTACCTCTCCCTTGTATTCGTTTGTAGATGGTAATAGCTGATAAACACGAAAATCTTCATGAAAAACTGTTCTCTAGTGTACAGTCGGTCAAATAAAAAACGTCGGGACTCGTATGCTGCTAAAATTAAAGTTTTGACGCATTAGTTCACAAGTTTCCTATAAAAAACACAAAATACAGGTCATTTTCGGAACATATGAGGCCATGCGGCAGGAGGGAAAATATGAACAAGGAGGGAAAAAATGAACATCGCGGAAATCGCAACACACGATATTCAACTTAATGCATTGTCATAATTCATTTTGCTTTGTGTCATCGCCACATACAAATGCTAACGTGAGAGAAAGTGTGGTTAGGGCTGTAATTGACCTGCATTTTTCGTTCTCTGAAGCAGCGAGAAGGTTCCATATTTATGAAAAGAAGCTCAGAGGTGGGAACGTTACTATAATGCGACCGGAAGTTTTCATAGCAAACGTTGATCTGGCCGGACGCGTATTTCGATGCTAAGATTGGTTGCAGATGCTGAGCGTAAGTTATTGATTTTGCACTACAAGTACCGGTATTATAAAATAAAATCTTTAAAAAATGCTCCTTGAATAAACATATTCCTCGCGAATCTATTAATTATTAATATTATAACAATTTGCAACCAAGAATATGGCGGATTTGAGGCATATAGCCACAGCCTTCTATACATGTTTGTTTTGGAACAAAACTGACTAAATAATCAAGAAAATACATCGATAGACAAGAGGCGTGTGTGAACCTAACCTTAAGTCTTCCTGTACATGCGCATTTGCTCGTTCGTGATACTTAATCAAATACCGCCCGACGTTTTTTATTTGACCGACTGTACTCAATTAGAGGTGACGGTGTATATAAATCTCTCATTATGTACACGGTTTTTACCTTCTCTATGCTCTTCAGGTGTGTCCAGATGTTCTCTAAACCATAGGCGATGATGACTGGGATTACTTTAAGCTGAAATATGCTTAATTTGCGATGATTCGGATGGAATTCATTGCTTTATTTACGGCATGTTGATAGACGATAGGACTACCAATGCGATGTTGCTAGATCTAACAGCATGGCTTGTAAGAAATAAAGAAGGCAGTGATATTGTGCATTCTATCGAAATGGATGGCTGCCGATTATCTGATCTACATTATACTTTTAATGTGAATATTTTTCACTTTAAACTTATTATTAAACTTACTTATGTGCAAGTAATAGGCCTAATGTAATTCCTGACGGATTGTTTTTGGCTAAGATCGAATGCGATTTCGCTGTAATCCATTCCTAAAGCTGTAACCTGTATGTCCCTCTACTATGGCCTTTGACAAAAATCCCATAATGCAGGACGGCTTAGACATCGACTGCCACAAGACAGGCTCTTTAGTTTTTTAATAATGTTCATGACCGTGTCTTGCTTCCTTTAGAACATAAACTCTTTATATGAAGAATTATGTTTCACTCAACTCTGTAGAAAAAACTGTAGCCTAATACTGTTAAAAATGTCCAGTGATTATCGCCAATCTGATGTAGCAATGGTACGATGAACGATTAAAAAATAGTGTAAACAGACTGTATATAATTATATATTTATATTTAGAAAGAGATAGAGAAATAATAGTCTTGTAATAGCTACCATATATATATATATATATATATATATATATATATATATATATATATATACATATTATTTCTACTTCAGATTGGCGATATCCACTGGACATTTTTAAAAGCATTACAATTTGTTTCTACAGAGTTGAAGCAAAATAAGTCTTGTGCGCATGACGTACTCCTCGTGAGTACCCAATCTCCAATAAAAAAGTGAATTTTGCCTTACTTTGCGCACTTCTTTATATGAGAGAATAATATCAAAATATGTATATATATATATATACTCTGTAGAAACAAATTGTAATTTATATATATATATATATATACATATTTTGATATTATTCTCTCATATAAAGAAGTGCGCAAAGTAAGGCAAAATTCACTTTTTTATTGGAGATTGGGTACTCACGAGGAGTACGTCATGCGCACAAGACTTATTTTGCTTCAACTCTGTAGAAACAAATTGTAATGCTTTTAAAAATGTCCAGTGGATATCGCCAATCTGAAGTAGAAATAATATGTTGAACGATGGACAGAAATAATATTTTTATAATAGCAGCCATAGGTGAAATTTTTACATTAGTCTGTTATTTAAAGAAGTGCGAGAAGTAAGGGAAACTTATTTTTTATTGGGGAGTGGGTACTCACGAGGAAAAAAGAGGTGAAGTGCGAAAATTTCGCACGGGTTTTCTCTAGTTAATACATATTTATAATTACAGAGTACAATTAAAGTGAATTTGGAAACTTGTTGTTATAACTTGCATCAATAGAAAATATGAGTAACCAACAAATAAATGACAGCTTAGATGTTATACTTTCAGATAGTAGGTCTAGATAACAATAATTACATTCGATACCTATTTTTGCTTATTTCACATATTATACACAACCCTAAAGAGCAATTTAGGTGACATTTATGACCAGATAGTCTATATACAGCATGAATGTGAATAATCCTGCAAACTGAAGGAGACGATGAGAGGTCTTTTGTGATAAAATGCACGGTGGACTCGCATTCGGGAGGTCCCAGGTTCAAATCTCGTGGCCGGCCAATTTGACGAGGATTTTTTCATGGTTTCCCCAGGTAAAGGTAAATGTTGAATTGGATATTTACAAACGTTGAATCATCCTCACAATTTCATCTTGTATCATATCCATTTAAATTAATATAGGCCTAAGTTGAAATTTACTCCATAAAAATACACCAATAATAGAAACAATTGACAATCAATGGTTCCATGGCCTACCCAACTGCACAGACACACACCCGAACTCCTGATATGGCCTCGCAGCTAAAAGGTGTATAAACACAGTTGAATTTAAAAAAATGCACGGTTAATTAAATTATGGAGTGTAAAATTTAGATGAGGTTACAATATAGTGATGAACGTTAAACTTATAACATGTAAACAAAACTTATGCAACATTGCACCTGTCGCCGATAACAACGGAGACAGACCTAAATTAAACTGAACTACATGGCGCGACATCCCCTTGAGGGACTAGGCTTGCCTCCGACCGCTGCTCATTTACATAGATTGGGGCATGTGGTTCGCCTGCCAACTCCCACGATATTATTGCTGGCTTACTGAATCGTAGTCGCTACTTCCTTATCAAGTACAGTGGTATTCATCAAAGGTGGCAGTCAGATGCGCGTGAGAGAGGTGACGCATGTAAGAGGAATCATGGGGAGGGGTAAGAATGTTGAACTGCACTTCCAAGAGAGGAGAAGCGATTGTAACAAGGTCTCTTGTTTCTTCACTGCATTATACGATCCTACCTCACTGAAAGCAACGACACAACTAACCCATACACCACTCCATGCAGTACGAATGTTTGTTGGACTCGTCTGCATCTACTGAGCATCCATGCTTGGACTGCCACGTCTGATGAATACCACTGTAACTCCTAAGATTGTATCACGAGACTGATTGCATCCTGTTCCAGACCTTCCTACCTCAGAAAAATCTGAGGAGTTACCGGGGATCGAACCCAGACCTGCGGATCCGTAGTCAGTAAGTGTACAGACCTGTGTGGGAGGAAGTCAGCATTTTCCATCCTCAAGTCGGCCGCGGTGGTCTGGGGGTAGCGTGCCCGCCTCTAGTTCCGCAGGTCGCGGGATCAAACCCGGCCGCCGTCGATAGATTTTTCCGGACGTAAAGATCCGGGCACGGAGTCCCCTGGGAGGGACTTTAAGCTGGGGGGCCCGTGTCGTAGATTTACGGCACGTTAAAGAACTCCAAGCCTAAATTAGAGCCTCTGGACAAAATTTCCCGGCCTTTCACGTCCAAGTAATACCTTAGTTTCCCGGGGGGGTTGTGAGGCGATGGGCTTACCACCTGTCCCTTTGCCCTTTCGGAAAATAAGCGTAACAAAAATTCACACAGGTATCAGAAACCTTCAATTGCAGGCCCGTCGCCCCGACACTGGGGATATAGGGCACAGAGAGAGATCCATCCTCAAAGCAGCTAGTGCCATGTTGCCAATTCGGTGACTGTTTAGTAGGCATCAGGTTTTGATGTTTTAAAATGTAATTTAGGGAAAACCGTCAATTCTATTGGATTATACTAAAAGAAAAAGCCATTCTTTATTAGATTTTATACAAAAAACATCAAAAATCAAAATCCTGTGTTGAATTCTACAATATGTTGTCTAACGTTTCGGACAAAATATTTTCTTTTTTAGAAAAATATGGTATTAGGTTTCTTAATATTAAAAACGACATGATCATTCTGCTCTGAAAATCTGCGATATTATTTCATTTACCCTCTGTATTTGTTGAAATCTATTGCTTTTAATAATTATTAATGTAGTCTATACTTTGAAAGACTGCAGACTGTTTGCAGACTTTTCATTGAAGTAATTTTCTATTTTTAAAAAGCTACATCTCGCCTACAAGAATTTGGTTTGGTCTTGTAAGATTTGGGTATGCAGTATGAACTATCTTTATTCGATTCTATCGGGGTTCTTCTAATTCAAGTCAGCCTGGGTAATGGGTAATGGGTAATGTACTGATATTCTGTTCCCCAGTTCGAAGGTTCGATCCCTCCCGACGTAGACGACATTAATGCGTGCCTAAATGCGATATACATTTGTCTGTAAATTCAAAGCCATGTAAAACAACTTCTGTGGTTCAAAATACAGGAACACCGACGACGGTTGGGGGCTTTAGTAGCAGCACACAACCCACTCAACCATAACAACCAACCATCCAAATTCAACAGAGCTCGTGGCGAAATGTGTAATTTGCATATTGAATTTTCTATACTCTTGAAACTTTTTAACGTCTACGATAGCATCCAATTTTACTATAGGCCTACAAATATTTTTTAACACACTGTACATACTCTACACCGAAATATCTTTCGAACCGTGAAGGAAAAGTTAATGCATGAAATTATCATATCAGGACCGTGTCACACTTATAATAATGAAATATAGCAGGGCAAGGTATTTCAAGTCTGAAGACAGCCACTACTATTGCAAGGAAAAAGCAACAGAGCCTTTTGGGAATTATGAAGTACAAAACTAAAAAAACTAAACTCCGTGGCGCTACATCCCTGGAGGGACTTGGCCTACCACCCGACCGCTGCATCATCTACCGTAGGCAGATGGCAGGATTGGGGGCATGTGGTCGGCATGCCGACACCCACGGCCGTTAATGGTGGTTTCCATGACCGGAGCCGCTACTTCTCTATCAAGTAGCTCCGCAATTTGAATCACGAGACTGAGTGCACCCCTACCAGACCTCTCTACCTCAGAAAAAAACCGAGGAGGTACCGGGGATCGAACCCGAGCCGACGGATCTGTAGTCAGCGACGCTAACCACAAGACCACGCCGACTGTCATTATGAAGTACTACCCTTCCCCAATTAGTCTGTACATATGTGTACTATATTTTGTATAGAATAAATATAGTATATCTCTTTTAAATGTGCTAAAAATAGATAAATGTAGATGTAATATATAGGCATATATATATATTAAATGAAATAGCCTTTGTTCAATTATGTGTAAGTTGCAGGAGCAAAACATTTCACACAGTTCGCCAAAAAAAAAAATTAAATAAACATCCCCCCAAATCTGAATCATCCTAATGTATATATATCATTATTTATATATAAATATATAATTATAAACAATAAATTGATTATTAGGTTATATGGAAGATAGACCTACATAAAAGAAGTTTTTTTTCTTCTTCACACGCATCATTTAATATATTCTAAATAATATATTAAATGATGCGTGTGAAGAAGAAAAAAACAAGCGAAAAACAAAAAAGAAAACCAAGCGAAAATTGTAAGAACGGAGTGAAAAGATGTGTGGAACTGAAAGGAATATAACAATATATTTTAAATAGAGATTTATGGAGGGGAAAGAATGATAAATTTTTAATAGTATGTAAACCAAGAAGGGTACAGGGGGAAAACAATCAAAGTCCACTTTTTAGTCCAGTATATAGGTAGCGAAAAAAGGGTCCACCTTGCATTAATTAGGGAAAAAGATTTTCCTTTCTTATATTGTTTGGTATAGTAAGAGTAGTGTAAATCTAAATTTTCGACCTCGAAAGCCCTAGGGACAACTTTCTGTGAGGGAAAAACCTCGAAATTTTCGCACTTTTTTCAGTTTATCGGAAAAATCTCCTAGATGTCAACTCCTCGCAAACAATTGTCTATCACCATTCGAAAGAGCATAAAATTTCCTTCAAAATGCAATGTTCATACTTTAATTTACATATAGTATTACAGGTATTATAGTACTTGGATTTTAAAAAATATATATTAAAAGGCATGTATTGGCCCATTTTATCGATTTATGGCGGTTTATGTAGTCCAGTATGCGTTTTAGTTATGAATGACCATTCATTATGTATATGTACATGTATTACAAGGTTACCTTTGGGGAGGGGTCAAATTCGATGAACTTAAATTTACGACCAGATAACATAGAAAGTTTAAAATCCGTTTAAAATTACGTAACTTAGGTGTAAAGGAAATTATTTTTGAATTCCTTTTTTTTAAAGCGAGGTCTACTGTTCACAGTAGCATACTGCCCGTGTAAGGTAAATAAATCACAGAATTGCTTAATTATAATGGCACTTTGTGATTTTATACGTATTTAGGTTGAAAGGTGGGAGAAATAAGTCAGTAAACGTTGTGATGAGCGGAGGAGTCCTGCATGGCTGATTTCTTCATTGGTTGCAGTAAACTTGTAAAAACTTAAGTGTATTTTTTCAAACTTGGTTATTTGCAATTAAAAGTTTTGTTTTTCCATAGCCAAATGGAATTCAGGTGATATCTCAAACCACTAAAAGCATGAATAAATAGAAGATACATTGGATCATATTGATATGAGGTTTTGAAGTGAGCGTCATGTTTGCCACTCCTTCCTGATTTGAGAAGGTGTGTGTTTTGGTTTGAATTGGGTATCCTGGACAGGAGTACAAGCATGTCAGTATCCTCACCTACAACGACGCTATCCTAAGTGGCTACTTTTGACATAGCTGTAGTAACTATAAGCACATCTGCGTCTTCTACTGCCTGTAATACTTGCAAATATTTTCGAAATTCCAAGTACTATAGTACCTGTAATACTACATGTAAATTAAAGTTTCGCCAATACATTTTGCAGGAAATTTTATGCTCTTTCGAATGGTGATAGATAAATGTTTGTGAGGAGTTGATATCTAGGAGATTTTTTCGATAAACTGAAAAAAGTACGAAAATTTCGAGGTTTTTTGCTCACAGAAAGTTGTCCCTAGGGCTTTCGAGGTCGAAAATTTAGATTTGCACTACTCTTACAATACCAAACAATATGAGAAAGAAAAATATTTTACCCTAATTAATGCAAGGTGGATTGTATCTATATGCTGGACTATTTTGGTGAAGTTCGGGATTTTGATGCAATTGACTTCTAGGAGTTTAGTACTATTATTGATAAATTTCATCTTGAATTTTCTTTGAGGGAAGAAGTAAAAGTATAGGAAGTGTTTAGTCTTATACCCTCAAAAACGATAAATAAGAAGCCAACAACAATGGGGGACAATCTTTTACAATTAATAATAATATAATTGGTAAATTAATAATTTAATAGAACTTATTTAAGTACATGTCATACAATACTATGTCCATTGACTAGTTTATGACATTATTGTTTTGAAAAGTTCTTATTATACTTGTACATATGTATATTCAATAAATTATCAGTTCTAAACAAGCAGTGGTAACGTACAGACGTGTGGAAGAGGAGCGGAGTGGATTTAGGGGAAAAACGACACAAGGGACATGACCATCGAAATCGAAGTATACAGAATGAGGATAGGCTCATTTGGGTCAAAAAGGAGAGCAGGGACCAAAGGAACAGTTAGAGAAGATCAATCTGTCATGGCGACCTGGGCCCTAGTGATCTTAGTGCTGCTGATAATTGGAGGGGTTGAAATGAACCCAGGGCCAGGAGTTTCTGAAGAGGTCATCAAAAGCCTTGAAAGAATGGAAGAAAGAATAGTTAATACAATAAATGGGGCAACAAAAGAAGTTAAACAAGAAATTAGAGAGGAAATAGCCAGAATGAAGACAGAAGTAGAACAACTGAAGTCAAGAATCGAGAAGATAGAAAATGCAGATCGACAGCTAAATTTAATTTTCCACGGGGTTAAAGAGAGAAAAGGAATCAGTGCCCTGCAAGAAGTCCACGAAATATTAGAAAACAAACTGGAAGTGCAGATCCAGGGATGGGAGTTCCTTACGGCTCACAGGATCGGGAAAACTACAGGAAACAGAGTCATTATAGCGAAATGTGCTTCCACTCAAGTGGTTTTTGCCACACTGAAGAGATCTTACAAATTGAAAGGGACGGCAATATATATCAACAGAGATCTATCTCCGACGGAGAGAATTACAAGGAGGAAATTAGTAGAAAAAATGAAGTTTGAAAGAAATAAGGGAAAGAAGGCGACCATTCGAAATTTACAGCTGTATGTGGATGGGAGGAAGATAGATATAAGGAACAGCGCGGAAACGAACAGCACGAGTGCTATGACCTCGACAGCTGACTCTGCGGAATTAGAGACTGAGAGGACGCGTGCAGAGGCTCAGGTTAACGAACATCGAAACCAGAAGGAACGTGCACCGACGTCACCAATAGGTGACAGCAGACAATCAACAACTCAGCCGAACGAGAAACCGAACACGTCATCTGTGACGCAACGATTCCAGATTCCTCAGGGGCCTTGGAGTAAGAACGCACCAGGTGACATCAATAGTGGAAGCAGTGAGGAAGAAACACCAATTATCACTAGAAGCCGTAAAAACGGGAAAACGTAGCTAGGGAGGCCACAGTTAAATCAGTGTGTCAGTAGAATTTAAAAATAGGAAAGTGAAGTTAATAGTGTAAAAGAAGAGAGTGTAATAACCAAGAGCAGATATGAGCTTAATAATATTTAGTAAAGCATAACGTACTCGTAGTTAAAGGGGGATTACGACTTAATATTATCGAATGTTTAAATGACATGTAATCACACGTCTCCATCGTACAGGGAAGCGAGTGCCCCGTAGATTTTTTCTCTAGGCAGTACACAAAGAGTGGAGTAGGCTTGAACTAACAGCAGCGGGAATAGTGTGCAGACCCAGTTGTTTACGTAAACAAACGTTAATGTTTAAATTGAGACACGTTGAACTGCTGTGCGATATATTTTAGTAATGTAATGTGCTGAAATGGATCCGTCAGAAACCGCAAGGTAGGTACGGATCCATCTCTAAAGTGGAAATTTGGGCTCATGTAAAGTTGTTGTTTAGAACAAATAAATTCATATTCATATTCATATTCAATAAATTATTATAAAGTATTACAATCGAAGCACTTATATTAAATTTTTTTGCAGTAATATAGATGTAAGTATAAATACATTCGTAAATTCAGTATCTTCAAGTGTTAGGTTAGAAGTATGGACTTAAGTACAATAAAATTATAAGATATTCTGTAATTACAGTTAAAATTGTTGTATCCAATTGTTGGAGACTTGTCAACTTTGTCATAAAATTATAATCTATTTTACAGATTTTATTTTCCAATACGTGTATAGATTTCTAATATTCTTTGTTTACCACATATATGGAACGGTGAGAATGTTCTAAAAGAAATTAAACATAAAATTATAAAATATTCTGTAATTATAGTTAAAATTATTGTATCCATTGTTGGAGATTGTCAACTTTGTCATAAAATTATAATCTATTTTACAGATTTTATTTTCCAATACGTGTATAGATTTCTAATATTCTTTGTTTACCACATATATGGAACGGTGAGAAATGTTCTAAAAGACAATTTGAATAAACATTTATTCCATATGTAGTAATAAGTTTATCTGACCTTTGATTATTAATATCAATGATCAATTTATACTTATGATCGTTTTTACAACGTATTGGCGTAAAAAAATTTAGTTCGTATAATTGCTATCATTAATTAAATTAGAAGTAATGGACTCGTTTACATGTTCTTAAAACGTTATAATCTTGCAAGTAAAATACTAGTGTGTTAGTATCATCACTATATGAATTTCAGTTGTTCTTGATATATGCTTTAGTAACTTCTTAGTTCACAGAGATAAAAAAACTTGGTCTTACAAGATTGTAATTTGAAGTTATTATAAATTTACACTTGAATTTAGATGTGTTCAATAAGTATATTAACTTTTATCACACTGATATTATGAATACGTAGTAAGATTGTCCGCATTGAATTTGAGGATGATTCTTGGCTTCTTACTTAGTTGGGCGATATGTACATTTCGGTACTCAAGTGTATACCATCTTCAGTCTTAATGGTAGAAGAAGTTGTCTCGATGAAGACTAAGTCATTACACACAAGTATTTTACTTGTAAGATTATAACGTTTTAAGAACATGTAAACGAGTCCATGACTTCTAATTTAATTAATGATAGCAATTATACGAACTAATTTTTTTTACGCCAATACGTTGTAAAAACGATCATAAGTATAAATTGATCATTGATATTAATAATCAAAGGTCAGATAAACTTATTACTACATATGGAATAAATGTTTATTCAAATTGTCTTTTAGAACATTTCTCACCGTTCCATATATGTGGTAAACAAAGAGTATTAGAAATCTGTACACGTATTGGAAAATAAAATCTGTAAAATAGATTATAATTTTATGACAAAGTTGACAATCTCCAACAATTGGATACAATAATTTTAACTATAATTACAGAATATTTTATAATTTTATGTTTAATTTCTTTTAGAACATTCTCACCGTTCCATATATGTGGTAAACAAAGAATATTAGAAATCTATACACGTATTGGAAAATAAAATCTGTAAAATAGATTATAATTTTATGACAAAGTTGACAAGTCTCCAACAATTGGATACAACAATTTTAACTGTAATTACAGAATATTTTATAATTTTATTGTACTTACGTCCATACTTCTAACCAACACTTGAAGATACTGAATTTACGAATGTATTTATACTTACATCTATATTACTGCAAAAAAAAAATTTAATATAAGTGCTTCGATTGTAATAACTTATAATAATTTATTGAATAAACATATGTACAAGTATAATAAGAACTTTTCAAAACAATAATACCATAAACTAGTCAATGGACATAGTATTGTATGACATGTACTTAAATAAGTTCTATTAAATTATTAATTTACCAATTATAGACTATTATTATTAATTGTAAAAGATTGTCCCCATATCCATTGTTGTTCGCTTCTTATTTATCGTTTTTGAGGGTATAAGACTAAACACTTCCTATACGTTTAGTACTATATTCTAGCACATCGAAACATGAACATAACACACATAATCCTCTAGAATTCGGCAGGAAAGAATAGCATACAGGGGAAAGACAATCATAGTCCTTCGTGAAATAGAACAAACAATCATAGTCCATTAAATGAACTACGATTATTATAAAATTTTAACTTTCCTAATTTTAGTTCTGCGAAGAAATGTGTTGGCATACTGGGGTTTCAAAATTCTTGTTAGTTATTATTTCAATATTGTAAACTATAATCTCACGGTTAGCAAACTGCGTTGTTGCTAAAACAAGGTTGTGTTAGAAAGTTTTCTGGAAGAGTGTGGAACAAGTTCAAACTTTTATTATGGAATCAAGAGACGGAAATGTTGTCAGATCATCAAAGTAGAACAAAGAAAAGGTATAAAGATGGTAACGCACTAGGGCTATGAGTCATGTGCCTTGTGAAGATTGCAAGTGTAACAAACAGTGTTATGTGACTACTATAAAAGAAG
The DNA here is from genome assembly GCA_964059195.1 of Ectobius pallidus. Taxonomy (NCBI): domain Eukaryota; kingdom Metazoa; phylum Arthropoda; class Insecta; order Blattodea; family Ectobiidae; genus Ectobius; species Ectobius pallidus. The sequence goes on along the minus strand of CAXKWD010000007.1, from coordinate 57,303,131 downwards.
AGCGTGATGTTTTAATAAGAGATTTCAATTTACTTGGATACAAAAATAAACAAGCCAGAAGACAGCAACCTCCGAGACCATGCCTCTGCTTACAAGGTACGTGTTCAGAGAAAGGGAAAATTTATTGAAATTAATACATCAAGAAGTTCACATTGAAACACCCAGAACGAACACATAGAAGAAGTCGCATGAGGCCCTTTCCCTAGAGTGTCGTTGAATGTTCTCAGGATGTCTTCAAATTATGGACTGCATTTCTCAGCAAAGAATACAGAAAGACGTGATCAATGAAGATAAGAGAAATCAGAGAAATGGTTGTAGACAAGAGTTCCACTAGCTCAAACGACTGGCGAACGACCTGCAATTGCTCCTGGGAGATATAAGTCATTGTTGACAACAAGTGCCAGAACAGATCTAAGGGTTTCCTGTACCTTCATTGTCTAGTAAAATTCCACTTTCTAGGGAAAACTATAATGGCCTAAATACAGTCTCTGAAGAAATTCTGTTTAGAAAGTGCTCAGCTCTACAGATTACCCGTTGTTAACAATGAGGGGTTTTAACAATTTAAAGCTCGACATTACTTTTAATTTAATTTTACCTTGATTATTAACTAGTTTTGCTTAGGTGAACTATATTAATAACTTATTTATTCTATAATGAATTGATGCTTAGTGGACTTTGACCGTTTTCAGTCTGTACCTTTTATTCTTATTATTAGCTAATGGGGCCTTGCAACAGTTCAAGATATTTGTAACAATTACACTGCAGAATATCACTTCAGGAGTGTAACTAGAAAAAATTACGTCTACATTGTTTGTTTCATTTTATAGCGCTTTTTAACTTCAAATTACATAGTAGTTATTTTGCGCCTCTATACCCTCAATAAATAATTTTTAAGGTGCCAGAAATATGTATAAAGTAATGTGGGCAACCTTTTACATAAAAATGAAGACTTATATTTATAAATTTGTTCTTTTTCTTGTGTTACAAATTATGTGAATGGAGTTCTGAGAGGTAACAGATTTTTAATTGCTGATGTATTCTATTGAACAGTGAATTAAAGAATCATTTATGTAGTCAAGTCTATATTGTCTCATGTAATTGCATTGAAACTGTTAAATAAAAATATAAAATTATAAAAACAGAGTAGTTTTTACATAGACAATTATACATACGATACAATGCTAAAATTAATTGTGAGTTTATATATACATTAAAAAACACACATATATATTTACGTACAATTATAAGTTATCCTGAATTGCTTGAATAATTATAGTCCAATATAATCTTGCAAGCAGCAAACTTGCGCGTTGTTAAGTAGATATTTATATCATTCGTCTGTTTAGATACGTTCACTGAGGAATGTCTGCGTAGATTATACTCACTAGTCACTATATGTGTTGTAATATTTATACTTTGTATTTGTTTGTAAGTAGAATATTATTAAGGCAGTCCACACTAATGATTATGTTGTAGATGGATTTGATTTGTACATTTCGGTGTAATTTGTTTAAACCATCTTGAGTCAAGAATGAATAAAGAGAGAATTAATGAAATATTTATAGAGATTAACTGAATAAAGTAATATTATGATGGACAGAGAATATAGGTTAATAGTACAAAGTGAGGAAAACTAACCTTCATGATCTTGGTAGTTGTCGAAACGACTGCTAACGCGGCTAATGCGCCGCGCCGTCAGCAGTTTGAGTATTGTCTGAAAGGTGCCGGGCTTGTATTCCCTATTATTGTTTATTGTGTAGTGTAAGGGAAGATGCCTGCGTGCAGTGCTTACGGTTGTTCAAATAATTCTGGTGTCAATAGAATGTTGGTTACTATGCATTCCCTGATAAAAACAAGAACAGACGTTTGTACAACAAATGGGTTTCTTGCATGAAGCGAAAAAATTTTGTTCCAACAAAAAAAATCTACAGTACCGGTATGTGGAAAGCATTTTAAAGACGATGATTTTAATGAATCGGATATTTCTAAAAATCAGAATATTGAAGGATGAAAAATTCAGGTGCCCTCGACTAAAATACAATGCGGTACCTTCAAAGTTTTTAGTATGAAGTAAATAAATTCCTTCTCCTAAGAAAAGGAAGTCTAATTACTTTAATAAGAGGGAAATGTTGGAATTAATTGATAAGTTAATTCAATAACTGATTCCAAAGAAGAAAGAGAAGCTACACAAGTTTATGAATGTATGCGTGTAGAGTTATGCATGTAGAGTTGAAGTCTGACGCAGAAATACAGTGTGAGATAGGACAGAAATTTATAGAGCTGCAAATTCTGGCTATATGAACTGCATTGATGAACTTGACACCTCATATGAAAAGGATGAAGATTACGTCCCCGATGAAATCACTAGTGAAGGAGAAGAAGATGGCATAGAAAATATCAACTTGTCGGAAAAATATTCTTTTGTGTTTGTCTGTGTAAGTGCCCTTCTTACACTGTTCAGTATATGCCATACATGTGGCGCTCCAGTTAATGAACGTAAGAGTAATGTTACGAATAAAAACTCATTGTGTGAATGGGCATACATACGAGTGGTCTTCTGGAAGCATGGGTGGAAGTTTAAAAAGTAATGTGTTCATAGCCTCAGGAATGTACGTATGTGGATTAATATTTTATTATTTATTAGTTTATTTTCTAATTCTATTAAGCTATTATTTTATTTCTGAATAATACTTCTATAGGCTTGTAAAGAAATTTATATTTCCTTCCGTAGGCCTACACAAAACGTGGTTAAATGAAAAAGGAGCTAACTATGTAGATGATATGAGTGATTTAAATTTACGTTTATCTGGAGATGGACAATATGACTCACCTGGTTTCTCTGCCAAGTATGTGACGTATTCCATTATGAATTTAGCAACGAATAAAATATTAGTTTTTAATTGTAGAAAGAGGAACTGTAGCTGGTGACAGTGAAAGAGCTGCTTGTGAAAAAATAATAAGCACAATGAATGAGAAACTCCCTATTAAATTGTTCCTAACGGACAGACACACATGCATTAGAGCTTTAATGAAAAAAAAAAATTCACACATACACCATGAATTTGATGTTTGGCGTCTTGCTAAATCTCTAATGAAAAATATTAACAATTTTCCGAAATCCTCCGTCATTCATGAATGGAAACAATCAATTTATAATCATTTTTTATGATCATGTGGAGATTGGGTTTAGCTGTAAGAGGAAGTACGACAAGAAAACATTTGAGTGGAGGCAAAATCTTATAAAGAAAACTGTCAATGATGTTGAACACACATCTCTGAAGTGTCCGTATGTAATACCAGATGTTACTGATCGGAATGACATATCATGCAGTATGGGTTCACTCCACAAAACCAAACCTACAAAAGCGGAAATGAGAGATACGTTTCTCGGATTGGATTAACTTTGTGAATGAAGAATGCAAACAATTAAATGAAATTAATATGATGAGATTAGGCGAGTTACGGTAGGAGAGAAGTGTAATTACAACAATGGATACTCAACAATAAAGAGTGCAACAATAAAACTAATATTACGTTGTGTTGGGGCTCTTCCGTGTATAATGCTCCCTGTCTGACCCGAGCTAGCCAGGTGACGTCACGAGCGCTGCTATAGAGCGCTACAACTCGGAAACGGTAAGTTGGATCGAGTTTTTATTTTCGCCATAGTAATACACAATCAGAGTTCTTACTCATTTGTAATTAAAATGTATATGTAATTTTTTAGTTCAGTTCCCCTTTAAGTATTATGTCTTTATTCCTGTATATTTCGAGTGATCCTAAGGTGTTGAGTTTATTGCTTTTCTTTTGTTTGTATGCTACTGTAAGAGTATTTTCTATATTTTCAAATTTATGACCGTCAGTGATTAAGTGTTTTTGCATATGCTGATTTTAGCCTTTAATGTTTGAAATCCACCATGTGTTATTTGAATCTAGTTTTAAATTTTCTTCCTGTTTGCCCTACATACAGTATATTTTGTTACAGTTTACACATTTTAATTTATAGACCCCATTATTATCATAGATGTCCTGTTGGTTGTTCGTGTTATATAGTTTATCTTTAATGGTTCTGTATGCAATTTAGAAATTGTTTTGTTCAAGTATTTTAGTAATTTTGTGTATTTTTCCATCTGTGTAGGTAAATGTAGCAAATTTAGGTTTTCTGTTATTATTCTTAATTGGAGTTAGTTGGCTATAAAGATTTATCTTGTTTTTTGCTTTTTTTAGCTTATTTATTATTTGTTCAACTATCTGGGTGTTGTTAATAGCAATTTGTGAGATAATCTTGTATTCTTTGTTATAGGTATTTGTATCTAGTGGGATATTGACCATTCTGTATACCATACTATTAAGAGCAGCTAATTTTTGTTTATAGGGGTGGTTGGAATCTTGGTTTATAATTGGGTTTGAATATGTAGGTTTCTATAGATATTAAAGTTTATTATATTGTTTGGTTATATTCAGATCAAGGAAATTGTTAGTATTGTTATTTTATTTTTCTAGAGTTTATGTTAAATTCTTACCCTATGACCCTATGGGTCACTATTACATATGTCGGAAGCTTAGAACATATGATTTATGAAGTAGATCGGGTTTCGACCATTTTTAGCGAAATCTGTGACGCTACTGCTTAACCTTTATCACTGGCGCCCATAATTCCCTTAACGAAACTCAGAAATGATTAATTGCATTTACAAAGAAAACCTAGGAAATTAGCAAACTACATAAACATAATCGGAAATTCCTAGAACAGCTTTATTCATTAAAATAACACTTTGGAATGTAGAATGTGAAACGATATACTATATGTTTAAAAACGACAACTTTTCAAGTATGTACAAACTGTAATAAATACCAATAATTTAATAATGCAAAATTCTTAATAACTCTGATAACATTAAACATCTAAACACAATTTTTGATGTCTCAGAAGAATTTTACTTCACTATCGAAGAATCCATTCTATATAGTTTTAGCAACGCAAAATCTTTAATTGCAGCTCATCACTATATCGCCATTTTAATCTCAATTCTATAATTTCAGTCCATTAAAGCCTGCACATAATAAGCATTCTAAATCAGTCCCAAAACTTTCATTGTTAATTTTAATCACTCTGTATTTAATAATAAATAATGCCTGCACTTAAATCACTCTATATCAGTGGTTCCCATAGTGGGGTCCGCAATAGTGTTTCAAGGGGTCCGCAGGCGGTTTAAGATGAAATAGGATATCCCGTGATTTTGAAATGCTTAACTGTGTTCCCCACTACTTATATATGTGAAACAGCATTCTCCCACCTCACATACTTGGAATCAAAGTTGAAAAATAAACATAAAGTTGAAAGTGACTTAATATTGAAATTATCAGACATTAACCTAACATTGTAGAGCTAATTAATCAGAAGCAGCTTCACTGTTCACATTAAGGAGTAAACTCTGTTTGTTACCATCGATATTGTTATTTTGTCTATTGAATTTAATACATTTGAATCAAAGTATTTATTTAGTTCTTTATTTCAAAACCCAGAGGGGGTCCGCGAAATTTTAATTTTTTTTCAAGGGGTCCGCGGACTGCAAAGTTTGGGAACCACTGCTCTATATCTAATAGTGAATTTTATAAATGACTAGAAAAAACAAAGATTTGAATTGCAAACGGACATGAAACCATAGAATCATGTTAATTGAATCTTAAGTCCTTTTTTATGCAGAATTCAGCCCCATTATTAAAATTTCACAACATACATTTCGCTATATCATGTTATTACGGGGTAACTTATGAGCCATTAATTGCTGCCTGAACGCAGGAGAACATGAAAAAGATTAAAGAAACTGACGAAAATGAATATACGGACAGACAAGACATGGCCAAAATTGGATATTAATAATTACATGGTGAATGGCGTAATTTCAAAATCCAAAAGGGAAAAACCGACATAATGACTTTTCTGTTTTACTTTATAAATACCAAAACGTAATTTAGATGCCAAAATTGGGTGAGCACAGAATAGAATGAAGAATAATTTGTTAATTAATATTAAAGAAGAAAAGAAACTGTCTCACTCAAACGCCGTAGAAGACAGACATCGTCGTCACGACAGCAACGCCCACCAGAATCACTCGAACTTAGTTTTACATGATAGCCTCACAAAAACATGATATCAACTGCCGTCACGTAACCACGTCCCTCGCGTTCGAAAAGATGGCAGCGCGGTCGCGGACCGCTTTCATAAACACTCTAAACCACGCTGTTTCTCTTGGGCGCGTTTACTGATATTGCAGACATCAGTGGTTATTTGCAGATGGCTATTCGGAAATGCTTTTATTTCACTTCAGCCGTATTCACGGCTCAGTGGCCAGACTCCATCTACAATATAATCATTAGTGTGGACTTCGTTAATCTACTTACAAACAAGCACAAAGTATAAATATTACAACACATATAGTGACCAGTGAGTAATCTATACAGACATTCCCCAGTGGACGTATCTAAACAGACGAATTATATAAATATCTACTTAACAACGCGCATGTATGCTGCTTGCAAGATTACATAGGACTATAATTATTAGGGACCGGATTCTTAGGTTTTTACCTATTTTTTCCTTACTTCCAAAACAAAAAGCGCTCATACACTTTTTCGAATCATGTCCATAGGATTTACCCATATTAATTCTGTGGCACCTAAAAATACCTAAATGGGGTATAAAAACCTAAATATACCCAAACGGGATAAAAAACCTAAAATATCTAATTTAGTCTCCTTTTTTGTCGTTTTTCTTTGTCAGTTGAGAAATCGATATTTTGCGGGGAGAGAATAATTTTTGTCGGTTAGAAATTAATACCACTAGCGGTTCATTCAACCCATTGTCTTCTAGGATGGACAGTATCAAGAGAGGAAAAGAATACCGGCAAATTCCTTTTAAAATATTCGTACGAACAACCATTGTTGCCGTGTATGAACAAGGATATAGATTTCTGTGTTTTAAAGAGCTTGTTTTTTTGTTTGTCTTTAGTACTCCCCTGTTATTCAATATTCATACTGAGTGGTCACGCTGTGAGTTTTAAGAAGACGTGTTAATTATGTCGTAACAAATGAAATCGAGTTTATTACGGCAGTGGATTGGCGACGATCTGAATTTCACTACAGATGGTAAAGTAATATTTTATCAAGCCTGCCAGAAGCACATTATTTACCTTTCTAGAAAAGGAAGAACTTGAAAGATATTTAGTGATATACTGTAACCAGGAAATGTGAGGTAATCTTATTTTCACTGCTTCTTTTGATCGTTTATGCTTTCTTTCTTCAATTGTATGATGTCTTAAAGCATGTTTACACAAAGTTAAGTCAATTTTGTTAAGTTAAACTTTACAAGTATTATGTACTCAATCCTATGTAGCACATTCAAATTCATTAAACCAATTATTCTACTCGAAAACGATATTTTGGACAAAAAACCTAAAAAAAACTATTTCACCCAATGGAAAACCTAAAACACTGTTTTTAAAAACCTAAAAATCCGGTCCCTAATAATTATTCAAGCAAATTAGGATAAGTTATAATTTACATAATTATATATGTGTGTTTTTTAATGTACACATAAACTTACAATTAATTTTAGCATTGTATCGTATGTATAATTGTCTATGTAAAACTACTCACTTTTCATAATTTTATATTTTTATCTAACAGTTTCAATTCAATTACATGAGACAATATAGACTTGACTACATAAATGATTCTTTAATTCACTGTTCAATAGAATACATTAGCAATTAAAAATTTGTTACCTCTCAGAACTCCATTCATATAATTTGTAACACAATAAAAAGGTTGTCCAAATTACTTTATATATATTTATGGCATCTTAAAAATTATTTTTGTGGGTATCAGGCGAAAAATAACTCTTATACTTTGTATAATTCTCCCTCAGAGACACTGAAGATGAAATTTATCAATAATTCAAATTACATTCCTGAAAAAGTGTAAAAGTGGACTTTGATTGCTTTTCCCTTACGTATGGTGCATTTTTTGTTGACGAAACCACGGTATTCATAACTTCAAAAAATTTTCATTTTTTTTACATGGCAGAAACTAATTTGTAGCAAATTACTGAAAGTATTTAAGTTTTTTTATATCGGTGATATTAATAATTGAAAATACCTAAGCGAGGAGATTTTTTTATATAGGGAAGAAAACAAATAGAGAGTTTATGTTAAATATGTCATTTTTAAGACGAAATATGATTGTTTTCGCACAAAATATATGTTTAATGCATTGTAATGAATATAGCCTGCAGAGCAGTAAGATTTATACCTACGGCAGCATTTCTCAACCTATGGTACACATAATGTTTATGCTATTTAAAATATGTATTTTAAAAATCTGAGTGTTAAACCCACATAACTATCTCTACCCAAAGCTTGAGCACGATAACTTTCTTCAAATTACAGTAGCCTATAGCAGCGTTTCTCAACCTATGGTGCAGATGGTCCGCAGACATAATTAATTAAAAGATGTCATAAAGCAAGTGGGAAGTAAAGAAGTATACATTTTTCACGCAAAATGGACACTAGATGTCAAAGTTTTTAAAATATTGGAAAATACAGGTCATATTGCAAGATTCTTTACTTTTGCAGTTACGAGCCACAGCTTCAATCCCCTGATACACTGACGTCTATCGTTCCTCTTTCATTCAAAACCCTAAAAAATAAGACTTTGTCGGAATTTGTTATTAGAGGCGCCATGCAGTTTTTATCAACCTATCTCTGTTAGAAGGGATTTTCATAGCTCGTTTAACTACAAACAAAATACAGAAACCGACTTAATGTATCTTCTGATCTTGACTAAATTTGACTAATATTGAGCCAAATATCCAGGAACTCTGCAAGAGGCGACAAGTTCAACCGTCTCATTAAAAGTGAATAATAACATAATTCCTACTTATATTATGGAATTTGTAATACCTATTAAAAGTCTGTTCAAAATGTAATTTTACTGTCAATAATTGTAATCCAATTCAATAACTGTGTTTCTGTCGAATTAAAAGAAACTGTATTTCGTTATAACGACCTATAATTAATACCCCAAATATTAAGAATATAGGCCTACATATAGCCTACTTTTAAAAATGGAATGTAAAATTAGGGATCCGTAAAATATTTTAGACATTTTAGAGGTCCTCGGGTTCAAAAAGGTGTAGAAACGCTGGCCTATAGGATAAGAGGCCTGTGGCCATACTGCAGGGAGTGAGTATACAGTTGTGTCAGTCTCATGCAACCGTGGAGACCAAAAGTCCGAGTTTGTATAAAGAATGGCTTGCTTTTAAGTACCTTTCAGATAATTTTTATCAAAAATGTTTCAATTAATAGCGTTAGCTACTAGTAGGCCTATAAGCACGTCGTGTAAAAAATTTAAACAAAATCGTGAGAACCGTTTTCTAGTGAATTCTCTGAAGGGTATTTTTAAGCCAGTTATCATTAGCACATACTCAGACTTTAAGACTTTTGTGGTGAACTTTTGCTTTAAGTAGAAAACAATGAATAAGCACTCCCTACAATATAGTCTTTTATTCTGCACGAGAATATAAAGCGAGAAAGTTATATTGCCCTTAATTAAGGTAGAGAAAGTTATCAGTATAACACATCAGGTTTTTAAAATGAGATTTTCATGTTTTTGTAGAAGAATGATAGATATATTATAGTCACATAAAGCTGTTATCATAAAATAATGCTCCTGTCAGGCATCGCAAACCTTGAAAACCTGAAAATGGCAGTTTCTGCTAAAGCAATCTGTAGTTTGATGAGATCATAACCATGGGAGTAGCAAACACACCATGATTATGATAAGGAATTACATATTAAACAATAAGAATATAATAACAAAATAAAGATAAGAACTCATAAGTAATAAATACCAAGCAACATTAACTAATTAATGAATGACATATAAGCAATTGATAGCTAAAACAGAATAGAAAAGTAATATTTCAATATATATTTGAGAAGGAGTAGAACTTAATATTTTCAACTGGGAGCTACTCAGACAGAATTCGCTGAAACTCAACAATATAAGTACAACTTTACTATTCATTCGCTATGGGGGGCAGGAGACTGGCATTATTGAAAACTGCACTGCTATTGATGTAAAAACTAGAATAATGGAGCTTATACTTGGTGAAAAGATAATTCTAAGTAAATTGCTTGGGGAAGAAAAGTTGTATAGCAGTACTAAGAATTCACTGCCAGTAACAGGAAGCGTGAGAAGCTGGGAAGCGAAGCTTGCCACGTGGACCAGCATTCAGACGTTCATAAGGGAAGAACCAATGGGAACCTTTCGTGTGCAGTTAAAAATTTGTCCACCAGAGCGCAGCAGGGTCTGAGGAGGTCCTGCCATCTCGTTTTGCCATATGCTTATGCGTATCAATAGATGTGAATAATGTTGGCTGTCCTATAAAAACTGGCGATTAATAACGTTTAAGTTATATTCCAGAAATCAGATACCTATATTCTGCCTAGGAGAATGTGAGATCGCCAGAAAAAGTATTGATTTGTTAAAAGAATTAATGTCTGTCTGAAGTAATAATTGGTTGTAATTATTATGTTGAAAAGAACCCGTGGGGTTTGTCAGCAAAAACAGGAACAATAATTATTTTGCAGTGACAGAGACATGTGTAGCTTAGTGACAAATAATTCAAAATATTTAAGTTATTCCTGTATATCGCGGTGGCATTTTATTTTTTTTAAATGGTGAAGAAATAATTCCAATTTTATGAAACGTATTTAAAGCTTGTAGTACAGTACATCACAACAAAAAAAAAAACATCCTATCTTCTTTAGATTTATAACCATAGGCGTAAATATGTAAAACTCATTTTTTGTAAAAAGTAATTTAGGTTCATGGTTGTTTGCTTTCACAATATTCTGTATGTATTTCAGCTTTCGGTTATGAATTTACTGTGTGGTAGACAGATACTAGTGTTTGATTAATATAACACAGTAGTTATAAAAAGTAAAGAATTGGATATAAATGTGTCAATATTTAGTTCCTATTATCATTAATATTTTATAAATAAATTTAGGTTACGTTTACTTGCTCCTAAATAATATTCTTTAGAGGCTCACGAATAATACATGCTCCAGAATTATAGCTGTCATTAAGTTTTTGGGTGGGAAACAAATACGAATAATAGTATTTGAATAGTGTATCATATTAGTAGTAGAATGTTCTTTTCATGAAGTCAACGTAATTAGAAAGAAGCTGGAATGTCAAAATAAGGTAATAAGGGAATGGTTTTCTTGTGATTATTACTATAGGCCTAAATGCGTAATATTTTTAACGTCAACGCCCATCCATAATATAGGTTCATACTTTTTGTTTTAGAATTATATTACATAAGTTTCAGAATTATGGCTCGCAGGGAATTGTTATTCATCGTACTGGGTTCTCACATGCTAATAATTCAAAATACTATGTTCTCTTCGATTCGAGTTAAAATATCTACGTGCATCGGTAATTCCAGTTCGAATATAGTGTTTTAATATCATTAATGTGCATTATAAAAGTGAGTTGTATATAATAACAGTGTAGTTGATTTATTTATTTATTTATTTTGTTTGTATTTAGAGGGGGAAAATAGCCAGTGCCAATTGCCAGTATAGAAAGGGAAAATATGCTTTGACGTCTTCTTTATAATAATTTTTTTTAATCTTCAATTTACAAGAACCACCAATGCCTGTAAGAATAATTTAGTTTTGCAAGTGTTTCAATTTTACGGTTTGTTTTAATGTTTGCAATGAAAAAACTTACAAATTCCGTTTCAACAAAATATTCATAATTTTATTATACAAATTATAATAAATGTGAAACAGAAATATGTGAATTTTTGTTATGAAGTTAATAAATTAAGTAAGTTGTATTTATCAAATACTGTCCATACCTTCTTAAGAAGTAATTTTGTATCATAGTTTGAAAGAGAATAAATGGTTGAGTTTCCTGCTGGGCGAACTTTCTGTTTAAAGCAACAGAACATAAGTGAATCTTGTCCATTTGATGAAGATATTGGAAACATGACCTGCTGTTGTAGATAATGAGAATACTACTTCTTGTTAAGTCTTATTCTTTGTAAAAATGATTAAGATAATGAGTCAATTCTGAGGATCTGAAAGTGTTGAGCGAGAGATTTGAAGGAACTCATAGACTATTAACTATTAGCATCCGTTTAATCTTCTTTATATTTTATAACCATATATTTCGTAAAGCATATGTGTACCCCTCTGTTTTACACAGAGGATCGCCACAACATGTTTTCTGGCATTCTGACTGATGTTTAAATAGTCTGTTCCATTATATTCAATGGACAGCAGACGACATGCTTGGACCTCTTTTGACCCTGCTGCCACCTATCGGGAGTCGCTGACAGAAAGGTTCCCATAAGGAGACAACTCTTAGCGAAAAAGACTCCAAAATACTATAACATTAGTTTTAATTTGTTGTATAAGAAAGTGGGGATAGTTGTACAGAAACGATGAGAGGTGGGACGATCGCCATTTTAAGGTAATCACTAGGGATGATAAAGCGTTACTTCACGGTAACGGTTACTAGGTTCTCCGTTCCAAAAAAATAACCGTTACATATAACGGTTACAAGTAACGTTTATGATATGGAATTCATTGTATTTATTTATAATAGTTTAGTAGATTCAATAGAAGCCTATTGTAATATAGAGTAGGATTTGAAGATGTTACCATACAGACAGATCAATAATAACGCAAAGATTTAATTTTAATACAAAATTAAAATATTTATTGAACAATTGATAATTATAATCAAGTAAGATTTATTCAAGAATAAGTGCAGTTAGATAAGAAAAATAATACTGTAGTTTAAAATATGTCTAGTACCATACATAGGCGTACCGAGGGGGGGTCTTGGGGAAAATTGTATAATTTATTAAAGTCTGCCCATAAATTACTTAATAGAAGTATAAAGCGTGGGAAGCTTAAAACTCGTTATTTTGCGTCTTAATTTTAAAAATTTTCCGGGGGAGGCACCCCGGAAGTTGAAAACTCGTTATTTTGCATCTTAATTTTTAAAATTTTCTGGGGGAGGACCCCCCTCTCCCTGGGGGGTGTTCCATACCCCCCAGACCCCGCGGATGTTAAACCCCCCATATGGTCGGCCTGGTTACGCCTATGGTACCATATGTATGGAGCTTATGTGCAGTCCTAGTGTACTTTATGTAAATGCAGTCATTATACGGTCATTCTAGTCATTATACGGCAGTCTAAATAAAAATGGTGAAATACAACCATACGTGTACAGATCAAATTTTCAGTAAAGTATGGACCAAAATAATGTGAAAATAAATTTGTATAATACATTTTTAACAATAAGCTCTAGGCCAATAATTCTCTCCGTAGTAGGCCTACTTAAAAATTTTACAACACAAATAATGAAAAACATATTTGAGCATTTCCAAAAATTTAGCCCCTGAAGGGTTTGTAAACAAAATGGTGTCATAAGGAGATTCAATATTTACACGGGAAAATATGATATAATGATTCTATTGAACGTAAACTTGGCAAAATTCTCCAAACCCCAATAATTGAACACGTATTTCTTTTTTCCTTTTTTAATAAATCAACCCCGAAGGGGGCAGAGGGCTTAAAAATTATTACAAGAATAACATGCGGCAAAGGATCCCCAGATAGGTGTGTTTATTTAATGTATTATTTTCAGGACAAGCTTATTTCGGCACTATTCTAGAAAACAAAATAAGGTGTAGCACTTAAAATTCCTGTGGCCTGTATAGGGATCACTTTACCTTTTACTTAAAATTCCTGGCTCATATGAAAACGTAGTCTCGCAGCCGTGGCAGTCGAGTTTCTCCTCTACGTTACTTTTATAACGTCTTCAAGCTGCAGTCGTGACACTGGAAGAGTTCTTTCTGTACGTTACTTTTGTAACGTCTTCAAGCTGTGGTCGCGACACTGTCAACGTTATTTCTGTACGTTACTTTTGTAACGTCTTCAAGCTGTGGTCGCGACACTGTCAACGTTATTTCTGTACGTTACTTTTGTAACGTCTTCAAGCTGCAGTCGTGACACTTCAGCGTTCTTTCTGTACGTTACTTTTGTCACGGCGAAAAATAACGTCGTAGTAGAGTAGGATTTGAAGATGGTACCATCCAGAGACAGATCAATATTTACACAAAGACTTCATTTTAGTACAAAATTAAAATATTTATTGAACAATTGATATAAGTCCATCGCTGTGGCTCAGGGGATGCGTCCAATCCTCTCACGCAGCGGGCCCGGGTTCGATTCCTGGTCGGGACAAGTTACCTAGGTGAGGTTTTTTCCGGGGTTTTCCCTCACCTATGAGACAAATGTCAGGTAACTTTAGGCCCGTGTGGTCCCCGGATATCATCTGGCCGTCATTATCATCTTCATCCCCATCCTCGCCTTGTTCTGAATGAATTTTTTTTTTTTTTTTTTTTTATTGTATAACATCAACATGTTCCATTACAATAGTAATATTACATGTTTTGGTGTAATCCTTATGTTGTTAATTAATACAATATTATATTTCAATATGGCTTAGTTTCTAATTTTGTTCTACTTTATCTACAGTAATTTACAAATTTACAGATATCAGTCTCATACTTATTAGTTATGTACTACATCTACTATATCCCTATCCTAGTCCGTATATTTACTTATCTATTTATTTGAAATCCATTGATCTATTTATTTTAAGTCCATTGCTTTAATAAATGTGTTAAAGTCTTTTAGGTATTTTATGACTAAATCATTATATCTAGGTGGCCACTGTCCTCTGTTTCGAATTATGCTGGCCTTTAGTTGAGCTCGTTCTCTGTTGAACCTAGAACATTCCAGCAGAAGATGGTTAGTCGTCTCTTCTCCTTCGTTGCAGGGACAAGTGGAATCTTGCGTTATTTTAAATCTATGAAAATAGGCTTTTATTGGTCCATGTCCTGTCAGCATAGTAGTAAGCCCTACTGTAGGATAAATATTGGAGGATAGCCTTTGCACTACACTCGGAAAGTATTTCTTCGTTTCTTGACCCTTAGTTGTGGCTTGCCATTCAGTGTCCCATATTGCATAACTCTCCTCTCTTAACGTTTTTAATACGGCACTCTTCGGGACTTTGTTGTATGACAGTAAGCTAGAGCTTCTTGCAGCATTTTTGGCGAGGCGATCAGCAAGTTCGTTTCCATGTATTCCCACATGGGCCTTCACCCAGCCAATTGCTACAGACCATCCTTTATTTCTCATGCCTTTTATACCCTTTCTGATATCTTCAATGAGGTGATTGTGGTTTTTTGAATTCTTGAGTGAGTCTATGGTTATTTTACTGTCTGTATATATAGCGATTGTGTTCATAGTGTCAATACTACCATGTAGGGTGTCTACTTCTTCTATTGCCTTCACAATTGCTAGTTGCTCAGCCTGATTGTTAGAACATTCGTTATGCAATTTGAGCTGAAGCTGGTGTGTTATTTCTCCATTGATAAAGACTACTATACCTGACCCAACACCATCGCTGGATTTGCTTCCGTCTGTGTATATTTCTATATTGTAGGGTTTTGTAGGATCTATGTCTTCTATACTCGGGAATTCTGCTGGATGAGGCCATTTCTTCAATTCTAGCTCGTTGTCAATATGTCCGTTATCCATCTTGATTGCTTTGTATTCCCTTGCAATCTCCTTTAACTTGAGCACGATTGGTATCAAGCCTGTCATTATGCAGAGTGCCTCCGTGGAAGTGGTGCGATACGCTTTGGCTATCTTAATATTTATTAGCCTTTGTACCCTTATTAGTTTTGCCCTGTTATATTTCCTCTGTAAGGCGTTTATCCAAACAGGCACCGCATAGGATAGTAAGGGTAAGATCGCACCTTTGTAGATTGTGCGTAGTGAATTATGGTTCAATCCCCAGTTGAGCTTTGCAGATTTGGACAAAGCATTGATCAATGTTGTACATCTACCTGCTACATATTCAATATGAGCATTAAAATTGAATTTATCGTCTATTACAACTCCGAGGTATTTCAATGTATTTACTTGGTCTATTTGTTTATTATTGAGGAATATCCCAACTCTAGGTCTGTTTTTCTCTCTCTTGCGTGTAACCAGGATAACTTTAGATTTGTTTTCGTTGAATTTTATTTTATTGTCTCTTGCCCAGTTTGAGATTTTTGCCATGAATGAATGAATGTGTGTGTGAATGGTGTGTATCGTCCTATGTGTTCGTGTTGTCTCGGAGGTGGCCCCGCGTTGGGCTGATCACTCATCCGTTAGGCCCTCCATGTCCTTGTTTGGTCAAAAAAGTATGTATGTGATCCAAAGATAATCCCTCTCCCGACAGGTTGCGGCCCTGTAAGGCCCGGGCGGCTTGGGTCGCTTAAATCCTAAAAAAAAGGGAGAGGTAAAACTACGACTGAGAGAGAGAGAGACAATTGATATAGGCCTAATTAATAATGATAAGATCTATTTAAGAATAATTGCAGTTAGATAAGAGAAATAATACTGTAGTTTTAAAATATGTGTAGTCCCACATGTATGGAGCTTATGTATTGTATTTTATGTAAATGCAGTATATTGGAAACTTGTCATTTTAAAGGCAGGCTACATAAAAATGATTAAATACAATCATACATGTATAGATCAAATTTTCAGTGAATTATGGACTCAGATTTCATAAATATAGCCCAAAATGGTGTGAAAATAAATTTATATCATAAATGGAGTGAATAATTTAGTTAATATATTTTGAATGAGAAAGGTAGATAAACTAATGAGTGTTACACAACATACTTTATAACAATATTTTCTTTCGCAGTGTGAGCCATAGGTTTCCGTCAGTAGATGGTGCCATGTTGATAAAAATTATTTTTAAAGTTTCAAATTTCACATGTAAATAAATCATACAAACAGAATCCGTGCCAAAATTGTTACATCAAATAACTCTGGACTTAAAATTCTTTTTTCGCGCAACGGTAGTGCAATGAGGCGTAAAATAAGTAAAAGGTTTTGCCTTAACGGGACTGCACTGAAGTGAAAGTAATGTTTACACCCCTCTTCATTACAAATGACAAACAACTGGTTTGCGGAGACCGTGAGTTCGTTCACCCTCTTTCCCTTCCTCAAATTGTGCGTATAACAACCCTATTATGAAAGCGTATTTGAAGAAATCTGATGTGAAACACATAACCTTCTCTTCCAAAATAACAGTTTTCTCTTTTAGTATAATCTTCATGTAAATTTGTTGGAACATGAAGAAAATGACGTAACCACATCGCATCCCCAAAGGCCTACGTAATACAAATAAAACATTAATGCATTCATGTAACCTTCTTTGCCCTAAATGTGGGCAATATACTGTAGGCCTATTTTTCTTACTTCACATCCTGATATAGAATAAGAGTCCGTATTGCAAAAAGCGCGTATTCAGTTGTTTCATCCTGATGCAAAGATTCATTTTTTTTAATAAGTTTATTAACGGCATGTTCCATTACATCATAGTGATACTATATGCTAGGTTTCACATTCTTTCGTTTTTTTGTCGTTCTACACATATTACTTTTTCTTTTACAGAAGGCTTATATTTGCAGAACAATAAATCAAAATTTATTTTTTTACGAATTCAGCAAAATCTTTCCTGTTTTCTCTAATCAATTGAGTTTTCTCAGCTGGTCATTTTCCCCGTTTCACTATAATTTTATGTTTTAGATTGTTCCTTTCTCTGGCTAATATTTTGCATTCATAAATTATATGGTCCACTGTCTGTATTGGTGCACCACATGGACACTCAGGTGAATCCAAGATCATGAAGCGATGAAAATGCGACCGCAATTTTCCGTGGCCTGTAAGAATCGCTGTCATGTTTGGTGTAACCGTGATGGTGGTTCCGAGCCTATTGTTCTTCAGACGAGACTGAGTTCCTATAAACAGTGGGTGGCTTATAACTAAAGCCCGGATTTTCATGCACTATCGTATCTCCAAATATGCACAATGAAGGGCGAAACATGCACTATCAAAAATTCGCACTGTACTGCAATATATTTCAATTTATCCTAAAACAATATACAACAGCGAGTTTTTCCAAATTCTCCACACTTAAACTCGTGTGTTTATCAGTTAGGACATTCTTGAACGCAGAAAATGATCTTTCTACTCCACAAGAAGTATATAACAGGTGCATAGGCCAACTTAAGTGAAGAAATTTGACTGAGGGTGAGATCGAATTCCATGTCTTTTACATTTTCTCCACATAATACGTCTTTCACGTTTTCAGAAGTTTAAGATCAGGGTTTGAACTAAGTACTGTACCTTCTTAAGTTTTTCCCTGACTGTCACACCCGTTTCTCCACAACACCATTCTAAAGTATTCAAAGTCTTCAACAATGGCTAGTGACTAAAAAATTCATGCAGTGAGCATTCTGTTTAGCAGTTTTCTTTCAATGGAAGGTGGTGGGGGTCGGCGAGTCGGGATTTTCTTTTGTAGCCTTGTGTATTATATTACTGTTTATTTAGGGTAAACAATAGCTTGCACTCTCAAATTCATGCAGGTGGCAGACTCTGTTGCCAAGTCAATCAAAATATAACAATGGTAATGCAATACAACATTTTTACCTTTCTTTGA
Source organism: Ectobius pallidus (assembly GCA_964059195.1). Classification (NCBI taxonomy): domain Eukaryota; kingdom Metazoa; phylum Arthropoda; class Insecta; order Blattodea; family Ectobiidae; genus Ectobius; species Ectobius pallidus. Next base: position 57,284,468 of record CAXKWD010000007.1, on the reverse strand, counting down.
AAAGCCAAGATTTTAGGGAGGCATATTCATAATATGCACAGTTATGCATGGTAACTTGATATTATGCACTAAAACCAGAAAATGAGGGTTTATATGTATTAAAAACGTCTGAATATGCTACATTAATTCCAAAAAATCCAAAACATGCATTATGCATGAATTTTGCCATAAAAAGGCCGAAATATGCAAACATGCACGGAAAAAATATGTTTATTTGGAATCCATAAGTCATGTACTGTGTAACTACAAAGTTTGAGAAGTGTAACCAAAGTGTATAAAAACATGCATTTGCATGGAAATCCGGGCTCTACTTATAACTATCTTCTTGTGGAAAAAAGTTTCAAATTAAAAGTGTTAGCTGTTAGTATAAGTACCTCATGTATAAAATTTAAACAAAATCGTTAGTGTCATTTTCGAGAAAAACACGAAACAACGAAATTCTTTCCGTACAAAATGCCATTAAAAATAAGAGAAAATCGTCGCCATTCTTGTGTTCCATCCCCAGAAGGTATCTAATTTGAATACAAAATTTGGTTGTCATCCGTTTTTCGTTCTGTTCACACACAGAAATGCTTCTAAAAATAATATTTTTGGATTCAGGGACCCTCAAATCGTGTATTTATGTTAAAAACTCAACTTCGAGTTTGGGAGTCGAACACAGTAGTCTACTTCCTCAATCTACAGTCCTATGTTACGGCCAGAGGAAGTATAAATTATGGGAATAAAAGGCGGCAAAGGAGACCCATATAGGTGTGTTTAATTAATGTATTATTTTCAGGACAAGCTTATTTAGGCATTATTCTAGCCAAAAAAAGGTGTAGCACTTAAAATTCCTGGCTCATATGAAAACGTAGTCTCGCAGCCATGACAGTCGAGTTTCTCCTCTACGTTACTTTTATAACGTCTTCAAGCTGCAGTCGTGACACTGGAAGAGTTATTTCTGTACGTTACTTTTGTAACGTCTTCAAGCTGTGGTCGCGACACTGTCAACGTTATTTCTGTACGTTACTTTTGTAACTTCTTCAAGCTGCAGTCGTGACACTTCAACGTTCTTTCTGTACGTTACTTTTGTCGCGGCTAAAAATAACGTCCAGTTTAGAGCAGAGCCTACGTAGATATTGCATTTTCAGCCTTCCCTCTAACGTCTATCACTTAGAACTATTGCAATGTGCTGAGAATTTCAATAATTTCTTGTGATCGGCTAAAATGAACATGCAAACAGTATTTAATTAATTTTGTAGCAGACTGCCAGCCTCTCCGAATCCCTTAACCGTGACACAGGAACCCGTTATTTCTTGGTGTACGTTACTTTTGTTACAATTGAGTAACTGTTACAAAGAAACTGCGATGTTATTTTTTGCCCATCACTAGTAATCACTTCTACGTTAGCTTCTGCCCTAACTGCCACGGGGTACGGAAGCTGATTACTTCTGTCTTGGCATCTCACGCCACAGAAGTGACTTGTACTTCGATTAATTATATTATTAGTCCAGTCAATGAATGCTCAAAAAGAGGTGTAGAGGGAAATGGAAGGAACACAAATTTTGACTTTGGGACTTTGTTTGGACTAGTTAGGAGGTGAACATACTAAAAGTCCCCACTCCTAGGAGGTGAGCGGGGGGCAGGGGGGCCCTTAGAAGGTCCCTTTTTACGGTTTTTCGCTTATATCTCGGAAACTAAGGGTCCTAGCGATAAGATCCTTCTATACAAAATTAAATATGACTAAATGCTTCACGAGGTTGATTCTTTTCATTTTTTTCGCTATCTCGCCTAGTTTCCGAGATATCTGCGCTCAAAATTAGCTAATTTTGAAAAAAATAAAATTGCCTCGCGTTTTTTGCCTTATTTCGTTAGCTAACTCTTTGGCCCTTCGTCCTACGAAAAAGCCATAAGGAAGGAAGTTGTAGAGCATTAAATTTCCTTCAAGAATATGTGATAGTTTACTTTTTATCTTCAATCATTCAAACTTTAGAGCAATTTTAGCTTTATGTGAAAATTCCGGAATTTTGCAGAAAAACTTAAATTTCGTATTTTCCATTATTTCACTGCTCTAACTCTGTATAAAAGCCAATATTACGTATTTATATGTATAAATAGTATGTACTATATATAAGTTGTACATAAATGAATCAATATATATATATGTATTTTGTAATATATTTTCAAGAAATATATATGCTTAGGCCTATGTATAGTCCATCCAGTGATTGAATGAATAGATGGAAATGGAAGGAACACGGTTTTGGACTTTGGGACTTTGTTTGGACTAGTTACAAGTTAAAGATACTAAAAGTCCCCACTCCTAGGAAGTGAGCGGGGGGCAGGGGGTTCCGTAGAAGGTCCCTTTTTTCGGTTTTTCGCTTATATCTATGGATCCTAGCGTTAATACTACTCTATACAAAATTAAACCTGATAAAATGTTCCATCAAGATTGATTCCTTTCACTTTTTCGGTATCTCGCACAGTTTATTTTAAACTTGTATGTGATCGGAAATTCATTTTCAAGAATAACAACTTTTTTTTTCTAGAGTTTGAAAATAAGTATCAAACTGTCTCGAAAAGATCGAGCACTCCCCCTTTCGACAGTTAGCTCGTCAATCAAGATCAACGACGAAAGAGTGTCTGTGGATCTTTTTTTTTGCTATTCCAGTGCAAATCCATAAGTAAGAAAATGGACGAAGATTTGAAAACTTATTTGCAATATGAATTACCCTTTTTCCCTTTGGCCTTCTTCAATGAGGGTGGGATGAGGAAATCGACGAATTCAGTTCTCTTGAAAGAGCTCAATCCAACTATCAAAGATGTACGTGTGACACACTTTGACATTGTTATAGACGGAGGACTTCTCCTGCACAAAGTTATTTGGCAAAGAGTTTCCACGACATCTGCCATTTGTGATGGATACGTCAATTTTATGAGCAGTCACTATCGTGGAAGGAGTTGCACTGTAGTGTTTGATGGGTACACGAGCTCATCCTCAAGTACAAAGGTCGCTGAGCTGCAAAGGCGGTACCGTGTCAGCAAGTCAGCCGACATACATTTCAATCAGTAGACAGTCATAACTGCGAAGCAGGAAGACTTCCTGTCAAATTTCTACAACAAAAGTCTGCTGATTAACATGCTGAAAGTCACACTACAGGCACATGGAGTCAGAACCCTGCAAGCACGGAATGATGTGGATGTCTTCATTGGAGATATGGCTATGGAGTTGTCACATACCACCGCTGTTGCAGTTATTGGTGAGGATGTCGACCTAATAGTTCTGTTGATGGCCAAAACACCTAGTGACCAGAACATAATTTCCATCAACATAAACATAAAACATAAAACCTACATTGTTTTCTACACAGGAGCTTCAGACCCAGGGGCTGTGAGACATACTATTTCTACATGCCTTCACTGGGTGCGATACCACCTCAGCAGCCTTCTGATAGAGTAAGCTGGAATTTATCAAACTGTATTTGAAGTCTCTAGATATCCAGGGAACTGCTGCAGTTTTCTCAGACCCTTCCTCAACCAAGGATGATGTAGAGGAAGCTGGGGAAAAGTGTATTTTCATGTGGTACGGGGCCCCACCTAAAGAGAAATCTCTAAACGCTTACCAATCCTATGTAAAATCGGTAGCCAATATCAAACCGGACATCTCGTGCCTCCCACCAACTGAGGGGGCAGCGAAACAACATTCTGAGGACATATCACAAATTCGAGATGTGATTGGGACATTAGCTGCCTCCTCAGATGTATGGGTGGGAGTTAACCAACAAATTTCTAACCCCGGCGCACAGTGAGCACCAGGCTGCACCGGATGAAATATTAATTTTTTTTGTCGGTGCACAAAGGATTGTGCCACCACCAAATGCGGATGCAGAAAGGCATCTCTCAAGTGTTCTCCTGCGTGCCAAAACTGACAGGGGAACTGTCTTAATGGGGGTCCCCTCTTGGAAAATGAGGATGAAGAACTCGACATCGATCCTCTGCCAGTTATCCTAGAAGATGTATCCCCTTTCTCAATGGATGAAGAAGAAAACGATGCAGAATTATACCCAGGACTAAGTTACCATGACGCGAAAGGACCCTCCGGCTCCAAGAGAGTCAGGAATTTATAATTATTATTGCTGTTCAATTGTACTATAAGGTGTAAATACATTATTAAAGTGAATGTAACACAGTTTCAAGAAACATTTACGAGTTATGTAAAAATTGTTGTTGACTCTGGAATCATCCTACCCCATCCTACCCCAATGCCTTTGCGGAGCGAATGCATAGTTAATATAGGCCTATATGTTATATTAACTGTACATTATATATTATATACATTGATTAAAAGTATTATTGCCTATGTAGAGGGTAATTATGGCTCCTAAATAACAATAAAGATTCGTCGATCCTCAATAAATTGTAAATTTTGAGTATTATCAAAAATTTACATAATATATTATAGTAATTGTATTTCTCTGGGGTAAATGATGGAGCTCTCAAAGTGGTTCCACTAGGTTCGGGGTTCATAATTAGTAAACCATACCAAACAAACTTTTGAAGAACTCCATATATACTTGAAAATATATTATAAATACACAGCCTATATATACACATAATTTCTTTATGTGCCATTTATATATAATACATACTATTTATACATATAAATATATATAATACATATATATTGGATTTTATATAGAGTTTCAGCAGTGGGAGAACGGAAAATACGAAAGGTAAGTTTTTCTGCAAAATCCCGGAATTTACACATAAAGTTAAAACTGCTCTACCTTTTGAACGGTTGAAGATAAAAAGTAAATTAACATATATTCCTGAAGGAAATTTAATGTGCTAAAACGTCCTTCCTTATGAATTTTATGTAGGACGAAGGGCCGAAGAATTAGCTAACGAAATAAGGCAAAAAACGCGAGGAAATTTTTTTTTTTTTTCAAAATTAGCTAATTTTGAGCACGGATAGGCTATATCAGAAACTAGGCGAGATAGCGAAAAAATAAATGTAATCAATCTTGTGGAGCATTTTGTTACATTTAATTTTGTATAGAGGGGTCTTATCGCTAGGACCCATAGTTTCCGAGATATAAGCGAAAAACCGAAAAAGGAACCTTCTAAGGGCCCCCTGCCCCCCGCTCACCTCCTAGGAGTGGGGACGTTTAGTATGTTTACCTCCTTACTAGTCCAAACAAAGTCCTAAAGCCAAAAATTGTGTTCCTTCCATTTCCTTCTACAACTTTTCATTGACTGGACTATATAGTGACAGAGGCAGATCCCGTTCGCTATAAAAGTATTTGCTTAAACAAAAGTCAGTGAATATTATAGGTTTGCGTTACGGCTGAATTATAGCTGAGTACCGAACTTAGAATCAGTGTCACAAGTAAGTATATTTGGGCAACGAGAACCTTAAGAACATAATCTACGACTGTAATTCGCAGACAAGAATTACGTAACTGTATTATTATTGATACGCTTTCTAACCGATCGTTCTACCACTCTGAACGTCATACAAGCATCACCCACGCCTTGAATTTTGAGACGTTATTTAACTTAATTAGTAAGGACAATAAACTTTACTCTTACCAGTTATAAAATATATTTATCATTGCAATTAAGTATAAGAGCCCACTGAATAAATCAGTAGTGTGGTTTTCCCACCTACCCATTGGGTGGGGCCCGATACAATCCCGCAACATTGGGTGGGCAGGTCAAAGTCCACATCGACCAAAGTCCACAAATGACGTCATCCAATATGGCGGCGCGCTAGACCACGTGACCAGAAGTAGGTTTCGTATTTCATTGTGGTTTCCCAAGAAGCGTAAATGCAACGTCATCATTATATTTCATCATACAAGTTTTCAGTAAGATGTCTATTTCTCTAAAACCTAGCGACTCAGCCTGGAGTAAATGCGGCCGATGCCTAAGGCTGTTAACCTTGTTATTATTATTAATATTATTATTATTATTATTATTATTATCATTATTACATTACTTTTTTTTCTTTTTCATTTTTTACACATCCAAGTCTACAAGATATTAAGATAGCATATATTTTAAACCTTTATGTATTTTTTTTATAATTATATTTAACCATACAATTTTTTTTTCCATCAGATATTAATTTTAGACCTGGGCCGACTCAGCCTAGGTTTGTCGGATAGCGTTTAATATAATTTTCACTTTGGTCCTAGGGTAAAGGCGGCCGGTGCGCAAGGCTGTTAACCTTAACGTACACATTATTATTATTATTATTATTATTATTATTATTATTATTATTATTATTATCATATTACTTCTTTGTTTACACATCGAATTCTAAAATATATTACGACAACATATATTTAAACCTTTATGTATTTTTCTTATAATTATATTTAACCATACAATTTTATCCGTAAGATGTATATTTCTCTATTACATTAATTGTTTACTATGACCCTGGGATCAACTCAGCCTCTAACAGAATCCTAGAGTAAATGCGGCCGGTATGTAAGGCTGTTAACCTTAACGTAAATATTATTATTATTATTATTATTATTATTATTATTATTATTATTATCATCAATTATATATTACTTCTTCGTTTACATATCGAATTCTAAAAGATATTACGATAGCACATATTTTAAACCTTCAAGTATATTTTTATAATTATATTTCACCATACAGTTTTTCCGTAAGATATCTATTTTAGCCCTGGGCCGACTCAGCTTCGTTCTTGCAGGTTAGCGTTTAATATAATTTTTACTTTAATCCTAGGGAAAAGCGGCCGGTGCGTAAGCCTCATCATAAGTCCAAAGAGGGAATAATATTATTTTATACATCATTAATCATATACGTATCGGTTTTGTAAAGGAAGTGAGCAAATAATATCCATGATTGATTTAAACATATGGAACTAACTTTATCTCAACGTTTTGCTGAGTTAAGCTATTCTTTACAGATAAGATTTCTACTCGCCTCATCTCACTGCATAGCAGTCATATGCTGATGTAGTAATATTTATCATGAGCACAGGTGATACAACTTCATTCTGTTTAATTGTCCAATCGTTACGCCATATATGTGTTATAACAGTGATCTCATTCCTTTCGCTTTAATTATTAAAACCCAGTCATATGTGTAATTTTTATTCGAGGCGTATTACCTATAACGATTTTTATATAATAAACCTATGTTTCATCTCTGAACGATATCACGTTACATGTTATACAACTTAATAAATACGTCATTATTCATAGGCGTTTTGTAAAGTCAGTGTTTTCTCAACGCAGAACCGTGTCGCAACGCATGGAGATTTTGCCGTCATAAACGGAAGTTTGCTAACCTTCACATACAGGACGGATGAGATTTGCAAACGCATGAATTCTTTTTAATATCAGCCTCAACACCGTACAACATATGATATTATTTTGATCAGTGATTTAACTTTTAATACAATGTTATGCCTTACCTGCTAATCTGATGCGATGTATCTACGAATGGACCCTATTTTTGTGTATAATAATATTACATTATTTTGCTTTTCAATTTGTTTCATACCGATATATTTTAAATTCTTCTTTAGCGATTTCTTCCTATTTCTATGATTACCTATGATTTTACCTATTTTCTATGATTACCTATGATTTTACCTATTTTCTATGAATACCTATGATTTCTATGTATAATGTAATAAAACATTGTTTCATTTCCGTTCGATCTCACTTTAAATTTTTATTTTATTTTTTTTTATTATTATTTTTATAATTTATTTTTTTTATTTTTTATAATTATATCCCACATACAATTTTATCCATAAGATGTCTATTTCTCTAAAGCATACATTTTTCACTATAGCTTTGGGGGACGACTTAGCCTCAGTTTGCTGGCTAGCGTATAATTTAAAACAATAATTTTCACTTTGGTCCTAGGGTAAAGGCGGTCGATGCGTAAGGCTGTTAACCTTAACGTACCTTATTATTATTATTATTATTATTATTATTATTATTATTATTATCATCATCATATTTCTTCTTTGTTCACACATCATATTCTAAAAGATGTAGCGATAGCCATTGTACATTTTTATAATTATGACAGCGGTCGATTTTTATCTGCTGACATAAGCCACCACATAAGATATCTATTTCCCTATATCATCTTCTTTCTGATCCTGAGATGGACTCGGCCTCAGTCGTTGTATAAAATGTTAATCTCCTTGTACTACTGTATCAAACCCTTGGTCTGAAAACGCAAAACAACGTAATAAATGCATCATCATTCATAGACGTTTTGTAAAATATATTAAAAGCCTGTATTAAGTTTTAAATTCATACGTTATAACAGCGAAGATTTCTGCTAGCCTTATGTCAATGCAGAGAGAGTTTGCTGAATAAGCTAACCTTAGCAGATAACATTTTTGCTGATGTAAGATTACGGTAGCGAGTATTTTTATCAAGCGCACATGTGTTACTTATGCGTTTAGTCTCTTTAAATCTTCATTCGTTATGTTATAACAACGATATCTCATCTCTCCCTTTAAATCCTCTTCTCATTCATTATGTCTTATATGATTAGTTTATTAATTTTTCTGTATTACCTAATGTTTATATTAATTCATTGTTTCATTCTCCGCTTTGAATAACCTAATACACTGACAAATATTTCAAACATTATTAAGTACTATGAATTCTAACCGGTGAGGGGGAGAGTAAGTGGAAGGGCAGTCTACCATTGCATTTCACAGTACCAAGAGCGCATGCGCAGTCAATCGTCTTCCTAGCAGGTCAGCTCTCTAAACTCCAAGTTATGCGTCTCATTTCGCAGTAGAGACCGGAAGCATGTATCATATTACCAAAGTCATCATTTTTTCTTCTTTTTTCATTTGCATAATCAGACGTATCATCAATCAAAAAGTTAATTTTACAATTTCTTTAATTGAATTGTGTATTGTGTATAATTTATTAATCTTTATGTGTAATATTATGCTGACCACATACCCCCAACAATCCTACCATCTGCCTATGGTAGATGATGCATCATTCGAGTGGTAGGCCAAGTCTCCCCTGGGATGTAGCGTCACGGAGTTTTAGAGTTTATCTGTTTAAATATGCATTACCTATTTTTATGTACGCTGCTTTCATTCACCGTTTTGCAAACGGACTCGGTCAAAATGTTTACTTTATACATTTAATTTTAAAAAATCATGTAACAGTCCTATTACAAATAATAGAAACTCAAAATAGCTTTAGGTTCGAGTTTTCAAAACTTACAATTTTTTTTCCCATATTTAGACTTGGAAGTAAAATTATGTTTTTTATTTTGCAAAATCAGCATTAATTTTTACTATGAACCACAACGGTGGCGCAGGTTCAAACACCATCATATCTTACACTGATATCATTCAAGATGGATGCGCGCTATCCACGAATCGACACGAGATCACATTTGGTTTGTAAATGGTGGACCAAGCGCACTATTTAAAATTAAACATTCAAAATGGTGAAATTGTGGAGGAAATTCAAGATGTCGGCTAGCGCAAGATTTTTATAATTTTTAAACCCGATTTTGCATTGTACAAGACTTCCATCTATATTTTACATTTAGATTTTATGGCACATTTGTACATGTTCGCATCACCGTAACAGGATATTTTCAAGGTCGCACGTCTCACACCACACCGGATGATATTACGCATCGTCAACAGTTTTTTAACATACATCATTGCATTCTTTCTCTCTCTCTTTTTATTTTTTTTTATTTATTGGCTTCTGGCACAAGATTTGAAATTATGATCAAAAGACTTCTGGCGGGAGATTTCAAATTGTATGGTCAATAGTGAGTATGTTAATATTCTTACGAGAGAGTTCTATACATTTTAAAATTTATTCAGCGAGAGGTTTGAGACCGGATGTACGTCTCACATGACACATGAACAACAGTTTTTGTTCCCAGAAGTATCTTTAAACAAAAGGTTCATTTTTTATTAACCTGCAAGAAATGAAATATCTACGGATAATCCTCAATCAGAAAATTCTTTATGTATGAAGAACTTGTCCGAACTTGTTTCAAGGTTATACATAGCACGTGCGGAACAGGTTCATGCCTGTTTCAAGGTTACACGTCTCACAATACAGCTAAGTCATGAGTTCTTTATTTATGACGTTACGGCTTATGTAATGATCACATGATTCAATATAGCTGAACACGTGAACGTTATGAAATTACGAAATGGTGGAAGGCGGGAGATTTGAAGTGCCTTTTCTTAATCTTCTTTGATACAGAATATCTTCTTCTTTATTATCTATCGGTGTGAATTAGTTCAAAAGGTGCCTCATAGTATCTTCTATACTAGTTGTACTCGTTCCAACGATAAGGTTGTTAATACTATGCTTTTCCTTATTTTTTCAGATATCATTCTGTATATTTCATTCCATGGATTGTTTGATGTGTTTATGTTACAATATTATCTCCATGAGTTAAATTTCTATCTTCGTAATTATTTTTTGCCTCAAAGTATTGTTCTTTACACATTTCTCACACTAATTCATTATTATCTTCTTAGTGTACCAAAGTCATAGTTTTTTATCTAATTTACACAATCATGCATGAATTAGTTTCTTAGCTTTCCACTATTTTCAACCAATTTATTCATGTTATCATACCATCTAGCTACTTAACATCAAGCTATAGGTTTATTACCAAGTTTACATACATTTTTTCTATAATACATCACTAGCTAGGTGATAAAAATAATATGCTATTGTTTTTACAAGTTCTATAACGGGATACTACACCAGTTCTCACATTGCCTTTGAACTCGACCAGTCTTAGACCCATATTTTAAATGCACTTGACACAAACATAAATTTTTACGAGATCTTTATCGTAATTTACAGAGCACCTAATAGTTATTGGTAATATTGTTTTAAATTTAAAGTTATTGCATCCGTTAGTCTTCACCATATTTCATTTTACTTTTTCGGCTATGTTCGTACTATATATAACATTTCTACTTCAGTTCTACTTATGAGGCTTCTTTAACCAAGGTAATTACTTACTTCGTCTCATTATAACATCTACTAAGAAACCTTAGGAAAAGAATTCTAAAAATCTAGTTCTTTACCCATGACTAGACTTCAACTTCTTATCCGTAAGCTGGATATATATATATGGTTTATTAACAAGTGAGGTACTCTAAGCACACAATTTTTCCTATAATATATCACAAATTTGATGGCTGGAATAATATGCATATTGTTTTTCCAAGTTCTCATCATTACTCACAATACCTTTGAACTCGACCAGTCTTAGACCCCTATTTTATAATCACTTGACACAAGCAACATTTTACGAGATCTTTATCATAATTTACAGAGCACCTATTAGTTATTGGTAATATTGTTTAAATTCAAAATCAATATATCCGGTAATCTACACTTTAATACTATTTCATTTTACTCTTTTCGGCTATGTTAGCCCTATATATTCCATTTCTACTTCAGTTCTCCAGATCTTCAGGTTGTTGTCAATATTCTGGAGGATATAACACGAAACATACTATACATCACTCATCACTCTTTTTTACATAATTAACACTAAATTCAATTAATAGAGGACTATGTGACGGAAATATTTAAGTAGGGTTATTCCATTCTTGACACTGAATAGAGAGGGTCTCGACTACAGCATCGCATTGAATGTCCTATTGTATGGGTGGTATCTAGTTAGAACTAGTCTTAACTGACTTTTTTCTAGTTAGAACTAGTCTTAACTGACTTTTTTCTAGTTAGAACTAGTCTTAACTGACTTTTTTCTAGTTAGAATTAGTCTTAACTGGCTTTTTTCTAGTCAGAACTAGTATGGACTGGCTTTTATCTAGTTAGAACTAGAATGAAACAATGAATTAATAAAAACATTAGGTAATACAGAAAAATTAATAAACTAATCATATAAGACATAATGAATGAGAAGGGGATTTAAAGGGAGAGATGAGATATCGTTGTTATAACATAACGAATCAAGATTTAAAGAGACTAAACGCATAAGTAACACATGTGCGCTTGATAAAAATACTCGCTACCGTAATCTTACATCAGCAAAAATGTTATCTGCTAAGGTTAGCTTATTCAGCAAACTCTCTCTGCATTGACATAAGGCTAGCAGAAATCTTCGCTGTTATAACGTATGAATTTAAAACTTAATACAGGCTTTTAATATATTTTACAAAACGTCTATGAATGATGATGCATTTATTACGTTGTTTTGCGTTTTCAGACCAAGGGTTTGATACAGTAGTACAAGGAGATTAACATTTTATACAACGACTGAGGCCGAGTCCATCTCAGGATCAGAAAGAAGATGATATAGGGAAATAGATATCTTATGTGGTGGCTTATGTCAGCAGATAAAAATCGACCGCTGTCATAATTATAAAAATGTACAATGGCTATCGCTACATCTTTTAGAATATGATGTGTGAACAAAGAAGAAATATGATGATGATAATAATAATAATAATAATAATAATAATAATAATAAGGTACGTTAAGGTTAACAGCCTTACGCATCGACCGCCTTTACCCTAGGACCAAAGTGAAAATTATTGTTTTAAATTATACGCTAGCCAGCAAACTGAGGCTAAGTCGTCCCCCAAAGCTATAGTGAAAAATTTATGCTTTAGAGAAATAGACATCTTATGGATAAAATTGTATGTGGGATATAATTATAAAAAATAAAAAAAATAAATAAAAAAAAATAATAATAAAAGAAATAAAAAAAATTCAAAGTGACATCGAACGGAGATGAAACAATGATTTATTACATTATACATAGAAATCATAGGTATTCATAGAAAATAGGTAAAATCATAGGTAATCATAGAAAATAGGTAAAATCATAGGTAATCATAGAAAATAGGGAAAATCATAGGTAATCATAGAAATAGGAAGAAATCGCTTCAAGAAGAATTTAAAATATATCGGTATGAAACAAATTGAAAATCAAAATAATGTAATATTATTATACACAAAAATAGGGTCAATTCGTAGATACATCGCATCAGATTAGCAGGTAAAGCATAACATTGTTTAAAAGTTAAATCACTGATCAAAATAATATCATATGTTGTACGGTGTTGAGGCTGATATTAAAAATAATTCATGCGTTTGCAAATCTCACCCGTCCTGTATGTGAAGATTAGCAAACTTCCGTTTATGACGGCAAAATTTCCATGCGTTGCGACACGGTTCTGCGTTGAGAAAACACTGACTTTACAAAACGCCTATGAATAATGACGTATTTATTAAGTTGTATAACATGTAACGTGATATCGTTCAGAGATGAAACATAGGTTTATTATATAAAAATCGTTATAGGTAATACGCCTCGAATAAAAATTACACATATGACTGGGTTTTAATAATTAAAGCGAAAGGAATGAGGTCACTGTTATAACACATATATGGCGTAACGATTGGAAAATTAAACAGAATGAAGTTGTATCACCTGTGCTCATGATAAAAATTACTACATCAGCATATGACTGCTATACAGTGAGATGAGGCGAGTAGAAAACTTATCTGTAAAGAATAGCTTAACTCAGCAAAACGTTGAGATAAAGTTAGTTCCATATGTTTAAATCAATCATGGATATTATTTGCTCGCTTCCTTTACAAAACCGATACGTATATGATTAATGATGTATAAAATAATATTATTCCCTCTTTGGACTTATGATGAGGCTTACGCACCGGCCGCCTTTACCCTAGGATTAAAGTAAAAATTATATTAAACGCTAACCTGCAAGAACGAAGCTGAGTCGGCCCAGGGCTAAAATAGACATCTTACGGAAAAACTGTATGGTGAAATATAATTATAAAAAAAATACTTGAAGGTTTAAAATATGTGCTATCGTAATATCTTTTAGAATTCGATATGTAAACAAAGAAGTAATATAATAATGATAATAATAATAATAATAATAATAATATGTACGTTAAGGTTAACAGCCTTACATACCGGCCGCATTTACTCTAGGATTCTGTTAGAGGCTGAGTTGTTCCCAGGGTCATAGTAAAAAATTAATGTAATAGAGAAATATACATCTTACGGATAAAATTGTATGGTTAAATATAATTATAAAAAATACATAAAGGTTTAAATATATGTTGTCGTAATATATTTTAGAATTCGAATTGTAAACAAAGAAGTAATATGATAATAATAATAGTAATAATAATAATGTGTACGTTAAGGTTAATAGCCTTGCGCACCGGCCGCCTTTACCCTAGGACCAAAGTGAAAATTATATTAAACGCTATCCGACAAACCTAGGCTGAGTCGGCCCAGGTCTAAAATTAATATCTGATGGAAAAAAAAAATTGTATGGTTAAATATAATTATAAAAAAAATACATAAGGTTTAAAGTATATGCTATCTTAATATCTTTTAGACTTGGATGTGTAAAAAAAGAAAAAAAAGTAATATAATAATGATAATAATAATAAAAACTAAACTCCGTGGCGCTACATCCCTGGAGGGACTTGGCCTACCACCCGACCGCTGCGTCATCTCCCGTAGGCAGATGGCAGGATTGGGGGGCATGTGGTCAGCATGCCGACACCCACGGCCGTTATTGGTGGTTTTCTTGACCGGAATAATAATAATAATAATAATAATAATAACAAGGTTAACAGCCTTAGGCATCGGCCGCATTTACTCCAGGCTGTGTCGCTAGGTTTTAGAGAAATAGACATCTTACTGAAAACTTGTATGATGAAATATAATGATGACGTTGCATTTACGCTTCGTGGGAAACCACAATGAAATACGAAACCTACTTCTGGTCACGTGGTCTAGCGCGCCGCCATATTGGATGACGTCATTTGTGGACTTTGGTCGATGTGGACTTTGATCTGCCCCACCCAATGTTGCGGGATTTTATCGGGCCCCACCCAAGGGGTAGGTGGGAAAACCACACTACTTAAATTCCCACATCCCTCGAGAAAAAGATGTTCTCCGATGCAACCGACTGACTACGGTGGTCGGCTCAGAAGTCAAATTCAACTACTGAAAATACTACAAAACTAATCATAGACATTAGAGCCGTAACATACTGGCTTGCCCAACTTAGGGGCTATTTAGTGAAGTAGAGCCGTAACAAGTTTTTCTGAAAATAATTTATAATCAGTTTAACAATAATTGATTTTAAGAAAATATAGGACAGCGGGCCACACGAAATATGATCACATCAAAAATGAAGATATACTACAGGAACTCCACATGGATCCAATTCTAGACTATATCCAGAAATATCAGGAGGACTGGCTGCGGCATGTAAGACGGATGGCCAGAGAAAGGATCCCCAGAGCAATCTTGAACTACCAACCACATGGGAAGAGATCACTTGGTCGCCCTCCAAAAAATGGACGGAAAATTTTTTGTAGACGTAACAGTTCTTACAGGACTACTACGTGTCAGGATGATGATGATGATGATAGTTGGTTTAGGGATTCATACAAGATTCACCCAAGGTAAATTAATACATTAGTACAATAGGCCTACATGTAGTTTGTAAGACTAAAACAGAAATTTTCTCTCAAGTGCAGTGCATAATAGGACAATAAGAGAACTGTGACTATTTCCAGGCTATAAAAACATAAACAAAACTAAAATGTCCACAGGGAGGTGTTAAAAAGGCGAAAATTTTACCAATACGTGTAAATTCTTGTGTAACATACTGTATCCATAGTCGCACTTTCTAATTTTCCTGAAAAAAAACATTTATTTTACAAAGACTGTTAAAGATTTTTCAATGCAATTCGTGTTTAGGTATGTCGAACAAGTTCACTAAAATATTCGTACGAATAACATTGAACTTAATAAATTTATGAACATTGAATACTAAAAATTAAATAAAAAATATCTGAGGTTTTTGTCAAATGAGAATAATTGTCTTCTGATGAATATTTTACATAGTAATGGACATCGTAGACCTAGTTAATTACATATTATTACATATTATTTTTACGAAATATCTGTACAACCATGATATTAATATCAAGTAGGCCTGTGTGAATCTATCTATACAATGTACCTCAGCGATGTGACACTCATAGGAAGAAAGGTTAAATAAACAAGGCATCGTAAGTAAAGTGATTCCATATTTTATAACAAAGTACAAATTTATTCTGGGAAAAATATATGTACATTATTAATATTTGTAAGTTCAACAATGAATTAATCACTTAAAAAAACAACAGGAACCTTTTAGTAACGTTGTAGAACCTTCATAATTAAATTGCGTTTTTATTCGTAAGAATATTGAATAAATTAAACCATGTTCTATTCACTACAAAAATGAAAGAATAGATGTTAGTTTCAGTCAAAAGGAGTTAATTGGAATTTGCAGTGTCAGTATCTTCACCAGTATTTGTACAAATAATGCAATATCTCCACCAATCAAATATTTAAGAACGTATTGTACTTTGGGGATGGATATAAGTTGCAGCCGAAATATTAATTTATCTGACTGAGACAGGTTAGTTTCGGCCATTCCCTTTTTTTTAGACTACATATTAGTTGCAAAACTGGTTGATTATTACTCTGACATTTTTAATAGTAATATGGTTAGTACATATCTCTTCATGTCGTAGCCTAAATGTTCAAACTATAGGCTAGATCCATTATGGACATTTTCAGACTAATGGATTAAGGTAGGTGCTATTATTGCTATGTCTGATGGGATTCAATGTACGGATTAGCGTGCCTTAACCCTACCATACTACGAATCTCACCGAAATTCGTAACTACTAAATACGTTTTGAGAATTATTGCTGTCAAGTCTAATAAATAACTCACACTAAATATAGAAACACAAAACCAGATTTAATGTTCTTTAAGTACATAATATATAATAAACAAGTAACTTAATTTGAAAATATATCATAATGATAATTTCGTACTCGCAGCCTTATGCTTGCCATTGTTCGTAGTGTTTTATATAACACTTGTTTAGCTGACTACAAGCCCAGATTTTTGGGAGACTACTCGCCCCCCCCCCGGGGGTGACTCCTGGATAACGATAATAGACTGATCAACACCTAATTACCTGGCCGCAAGTCAGACGTCCTTCTCAATACGCTGGGCCGCAACTCAACTTTACCGGTTTTGGGACCATGGTGTTGTCTATACCACAGTACTGTAAAAATAATGCAGTAACTTCACCAGAATGGATTGCCGTTTTCGGACAAAGTGTTCTCAATAACAATGCGGTACTGTAAAAATAATGCAATAATTCCACCAATCAATTTATTAAATAAATTTATTAAATAAATACTGGCAAATAAATAAAAAAGAAACTTCAGAACGTATTGCCATTATGGAAACATGGTTTTATCAATATTAAAGCAGTATTGTAAAACTATTGCAATAACTCTACCAATCAGATACTTATGAACGGGTTTCCATTTTGGGAACATGGTAAAGCATTATTGTAAGAATATTGCAGTAACTCAACCTTTCAAATTCTTCAAAAAGGATTAATGTTTTGGGAACATAGTATTCTTTATAATAAAGCGAGATATTAAAACAATCAAAGATGGCGGATGTGGCATGTTATTGTTTAGTTTGTGGAAAAGAAATTGATGAGTTTCAAGAGGTGATTAGATGTGAACATGAATGTAAAGAATTGTTCCATGTTGAGTGTCGCAAGATATTCAAAGGGAAATACGTTTCCAATGGTAAGAATAACGGTAAAAGATGGATCTGTGGAAGAAAGGATTGTGAGGTTAGAAATCATAGTGGAGTCAGCTTAATAAGTATGATTTCTGAATTAAAGACTGAGTTTTCATCTAAACTGGATGATAATATTGCAGAAAACCGCAATCTAAAGATACAGATAATTGAAGTATTGAAAGAGAATAAAGAAATGAAAGATTCTATGCAGTTCTTTAATGGAGAATTTGAAGCAATGAAGGAGATGAAAATATTGGTTGCAGGAAAAATGGACGAAAGCAAAGGAATCAAAGATGAAGTTGAAGAACTGAAGCAGTATTCGAGAAGGAATAATATAGAGATTCATGGCATACCAGAAGCTCCTAGCGAAGACATTTATGTAACAATAGCAAACCTAGGAAAAGCTTTGAATGTTAGTTTGGATAAAAGTCATATAGATGTCGGGCACAGACTTCCAAGCCGCAAACCAGAGATGCCAAGGCCTTTAGTAGTCAAGTTTTCCAACAGATGGAAGAAAGATGAAGTAATGCACGCAAAGAAATCCCATATGGATCTTGAATCGAAGGATCTCGGTGTCGAAGGTGTAAGTAGAAAGATCTATATTAATGATAATCTGATGCCGAAAAATAAAATTCTCCTCAAGAAAGCCAAGGAATTGCGACCAAAATACAAGTTTGTCTGGACTCGTGATTGTAAGATCTTCGTTTGTGAATCAGAAAATTCACAAATCACAACAATCAGAAATGAAATGGACATAAACAAACTGAAATAACTTCATCTAGGCTACACTGTAATAAATTATTTAGCACTGTAATGACTAAAATACCCATTGTTTGAAGTCCAGGAATTAAATTATGATTTTGTACATCAATTTAAACAACATTCAGAACAGTTTCAGGACAACATTACAATTCTATGCTTAAATGTTCGAAGTCTACGAAATAAGCTAGAAGAAATTGAAATTTTAGTTTCTGATCTTGGTAACTTGGACGTTCTCATCCTTACTGAGTCATGGCTATCTCATTCAGAGAGTAAATATTATAATTTAAATAACTTTACAGCATATCATTCTCATAGGCCAACTAAAATTGGAGGGGGGATAGCAATATTTGTACGTAATAACTGGAAATCAAAATTTATTAGTACAATTGAAACTGATGAACATAACATCTTAGCAATAAAAAATTAATCAAAACAATGTAAAATTCACCATTGTTGGTACCTGCAATGCAAATGTGAACAATACGCCTATTTTTTTACAGTCTTTTGAGAAAATATTATGTTCTTTATGCAAGGATACATTAGTTGTAGCTGAGGACTTCAACATAAATATTCTGGACAACAAAACTCCACATACAAGAGATTATAAATTACTTTATGAGTCCTATGGACTATTGTGCTGTAACGTTAAATATCCTACAAGACTTTCAGAAAATTCTAACACATTAATAGATCATTTTCTTGCCAACCAGCATTGTTACAAATACAATGTAAATAATATTAAGTCAGCCATAAGTGATCATAATATCTTGATTCTAAAAATCGAAATTACTTGCCTCAAAAACAAGGTAAACAATAACATTCAAAATGCAAATAATAATCATTTAATGGACAGTAATGTAAACAGCCCTATAACATCAATAGATTATAATAAACTTAACCGATATTTTACTGATGAATTATTTCTTCCGGAAGGAGACATTGATTTTTGCTATGATAAGTTATTAGATTACATAGAACGAGGAATTAAACAATTTACAAGAAATTATGATAAAAATCAAATACATAAAACGAGATATAAATCTAATGCACCTTGGATTAATGACAATTTGCTTTTATTGATCCAAAGAAGAGATATTTTACATGCATACAAGAAAAGATTTCCTCAAAACAAATTCATTTTTATGAATTTAATAAACCCCACCTAGGGAGTACAAGACCTTGTAGTTGGTGGTGGGGCTTGCGTATCCCTATGACCCAGAGAGCTATGCCGGCGGTAGCATAGCTACTGGTAGGGCCACCCAAGCCGGACAGGTCAAAGGGTAGGGATTAGCCAAAGAAGTACTCCAGAAGAGGACCTCAGCAGCAGATACGGTGGAGAAGGAGACCTTCGGAACGACGTATTTGGCAGAAGAGGAAACGGGTAGACGCGACTCGAAAGTCACAGAGAAGACAATGCGTATAGGAGAAGGACACTCTGATTACAAACCAACGGGTAGACGCGACTCGAAAGCCATAGAGAAGGCAACGCGAATAGGAGAAGGATACTCTGAATACAAACCCTGGTCCTCCAAGTTGGGGGTTATGCGAGAGGCTGGTAACCCCTCCAAGTAAAACCATAATTACTCATAAGCTCCAAATAAAGGAAAGCCGGACTGATTTTCGGAAAACGACAAACGCAAAGAAAAGGGACAAACGATTAGGGATTCAGGATAGGATCAAGGTTGCAACTTGGAATGTTAGGGGTATACACAACAAAATAGACGAACTGGAAGAAGAACTCAAAGATAAAAACATAGACATAGCTATAATATCCGATACAAAAAAGAAACAAAAAGGCAGCAATGATCTGGAATATTATACAGTCGGTCAAATAAAAAACGTCGGGACTCGTATGCTGTTAAAATTAAAGTTTTGACGCATTAGTTCACAAGTTTCCTATAAAAAAACACAAAATACAGGTCATTTTCGGAACATATGAGGCCATGCGGCAGGAGGGAAAATATGAACAAGGAGGGAAAAAATGAACATCGCGGAAATCGCAACACACGATATTCAACTTAATGCATTGTCATAATTCATTTTGCTTTGTGTCATCGCCACATACAAATGCTAACGTGAGAGAAAGTGTGGTTAGGGCTGTAATTGACCTGCATTTTTCGGTCTCTGAAGCAGCGAGAAGGTTCCATATTTATGAAAAGAAGCTCAGAGGTGGGAACGTTACTATAATGCGACCGGAAGTTTTCATAGCAAACGTTGATCTGGCCGGACGCGTATTTCGATGCTAAGATTGGTTGCAGATGCTGAGCGTAAGTTATTGATTTTGCACTACAAGTACCGGTATTATAAAATAAAATCTTTAAAAAATGCTCCTTGAATAAACATATTCCTCGCGAATCTATTAATTATTAATATTATAACAATTTGCAACCAAGAATATGGCGGATTTGAGGCATATAGCCACAGCCTTCTATACATGTTTGTTTTGGAACAAAACTGACTAAATAATCAAGAAAATACATGGATAGACAAGAGGCGTGTGTGAACCTAACCTTAAGTCTTCCTGTACATGCGCATATGCTCGTTCGTGATACTTAATCAAATACCGCCCGACGTTTTTTATTTGACCGACTGTACATTATTTTATAGTGGGGTAAAAATGGCAGAAAGAGCTCAAGCTGGTGTGGCAATTATGATAAATGAAAAATTTAAAAAGGCTCTTATTTCATATGACTGGATAAATGAAAGAATCATGACAATGAGATTTAAGATACCAAGAGGTAATTTGACAGTAGTGGGAGTCTATGCTCCGGAAGAAGGAAGGAGAAAAGAAAGTGAGGAATTTTACGAACAACTACAGGATAATATAGAGAAGATTAATCCTAACGACTATATAATAATTGGAGGAGATTTAAATGCTCGGGTAGGAAAAGAACCTATAAAAAATGTAACAGGCAACAATGGGGAAGAAGTTCTTAATAATAATGGAAATATGCTGTTGAACTTCGCTAGCTATAATGATCTAAGAATCACAAACACATTCTTCAGGCACAAAGAAAAACACAAATATACATGGAGTGCCAGAGGATCACACTCAATAATTGATTACATAATGGTGAACCAAAAAATGAAGAACCTGGTTAAAGACACCAGGGTATATCGGGGATGTGATATACATAGCGATCATTATTTACTGATGAATAATATAAGGTTACAAACCAGGTGGTATGGTAATAAGTCTAAGAAGAGCAGTATAAACGAAGAGCAATATAAAATAAAGTTGTTAAGCGATGAGTCGATAAGAGATCTATATAGGCGCAGACTAGAACAGTATACAAAAGAAGAAATGCAAAAAGAGGAAATTGAAGAAGAATGGGGAGTAATAAAAAGTCTACTATATAAAACAGCAGGAGAAGTTGTAGGTACTAAAAAGAAAGCAAAAGCAAAGAGAGGAGCCAAAGTTTGGAATGAGGAATTGAAAGACTTAATCAAGAATAAAAAGGAAAATTATCTAAAATATATTAATAATAATACTATGGAAAACAAAATAAATTATATTAAAGCAAGAGCAGACGTAAAAAGGTATACACGAAAGTTAAATAGAAGTCATTGGGAGCAATATATAGCTGAAATGGAACACAATCTACATGGACAACAAGATAAGGTATATAAATTCATAAAGAATTTAAACTCAGAAGAGAAGGACAAAGCAAAGTTGCAGGTAATTCCTGATGAGAAACTAGAGAAATATTTCAGAGATTTATGGGCTAATGAAGAAATTGAAGAAAATACAAGCGACAAAAGTGTAATAGATATAGATAATATAGAAATAGATGAGTTAAAAGAAGCCATGAGAAAGAGCAAAAGCTTTAAAGCTCCCGGAATAGACAATATAAATACAGAGCTAATTAAATTTGCACCGAGGAATTTTCAGGAACGTTTGTTACGTTTGTACAATATGTGTTGGAGGAAAAAAGATATCCCCAAGGAATGGAAAATAGGGAAAGTAACAGCAATATTTAAAAAAGGAGACAGAAATGACCCAAATAATTATAGAGGTATAAGCTTGCTCTGTGCACCATACAAGATCTATGCGAAGATTGTAAGTTATCGATTAAATAAAATAATGGATGCAATAATCCTGGAGGAGCAGTCAGGTTTTAGGAAAGGAAGAAGCTGTATAGACAACGTATTTACTATAAAACAAATAATAGAAAAACGTAGAGAATATAATTTGGAAACACACCTACTATTTGTCGATTACAACAAAGCGTTTGACAAGGTATCGAGAACAAAACTATGGAATGTCCTAATGAAAAAAGGAATAACACTACATTTAATAGGAGTGATACAAAATATGTACAAAGGAACGCAGATCAAAATAAACAAGCGAGAGCCAGTTTCAATTACAGGTGGAGTACGACAAGGTTGTCCTTTATCAACCGCGCTTTTTAACATATATATGGACAACATAATTAGATTATGGAAAAACCAGACCACAGGAGGAATTAGAATAGGGCAGAGAATTTTGAAAACCATTTTATTTGCAGACGATCAGATCTTGCTGGCAAAAACAGAAGATGAGTTACAAAGAATGGCATACACATTGAATACAATTGCAAAGGATTTTAATATGAAAATATCAACAGAAAAAACAAAAACAATGGCATTTAAGGGTGTATATCCAGTTCGCTCAAAGATAGTTTTGGAGAATAAGATAATAGAACAAGAGTCAACGTTCAATTTTCTTGGATGTAAAATATCCTACATTAATGAATTAGATATACATGGGAAAGTAAATAAATTTAGTCACTTTACTGGGACACTAAGACGGACACTAAAAAATAAGGCAAGACCAGAATCGATAGTTAAATTGTATAAATCAATGGCAATACCCATAGTCACATATGGATCCGAAACATGGACCAATACAAACCAACATTTGCAAAAAATACAAACAGTAGAAATGAGATTCCTGAGATCTATAGCAGGATATACAAAACTAGACAGAAAGACCAATACAACTATTCGAGAAGAATTAAAAGTAGAAGGATTAAATGACTTAATTAAGACACATAAAGAAAATTGGAAGTTACATGTAGATAGAATGACAAACAATAGGATACCCAAAGAAGTTTCAAATTATAAGCCACAAGGAAAAAGAAAACCAGGAAGACCAAAGAAACGATGGTACCAGCAATTTGGAGCCGGAACGGGTTGAAGCCCAAACCGTGAAGTAGAAGAAGATGAATTTAATAAGTTAAGAAATATTATTACCACAGAGAAGAGAAAATTAAAAGCAAAGTATTATGAAAATATGTTACAGTCTGCATCTGGAAATATCTCTTTGTTCTGGAAAAAAATAAAAGGCATCCTAACGAATTCAATAACTAATGGTTCTATAAATCATGGAAATATAGATAAATTGATGTTAGATGGGACAGAGATAAACAACACTGATATTCCCAAAGAGCTTAATAATTATTTTGTGAATGTAGGCCCAAAACTTGCACAGACTTCAGTAAAAAAGAATATAGATACTAACCAACAATCTATTGATATAGGTATAAGAAATTCACTTTATTTAACACCCGTAACTCCACATGAGGTTGAAAAGCATATTGACAGTTTAAAAAACAAAAGAAATGCAACAAAGGATGGAATAACAAACATATTTCTAAAGAAAACTAAAAAATCACTAAAATATGCCATTTCAGAACTCATTAATTATTCCTTCCTGAAGGGAGCTGTTCCAAAAAAATGCAAAATTGCCAGGGTTGTTCCCATCTTTAAGGGTAGAGATAGTTCAGATCCAGGAAATGACCGTCCAATCTAAATTTTACCAGCCCTATCAAAAATCTTAGAGAAATGTATGAAGGAAAGATTAAATAATTTTCTAGAAAAGAACAAAATCCTGTATAAATACCAATATGGGTTTCGGAAAACTTCATCAACCTTATGTGCTGCAGTAGATATAATAGCCCAAATTGAGGATGCAATGGATAGTGACAAATTTTCTTCAGGACTATTTATTGACTTAAAGAAGGCATTTGATACTGTAGATCATGAATTACTTTTGAAAAAACTTGAATGTTTTGGAATAAGAGGTATAGTGTTTGACTGGTTCAAAAGTTACCTAAAAGAACGCACACAATATACTTCAGTAAATGGATTGGACAGCAATGCTCAAGTAATAATTTGCGGAGTCCCACAGGGCTCTATATTAGGACCCATCCTTTTCCTAATATATGTAAATGATATTCAGACCTTACCTTTACATGGCATACCTTCACTTTTTGCTGATGATACTAGTATTTTTTATGCTAGTGATACAGTTGATGGATTATTATCATATATGCATGAAGATCTCAAAATTCTAACAAAATGGTTAGGTCAAAATAAATACCCAAAAGACAGCAACATGGTCTTTCATAAGCCAAACACACACTTAGGTATTTCTAAACAGTTAGTAAATGACAATAAGCACATAAAGCGAGTATCGGATACTAAATGTTTAGGCCTAACTATAGACCAACATTTAACTTGGAAAGGACACATCAACAATATATGTAGCAAAATTTCTCCAGTTATAGGGATATTCAGGCGAATAAGGGGAATATTGTCAACTTCTGCCTTGAGATCCTTATATTACTCACTAATACAGTCTCACATAACTTATATGCTATTTATCTGGGGTCGTTTTCATAAAACGGATCTTCAACCATTAAGAGTACTTCAGAATAGAGCAATCAGAATTTTACTAGGTGCACATTATTTGACACCAACTCACATTCTTTTTGAACAATCGAAAATCTTGCCGTTTGACACCTTAGTTAAAGTAAATGCCATTACATATATGATTAGAATAGTACATGGTAACATCAACAGTAATTTTCCAATAGAATATAACAAAGACATTCATAACTATGAAACAAGGCAAAAGCAGAACATATACCTCACACATTCTTCAACTGTAACTTATGGGACAAAGGGATTAAAATATTATTTGATCAAAACATATAATGAATTACCACAAAACAAAAGAATATCTTAAATTATAACAAATTTAAATCACAAAGAAAACTCTTTTTAAAATCTAGGATTAATTAAGTTCTTTGATATAGTAATAAATAGATACTGTATATTGATCACTATTCGACTATGTAACTAGTTTCCCTTCATCATCTATCATTTCACTTCACTCTTAAATGAAGTCATTTCGTTTTATGTTCCTATATTCTGTACCTTCTGTACTTCTTGTACCTCTTGTATATAATGCACCTCTTGTATATTTATAAGTTATTTGTAATTGAAAATTTATGTACCACAATGCATGTCATGTTGTATATAGCCCCTTAAGGTGAGCTTTGCTCGTTGGGGTTTTCTTACAATAAATAAATAAATAAACTAATGGAATAACTACACCAGGGAGTTGCGTATGAGCAGCGGTAGAGTACGGACATGTTCGTGGAAGCCGGTACGCCATGATCGACATAGCAGCTTATAGAGCGAGAATAGGGATGTGGAGTGCAAGGAAAATGAACATAAATAAATGTGTAAGTGAAGATGATAAATACAAGAAATTGTTGCTAGGAATAATTATATTCGTGTTACTAGTGATCGGAAATGTGGAACTAAACCCGGGTCCCGGATCATGTGATGCAAAAATAGACTATCTACAAGCGGAGTTCGAAAAACAAAGCAGAGTAATCGCAGAAGGGAGAAACGATGTTAACGAACTGAAAACCATGTTCACTACCTTCATGGAGAAGTTTGAGACAATTTCAAGTGACATAAAAAACGCTACAGATTATTGTGTTTCAGTGAAAGAAGAAATGGACAAGTTCACTACAGATAAAACGTTTCAAGAAGTTGCAAGAGAGGTGTAGGATGCTAGAAGATCAGCAAAGAAGGAACAATATAGTTATTTTCGGCGTAGATGAAGTGAGAAACGAAAGAAACATTGAAACATTAAACATCGTCACGGACATATTGTACAATAAACTATGGGTGGAAAATATAGACTGGTGGATTGACTCAACTAACAGGATCGGTAAAAGAAGTGGTAGACGACCGATCATCGTTAGATTCACGTCTTTTAACAAGAAAATGGAAGTTCTCTCGAAGTGTAGGCACCGGAATCCGAATTGAAAACGACTACTCCCCAGAAATAAGAAAAACGAGAAGTGAACTCCGGAAATACCTCATCGACGCAAAAAAGAAAGGTCATAAAGCTTTCTTAAAACACGACAGAATAATTGTAAATGGGAGAGAGTTTAACTTAGAATATTGCAGAAATAATGTACTTATAGAAGACAAGACATTGGAAGGCGAGGTTAGAAATACCAGTCAGAGCATCCAAGGCCCAATACAAAGCAACAGCAATACCAATACCGCTGAGTCATACCTTCCGCCACGCGGAGAAATTGAAAATGCAGAAGCAATGAAAACAAAAGTCACCGCCACAACCTCTACACAACCAAAGACTTCTGCTACAACAGCTGATATTCAGTCATCGCCAGAAATTGCTATGTCACCAGCCGGAAGTATACTACAACTGGATAAACGACGTCTCATCGTTGAATCTAGAGACATACGAACCTGGTTCAACGCAGCTGACGACCCCCACAAGTACAGTGTGTCCCACGTAAGAGTTGGCCAATGACGCGGCTTCCTGCGGCGTGGCGGGCACAGCTCCAACTCCCGAGCGATCGGGTGAAATATCTACGCTAATAATGCCGCGATGAGTGTAACGATTCAGGTTCTCACATTTACAGTTAAAATTACAAAGAAAATAAACACATACCTCATCACAAGAGATGTTGGAAATGTTCTCCTCTTGCATTTTAGGAAATTTTCTTTCACGCGCATAAGTTCAGCTTCCGAGATAAAGTTAATTTCACTGGTGATATTGTCTTTAAGTTCTTCTAATGTATAGGAAATTGACCTATAGGCCTACACTTTATTTTTCAAGTTTCCCCGTGAATAATATTCACATACTGTTAGAAGAACTTAAAGACAATATCACGTAGGCCTATCACAAGAGAATTGAACTCTGTCTCGGAAGCTGAACTTATCCGCGTGAAAGAAAATTTGCTAAAAAGGTGCCAGTATTGTGTGGATGCAAGAGGAGAACAATTCCAACATCTCTTGTGATGAGGTACATGGTTATTTTCATTGTAGTTTTATCTATAAATGTGAGAACCTGAATCGTTTCACCCATCGCGGCATTATTAGCGTAGATATTTCACCCGATCGCTCGGGAGTTGGAGCTGTGCCCGCCGCGCCGCACGAACCCGCGTCATTGGCCAACTCTTGCGTGGGACACACTGTAGTAATAACAAGAAGCCGGGCGAACCTAAATGTAACGCAAGGTACAAAAGACTGCAAATGACCACGTGAATTATGCAAACGAACACCAAAAACCCATTCTGACCCTGGAACGAACTTAGATAATTTACGAATTTGTTACTGGAATATTGAAGGCATTAAACAAAAAATTAGCAACAAGAGTTTATTTTGTTTGTTACATGATGTTGATATATTAGGGCTTGGAGAGACTTGGGCGCGTCCAAGTGAAAATTATGACATTCAAGGATTTATATGTTTTAGACAAGATAAGCTTAGAAGGGCCGAAAAAGGTCGTTACCCCGGGGGATTAGCTATATATGTAAGAAAATCTATTGAAAATAGAGTTTTTAAAATCACAACAAATTTTAAAGACATAATTTGGCTAGGCATACATGGTAAAAACAAAGCAAATGTGATATTGTGTTTAGGAATAACGTACCATCACCCTAAAGAATCGCCATATTATAATGAAAGGTTTTACGAGAAATTATCAGAAGAAATAGAATATATTCAAGAAACATTCCCAGGGTCGGAGCAATTGGTATTAGGAGACTTCAACAGTCGTATTGGGCAACTAACACCAGAAATATCGGATTTATGTGAGGACCGTGATTGGCAAGAGTACAAGAGAGCCAGTAAAGACAATATTATAAACACCGAGGGAAAGAAGTTAATAGAATTTTGTGAAAGTTTCAACTTAACAGTGCTTAATGGATATCTTGAAAGCGACGAAGAAGGTGACTTTACATTTATCGGTTCAAATGGACAAAGTGTTATAGATCTAGGTATTGCTTCCAGCGACTTGATAGAAAATATTTCTGACTTCGAAGTCGGTGAAACACTAACAAGTCCACATCTACCAATTCATGTGAATATAATGGACAGTCACACGTCCAATCAAATATCATCCGATATAGGTTTATATAGTGAAGAAGGCGTCAGAACCAAACGCATAAAGTGGCGAAATGGTTTTGAAAAGGTTATAGCAGATAGATTTGAGGAGTGCTCAAATGTAATTTGTCTAATTGGGTTAGAAAATGCACTAGATCACAACAATGTAGAATATATTTTAGATTTGTTACAATTTTTCACATATAGAGTATGTTATGATGCAATACCCATACCGATGTAGAATATATTTTACATTTGTTACAATTTTTCACATATAGAGTATGTTATGATGCAATACCTATACCGATGAGAACGAAGAGTAATTATAACGGTTGGTACAACAACGAATGTGCACAAATGAAAAAACTGGTACTTAAATATTTAACGAATTACAAACAAAATAGCAACGATGCAAATAAAAATAAATACTTAGAAGGGAAAAAATGTGATTTAAATTTTTTTAACGAAACTAAACAAAAATGGCAAGTTTGGAAATCGACAGAGTTAGCAAAATTTGTACAACTAAATGATACAAGGAAATTATGGGCAGCTATTAAGAATATGGTTAAAAATACCATATTCCCCCGAAATCCAAAATGTAGATGTTTTAGACGCAGAAATAACACGCGAAGAGGTATTAAAACAAATTAAAAAAGTGAAGGCAGGGAAGGCCGTAGGTATAGACGGGATAAATGGAGAATACTTGAAAGTCTTTTGTAAAAATGAAAAAAAAAATGTGAATATTTTAGTAAGGTTATTTAACAAAATTGTAAAAACAGGAACAGTTCCCAAGACTTGGAAAACAGCAATTATACATCCCATTTTTAAAGGCAAAGGTAGTGTTAATGACGTTAATAGTTACCGTGGAATTGCACTACTTCCAGTTTTAGGAAAGATTTATTTTGGAATTATAGCTGAGCGTATAAACATATGGATAGATAGATACAAAATACTTTCAGACTTTCAAAAAGGCTTCAGGAAAAACTGTAGGACAACTGACGACATTTACATACTATCCACATTAGTTAATAAATATCTAAGTGTAAAAAGAGGCAGGTTGTACTGTGAATTTATAGATCTGGAAAAAGCCTTTGACACAGTGAACAGGGAGGCATTATTCTATAAATTAGCTGAGAAAGGTATGAGCAGAAATATGATTAGAAATTTGCGTGAGGTGTACCGTAACACAACTGCTTGTGTAAGGTATGATATAGACAGAGTGACAAAAGCCTTTAACCAGTACATGGGAGTTCGTCAAGGCTGTCCCATCAGTAGTCACTTATTCAATCTATTTATAGATGATATAATTAATTACATTTGTAGAGCTAACACACATATGCCAGTAATAAACAATGTAAGCATACATGGTTTGCTCTATGCAGATGATTTGATATGTAGTGCAATTACAGTAACTGGGTTACAAAAATCATTAAACGCCATCGAAGAGTATTGTAATGAATGGCATCTTAGAGTGAATGTTAAGAAAACGAAGATTGTGGTATTTAAGAATGGTAATAGGCTAAAAAAACCAGAAAAATGGCAGTTGAACGGAGTAACCTTAGAGTGTGTAAATGAAATCAGCTACTTAGGTGTAATATTAGACTCGAGAGGAAAGTGGAATAAACAAAGACAGAAAGCTATCATGCATGGTAAGCCAGCAATGTCAGCAATAAACATGTGTCTTACTAAAACACCAACTATGCAAGGGAAAACGCTAAATACCATTTTCAGCTCCTTGGTAGAATCAATAATCTTTTATGGGGTTGAGATCTGGGGGCTTTATAAAAACAGTTGGGAGCAAATAGATACCATAATAGATAAATACTGCAAACTAATTTTAGCACTTCCCAACTCAACACCAAAGAAGGTAGCAATGGTGGAACTAGGTAAATGTAGTAGTAGAGGAGAAATTATGGCAAGGATTGTTAAATATTGGCTCAGAATCTTAAAAATGGAGGAGAATGAAATACTTAAAGTCTGTTATAGATATATGGAAACTAATTTGAATAAAGTAAATTGGGCTTCTATATTGAAACAAGAACTAGAGAAAATTGGCTTAGGTTACTTGTGGGAAGTGAATGCAACAAATGGAAATAGGATAACAAGTACAATAAGGCAAAGATGCAATGACATAGAAAAACAATATATGTTTAGCTGTATGAGTGAGAAATCTTCACTGCTATATTATAAGGAGATCAAAACTGTTTGGGGTCAGGAATTATACATTTCTATTAATGATAGAAAAATCAGAGCAGGTATAGCATGGTTTAAACTAGGGATTTGGAAACTAAAAGGATTAAGAGGTAGATCAGAAAAAGATAAATGTCCGCTTTATGGAGAAAATGAAGATCTTAAGCATATACTTTTAACATGCAGAGAGACGAATTGGAGTGATAGGCATTCAATGAAAATGGAATGGTTGCAGTTTAGTAATGAAGTTGTGCTGGCCAAACTATCAAAAACTACAAATGTACAGGCTCTAAGAAAGCTAGGTTTTTACTTATGGAAAGTAAAAGAAAAAAGACACAAAAAACAAATGTCATCATAGACAAATAGCGAAGAAAAAATTGTATATACCCCGTTTGTAATTGAGTAACCATGTAATTGATCGAATTATGCCTAAACGACCAACGGTCACCGCCATAATTCAACAATGTAATGTACCGCAACTAATATATAAATAAATAAATAAATAAACTACACCAATTAAATACTTCAGAATGGACTACCGTTTTGGGAAAATGATGTTATCAATATAAAAGCTGTATTGTAAGAATAATGCAATAACTATACTAATCAAATGCTTAAGAACGGATTGCCGTTTTGAGAACATGGTGCTGTCAATAATAAAGCAATATTGTAAAAATAATGCCATAACTCCACCAATTAAGTTCTTAAGATTGGATTGTAACATAGAGAACACGGGTTATTAACAAAAAACTCAGCTTGTAAGGAACAGTTTCACTATTAATGTTATAGCCACCATAGCCACTGCTATGTTTCATACAGTAATATCGCACTTATAATTAATGATTACATTTACACTGTACTTAATTAAATTATATTATCATAATTGAACTGAAAATTAGCAGAATAAAATAACAAATCAATTAACGAAAATAATAAAGCCAAAACAGTAATTCAGTAATATATATTGATAATTTTAGAATATTAAAATATAATATTATAGTTAAAGAAAGATGAAATTGTTGAAACCAGTGAGAGCTTGAGTAAAAGTCAGACGGAATACTAAGAATTAGTCAATAGAAGTCCGAGCAGTGCATTGAGAAACAGCATGAAGCTGGAGACAGCGATTGTTCGTAGAGTGAAGTTCTACTCACTACAAAAATGAAAGACAGCGATTGTTCGTAGAGTGAAGTTCTACTCAGTACAAAAATGAAAGAATATATGTTAGTTTCAGTCAAAAGGAGTTAATTGGAATTTGCAGTGGGAAAAGACAGATGTATAGAGATTCCTGGAACTTGAGGAGAATTATGAGAAGGAAAGTACTGGAAGAGTCCAGAGTTATAGTTCGTTTAGCGTAGGTAGCAAAAGGAGGAGGACCAATTAGATTAAGGTTTGTAACATGTAAACCTACAAATTACTTATAAGATAGAAAATGATTTGCTAAAGGTTGTTTGAGGGGACCATGGTTGTTCGAAAGGATGACGCTGTAGAGCAGCGCGTATAAAATCACTTGCTTACCAGCTCGTCGACGATTTGGTCGTCCTGGCGAATTGCCACCAGTACGAAGTATTATTTTAAATAATAAAGTCTGTGCAAGTTACGTGTGTTATAGGTAGGGCTTTATTATAGCCACTACTACTATAGAATCAGTGATTATTGTATCACGTAATTCACAATATTATACAGTGGCTAATTACGACATAAATATTACGTAATTATTACTATTATACAAAGTGACGTAACTACAATCAAATACAAATCAGTTCTACAACAATCGGAATTTCTATTAGCATATCCCCTGTGAACTCGAAATCATTATCCACTATAATTATTGTCCTAACGATTCTAATAAACAGTGTTTCTTTGCAATTTAAAGTTTATTTATAATTTATATACATATTAAGAGCCCAGACCCAATAGTACCCTGAGAACTGCAAGAGTGACTCGTTGTACGCGACTGAATGAACCGTGGTAATTCAACTGGGACTCTTGGAGAAGAAAGAATTCACAAGTAAGTACCGTGTGCTTTATATGATCGGACCGTATCATATTTATGACTTACCCAACGTGGGGCTCGAAAAGAAAACTGAATAGCCTAGAAGTCAGCGCCAAATATTCTGCAGAGCTTCATATTAATAACACCAATCGCGGGGCTCGAAATATCAGATTAACGACCAGAATTGTGGGGCTCGTAAAGGAACATAGTATGGAGTGGACATCGTCATTAATAAAAACTGTGTAACCTATAGACTATGCAGAACATCATTATTAATAAAAATTGCGTAAGCCAAGTATTACACAGTGCTTCATATTAATGTCTTACCCAACTACGGGGCTCCTTTAAAAAACTGTGGACTGATAACTACGTACATTACGCAAGAGAATCGGAATAATTGAAAGCAGGATGAAAGAACATAAAGGAGTGGGGCATAACATAGAAGGAGATGAATACTAGGAATTATAAGGAGCGGGCACGTCATGAAGAATGAAGAAGGAAGAAAGAAGGTGGAAGAGGGAAACAGGCGGCAGCGCCAGACCGAAGAGAGGGAAACGACGGGATCAACAGACCGACAAGTCGAGAATTTTTTTATATATTTTAATTGGATTTTAAGAGGGTATTTATGTGTATTGTAGATTTAAGAGGGTTATTTATGTGAGTGTAGATTGTAAGAGGGTGTATTTATATATGAAGGTGAGTGAGCATGACAAATGTTATAGTATTATAAGAAGTGCGGTAGTAGGAGAAAAAGATTATTAGACATGTAGTCTTGTGTCAGACATTGCAGAGGAAAGACGTTTTGTGCGGAGATAGCAGTAACTGGGAGCAATGGGCATTGACTTGGCAACATATCGTGCGTGAATAGGATTGTACGGAAAAATGAAGGCAAGAAGAAATAAAAGTAATGAACAATTCTACAGCTCGTCAACGAACAATTTATGGTTCTTGGGTGTAATTGTAGCAGTACTGCTGGTTATTGGAGGTGTCAAATCTAATCCAGGACCACCACCAGCTTCCGGGAATAAAAGTGGCAACAGTGCGGGAAGTGATAATCTTAACACAATCGCGGATATGATAACGAAGCTAGACGACAAATTAAATAAAAAACTGGACGAAGTAAACAGCAAGTTGGAAGACTTACGGGGGTGGTACAACAACTTAAACAAAGCATACACAGATTTATAAAAGGAAGTCGAATCGATTAAGGAATCCAAGTGGACAACCCAGAAGTTAGACAAGGAATCTAGAATGAGGAACGTCATTATATTTGGAATGGAAGAATTCAACTACGAAAGAAGATTGGACTCGTGTGGCCGTGTGTTGGAGTTACTGGATGCGAAATTGCACTTGAACCTCTCCCAGTTTCATATCGAGAATGTTTACCGCCTCGGAAAGGGTAGAAACCGCCACATCTTAGTGAAATTCGTAAGTGCAATAACCAAAGACAGAGTGATGAGTAGATCCCGTATGTTATCTGGAACTAGAATAAGACTGGAGCATGACTATAGCTATCAGGAGAGATTAACAAGAACAGAGCTATTTCCGTTTTTGAGACAGGCTAGGAACGAGGGGAAGTTTGCAGTGTTAATTGGAGTCAAGCTGCGTATTGAACAACGGCTCCTTGATTTGGAATTTTGTAGAAAAAACATGGAATTAAAAAATAATCCACTAACTTTGGATACTGCAAATACACAGGAAATAAGAAATAGCGGAGGAGCGGAGATGAGTCAGCAGGAAAGTTCCCAGTCAGTGACAGTGTCGGATTCTGCGTGTGGCAGGAGTCAAGTCACTGGCAACAACACGCTACATCAGCACTTAGCACTCAGGCAGTTAACCAAGGGTTAGTCACCGCGGAGAAAAACGCTGACGCGGATAAACAAGCCAGCAAGAGTGTAGATTGTGCAACTAGGTCTCAATTACACAGAGACAGAAGCAAAAGTGTAAATCAACAATACAGTCTTCTGAATTGGGTAACCCCATCTGACAAAACGCAAAGCTAGGGTAACGACTGTGTAAAAGGTCTGAGGATAGGTTTCCTTAACACTGAAGGAATTTGGAGTAGTATTAAATATTGGGAAATTCAAATTATTTTAAGGAGCTGTGAGATTCTCGACTTAGCGGAGACGTGACTTAAAACTGATGAGGTAATCAATATTAGGGGTTATGACTGTATTGCTAGAAATAAGGTAAAAATAAATAAGCTTGGAAGATGGCCAGGAGGCCTTTTATTTATTATAAGTAGCGAACTAAGGGAAAGTGTAGTAGAAATAGATAGCAAGAACGAAGATAGTCTATGGATAGGCCTAAAGAGTAATAATAAAGAGATAATATTAGCAATAGGTGTAACTTACCACCACCCCAAGGGACCTCAGTACTTTAACTGTAGCTTCTATGAAAATTTTGGGGAGGAAATAGATGACATTAGGTCTAAATACAGAGTAAATTGCGTAATTTTGGCGGGGGATTTCAACAGTAGGATTGGAAAGAGGGATGTAAGCCCATTTAATATGAAAGCCTGTAATGATCATATCAATAGCGACATAAACCGCGATTAGCCGTTCAGGAGATCCAGTGACCAATGCTGATGGCCCCAAGTTACTTGACTTCTGTGGTCACAACGGGTTGTAAATACTCAATGGTTGCTACGGAGATGATACAGAAGGCAATTTTACTTTTATTATTGAACAGGGAGCTAGCATTATGTGAGTTTATGACTTAGGTGAGTTTATTTCAAGATATTAAATTTCGGAAGTAGCTCACAGTCCCCATATGCTTTTATCGACAGAGATTGATATAACCATTAACTATAACCATTAACAGTAACCATCCTCGACTCTCTTACAAGTCCGTCAGTGAAAATAGATTAGGATCTACCAGGACAACATATTTGTGGAGCAAAGAGCGTAGTGACAATTTTTACAATATGATGAACGACCAATGTGCAGTGTTGCTAGAATTAGGAATTCATTTTTCATTAATGAAGGCAATATTAATAGGGCCTTACAATTACTCCACAGAGTGGTTGAAAGAGCTGGGGAAAGGAGAGTAAGAAAATATACACATCCCATTCGTAATAATTCATGATTTGATATGAAATGCATTCACACGAGATCACAATTAAGAAGGGGCTTACAGAAAGTGCAGAAAGGTAAGTGAAGGGGACAATGATAATGCTGTAAGGAATAATTTTATCAGCATAAAAAACCAATATAAGAAACTACTAGCAGACATGAAAGAAAAGTTTTATAACAAGGAAAGTGAGAGAATAAACTATTGGTTAGAGAACAACAACACTACTGAAATGTGGAAAAACCTGCAAAGGTTAAAACAAAATACTAACAGCAATTTAGGGACTGAGGAAGGGGCGTGGGTCATGAATTTTCACGAACTATTCAAACAAAGATATTCTAGTATCTACCTTACAATTGATGTATTTCCCAGCATGAATTACATACATGGGCTAGATAACATGATCTCCAAAGATGAAATTATCATGGTAATTAAAAAATTCCGGAATAAAGTTCCCGGGTTGGACGGAATTCAGGTACAGTTGTCGAAGAAGTTGTGCGAGAATCAGAAATGCCTGGAGATCATAACTGGATTATTTAATCAGATTAAATTAACCAATCAAATTCCGGAAATGTGGAAAAAAGCTATAGTTGTGCCTATATATAAGAATAAGGGTGATATAAAAAATCCAAACAGCTTCAGGGGTATTACTTTATTAGCGGCTTTATCTAAAGTCTACACAGGAATCCTAGCAAACAGGTTAACATTCTGGTTAGAGGTATACAATCTAATTTCACCATGGCAAGAAGGGTTCAGCGCACAACAGATAATATTTTCATTTTGAATACAGTGATAGACAAATACTTGAGCAGAAAAAGAGGAAAAATGTACGGTGTTTTATTGATCTGGAGAAAGCTTTCGACTCAGTGAATAGGAACCAATAATGGTATAAGTTGAGAAAAATAGGGCTAAGTAATCAATTTACAAATAATATAACAGCGATATACGACAACATAGAATTTTGTATAAGAACTGATTTAAATGGTGGTATCACTAGAATGATCAAACAAGACATTGCAGTAAGGTAAGGTTGTAACCTCCGCCCACATTTATTTACCATATTTATTATCGATATCTTTGATGAAGTTATGTTAGCTAACCAACACAAACCAGCTATTATGAACACACAAATCCCGGGCTTAATGTTTGCTGATGACCTGGCACTTACAGCAATCACTCCGATAGGGCTGCAGAAAAGTATTGACTCAGTCAGCAAGTTCTGTAGAGCATGGGCTTTAAAAATTAATATTCTGAAAACTAATTCTTGTTTGTAAGAACGGCAATAAGCTCAGCAAAAAAGAAACATGGAGGTCAGATAACAAAGTAATTAATATCGTGAATGCTGCTAAATATCTGGGGTTAACCCTCAACACTAAAGAAACGTCGGATTCACAGACAAAAGCAGCATGGAATTGTGGCAAAGTAGCCTTGGGAGCAATAAATAATTGCTTAAACAAAATACCATACTTAAGAGTTAAAATGCTAAATAGGATATTCAAAGCCTTAGTAGAGTCCAAAGTTCTCTATGGAATTGAGGTTTGGGGGGAGGCAATCCTGGAAATATTTAGACATGGTAAGGGCCAGGTTTTGCAAGCGGGTACTGGTAATCCCCAGATTCACTTCAATTGAGGCGGCGAGATATGAACTAGGTTATGACAGCAGCATGGGAACAGTCTTAGGTAAGTTCTTAAAGTTCCTTAGATACATACTGTACATGAGAAAGACAACAATGACGTAGCTAAAATATGTTTTCAATCTCTGCTATTGGACAATGGTTATAGGAACAGAGTTCACGATATTACGAAACAATTGGACTAGATAGGACTAAAATGGATTTGGAACTCAGTTCTGAACCCTGAGAAAAACATAATAACGCTCACCAAGATCGTTAGTAGAAGATGCAACGATATTCAGAGACAAAACCATGTAGCTATAATGAGGGAAAAAAGATCCCCAGTGTTCTCCAAGAAACAAAGAATGGGTTTAGCATGGTGGCGAGTTGGGGTATGGAAACCTAACGGCATAAGAAGGAATTTTGAGAAAGAACGATGTCCTCTATATCTAAATAGAGAAGACACTGAGCACATAATTTTAAAACGTCCAGAAACTGAAACGATCAGACAAGTATTTTTGAATAGAAAATTCCTAGGAATTAACGTAGAAATAGCATATAAGAAGTTAACAACTACAAAGAATATGAAAACTTTGAAGGAAATGGGAACTTTTTATACATTCTTAAAATAAAATGGGAAAAATGAATCCTAGAATTAAGTGAGTAAGTGTATTTATTCCTTTTTTGCTTTGTTCACAAGTAAGGCAAATACAGGAATACCATAATTTATAGGTTTTTATGTTAATATTAGTGTTAATATTACGACACAAGAATAAACTATATCATATATCATTAGACATGTTTACATTACGTAGCGGTAGAGTAATCAACAGCGAAATGGATCGAAGTGAATTACCATACGGACAGGAGTTGTTAGCTCAGAAATAGATAGAGAGTAATGAAATAAATTCAAGTAGTGATGAAATAAATAATAGCAATATGAATCTAAATGAAATAATTAATAATGAGAAGAACAGTAGTAATGAGGAGCCATCAGTTCAACCAACAAATCAAATGTCAGGAAATGTAATTACAGATAGGCTTGTAAATAATGGAAATTCATTGATAGAGGAAGGACCGCCTTCCTGGATGAA
Source organism: Ectobius pallidus (assembly GCA_964059195.1). Taxonomy (NCBI): domain Eukaryota; kingdom Metazoa; phylum Arthropoda; class Insecta; order Blattodea; family Ectobiidae; genus Ectobius; species Ectobius pallidus. The sequence goes on along the minus strand of CAXKWD010000007.1, from coordinate 57,245,839 downwards.
ACAATTCATGCAGCAGATTTCCCAGGATAATAGGAAACTTTTTGAAGAGGAAACAAAGAAAGTAGTAGAGAAATTAGAGAAACATTCAGAGGAAGTAAAACAAATGACTATTTTAGTAAATAAAAATTCAGAGGAACACAAAAAAGTAGAAAGGCGAGATAAAATTTGTGAGGAAGTTAAAACTACAAATGCAAGGCTAGAAAATAAAATAAACACGGTTGAAATAGGACTTGAAAATGCTAAGAAGGAGATAAATGAGAAAATAGTAGTAAACAATAAAGAGAAAAAGCAAAAGTGATAGGTAAAATCAAATTAGCAGACGAGAAAGTGGAGAGTAAATATCGTTTATTACAGAAAGAAGTAGATGAGAAAAGTAAGAGTCTAGAAAGTAAATTAGCACAAGCTTTGTCAGATGACTTACACGAAATAAATAATAAATTTCATGGGAAAGTTAAGGATATAGAGGTGAACGTACAAAAATAAATTATTCAAGTTCAAGTAAACAGTAAAACAGAGAAGGAAATTATCAGAATCGAAATGCTAGCAATTAGAAGAGACTTTAGAAGAAAAAGTGACAAATATCTCTAGGGAAGTAAATACTCTAACGGAAAAAGTAAACACTGTTACGAATGACACTCAGAACGGACGAAACGTTACTGATTGTAGAGGGGCGTGTACTCCTGCAGTAAATATCCACTAGTAATGCATTGTTACCAACAAATGAGTCAATAAATGGAGATCAACGCACGCCTGGCATCCGTACCGAGTCGAACGTTACGCGAAGCGATGTAGACCTAAGTAACCATACTGTTACGCCGGTAGGAATTCAAAATCCAATTTATCTAAATCAAATTCTGGGAAATTAATGGACGATTCCGAGATTTTCTGACGGCAATTTATCTAATCCACACCTTTTTATAAGTGAGATGGAAACCTATCTTAAATTGAAAGGAGTCCCGGATGACTATAAAATGGTCGTGGTGCAGAAGGGTTTGGTCCGAAAATGCAAGGATTAGTGCCATTTCATTTTGTTATAAGTAGTAGGATATGCTGAATTTAAGCGCTTATTTATGGGCAGGTATTGGACCGCTAGTAGGCAAAATAAGACCAGAAACGAATTGTACTCAGGAAAATATAACGAAAGATCAAATCTGACAATATCAGAAAACTTTATGAGCATCATAAAACATAGCCAAATCATTGGAATTATAGCTGACTGAAAAAGAAATCTTACAATTGACTATGAACATTACAAGCCGGAGATATATAACCACTTAGTTGAAGCTAGACCGAACACTTTTGCAGAAGCCTTGAGCTTATTAACCGAATTCGAGGAAGGAATTGGGCAAGATAGGCATACGTATGTAATTGACAAGTATGACAACAAAGCAAAAAGCGAAAATCTGGTTATTCTTCAAATAAAGATTATAGAACAGGGAATAATGGGAGAAATAGAACTAATAATAATAATAATTATGGGAACTGCCCTGACAGAAATAATGGTAATAACAACTACAGAAATAACCAGTACGGCCAGAACCAAAACTTACGTAATGGTAGTTATGACAGAAGTGGGTCACGACCTCAGCAGCCGAGTGCCAATCGCCTTCATTTCTCAGAATACGATCGAAGAAACATAGACTATGGTCGTAGAAACGGAGAAGTACGAGATGGTAGATACGTACGGTTCTAACGGGAATGCAGGGAATGGAAGGGAACAGAACACAAACAGTTCCCTGAACCCCGAAACCAGTGCATACCAGAGTAACCGGGATGTCGTAAATAGGCAGTCAAATGAGAATAGGCCTAGTGAGGAGGATGATGTAAATGAGAACGAAGCATATTAATGGTCATATATGTATTGATGAGAAATCCTTGCTAGAGAAAAAGGGAGACTTAAAGTAAATAAATAAAATAAAGTAAAAATGAAGTAATTAAAACACAAGATGTAAATAAGGTGGATAATAAACATATGCTGAATCAACTTCAAATCAAACACAAAATAGATAAACAAATAATGGTAACCTTAAAGATTGGAGAGAGGACAGCTGACATATACATGCTGGTAGTAAAGAACTTAGCCCATCCTTTTATCATTGGTTGCGATACATTACAGGAGTATAAAGGAATATTAGACTTTGAAGAAAACTATTTGAAGTTCAAACAAAAGGATGGCATTATTGAAGTTCCCTTTTTAACAAATAACCGAAGTGATTACACTGAATGCTCTGAAGATGAAAAAGCAATCCAAAATGAATTCTTTATTATTGAAGGCTTGTCAGTAGTGCAAGACCATTATGAAGGTACCGAGGTATCAAACAATGAAGTTATTATTGTTGTAGGCGGAAATAGCCCAACGGTTATTATTACGGAGTTAACGGAAGTACTGCGATCCGATATTGAAGGAATTGTTGAAGTTGATGAATTTAGTAACACATTTTGTGAGGAAGTGTTTGATATTGGAGGGGATTGAAAAATAAATGTTTGGAGCAGAATTAAATGATCATTATGGTTATGAGGAAGATGGGAATGGAGATAACATTAATATGAATGAGAATTTTGAAATTTTAAAAGAAAAAGTAGATAGTATCACAATAGTAGATAATAATCATAAAGAGAAAGGATGGGGTATTTGATTAAGGACTATGAAATGTTTAAGGAATCACAATTATTATATTTATGCCCGAAATTTTGCATTGCAGCGAAGAATTATTTTTGTAGAATATGCTAACAGAATCCGATTACCATCAGTATTTATGAGAGATTCAGAAAAACAGAGGAAATAATATTTACATTTGTCTATAATAACATATTAAAAATAATTGAGTCTACTGGAGGATACTGAATATAGAGGCACGGGAACCCTTATTGATATATTACCTATTCATAACGTATGCTAGTACTCTAATACCTAAATCCATATTATAACATTATAAAATATTTATTGAAAGTAATGAATAAATAGTGTAAGGAACAGTATGGTGAACAGTTTTAGATTGCTTCACGTCAAAATGTACTCAAACCTTTGTAAATATTGTAAGTGTGTATGTGACCGCGAGAATAATTGCGTGTGACGTATGCATTTCAGACAGAGATCTACTTGAATACATATATTGTTGATTAATATTAAGTATCTTGGACACTTGGTAATCAGATCGGCCAGTGAATTTATTAATTGTTATCTAGTTTTATTTGGACACTCGACACTCAAATCCGACAGGGATTATTAAGTCTACATTGGCGTAAATTCTTCTTCTATATTTCAATTTAGTGCTATTTTTATTTAATTTGCGTGTGCTTTTAATTTATGTTGTATTTTATTGTAATGGACGGTGAGAGTAACTCCCGCTATTAATATGTGTTCTAAAGTGTTTGTTTTTCTTAAATTGTTCTCTTTAGTAATTTACGTAATCGATAAGAAACCGAAAGATAAAATATGTCTGCATGTATAAGAAAGTGATCAATGTTACGATAAGATCTAGGGTAAAAGGGTGTTATTCAGATAGCAGCTGTTCACACAATACTTAGTACATGAATGGAATTGTGGAAAAGGGACAGAAAGTAGGTCAATGTCACTTTAAAATCCTTAGCAAACCATTGCATTTAAAAGGACAGGTCAGTGTACTGGACGACGTATCATGAGTAAGGAACTAAATAATTTTCTCCAGAAAAAGATAAAATTTTACAAATTTCACTTTATTCTGAAGAAACTTATTGGGCATTATGATATCACTATAGCCAATGCTATGTTTCATAAACTAATATCACACTTATAATTAATGATTACATTTACACTGTACTTAATTAGATTTCACAATCATAATAGAATTGAAAATTAGCAGAATAAAATAACAAATCAATTAATGAAAATAATAAAGCCAAAACAGTAATTCAGTAAAAGATATTGATAATTTCATAATAGTAAAATACAATATTACAGTTAAAATATTCAGACAGAAAGATGAAATTGTTGAAGCTAGTGTGAGCTTGAGTTAAAGTCAGAGGGAATACTAAGAATTGGTCATTAGAAGTCCGAGCAGTGCATTGAGAAACAGCAAGAAGCTGGAGACAGCGATTGTTCGTAGAATGAAGTTCTATTCACTAAAAAAATGAAAGAATAGATGTTAGTTTCAGTCAAAAGGAGTTACTTGGAATTTGCAGTGGGAAAAGACAGACGTATAGAGATTCTTGGAACTTGAGGAGAATAACGAGAAAGAAAGTACTGGAAGAGTCCAGAGTTTTAGTTCGTTTAGCGTAGGGTAGCCAAAAGGATGAGGACCAATTAGATTAAAGTTTGTAACATGTAAACCTACAAATTACTTATAAGATAGAAAGTGATTTGCTAAAGGTTGTTTGTGGGGACCATGGTTGTTCGAAAGAATGACGCTGTAGAGCAGCGCGTGTAAAATCACTTGCTTACCAGCTCGTCGACGATTTGGTCGTCCTGGCGAATGGCCACCAGTACGAAGTATTATTTTAAATTATAATACTGTGCAAATTACGTGTGTTATAGGTAGAGTTTTTTTATTATAGCCACTACCACTATAGAATCAGTGATTATTGTATCACGTAATTCACAGTATTATACAGTGAGACATAAATATTACGTAATTATTACTATTATACAAAATGACGTAACTACAAGACGCAGATACGAATCAGCTCTGCAACGATCGGAATTTCAATTAGCATATCCCCAGTGAACTCAAAATCATTATCCACTATAATTATTGTGCTAACGATTCTAATAAACAGTGTTTCTTTGCAATTTAACTTTTATTGATAATTGATATAAATATTAATAGCCCAGAGCCAATAGTACCCTGAGAACTGCAAGAGTGACTCGTTGCACGCGACTGAGTGAACCGTGGTAATTCAACTGGGACCCTTGGAGAAGAAAGAATTCACAAGTAAGTATCTTTGGATTTATATGATCGGACCGTATGAATAATGTGTGCTAAGATTAGTTGTTTTTGACAAAACTCTGTGTTTAGCGGGCGAGTTGTCAGTCCTAAGCCAGACGTTAAGAGTCTGGGAGCACAGTGTAATGCATTCAGTCGCATGGCGAAAGAAGTAGTCATATTATTTCAGCCATCTTGTTTTGGAAAAATAGTATCTTTGTGCATAAATACAATATGTCATTCTTTCATTGGTGTATGTGACGAAGATGTATTCACCTGTGTACTATCAGATAGTACAAAATTAAGATCATGTTAATTACACCTTTTGATATAGGCTTCTCCAGGAGTTAAAAGGGAAGGTTTTTAAGTACATCCTTCCTCTTCGTTTATTTGTATCCAACTATATCCTTAAATCAGTATTACACTGTCAAAGTTCTGGAAAAGAACTGAGCAAAGAATTTGAGCAAAATTTAAAGGCGATATCTGAATGAAAAATATATTACACTACATCTAAGATCTTTGAGCAAAACCATATACAGTATATATATATATATATAAATATATATGTATGTTTGAATTAGAATTGATATTTAGTCGCATATTATAAAAAAGTAAACATTTTAACAATTAACTTAACTCTTTGCGCCAATTTATTTTTCTTCACATCTTCCACTGAAATTTCTGGGAAACATGTTTTAAGTCTTTCCTTAATCTACACAAGATTCTTCAATCTAGTTAACTTTTTTTAATTCAGAAGTTTTGAATTATACAATTCTATAAGTAGTTTCATCCCTGCAACGTTCCACTGTATTTCCTTTGTAATTTCAACTGTCATTATTATCAATTATTTTGACGCCATTCACTTATTTTAACATCGATATATTTTATGTATTATCACCATCTTAGACCCATGGCTACGGTAATCGTGAAATTTTTAATCCAGTGTAACGACATGCTGAAAGACGTCAAAGAATCATCACCACGGTTTGTTTTTCAAGTTCTTCAAGCAAAGTGCTGTATTTTTGGGGCTCAAAGCAATTTGATCAAAGAACTTTGATACTGGAATAAAGGCCATAGTCACACTACCCTGAGGAGAGGAATGGCCTTCCACCAGAATGTAACAGTCTAGTACTACCAAAATAAACGGATGACCAGATGATGAGCTCTGGTGTACAATATATTCTCATCTATTCCATATGTTACTTATACGTTATGTGAATTATAAGCTATCATAATTATTGTTATTATCATTGCCTTATTATTAATGCAAATAATGTAATATCGGAAGCTTAGAATATTTTTATACAGTAGAACTACCAGAAATGAAAAGAAGGAAACCTACAAAGTATAATTTATAACGTTTCGATATTGTTTTCTTGTTACGAATAACTCCTTTTTATTTGTATTCATTTAATAGTACAGGTACTCAACAAGTAAAGTGTGAAATATAGTATTTATATGCCTATTTTTCCATTTAATAACCAAGTTGCAACTGATCGGAACAACAGGGTTTCTAAATTTTCTAGTCTGTCTGCACAGGGCAATCTATCCAATATCGTTGACCTTCATATCGGTGAAAATTTATTCAATTGATAGGAAATAGTGACGATGGTATTTTTGTTAGTACACTTTACTTTTGTGACTAAAACCTAATTACAATCATTCTTTTACCTAACTTTATTTTTGTCTGGAGAAATGCATGGTTTTCACGATTATTCCAACTAACTGAATTCATTGACAATTATCTATACATCACTTACATCATTTGATGATGCAGAAGAAACGCTGAATTTATTGGCAATTATCTATACATCACATCATACCGGTAGTCTGGTAATTTGTCATAAGATATTATCTTCACATTCTGGCAATGCTAATATTGAGCAATTTCATAAGGCTTTCTTTGTGAATTAGGCAAGCCAGGAAAATGAGTTATATGCTAATTTTTAAATTCTAAAGTGAAATTCACACCGTTTAAGGCAAGTTCAGGTTGCTATATACTAACAGTTGGTTTACATAAACCTAACAGAGCTCAGACTTATTTTTCTCTCTCTGAACCGCTCGTTGATTCCGGGTGGCTGTATTAATATCATAGGTGATTTAATTTCATAGAACGTTGGATTTACGCAAATTGGCATGGTTACAGTACCGCAAAAGTTAACATATCATTAGCGCAAATGAGCATTAAGACTTACCTTAAGTTACACTAGAAGTGTGGCGTCCACTGTATTCTCCAAGGGATTCGTCATAGCACTCATTTTCTTCAGAGCTGTTGTGGCTGGTAACGATGTCCCAAAGTTTTGGTGTACTGTAGTAACGATATTGTACCAGCTAAATAAGTTTTCCAAAGATGTTGTATGCGTGTTTCTGTATGATATTTTTCCTAACTTTTCTCTTCTGCAAAGAAGTGATAGAGATGTATATTTCGCTCTGGAATTCCTTAAGCATTGCAGTCAGCACATGAACTGATGGATGTGATTCACGAAATTGTTTTTTCAAAATGTCTATGGAAAGACTCAGCCCCATTTGTCGTTCGGGAATCGCTTGATGGAAAACTAGCTCATAACACCGGTGGAAATTTAGCATCATCAGTGATATAGTTTTCGAACACATACTCCACGAAAGCATTCATTTGGGGATTATCAGGAATTATGCTGTGCAATTCAATAAACGCATCATCTACAGTATCTGGAGGCAAATACTTTCATGCGTATGTTCACCTCTTGTAAACACAACTTCATTAGGATCCGAGTTAATCTGTAATGTAGTTACACAGATTTTAACAGTCCACCGCCACGATATATTTCCAGTACTCATTACACGTCTGCGGTATTTAAAATTATCCCAGACTACGCACTGCACTCCACTGTTGGTCACTGTTTTCACGAGCTCCATGCCGGCACTAGTACTGACACACTGAAGAACGTCTACCTATACTGTTACACCGGCAATATCTACTGTTCAGCAGTACTGCCACACCACCGCCATATAGGCCGTGTTCGTAATACAGTTGATCTGTGTTGCCACACCAGTAGGCCTAACACATGGGTGTGTTCGTAAATTCAGAAATTAAAGTACGAGCTTAGAGCCATGTATTTAAAGAAATATTGGGGCAAAGTAGATTGCCTAAATTTATGTAGTCGCTGTGTGATTAATTTGTCACATTCATTTGCGGTACTGTAATCTGAATTTTTGCGGTACTGTAACCTGAATTTTTGCTGTAATGTAACAGTATCCCACGTTCAGTTTTGCGCAAATGGCGTGCACCCAATTTCATATAGTCGTCGTGCAAATGTTTAAGACAGGGATGAGTATTCAGTAGGTATTGTCCGCTCTAGACCTAGCCCTAAAGTAAACAAGTTTGTCTGTCTCACTCTTAAGTAGAGACGAGAAATGTGCTACAGTACGACAGTGTTTGTTTATTTTAGGATCGGTTCTAGACCGGACAATACCTTACCCACCCGACTGTCCAAAACGTTTGCCCGCCGACAATAAGGTAAGTATAACTCGAGAGTGCCACATTCTTCAGTTATAGCCTAATAACACTTTGGATCGAGACAAAAGAGTGTCTCATGAGACAATAAACTTGTATGCTACTGAATTCACATATAGAATATCAACTAGGAATGGACATTATATCCCACCTAATAAGGCTGGTATTCCACTATCCAATACAACTACACCAAGAATTTGTAAGGCGATATTTGAATCAAAGATGCGCTATTACACTACATCCACCAGGTTTGACCAAAACCAGTTTTCTCTGTATACGAGGCTATAGGGAAAGCTTGAATTTCGAAGTTTAAATCATAAAAGAATTCTTTATAATGGCACTAGTTTATTAGTTTTATATAAATGTTTTTGTAGCATTATTGGAGAAATGTCTAAATGACAAGGAAATAGGCCGAATCGTATTTTTTCATTTGAAGGTTATGTTGATTATGACACGAGTTGTGTGCAATACCCTTTTATCATATATGCTAACATATATATACATGGTGGCATATTGCTTTCGAAATGTGGCTTAAATAGTGGAAAGGCTATTCTAATATCTAAACAAGGAAGTCAGGTCGAGTCCTTACTTTCTTTGAAGTGAAGGTTATGTTAACGATTGCACGAGTTTAGGTTAGCTTGCAATACATTTCTATAATATATTCCAATATTGACATCTTCTGGCATGCCGCTTAAATAGTATAAATGATCTGCGATGAAAGTACTGTTTTAATGTTTGTGATTTGTAATGCGGTATATGCATTGGGTCTATTCAATATTAAGTAGAAAATGCAGGCTATATGGAAGGCTTGAGTTTCGAAAATGAGTCGCAAAAAAGTATACATAATGGCATAAATTTATTAGTTTATAAATGATTTTGTAGCTGTGACCCTGTATTTGAGAAATATCTAAATAACGAAATCAGGCTGAATCTTTTTTTATAGTGAAGGTTACGTGAGGCGAGGTTAGATTAGCTTGCAGGGCTTTTTAAAAAATATATCCCTATATTGCTACTTTAGCATGTAGTACCGGTATGTCATTTTCGAAATGTAGATTGAATACTGAATAAACATATGTAGGCCTGCTGGAAGAAAATGTGGTATCGAACCAACTATTTTGGCCCCGTTTACTTCTCAAAACAGTCGACGTTTAGCCGCCACTTTGTATTCCTATGCTCTGAACGCCGGGAAATCTTTGATACAATGTAACAACATGCAGAAAGTCTTCAAATGATCATCCAATACGGTTTCCTTGAAGCAACGAGCGGCCATTTTCTTTTTTCTAGACAATTTGACCAAGTAATTTGGATATTTGAATACCGGCCTATGTAAAAAGATGTATTTGTAAAAGGTTGCTATGAATAAGAAGATCTATTGTAATTCTTCTTTTTCTTAGTTTAACCTCTCCCGCTGTTAGGGTGTTACGCGGCGCACACACTCATTCCTAATAATACGCGGATGGGATGAAGGTAATAATAACGGCCAGATGACATCCGGGCATCAAGATTGCCTTTAGTTTCCCAACATTCATTTCGCAGGTGAGAAAAAACATCGAAAAAAAACCTACCTAGAAAAGTTGCCCCAATCAGGAATCGAACCCGATCCCGCTGCGTGAGAAGAGCGAACGTAAGACTAAATTAAAATTAAAATTAGTCAAACATTAAAATCACGTTTTGATCCACTTGCTTCTAATGTAAGTGGAGCAAAAAGTGATTTAATGTTTGACTAATTTTAATTTTAATTGAACATGCTCTACTGTATAAAAGACTTCATACTGATTTTATTATTGTAAGACTAAATATTCGTCCTACTGTTCGGAATACATATTTCATTGATATGTGGTGATAACTTACAAAACTTTTTCAATGAATCAATGAATTCATTGAATTCATTAAACGTTTTAGTGAGATCTGTGTAAAAATGTTTTGTTTAGGGTAATGTAAGAACACTCCTAGTGATATCTATCTGTGGAGTGTAGGAAACTGTGTATGAGAGTGGTTACAGATTGAGAATATCTATTTAGTATTATTATGATTAAGACAGAAATATTGTTGTGGACACATGGCTCATGGGGCCCGAATATCTGCAAGGATGGCATATTTTCATTACACATTTGAATTTTTCGCTATCGTCAGCAGACATGCCACGTATTTGAAGGCATCTTCCTAGTTGTTTTTTTTAAATCTACTGTTATATGAGACTGCTTATGTCTAATTCTTTTCTTCACAATCCTCCAGAAAATTTTTTTTTTAAGGCGCTCGGCACTTTCAGATCACCAGATGAGGGGAGCTGGTTCATTTTCAGAGTCTTCGCCAATCTACCATACGGAAATGGTAACCAGGTAGAGAGTGAGGTGGTGCTCCATACCGATGCAGGACGACAGTTTCTTTGATACTAGCTTGTTGAAACTGTGGTACGAATAATTCATAATTACCCTATGTCATATTATATAACTTTGGTAATATAACTTCCGAAGAAGATCATAATTTTATTTATTTACGTTTTGCACTAATTACAACAAATTGGTTACCAACCCAGATCTTTTAGAACTAAATGAGATGAACTGAACAGTAGATTGGGAAAGGATTTGGAGGATACCATGCTCCCTTAGCGTGATGTCCAAGAAGTTTCACGTGTAATATTGCTCTTTAGGTGTTTATGAAAAAACGTCTAAAATACGGTATTGCACAGTGCAAGAGGTAGATCACCTGAGGAAGGTCCTTAAAGCACCAGAACCCGGATTATCTCTGCAGAATATCTGCATGATTATGCCACAGCATTCAACTGTGCTTAGAAAATTCCGGTCTTCATACACAATTTCTGGACTCTTAAACCGTCTGTTATGTGTCTATATCAAGTAGTCATAATCCTGTCAAAAGTAAATGGGGATACGTCCACTTTATAGCTAGTATCTGTATGTCACACCTCTAAAGCCGTATCATCCATTAGAAGCTAATATTCCTCACATTACTTACATAACAAATACCGGCTAGATACGAAGATTCAAATATCGTAGATTCTTTTAACTTCAACCGTGGCACGAGAACGTTCATTGGGAGCAATAACGTTGTCCTGGAAGGAATTAAAAGTATTGTCGTAAGATGTTTAACCAGAATAACAGCGTCACAATAGATGTGTTCGCACATCTAATTATTTGAATATATCCATTTCTCTTGAACATGATGCTAAGGTAAAATTATAGGACGGTAGGGTACTTTTCCTACCGATGTTATGGGATGCCCTCTTGAGCATCTGAGTTTAAACTCATCTTGCATCATTTATGAGCATATCTTCATCCAACGGTTCAAGACACATATTTGGGTTCTGGGTGCACCATTGAGGCCAAATTGCATCAGACCTAATACCCCGTGCTACAAGTCTCTCCCGGTGGACAGCTATTCTGCCGAATGCCTCCCTCAGGGCTTTTCCAGACTCTGGGTCACTCCACACTCTCTCAGCGAAAGCAGCTGCTCTTGGCCACAATTTCATATCGAGAGAGTTATCGTCCATCATTTCACTCCAAAGACACACTTCTCCCCCTAGAACAAGACTACGCTTCAACAATTCCCATGGTCTATGCTGGTAAACATTCTGCCAGCTGGTAATTGGATGACAGGCTCCAGGTCCTTCCCCTCTCCAGCTACCAAACCCACAATCCAAGTACCAGAAATCCACATGAGATATAATAACTCGGAAATTACGTTTCACTAAGTCAGCTGCTTCACTCCACTCACTGGCACCCCATACTTGAACAACATGCATCTTCCTGTTGAGGTTCTCGTGCCTGCTGGTTAACTTGCTGGACCACAGCACAACTGCAGAAGGAACCTTTCCCTTATTGGCTTTAATAAGTCTTTCTTCCGCGTGCTTTTGGAAATCTTTCCACTTATTCATCAGGTTACCACTATGATGTAGAGCAGATTGCCAACAGCTAAAATCCACTTCATCACCCCCCATATGGAAAACATCTGTAACGTTGGTTAGCTCTACAATATCTTGGTACAACTTTCCCAGAATTTCATAGGTGTGGGGGTTGTCTGGATTCAATTGACCACATGGAGGTTCTCCACAGAACGATGTCCACGGCTGCTTGTTAATGCATAAACTTAAGTTTCCAAGTCCATGATCATCTCCCCACTGCCACCCGTTGCCAGTATGAGCTGGCGCATCTATCTCCATCACCACTCTAATACCGCGTATCCTAGCATATTCCACCAAGTCGCTCACATCAGATGCCGTGTACACTTTATCGGGAGAATAGGCGCCATAACGCACCATTTGTGGAACCCGTGGGGAATCAAAAGGAAAACTCTGCGAGTCAGTTATGTGCCAGTGCAGAACATTAAGTTTGCTGGCGGCTAAACCGTCGACCGTACGCTTCAGAGAGGCGATTGGAATAAAATTTCGTGCAGTGTCAACTAGAACTCCTCTGTAGGGGAAAATAGGAGCGTCTCGAATAGACAATTTACCTAGGACTCGAAGAGCATTTCCGTCCCACCAAATAAGCTGAGATAAAGTTTCCAACGCATGCCGTGCACCGAAGAATGTGTGAGCTTGCACTTCTGCTCTCAGTTGCATGAGGTTCAGCGTGTAGTTCTCATTAGTCTTGAGGCTGAGAACCTGATCGTTGTGAAGGACCTTGAGCACTACTACTAACTCGCCCAGCCCCGCGCTCATGTCTGCTTCTTCAGGAATGATGCTCATGATGCTCGCACGGAACACTTTCGTTGCCTTCTCTAGCATGCCTGTAAAGTAAGAAAGTAAGAATGTGAGAACAGTCAATCAGTGATAAATAAATTCAAAAATTAGCCTATATAAAATGGGGTCTGGACTTTTGCGTCCCAAAAGCACTAAACTAGGACCTTTGCGTTCACTGATCCTCAGATCCAATGACCCGTTTGCGTCCCAGGTCTCTCTAGAGCAATGACCAAAATGCGTCCCATGGAATACAGGTAAAATTAATAATTGGTGTCATGCAGTTTTTTAACATTACCCAGGGTGCACCGCGAGGAGGCGAACTGCTACACACCTCAAAAATGTTAAACCTTGCATTACTGCCAGTTTTAAATAAAATTGAAGCGGAGAATGAAGTTACTCTTTGTCTTTTGGCTACCAGTTTACTTTCTTGTGGTAGGAACTTAAATGATACTGTTCTCACAAATTCCAGTCTGCTGAGTGCTTCAGTTCTATATTCTACCATTTTTTCTACCAAGAAGGCCCCTTTTTCATTTTTCTTGGCATTGACAACGGTTGTTCAAGACAGGACGCACGAGGGTTGTTTACGTCGAATTGCACCAAACGCACAAGGGTTGTTTTGATGAATCGACCACTCACTTTGGGACGCAAAAGGGTACAACCCTATAAAATTTCCAATTCGTGCTAGCTAAAATGTAGCTAGATTCATAATGTTAGTATGATTTTTGTTTATTAATGATTTTCTATTTTGGATGTAGTGCACTTCCTCAGACACAAAACTATAACACGAATAATATTGAATTTTATGGGCATAATGTATTTTATTTAAATTACATCTACAAACTTGTGTAAAAGTTATATTCATAATAGTGTAACGGATGCACATCCATGACGACCAAAGTCCAACTTATATCCTCTTAATAGCTGATGCCTGGTGTGTTCGCGTGTAGAGAGAATTCACGTATTTGCGCATAGTTAAGTGTCATGTATATTTCATATTTACATATAATAATATACATGTTTTCTCCCTTTTTCTTAAAGTTAATTATCTTGTTGGACTTTAGGCATCCCTACCCTCTTGTAAATTACAGGGAAACACTTGTATCAATGTTTAATATACATTAACCTTGTTTATTTCCTAAGAGGGTCTGAGATGTTCCATTAGTGGATAAAATAACAAGTTATAATATTTGTTAGGTAGAGACTAAACATTTATATTGAATGTTTGTGGGAAAGGATAAAATATATAAACAACCATTTCCGATGAGGACCTGAGATGTTCCATTAGTGAATAAAGTAATAGTTATAATATTTGTTATGTTGAAGATTAAACATTTACATTTAGTGGATAATATTTAATGTAGGGTTGAAGGCTCCTCCATTCATGGCAAGTATAAATACGTATGTAATTTGTAAAAACATTGTATTCTACTTGTTGTTGGCAGAACGACTCTATGTCCGACTGCGTGTACTTATATTCATCTTTTACTTAATAAATTTAACTTTAACTTCTGACATCACATCGAGTTATTGTTCAATTACTCCAGGGTAATTGCGAATCCAGTTTTAATTTAGAAAGCCAGCGGAGACTACTACACGACAGAGCTTTCTTGGTGGCAGCGGTGCTGGATGCAATAACTTCAATTATCTTATTACACCATCATATTCGCTCATCACTACAAGACTGCAATACATTATTCGCTCATCACTACAAGATCGCAATACAATTTAACATCATCATATTAGCGAACACCTGCGAATTATAATAATGAAACGTTAGAAGTCTACTCTTCACCTAAGGAACTTATCAGGAAGCAACAACCAGATCGACGTGGAGCTACTGGAATCGACTATCGACCTCTAGTCCCAGAAGATTCGCGACCGCCGCCTGGGTCCTGAGGGTTCTGCAGGAAAGCTTCATGGTCCTGAACTCACCGAGGTGAGGCAGCAGCACCAGGTACCACTCTTCCTTCCTCTTCGGGGCACCCGTAACCCCGGTGTCTCCTGTCGAAAACGTTCACCGTTGGAACACCCCTGCCAGGTCCAACTGAGTCCCGAGGGTAGCAACCAGTGGAGAGCTCACCTGACAAGCGGGCTCTATCCAGCTCGTGGGGAACGTCAACCCTGCCAGCGTCGAGGCGCAGCGTTTTCTCTTCAAGTCTTTCTGTAAGTACAACTAGAATACCCGTTATATTTGCTATCGCATTTGCATTTGCTCTATCAATATGGCTGAAGAAGCCGCTCAAGCTAGAATAGAAGAATTAGAAAATCAAATTCAAACTTTATTACGTGCTAATAAACATCAAAATTCGTTATCGATCACTGCAGCTGCTAAACTTTTTGAAAAGGGATTTAGTGGAGAACCTAAGGAGTTAAATTATTTTATTGACAATGTAGAATCAGCTTATGCATTGGTTGATATGCTTTGCTAAAATATGTACTTTCCAAAATTGTGGGAGATGCGAAACGTACTTTAAACATAATCTCACGTGGCTAATCTCACGTGGCAATATGTAAGGGAAAAACTTGAAACTCATTATTCAGTACAGAGAACATTCGAATTTTATACTACTCAATTATGCAACATTAAGCAAAGACCTAATGAAAATGTCACTCAATGGGGAACTAGAATGGAGCAGCTCATATCTAATCTAATTACGAGTATGAACAAGTTCACTAAAGATTGGTCGGAAGCAGAGGCTTCTGGTGGTAGAAAAACAATGGCTAGATTAGGTAGAAACTCATTTGTGAATGGCATTGCTAATGATGTGGTGAGAGAAGCTGTTAAGTTACAAGTGGGGAACTTAAGTATGAAAGAAACCATTGACAGAGCAGCACAAGAAGAATGCGACAGAAAATATAACGTAGGCTTTAACAAAAGCCAATATCCGAGACCAACACGTCCCTTTACGAATCAAGTTGTTAAGAAAGAACGTGTGAATGCAGTAAATAATGTCAAGTGTTTTAATTGCTTGAAGTTCGGGCATGTGGCTCAAGAGTGTAAAGCTATGCAGTCAAAGAGAGGAGGAAGGCATGCACCTCCTAGTAAGAATAACGACTATAGGAAGTCGGGAACCTGGAATTAAGTCATTCCAAGCAGTCGGGAATTGACGGTGAAATTGAGAATTGCGATAGTAACCCCTTTACTTTCTATGTAACCTCCCCAGAATTAAATGATGGTATAGGCCTAACATTACTGGATACAGGATCAGCTGTATCGCTAGTAAAAAGGAAAAGTGTAGGAGAATACGAGAAAAAGATAAATAAGAAAAGAAAGATGGAATTCAAATCTATAACAGGAGAAATATTTAAAGTAGAAGGTAGTATCCATTTAAAATTGCAAGACAACGAACCTCATGAATTTGATGTGGTAGAATACTTACCTCAGGATTATGACATTATTTTAGGCAGAGATTGGATAGAAACTAATGAAGTAAAGGTCTCTTTTCCGTTAGGAATGCATAAAGTAAAATTGAATGGTTTATCAGAAACACTAGCTGAATTCCGTACTAATGAACAAGGTGTGAGGTATTGTGAAAAACAAGAATTGTCTGAAAATGTATTTAGTTGTGCAGGGATAGTTATTTGTGATAATGGTAAATTTTGCTGTTTGGTAATAAATCTAAATGAGGACGAAGTAGAGTTGTGTAACTCTCCTAGAGTGTTTGAGTGTCAAACAATCCGCTATAGTAAGAAACCCCCAAGACAGAAATGCGTTATTAATGAGAAAGTTACGCTTTTCACATATAAAGGAAGGTAGCGAAGAAATAAAAGCAATATGTTGTGAATACAACGATGTATTTAGATTACCGGGTGATAGGCTAGCTGAAATAAAAGGAGTTAAACATCACATACCGACCCCGAGCGTAGATAATATACGCCCAATTAATCTAAAGTCATATAGACTCCCGCAAAATCATCAGGAAGAAATAGATAGGTAGTAGAGCTTTTAATTTTTGAAATCAGAATTAAAATACTTAGGGCATGTTGTAAGTCAAGATGGCGTAGCACCAGATCGCGACAAGGTACAGGCTATAGAAAAATTTCCTGTCCCTACGAAAGAAAAGGAAGTAAAATAATTTCTTGGTTTGGTAGGATATTATAGAAGATTCATTCCAGACTTTAGTAAAATTGCGAAGCCGTTAACTGAATTATTGAAGAAAAATAATCCTTGGAAATGGACGCAAGAAGAGAAAAATAGTTTTGATAAATTAAGACAGTGTTTAATGACGTACCCAGTGTTACAATTTAATGATTTTAGTAAAAATTTTATTCTGACCACTGACAGTAGCAGCTAAGCTATAGGTAGCATTCTCAGTGAAGGAAAAATAGGAGAAGACAAACCAATTGCTTATGCTAGTCGTTTAGTGTCACCCGCAGAAATTAATTACAGAACGACAGAACGAGAACTTCTGAGTATAATTTGGTCGTGTAATCACTTTAGACCCTACCTCTTGGGCCAAAAGTTTGTTATAGTAACAGATCATAAACCCTTAAAATGGCTTATGAACGTAAAAGATCCAGGTTCGCGTATTTTAAGATGGCGATTACTATTAGAAGAATATGACTTCGAGATAGTGCATCGAGCCGGTACAAATATTTTACACGTAGATTCCTTAAGCAGGTACCCGACCACTGCTATGGTAGAAAACGTTTCCGAGATATCAGAAAATAGGAAAAAGAGGATTTTAAAGGAATTTCATGTTTGTCCAGTTGGAGGGCACAATGGCATACAACGTACGTTTGAGAGGATTAAACTATACACAAATTGGACAGGCTTGTTCCAAGATGTAGAAAACTACATTCGTAAATGTAATATTTGTCAATTAAACAAACATGCGAATAGAACGGTAAAACTACCATTCGAGCAAACGGATACTAGTGAGGTAACTTGGGACAAAATAGCTTTGGACATAGTAGGACCTTTTCCACAGTCAGAGAAGGAAAATAAATATTTATTGACATGCCAAGATAATTTAAGTAAGTATCTTATCGGAGTTCCTATGAAGGACCAAACATCTGAAAGTGTAGCTTCCGCTCTTATGGAGAATATTATTTTAATTTACGGAATCCCATGTAAAATTTTGACGGATTTAGGCGGACAGTTCACAAGTGATTTGATGAATAAATTGTGTAAAATGTTAAAAATAAGCAAAATGAACACGAGTATTTACTATCCACAGTCAAATGGTAGTCTCGAGAGGTCACATAAAGTGATAGTAGAGTATTTAAGATGTTTCTGTAGAGAAAAACAGTACGAATGGGACCGGTGGGTACCCTTTGCAGTTTTTAACTATAATACAACACCTCACACCCAGTCAAAGTTCACACCGTACGAAGTAATGTTCGGTAGGAAGGCTAACATACCAGGAGTTTTACAGAAAAAACCAGAAGTGTTATATAATTAAGAAGATTATGTACGAAGTGTAAAACAGAAATTTCAGCAGACTTGGGAAGAAGCAAGAACAAATTTAGTTAGGAGCAAGGAGAAGACTTGCGAATTAAGTAAGCAAAAGGTGAATGATCCGCAGTATAAGATAGGGGATTTAGTCCTAGTAAAAAGGGAGAAACGCCGGAAATTGGATTCAGTCTGGCATGGGCCGTCGAGTTAAAGAAAATAATGGGAGTAAATGTAGAGCTAAGAAAGTTGGGTAATGATGGGAGAAAAGTACTCCATACACATATTACGCGGACGAGGCCTTATGTTTCAGGTCAAGTCTTAGATAATTAGTCGTTAGGACTAAGAAGTGAGAAAACTAACCACTGAGGTAGTTAGTGAGAGAAATTCCAGTTTGAGAGAAGAAAATCAATATGCATATTGTATTGTAAAATGGTATTGTAAAGTGGTAACTAAAGAAAGTTATAGTGGACACGTGTCGTCGTAGTAGGAAGGCTGCAAAATATAGAGTAAGAAGACTGCAAAAATATAGAGTGGTAACACATAAATGTATTGTGTTGTGAAAATAGACACATGGGTGTCATTGTAAGAATACTGCATAGAGTTGTAACACATAAAGGTAATGTGTTGAGAATATCTTGTGCTGTCAGGTGTTCTGTGTTGTTGGTCGAGGATAGAGAGGATTTCATTGATTATTGTCTGGGACGATAACAAGAAATCAAGGGAAAATAAAATAAAAGGGACATGAGCAAACATTAAGTGAGTTGAGGATAGCTTGAGAATGAAGTGGATTTACAATAAAGAGGTAAATCAAATTAAGTGATTAATGTCAGGAATAGAGAAGATTTGCTGTAATATTGTCAGGAATATTTACAAGATAAAATGTAAAGAAACACGAGTAAAAGCATTTAAAATCAATCTAAACTTTATTTGAAGCAGAAATAGAGGATACAGAGGATTTGCTGTAATACGTAAATCTAGGTAAATTATAAAAGGAAACTAAAAAAATAATTAAGAGGAAACTATTCAATAAATACTGTGTAAGGAAGATTTAATTTGCATGAGTAATAAGTGCATATGGTAAAATGTATGAGAAAGTAAATTTAGGTCATATTACACAAAGAAAATACTTAAATTTAAGTAAGAGCAATGCTAGAATAATTGGGAGTGACCCGATAAAACCTTGTGTTGCAGGGTCAGCTACGAAATGTTATTATACGTGGGAATAACAATAATAATAGTAATATTGGGATGCCCAAGCAATTTACATGGTGAAGAAGATTTAAAAATACAACCGATAGATGGAAGTGGAGGTATATATTTTGATTATTTAGGAGAAATGTGGTTGTACTCAAATCAATGGGAAATTATCACTTACGTAGAGGTGAACAATGTTAACACATTATGGAATAATATTCGGAAACAAATAGATGTACTGTAGGCAAAATGTCAGCAATTTAATAAGGAAGACTGGTATCCTTTGACAGATTGCGAATCTAGTATAATATTATGTAGAATCTAAAAGAGTATTAGTTGAAAGAACTGTTCAAATATTTTCAGAAATTTCAGATATTAAGGTTAGAAATGACAAAGAAAAAAGAAGTGTATTAGGTTTTGTTGGAGAGCTGTCAAAGATATTATTTGGTACGGCAACTGACGCCGAAATCAATAAATATAAGGATCAAATAAACAAAGTAAGAAAAGATCAATGACATTATTAAAAAATTAGTTCTGATCAAATGACAGTATTAAAATCTACATTATTAACTGTAAACACCTCTTTAGTAGAATTGATGAGAAATGATCAAGAAATATCTGATGAATTTAACAAATTTCAGCATGAAATAAATGAACGTCTTTCTAAGAAAGAACTAGCATCCAATGTAATTAATTCTCTTAATATTAAAATCAGACATATAGAGATTGGTTTAAATGAATGTAAGCAAAGCTATGATTTGTTAATAGATGCTTATATGAATGCACAGAATGGTGTGATACAACCTCATATCATTACTTATAAGAGCATTAATGATATTTTAAGAAAAGAGGTAAGTCAGGAAAATATTATACCTCCTTTCTCTTGAAGTCAGGCTATGAAATTGATGGAACCAGTGGTGTATACTCAGAATCAAATGTTAGTTTATGTGATCAAGGTACCCTTATTAGAACAACAAAAGTTTTATATTTATCAAATTGCTCCCTTTCCTGTAGTAATGCAAGGAAATATGACTGTAAAATTTATACAATCTACCCATGATTATATAGCTACTGATTTAGTTAAGACAAAATATGTGTATCTTAATTTTGAGAAATTTCATGATTGTAAAAAGCCAAATTATTTTACGTACGTATGTAAGGAGAATGTACCCATTTATAATTATATCCCGGAGAAGGAATGTGTTCCTACTCTGCTGCATCCATTTACACAATATGTGCCAGAGGTGTGTGACTTAGAAATGTCTTACTTACCCCTCACACAGTCCATGTGGATACCACTAAAAGATAATAACGAATGGTTATTTGTGGCTCCTAGATCTGAACTTTTCACAAGCATCTGTCCTGATCAGAGATATCAGTTAAACATTAAGGGTCGAGGAAGATTAATAATGAATGAGCAATGCAAAGGCATTACTGTGTCAGGAATGATACACCCCCTTCAAACAAAAACTCATAATAATTCAAAATTAGATATTATCCCTGTAGCACCACTAAGTAATGACTGCTGCTTGGATATCGATGATCAAATTAAGTTGGCTGATCATTCTATCAATTTGCCCTTTCAAAATATATTATCATCTTTAAATGATTTTAAATTTGCTGGATATAAAATACAAGAGGTAAATAAAATGATTGAGGATGAAAAGGAAAGAATACACAATAACAGTGAATGGTCTGAATATTATTATTCAATATGGTTTTATGTAAGTTGTATGGTGTTTTTAATTGTAATTTGGATTGTTTCTTGCTGCTGTTGTAATTGTTGCCGACAATGTTCTTATAAATTATTAAGTAACATTAATCCCAAGGCATGTTTTGATGATTGCAAAAAATGCTATCAACGCCCTCAAATAATAAACAAGAATAAAGTAACCATAACTAAAGGTAATAAAAGAAGAAATTACGTGGAATCAGATGATAGTGAATACGAACAAGGTAACAATGCAACCCAACAAGAAGATTCCAGGAAGAGTGTGAAAGAGTTTGATACATTATTAGATACTGCTATGAAGGAACGAGTTCAAAAAAAATAAGACCAGATCTCTAGATAACTTCTCACTTGTATTAATTCCTACTGATAATAACCCCGTGATAGAAATTAGTTCTCCTTCTCGCTTTGAGAAAAGAAAAGGTCTTCGTTCATCTCAGAAAGTAAATACTAGACCAGATTTTGCAAATTGGCAAGACCAACGAGTTTAAGGTCTTTTAACTTATTTTACATATACTTTATCGTATGTTCAAGTCATTGTCTTGAACATAAAATAAAGGCGGAGGTGTCATGTATACTTCATATTTACATATAATAATATACATGTTTTCTCCCTTTTTCTTAAAGTTAATTATCTTGTTGGACTTTAGGCATCCCTACCCCCTTGTAAATTACAGGGAAACACTTGTATCATTGTTTAATATACATTAACCTTGTTTATTTCCTAAGAGGGTCTGAGATGTTCCATTAGTGGATAAAATAACAAGTTATAATATTTGTTACGTAGAGACTAAACATTTATATTAAATGTTTGTGGGAAAGGATAAAATATATAAACAACCATTTCCGATGAGGACCTGAGATGTTCCATTAGTGAATAAAGTAATAGTTATAATATTTGTTATGTTGAAGATTAAACATTTACATTTAGTGGATAATATTTAATGTAGGGTTGAAGGCTCCTCCCTTCATGGCAAGTATAAATACGTATGTAATTTGTAAAAACATTGTATTCTACTTGTTGTTGGCAGAACGACTCTATGTCCGACTGCGTTGTACTTATATTCATCTTTTACTTAATAAATTTAACTTTAACTTCTGACATCATATCGAGTTATTGTTCAATTTCTCCAGGGTAATTGCGAATCCAGTTTTAATTTAGAAAGCCAGCGGAGACTACTACACGACATAAGTGGCAAAATGTTTGGCCATGGAGGCAGACGTGTATATGGTATATAAGTTTCGGAGGAAACGGATGTGAGTTTGGGATATCCAAAATGGGGAAGTCAAGGATTTAGAGAATAGCGTATTGAAATCTCTTTACATGTGTAATGCAGGTAATGTAGGGAATAAAGTGGAACAATATTTTTGAAACAATCGTCTTGTGTAATTGCGTGTGCTAACTTGAAACCTCCCTGAGACTCCTAAATCCTTGGGAGGGTTCATATAGGCACAATCAGAGGAGAGGTAAGAAGAGGGATCCTGGGCATCATCCACCTTTGAGTCTAGAGCAGCGTTTCTCAACCTATGGTCCGCGAAGATGGTGCAGATGGTCCGCAGACATAATTAATTTAAAAATGTCATAAAGCAAGTGGGAAGTAAAGAAGTTCACATTTTTCACGCAAAATGGACACTAGATGTCAAAGTTTTTAAAATCTTGGAAAATACAGGTCATATTGCAAGATTCCTTACTTTTGCAGTTACGAACCACAGAATTTGTTATTAGAGGCGCCATGCAGTTTTCAAGAACCTATCTCTGTTAGAAGGGATTTTCATAGCTCGTTTAACTAAAAATAAAATACAGAAACCGACTCAATGTATCTTCTGATCTTCGACTAAATTTGACTAATATCGAGCCAAATATCCAGGAACTCAGCAAGAGGCGACAAGTTCGACCGTCTCATTGAAAGTGAATAATAACATAATTCCTACTTATATTATCGAATTTGTAATACCTATTAAAGTCTGTTCAAAATATAATTTTACTGTCAATAATTTTAATCCACTTCAATAACTGTGTTTCCGTCGAATTAAAAGAAACGGTATTTCGTTATAATGACCTATAATTAATACCCCAAATATTAAGAATATAGGCCTACATACAACCTACTTTTAAAAATGGGATGTAAAATTAGAGGTCCGTAAAATATTTTAGACATTTTAGATGTCCTCGGGTTCAAAAAGGTTGAGAAACGCAGGTCTACAGCACACAAGTTGAAATTATAAATGAGATGTAATTAAACTAAAAAATGATTTGTAAACGGCATACGCATGAATTATATCTACAGGTGAATAGGAGCGAAACAATAGGGGTGAGACGCCAAAGCGCACCTCTACAATATTGGATTCGGCCGTGAGATCAAACACACGAGCAACCTCTACACATTAGTGTCATAATTGGGATGAGCGGATGTGCAGCAAAGACGCATCGCTACAGTAGCTGTAACATGAATATTATTTGTCTACTAGCTTAAAAGGCCAAACGACGCCAGATTTTTTTTAATTTCATAACTCGAAATTTACATTCGATTTTCAAACTCCAGGCCCTTGTATAGGTATGTAGAATTTTGTAAAAATAGTAGAATTTGAAATGAGGAAGAACGACTTATCACACTCAAACTATTCCCTCGGAAAACGCTTGATATACGTTTTAAGCCTCATAGAGTGCATAGAATTTTTCACCTCATTGCTTCTACACATCATGCCTGGTAGGGGGTGAAATAAGAATAAACAGAAATTCCGGTAACATTAAATCGTATTGACTTTATGAAGTATTCTATTTCTAACTCTCATGTTACCATGCAACCGTTTGGGGCTGAAATAAAAAGAAATTCAATATTCCTTTCATATTTTCCTCCCCAAAACCTTGGGACATAATAATTTACTGCGCATATAGGACCAAAAGTGCTCCTTCCTATTTTGTCTCCTTTTATACGTTTAGAGCCTGCGATAAACATAGTATTTCTCCACTAATATAAAGCCTACCGCTATGAATAACATATAAGTGGATTGGGTTTTTTACCGTCTTACCGCCTATAGCATACTCGTTGGCACATAACTTACTCAGGCTGAGACAAGTAGATTAAGCTGTCCCTGCAATACGGTCTCTTATCCAACATCAAAATGTGAAGTGAGAAAATGATATTCTCCATGTCCAAGGCATCACATTGTGCATCACTTTCGTGGATTTAATTCTTCATTATTTATTTACAACAATTAATTATATCGATAGCTTGAATGGGAGTAAAAAAAACCAGTAATACCGTAGTTGACGGGTCCCTTTACGCCACCAAGCCATGATGCCTTCACCCTGGCAGCGCAGCGGTCGGTAAAGACCAAGGCTTGTAAACTACTACAGTTTACTGATCTTGGGTAAAGACAACTTCTACCGCCTCCGCCGCCAAATTCGAATGTGTTATATTCAGAATCCACAACGCCGGTTTTGAGTAGTTAAAGATTTCATATTAAAAATAGCGCAGAACCCGTTCTTCTCACAGGTGCTCACGGGTGATAGTTTAAATTAGAGTGGGTCTAGTACTTAAAGGTTTAATATTAAAACGAGCGCAAGAGCCCGTTCTATTCACAGGTGACAGTTAAATAACCCCGTTCTGCTCGCGGGTGATAGATTAAGTTGACATAGGGACTAGTATTTAAAGGTTTAAT
The DNA here is from genome assembly GCA_964059195.1 of Ectobius pallidus. Lineage (NCBI taxonomy): Eukaryota > Metazoa > Arthropoda > Insecta > Blattodea > Ectobiidae > Ectobius > Ectobius pallidus. Next base: position 57,220,765 of record CAXKWD010000007.1, on the reverse strand, counting down.
ATTAAAACGACGGAAAGAGCCCGTTCTACTCACAGGTGACAGTCAAATAATCCCTTTCTGCTCACGGGTCGCTCTGTATATATTTTTATTATTTCCTAGCCGGTGATCCTGGTGTTATAAAATCTTCACACGGCTTTTTCTACTCGGTATATTTTTTACCATTTTTAACTAACCCATATTTCTTTTTGCAGAGCAAAGAATGAATGAACGTATTATGTATTTTTTCTTTGTGAACATTCGTTTGTTGCCATAACGTTTACAAAGCCTACAGCATATTTTACCGACTTCTTGCATGTACCTAATGAGCCTACTCTGATTTTTCAAATATTTTGTTTGTTTAAAATTATCATACGTAATAATAAAGGTTCTTACCCTGACTTTACGACATGGAAACCACACCGATTAAAGAAAAATTCATTACATGGAGGAAATTTAATTTTCCGACATGAGTTACATGTTTTATCCATAATTCAATCCTTCTGAGCTCAAATATAACAATACTAATAACCAGTTCCTTGCTCACTTTGAGAAAATTCCGATTTTCCATTAATATCACACATTTTTCGCACAAAAAGTAGTAACGATTTCAATAAAAATTAATTACATCGAGGAAAATGTTTTTTCCGACAGGAGTTACAAGTTTTATCCATAATTCGACCCTTCTGAACACGAATATAACAACAGTAATAACCAGTTCCTTCCGCACTTCGAGAAAATTCCGATTTTCCATTAGTGTGGCCCAGTTAACGCAGAAAGAGTATGGACGATTCAAAGAAAAATGCATTCCATCGAGGAAACGTTTTTTCCCGACATGAGTTACAAGTTTTATCTATAATTCAACCCTTCTGAACTCGAATATAACAATAATAATAACAAGTTCCTTGCGCACTTAGAGAAAATTCCGATTTTCCATTAATGCCACACATTTTTCGCAGAAAAAGTAGTAACGATTTCAATAAAAATTAATTACATTGAGGAAAATGTTTTTTTTCGACATGAGTTACAAGTGCTATCTATAATTCGGCCCTTCTGAACACGAATATAACAACAATAATAACCAGTTCCTTCCGCACTTCAAGAAAATTCCGATTTTCCATTAGTGTGACCCAGTTTACGCAGAAAGAGTATGGACGATTCAAAGAAAAATGCATTCCATCGAGGAAATATTTTTTCCCGACAGGAGTTCTTCGGCTAAATAAAAGGGTGTGATTATATGATGATGCCACTGTAAGATGTAAGTTATGTCCTATGAGAGAAAGTGAATGTCATTGTGGGATATAAGACAATGAATTACACCTCAGTGCACATTGTGTGCTTTTCTATTTTATTATTATATCTTACTATAGTTAATCTGTCGCTGCAAATAGACTTCGTACATGTGGTACTACACATACTTGAAACTGCAGTATTATTTCTCTTATCTAACTGCAATTATTCTTGAATAAATTTTATAATTTAATTATATCGATTATTAAATAAAATAATTTCATTTTGAATTATTGATCTGTCCATGGAGGGTACCATCTTCAAATCGTACTCTACATTTTAACAGGCTTCTGTTGTATTTGCTAAACTATTATAAATAAAATCAGGAAAACTGATGTAACAAAGTACCAGAATGCTTTTGTTTAATCAGTGATAATTGCAATTATCATATGCAGGAAATAAGTGATTTTTTTAATCGATTCTCGAGTTAAGCTCCAGATCGATTCATAAAGCAAGGCTTACGGAAGAACAAAGATCTATTTTGATAAACATATGTGAAGGAATATGTGGGTAGTGTTGTGAAAGTTACCTGTATTGCAACTTTAAAGCCGTATATGAAAACTGTAAAACAATATGATGTCATGAGAAAAGATTCTTTCTATTCCATTACCATAAAACAGCCACTAAATTGGGCATTACTCCGGTACCGGTCTACCGATTTGGTGCAATATCAATAGGCTTCTTCTCATGGACGATATAAATGAGTATAACAATTTTCATGAAAATCCGCTAAAGCGTATTTGAATTACGCGCGTACTGGCACACGGACGGACAACAAACATTTTCCCTTCACACACACAATCTCATAAAGTACCATACTGGCACTTAATATTGTTATAAACTATTTAACGAGAGTTTTAAGACAGATAGATTACGACAAGAGAAAATAGCAAAAAAAGCTATTAGGGCAGAGAAAATCGCGTGAGAGTTCCCAGAGATGGATAAACGGGTGGATGGCAGAATGAATGAACGATGGATGAATTGATTAACGGATCAATGAATGAATGGATGATGGATGAATGAATGGATGGATGGTTGGTCGAGATGATTTAGTGACGAGATAGGGAAGAACCATCCTTTAATTAATTAATTAGTCCATCCAACCAACTATCCATCCATGCATTTATCCATTAATTAATTCACCCACCCATACAAACAACCACTCACCCACCATCCATCAATCCATTCATTCACAAATCTGTCCATCAGTGTATCCATCCAATCATTAATTCACTTATCGAATTAATTAATTATTTAATTGAAGGATGGACGAATGAACTTATTAATTTATGGAAGGAATGGTAGATATTTGGATGACTGGGTGAATGAATGAATGAAATAATGGAGGTATGGATGAATTAATCAGTTAATTATATAATAAAATAGTGGATGATTTAAGTAATCTATATTAATAAAAGGAAGTGTCTGTCCTCCGTCTGTCTGTCTGTCCGCGATGCCCAGCAAAATCTACTCAACGCAGAGATCTGAAATTTTATACATAGGCGGACTAAAGGGTCGGAATGTGCACCTCGAAGCCGGAATTTTAATTTTCGCTTTTGTTCGTGAGTTATGAGTGAAAAATGAGCAAAAAACGTGCATTTTTTTTTTGCGTTTTCGAAGCATCAGTTTGAGTAATAAATTTCAATATCAAATCACTTACAGTTGACTTTGGCTATTTTTGTCATCATACCTCATACCTTGGAAATAAAAGCAACGCGATCGCTTGATTTTGTTAGTCCATCCTAGACGATTCATTTGTTTAGAGTGTCAAGGCCCACAGACATATGACATTTTCAACCTACACGGGAGAAGGATAATCAATCCTAAATATGGTCAAACATTGTTCGATTTGAACGAAACTCACTATACAGGAGTTTTCTGGGCCAAGGAACTCGAATCTGAGGTCGCTTTTACCAGGGGACGATACCTAAACGTGGAATGCACTCCACGTGATTTAGGTGTTAATAAATATAATGATAAAACTATTATGCTCTTAATTTTTAGTTTTTAATTTTTTAAATAACTATCGCGGGGGAAGCCGCGGGCACATGGTATCTTATAATAATAAAAGGACGTGTTTGTCTGTCTGTCCGCGATGCCCATCGAAATCTACTGAACGCAGAGATCTGAAATTTTATACATATATGCACTGAAAGGTGGGCAAATGCACCTCGAAGCCGAATTTTTAATTTTAGCTTTTGTTCGCGAGGTATGAGTGAAAAACTGGCAGAAGACGTGATTTTAGCGCTGTCGAAGCATCAGATTTCAGTATTACATTTCAATGTCAAATCAATTGCAGTTGGCTTTGGCTATTTTTGTCATACCGTGGAAATAAAATCATCGCGATCGCTTGGATGTTGTAAGCCCACGCTGGTCGATTCATTTGTTTAAAATGTCAAGGCCCGTAGACATATGAAATTTTCATCCTACACGGAAGAGGGATAATCAACATAGACCTAAATATGGTTAAACATCGTTCGATTTGGACGAAACTCACTATACAGGGATTTTCTGGGCCAAGGAACTCGAATCTGAGATAGCTTTTACCAGGCGACGCTATCTAATCGTGGTATGTAGTCCACGTGATTAGGTGTTAATAAATATAATGGTTTAACTATTATGCTCTTAATTTTTAATTTTTGAAATAATTATCCCGGGCGAAGCCGCGGGCACAAGCTAGTTATTAATAATTGAATGTAACATTAATGGAAGATCTAAATTATTTCGAAATGCGGAAGGAACTGGTTATTGTTATTGTTATATTCGAGATCAGATGGGTCGAATTATAAATAAAACATGTAACTGATGTCGGGAAAAAAATTTTCCTTTCTGGAATGAATTTTTCTTTGAATCGTCCATACTCTTTCTGCGTTAACTAGGCCACACTAATGGAAAATCGGAATTTTACGAAGTGCGGAAGGAACTGGTTATTATTGTTGTTATATTCGTGTTCAGAAGAGTCGAATTATAGATATCACTTGTATCTCATGTCGGGAATTATAGATATCACTTGTATCTCATGTCGGGAAAAACTTTTTCCTCGATGAAATGAATTTTTCTTTGAATCGTTAACTGGGTCACACTAATGGAAAATCGGAATTTTCTCGAAGTGCGGAAGGAACTGGTTACTATTGTTGTTATATTCGTTTTCAGAAGGGTGGAGTTATAGATAGCACTTGTAACTCATGTCGGAAAAAAATTTCCTCCATGTAATTATTTTTTATTGAAATCGTTCCAATTTTTTCTGCGAAAAATGTGTGATATTAATGGAAAATCGCAATTTTCATGAAGTGCGCAAGGAACTGGTAATTATTATTGTTATATTCGAGTTCAGAAGGGTCGAATTATACCTAAAACATGTAACTCATGTCAGGAAAAAACATTTCCTCGATGGAATGCATTTTTCTTTGAATCGTCCATAATCTTTCTGCGTAAACTGGGTCACACTATTGGAAAATCGGAATTTTCTCGAAGTGCGGAAGGAACTGGTTATTATTGTTGTTATATTCGTATTCAGAAGGGTCGAATTATAGATAACACTTGTAACTCATGTCTGCAAAAAACATTTTCTTCCATGTAATTAATTTTTATGGAAATCGTTCCTAATTTTTCTGCGAAATATGTGTGATATTAATGGTAAATCGGAATTTTCTCAAAGTTTGCGAGGAACTGGTTATTATTATTGTTATATTCGAGTTCAGAAGGATCGAATTATGGATAAAACATGTCACTCATGATGGAAAAAAATGTTCCTCCATATAATGAATTTTTCTTTAATCGGTGTAATTTTCATGTCGTAAAGTCAGGGTAAGAACGTTTATTATTTCGTATGATAATTTTAAACAAACAAAATATTTGAAAAATCTGAGTAGGCTTATTAGGTACATGCAAGAAGTCGGTAAAATATGCTGTAGGCTTTGTAAAAGTTATGGCAACAAACGAGATGTTCACAAAGAAAAAATACATAATACGTTCATTCATTCTTTGCTCTGCAGAAAGAAATATGGGTTAATTAAAAAAGGTAAAAAATATACCGAGTAGAAAAAGCCGTGTGAAGATTTTATAACACCAGGATCACCGGCTAGGAAATAATAAAAATATATACAGAGTGACCCGTGAGCAGAACGGGGTTATTTAACTGTCACCTGTGAGTAGAACGGGCTCTTTCGCTCGTTTTAATATTATACCTTTAAGTACTAGTCCCTACGCCAATTTAAACTATCACCAGCGAGCAGAACGGGGTTATTTAACTGTCACCTGTGAATAGAACGGGCTCTTGCGGTCGTTTTAATATTATACCTTTAAGGTACTAGTCCCTACACCAATTTAAACTATCGCTCGTGAGCACCTGTGAGAAGAACGGGTTTTGCGCTGGTTTTTATATGAAATCTTTAACTACTCAAAATCGGCGTTGTGGATTCTGAATATAACACATTCGAATTTGGCGGCGGAGGCGGTAGAAGTTGTCTTTACAACACAACATGCCTCACTCGATAGCGTTATTATAAATAGCGTTATTATAAATAAAGATACACTAGTTGCCAGTCGTTACCGGTTAATACTTAGAGCTAATACAGTTCAAAAACAAAATATTTTTCAAGATACGAACAGAGTCACTTTCAGATTCAGAATCATCTTTTGCGGTAGTAGAAATGTGTGAAATGCTAAAAGAGCTATCTAAATAACAATTTCTAGAAGAAACATTCAATGAATCTGTGCAAACATTGATATAAGTTTCATTTCCTAGTTCACGCTGAACTCCTACGCTGTTAGAAACTGAATTTTCGTCATAAATACTAGATTCCACATTCATGATTTGTCCATTCCCGGATACTGGTGGATTACTGTTCGAATCTTGCAACAACTCTCTCATTTCCTTCTTCCTCAAGTACGACAATTTTATTTTCTTCATTGGCGGTGTTTCAGATTTCCCTCGCAAAAGAAGTGATGGCACAGCACTTCTTTTTTAAACAGATTGCGGGGTTTCTCCAGCTAACTGTTTTCGTAACTGTACTGAAAGCTCGGTATCATTTTCTTCAAATGTTGTGAAAAAACCGTACTGTATTTAGTAGGAACAAATTTTTCTCTGTTTATTTTTATCAGCCATTGCTTATTAACGTTCGGGTGACTTATCTCTGTTGGGAAATCGATGGAAAGAATGCCTATTTTAAGTGTATTATCACTTTTCAACGATGAGTTTGTACACCCCACAACACAACAATAAACCATTGTTTGAACAGATACTCACTAAAAAACTGTAACAGTAGACAGAATGCTATGAAATGTCTTTCACCGGGCGAGACTGAGCCAAGCATTCTTCAAGCGTGACGTCACGCGCCCACCGCGTTACAATAAACATATTCGTTTTGTGATTGAATGTGAAGGTGTAAAACATTTCTAACAGTCAATATCATTTCTTAAAAACATTTTCTTTCAATACGTATGAAGAAAATGATACTGAATTTTAAGTTTACTTTTCCTTTAATTCAAACTCGTATACACTGATATAAGACATGCTTAAAATAATTATGTTACATTTTACAAAATACACTGGCGAAGAACACCACTTAATGTATGTAGGCCTAATTATTTCAGAGTATATATCTTCTACATTTAACAGTATTCAACTTTATGAACGAAATAAACACTGAATAGTTTGATAATTAAATCTTCCAATTTACTTTGTTATTCTCACCGTACGTCTCAGCTTAATTGCGAAGGAATGAGTCATTGCTAACTATTCCAAAGCCGTATATGAAGTAAGTAAATCGATATGTTGTCAGGATAACAGATTTGCATTTGTTAAATTCTTAATAATATATCATTATAAATTGGGCATTACTCCGATACCGGCCAACCGATTTTATCCAGTATCACTAGACGTCTACCCATGGACATTATAAATGCGTATATAAAGTTTCATAAAAATCCGATAAAGCGGATTTGAGTTATCGCACCTTTAAAATATACACTAAATTGGGTTTTACTCCGGTACCGGTAAACCGATTAGGTCCGAATTCAATAGGTTACTTTTCACGGACCTCACAAATGTTTATACCAAGTGTTATAAAAATGCGATAAAGCGTATTTGAGTTAAGGCACCTTTCTAATATAATCTATTAAAATAGGCACTAAATTGGGCATTACTCCGGTACCGGTGAACCGATTTGGTTCAATATCAATAAGGTTCTTCCCATGATCGTTATAAATGCGTAAAGCAAGTTTCATGAAAATCTGATAAAGCGTATTTAAGTTATGGCGCCTACAGACACACGGACAGACATTTTTCCGTCCCCCACACAATCTCATAAAGTACCATACTGGGGCTTAATAAATAAATCGATACATAGTGACAAAAGATATTCCTGTACATATATAACATTGAAAGAAAAATGTACCGCGTATAATACGCACTGTACAGAATTCCCTCAGAACACAAAAGATCCTATTTTTATAAATATATATCATCCATCTTCTTGCAGTTGATAGTTCAAGCGTTCATATTGGATCAATTTAATTTTAATTAATGTTTATTCATATTTATCTTGATAGTCATCGCACTGCTGCACTCACTTAAATGCATCTGAAGCGCTCACTGTTGTGTAATTGATAAAGGGGTCCGTAAGCACCATTAGCACCATCACACAGTTCGCGCGAAATATCTCTCAGGATGAAAGTCTTTGACGCACACCACCAAATTCATAGATTGAAACCATCTTGTTAATTCTCTTATATTAACCAGCCTCAGTGGTGAGACAAAGTCCATATCTCTTATACCATCATGATAGTCTTTGACGCACACCGTTAAATTCATAGGTTGCAACCATCTTGTTAATTCTCTTATATTAATCAGCCTCAGTGGTGACAGAAAGTCCATATCTCTTCACTCATTATACCAGATAATAAAAATGCCTTATAAATGTTCATATCATTTCATAGAACATTGGACGAAAATAATTGATTCAGGGGATGAATGTAAGGATGGAATGGATGGAATTAACCAGTAGCAATACGGATAACTGAGGTGAGGTAAATTCAATATAGAAGACCAGATTCTGTCCGAAACTGGTGGCTGGTAAGAAGAAATTCTGTAACTGTAGATGTAGGTTTTTTAACAAAATGTTCTTTGTGGCTCATTATATATCGGAATTGTAGGAATTCTGTAGAAAAGTCATTATTTGTAGTAGAGGTGGCGACATCGGAAGCGCAGAGATGGCAGGACCATAGTGAGGGCAGCTGAGTAGAAGTCGGACACGTAGTGTGTTACAGGTCACAGTAGAAATCTTCAGACGTCTCTGAAATACGACACTCAGCAAGCCCACCAGGACCATGAGCTGAGTGGCCCCCATAGCAGGTTGGCGAAAGCGCGGCCGTAGAAAAGGTGCCGAGAGAGAGAGAGAGAGAGAGAGAGAGAGAGAGAGAGGGAGAGAGGGAGAGAGGGAGAGAGAGAGAAAATTACATATGCACCATAGAAGTTAGTTGAAAGCATACAAACCAGCGGCAGGAACAATTCTCAACCATGAAAGAAGCCCCCCTTTTGAACATTATTTACAAATCCTCAAGATATTTGTAATTATATTTTTAGAAAATAGACATTTTAAGTAGAAAAAAATTAAAACAATAATTCCATGGTCCTCACATATCCTTATTGTCTAACTCATCCACTTAATATTTGAGGCAAAAACATTAAAATAAGCTCTAATCAATCCAGTCGATTTGCAGATATAGTGGACCCCACTGTGCGGTACGAAAATAATGATACAGACCATGCTAAACAAGTTGATCAGGAGAAGAAAGCAATTTACAACAGCTGCATACCATTCTTTCAGCAAAAATATACATCTAGATATGGAAGCCGCAATTACATCGTGCAAGGACTTCTATTTGGAGCACGGGGTACCGTCTATCAGTTTGTAGCTGACTTCCTAAAACAACTTGGAATTGATAAGCGCCACCTGATAACTATCTCAGAAACTATAATATCCGACTCTGTTGGAATAATACATCATCATATTTATGGGAACATTCATTGAATCTCTGCTTATCTCTACTTGTCAATTTAACTCAAAAGAAAAACAAAAATTGTGTTTGAATTGTTATCCATTGGCCTTCATGGCTTGAATGGTAAGCTGTGTCTTAGGGCAACTTGTGTATTCAAGCAGCTTCATTTTTTTTATAATAAATGATTTCTTCTTCTACCTGCAGGATTACTAAAGCAATTTTGGCTTATACTACATTTATCATCTTCGCTTTATTTAATGTAACTGTCTTGGTTAAGTCTAATAGTTTAACAATAAATATAAAGAAGTTAAATAGATAAATAAATAAATTAAATTGGAGCAGACAAGTAATTTAACAATTCTAGTAACCTGGCAATAACATCAACAAAAGACCAGAAAATTTTGATAAAAGAGCAAATGATAAACTAATACTGTATATCAATTATAATTAAAATTATAGGAATGATTAAAATTTAGGCCACATCTAAATAATGATCTAAAATGGTCATTTGATCCATGATTCATAGAACTCAAACAAATTGACAAAAACTTTCTGAATTGCAAACAAACAAAACAAAACTACCAAACAGAACAAATGGAGAAGTTAAAAGAAGTAATAGAAAACATGATAAAGAATAAATGAGCCAAATGAAGAAAGAACACGAAGAGAGAATTATAAGAAAACTAAAATTGAGAGAAAATTGAGATCGCATTGTCCTGAATAAAACAGTAATGAGCCAAAAGTATGTCATTACCTGCCTATAGAAACTAAAATTAACAGTACCGACGAAACATTTACACTCGAAAATACAATACTAGCCACAATAAGGATTAAAATAATACTCGTAAGGCCAAAAGGAAAAATAAGTGCATCAGAAAAACTACAAATCGCGTATACATGTTTAGGAGAGCTGTGGGGCTAAAGACACTTTAGACAATAATAGGCTTATAATACGTATAATATACTACAATTCCATCTTTAATTTATATATCATCAGATTAGATTAGGCGACTTATAAATTTTGGGAAAAGAAACCAAGCATAAAGCAAAATTAGAGATGATTTCAATAGAAGAATATTTTGGAAAGTTATTACAAGAAGGGAGAAAAGAATTTATAGAAGAAACCACAGGAGTATTTGAAGATACGGGACTAGAAGTATCAAATGAGGAAGTAGCACATGCAATAAAAGAAGGAAAAATAGGAAAGCTCATGGACCAGGAGGAATCAATTTAGAGCTACTAAAATATGGAGGACCAAAAGTAGTTACAGTATTAACTAAATTCATAAATAAAATCCTAAAAGGGGAAAATTACCGGATGAAATGAAACTAGGTTACTTAACGCCCATACATAAGAACGGAGATAGGAAGGATAAAGGCAATTATAGAGGAATATGTGACCATAAAATAGAAAAGTCCTCAAAACAGAATAAAAGAAGAAAGAGTTTAAGAATAAATATTGAGAAATAAACTTAAAGTTTTTACGTGAGTTACTAGTGGTGTGTGAACGTAGGAATGCTGTTATACACAATTTGGAACTGTAGCATTTGTGTGTATGTTTATTTTCTTTAGTCAGGGCACTCACATAGTTAAAGGAATGTTTAACAAGAAATAGATCTGAGCTAAGGTCATTATCATAGATTCCAACGGTGAAACTTGAACGATGCGTAAGCAATGCTTACTATATGCGTACTAAGCATATAGTATTACATTACGTGTAAGAGAAAATAAGTGAAGAATTCAAATTTGGAAAAGTCCTTCACAGATACATGATTGAATATGTATTAAGATATTTGCAGCCATATCTAAGATGCTTTCTTGATAGTTAATTTGTAATAATCCGCAACTTCTGAATCTATTTGAATGCATAGGCCTATTCATCAAATGACCCACTCTTGTTGTAATTTCGCTTAGTTTTCTGGCGATATCCTCTCCCTCCTCGTTCTTCTGTTTGAGGTGTTACTATCTTCATTCTCCTCCGGTGTGGACCTTAACACATTCACTACTGACTACCTGCCAGCTCTTTAAATGCCCCAGCCCAGGGATTTTTAAATGGCCATCTAAACATACACATGAATTTACAGTATCTCAATATTTTCAGTTTTTCTTGAAAAGTATATGAAATTATTGCATAAAAATTTTACATACTTTCAGGACGACTTCTGTGTTTGTTGAGTGGCCGCGGTGCTGCAGAAGACGGGATTAATTCAACACTACGATCATTGTTGAATAATAATTTGTCTATCTCTTCACCTGATAATGGCCTACGCCTATAATCACATTTATCTCTTTTGTCACTGCACACGGAATTACCACTAAGCCTAATGCTAGCCATTCTTCACGCTACTGACCAGCGTTGCGAAACTGGTCTTCAAAAGCACATGGAATTCTTTTGTTGTCAGGAGGTCAACGACATAATTTTAGGGTTTCTGTAAATCCAGCAAGTGTATTCACCCACCATCTATTGCCTTAAATGGAAACTAGCAAGTGTATTCACCCCCTATCTTTGCCGTAAATGGAAACTACGACCTTCACCATTTCCTTAAAGAAATATACAAAAAAATTGGCACGGGCGCTTAAACGCCAGCTGGCGTGGACGGGAGGGAAGTTTTGGCTTTTCTTCCACGCCAAATGGCGTGCACGGTAGCGAATGTGTTAAACGCGATTCCAAATTTCACTTTTAGGAATTTTATTATTAATTTTGGTTGGTAGAATCAGTGTTTCAGAGTATTATTACATAGGAATGTAATAGTGTTTTGGACTGAGCAATGAATAGTAGTTCAAGTATAGATTTGTTCAGTAGGTTAGTGTGTGATGTGTGATGTCATGGGCCATCTTAATGAGTAACATCATGTGTAATTTTATTAATTTTTTTATGTTCATTAATTCATATTGATTTTAATGTTTATTTGTATTTATTAATTGTTAGTATAAAATCGCAAAGGTAATTTGTTTAGAGATAAATACCCAGTCTGTTGGAGAGAGGAAGCTACATCCTGTGTTACAGGAAGATAAGAACAAGTCATATGCTGTGTGCTAATTAAATATTATAAAAATTGTATTCCTTGTATAAACTCCTACACACATCCTGCGATGTAACAAGTTCATTGTAGTCAAGTGTGATTTAATTAGTTTTATGTATGTCAACACTCATTAATTTTTGTACTAATTGATTATGTGTATCCGAGGGTCAGACTGGCTAATATTTGAATTCCATTAAAATGGCAATTAAAATTCCTTTGCTATGACGATTCTAAGAATAGCTCAGTCTGAACTGCCCAGATCACATCCGCTAGCCTTGTAGGCCGGATGTACAGATTAGTATATAAACTCCTACCGAGATTATATGATAACAGAGTACGATTTGAGAGCTAGCATCAGATACAGATAGTACGCCCCCGGCGGGAGGAGGAGATAAAAGAAGTATCACCCCGGGTCGCAGTTGAAGAACGTCTGTACCTACCTCAGCCAAGAGATGGACAGATTGCTTTTCTATTGTACTTGTAAGTAAATAGCTGTTAGCTCAGTCTGAACTGCCCTCGCGAGTAGCTAATATAAATATTATACTCATAATATTATAGGAAGAATATAATTGCTTTGTAAGAGGTTTAGCTTTAAAGAATATTGATAGTTTGTACGAGTAGAACTAAACTCAAGCAATGATTTCAGAAGAAATCTGTTTTATTTGTTTTTTAATCATTTTTATTCTAAACGTGTGTTATTTTATGTTTATAGTTAATAAATATTGTACTTGTGATAGTGCGGACTATTAATCTACATTACCCGATAATTCCTAGTTTTAAGGCAATCAGGGGTGCTCGGCTAATTTCCTGTCCCTTTTCCCAGGCATGACAACTGGTGGCAGCGTTTTAGGGATTAATTTTTAGTTAAACTATCATTAATCTCCACGAACCTAAGCTTAGAAGAGTACAGAAGATAAAATATTTTGTAGCCTACGTTATGATTATTAGTGAACAAGAGTAATATAAAGTGATAGTATAGTATAATGTGATAATATAATTATAGGTGTTCCAAGTAAGAATAATAGAAATAAAGAATTTATATGGCGTTGTGTTGTTGGAAACGTCGAGATCCCTGTGATAAAGAGTTTACACTTCTCTTAGTGAGAGTACTTCCTGTGTCGAATACGTTAGCCGTGCATGGATCCACTAAGTATGCCAAGGAATTAGTGGAAAGATTTTTCAAGAAATTTACAGATATAGATGTATCTAGGATACAGGAGCACGAACATAAATTTAGAGGACTTATAGCTGAGTCCAGGTTAGATATTGCATTCGAGGGTCGTCCTAAACACTTTAACGTTCCCATCCAGAAGATTTATAAATACTAACACGGAGAAGGTTTGGCTGTAATTTTTTAATTAGAAGTGAGGATTGTAATTAGATATATACCACCCACACACGACTATAACACTTTGGAGATAGAGAGAAAAGACTATCTGCCTATGTATAGTACTGCTAATTCTAGGAGTGAGGATATGCGGGTTTCATTTTTACACCAGTAAATAAAGAGACCATTGATATAGTTTATTATATTATATTTATTTAAATCAATTCAGTCAGTTATTTTTTTTATCGGCGGTAGGCCCCGCACCGACCCGCCCGTTCGTTTTCCTCGGAGACCCGCCGCATTCCTTCGGCGGACAGCACCCGGAAGCTAAAAGCCTCATCCGGGACGCAATCCGCCTGAAGGAAGGGCCAGTTTTGGAACCTACGCCAAGGAACGTGGGCCAGGGAGATCACCACCGGGTAGGTCACCTCCTCCACCCTACGGCATCGTCGGCAGACGCGGCGACGTACAACCTCTAGATAGGTGGCCCTTTCACCCAGGGTCGGCATCAACTGAAACAGTCAAGAAATTAAAGTACATTAGTTGTGATAGTGATGTGCTTGCCATGGCCAAGCACAGGAAACTAGGGTGAAGGATCTGGCTGTGGCTGGATGAATACAAGGATGGGGTCCTAAAAGCGGTAGACCGGTTGCAAATTTTTTGAGAAATATAGAAACTGCAGCCGAGTTGGGTAATTTAACCGATAAAGATAAAGTTCGATTAGTTATTATGAAAGTGTTAGGAGCTGCTCAGACATTTGTTGATACACACCCCGAATTGCAAGCAGAAATTACGTTCACGAGGTTAAAAGAGATATTTAAGGAGCGATTTAAAGAGCAGCACACTGATTTTTTTTATTACTCGCAGTTGCAGGCAGCGACACAGGGAAGGGATGAGTCGATTGCAGGCTTTGCTGACCGTCTGCGTCGTTTAAGTAGACAAACTATTAGAACAGTCGATGATGAGACTGAACAAAGGGCAATTAATGAAGAAGCAGAGAAAAGGTTACTAGCTAGTTTTATTAACGGGTTAAAGGGGAACCCTGGGTTGCAAGTAAAGTACCAAATGCCCGAGACAATGGATAAAGCGATAAAGATAGCCACCATGGCAGCCCAGGCAGAAACAAAGATAGATAAAACGCGCATTTAGGCTCACGCGCAAGTGTTTACTTACGAAAGTCGAGGCGTACAGTCGCAAAATAAAGGTGGTGGTGGTTCTAGGGCAGCAGGACGAGGACATTGGAGCAACAACAATAATAATAGTAATAATAGACAAGGTTATAGGAATAACTGGAGTGAAAGAAACGCTAGTGGCAGTAATGCACAGCAAGGATGGCTTTCACGTGATCCTGGTCCCAATGGATCGAGTCCCGCGCAAGGAGCGCGAGGGGGTAACGACGGTTACCGGAGCGCGAGTGGTCGTAGGGGTTACCAATGTTATAACTGTCGGGAGTTGGGGCATATAGCTAAATATTGTAAGAAAAGGCGAGAGGGGCGCCAAGGTTTAAACGGGGTAGGGGGGACCAAAACAACCCCGTCGGTCTTCCCAAAGTAGAGCCGAAGCAAGAAGACGTGCCAGCAGCGATTAGTCCGGCGACGGGACTGCTGCTAGAAGTAGAAATAGAGGGAACGAAGCGTAAGCTATTAGCGGATACCGGAGCCGCTGTGTCATTGTTAAAACCTACAGTAAGTTCTGCACGACTTGAAGAAAGTAGTATAACGGCTAGGGGTATAACTGGAACAGATTTAGAGCTGGACGGTGTACGGAAAGTCACGTTTTATGTTAACGAGAGGTCCTATGAACATGAATTTTTAGTGAGTGACTTGAGTTCCCCTGGAGATGGGATACTGGGTGTCGACTTCCTACGAAAGGTTGGAGCGCAACTAGACTTGCAAACTAACTGCCTCTTGGTGGGAGGCCAGCCGATTCCTCTGATATGTAGCTGGCTGGGTGCTGTCTCGCCTGTCGACGAGCGAGATGGAATGGGCTGCAGGGAACCCTCTGCTCAGGGATTGATCACCCCGCTTCAGGCATTGGACCCTACAGATGGCCGCACTGAGCTCGAGGAGCCTGGTCTGGATAACTTTCCAGGTTGGTTTGCATCGGTCATCCTAACGGAAATGGTTGCATGCTCTCCGTTTGTTGGGACGATAGTCCGTGCTAGGGCTGTTGGGCGCAACATCCCTGCAGATTCCCCTTATGCAGTGTTCGAACCGGTAGAAGCCCTACTACCAGGTTTATATTCACCGCGCGCTATTGTGAAATTGTGTAAGGATCCTTTTGGTACCCCGGGGAATTGCTCCCTGTTGACAGAAAGTCCCCAATGTGTTCCCTCAGAGCCTCGTGAAATTCCGAAGGACGAATGGCATCAAAGTACTCAATCTTCCAGTGGGCGGTGGTCTGCGTCAGGAACAGAAAAGTTAATGGGAGAGACGATCGCACAAAGGTGTTCTTGTGGGACACAAGCAGTTCAGCCTCTCAACCCCGTAGGAGAGAGCTCGAACCAAGGACGCCTTGGGAAGGATCATGCGCAGTTCCTTGGCAAACAGAAATTTTGCGCAGAGAGTAAATTAGAAAATCCGTCCCAGCAGGTGTATGTGAAGTTAAATAAGATGTATACAATTCCAGTTAGTATAGTGAATCTCTCAGAGGAAGAGATTGTACTGAATCTGCCCCACAAGAAGACGTCTCCTAGCGAAATGCCGTGAAGTGCGACGAATTTCCAATGTAAAATTCTTGTGGACACGTATTGGGAGAATCTTCATGAGGAAAGGCCAAGCAACACCTATCCAGGCTATTGCATCAGAAGAAGACCTACAAACATTTCAAAATTCTATATAAGTTTGACTCCCATTATCTATAGACAGTGAGTAATCCAACGACACTTAGTATTTACTACCAAAATGTAAGAGGTCTAAGAACTAAGTCTAGAATATTTTACAATAATATTCTCTCCTCTGATTTCGATATTATAAATTTATCAGAGACCTGGCTAACAAATAGTATTTTTGATTCTGAATTGTTTGATAGCAGATAAGTAGTTTTCGCAAAGACAGAGACTCACGAACACCAGGGGGAGGTGTTCTATTAGCAATTAAAGCTTCATTAAGACCAGAGCAGATTTTCTCATTAGACTCAAATAATGAATCAATTTGGGTGAAAGTCTATTACAATAGTGTCAAGTATATTATAGGTACAGTTTATTTTCCTCCAAACTCCAGCTTGAACTCTTACGTTGAACATTATGAGAAAATTGAGCAAAATATAGTTTTATTTGGTTGTAATACTGTTGTACTTGGTGACTTCAATTTACCTGAGATTTGTGATGCTTCATGCGATTTTAGTACAGGTAGGAATAAGGTAAAGGAACTGTATAAATTATTAACTCTCTTAGGTTTACAGTCAGTAAACAATATAACAAATATCAATGGAAGAACGCTAGATTTAGTATTAACAAATATGAATTTAAATATTACAGAAGACGATCATAAATTAGTGCCTAAAGACACATATCACCCACCTTTAAGTTTACTCTATAGAACAACCCGGGGTAACAAAAGTAATATAGAATCAATAAATAGATACAATTATTGTAGAGCTGATTTTAATAGGTTATATTTACTCTTAAGAGATTGCACATGGGATGATTTAAATAACTACCATGACTTAAACCAAATTGTTACTATGTTTTACAATAAGCTACATTCAGTTATAGATCAATGTGTTCCTAAAACAAGAGGTTATAAACAGAAGTATCCCATTTGGTTCACAAAACAAATTATGAAAAAATATCAAACTTAATGAAAAGTACAGAAAGAAGAAAGATGATTCAGAGTACTATTTGTTTCTATATAAAGCTTGCAGGGCCCGAATTAAAAATGATATTGAATTAGCTTATAGGTCTTATCTACAGAATATAGAAGAGAATATATCGCAAAATACCAACCAATTTTGGAATTTTATAAAAGGTAAAAGAAAACAACTCAAATCTAATGTGGAGATGGTATTTAATGGCCAATCTTTAAAAACAAATGTTGAAATTGCAAATGGATATGCAGACTATTTTAGATCAATGTATTCACAAACCAAACTACATACAATCCAATGTTTAATGCGATCAATAGCGAATTGGACTATTTTGATTTGAAAAAAATAACTATTACAGAAGTGAAACAGACCATAAAACAGTTAAAATCAACAAAATCTTCTGGGCCAGACAAAATACCCACCTATATCTTTAAAGGCTGTGGAGAAGCATTGGCATATCTACTAACCCTGATATATAATAAAATACTTGAAAAGAGTATTTTTCCGGATGCGTGGAAATTTACTAAAGTTACACCCATTTATAAATCAGGAAATACGAAATTAGTACAAAACTATAGACCCATTGCAATTCTATCAACACCAGCCAAAATATTTGAAAGCATTTTACATAAACATATTTTCAATGATGTTAAACTATCAATCTCATCAAAACAACACGGTTTTATGCCTAAGAGATCAACAATTGCCAATCTATGTAACTTCACAGAATACATATCATCTGAATTAGATGAGTAGAAACAAATTGATACTATGCAGTGTGTCCCGCTTAAACGTATAACATTTCATTATTTTATTACTTGACAAGTATTGATGATATTTACAATCTGTTTGCTTCTACGGGTAGAGTAACTCAAAATGTTTTTTACTAACCTTATAAACCTCGATATGAGCACCATTAGTGACGCGGCAGACGTCCAATCTGTATTCCACCTCTCTCCGTGTGTTTTGCAGCATTGCAGGTCTAACATTTGCGATGGCTCAGATCTGGTAGATCACGAACTGGTGTCTGGTAAACCTGATTCTTGACGAACCCCTAACGAAAAAGTCGAATGGCGTAATGTCTGGGCTTCTAGGGGGCCAATCGATCGAAGGACTACCTCGCCCAATCCAGCTTGGTAGTCCTTCGATCGATTGGCCCCCTAGAAGAGCAAACATTACGCCATTCGACTATTTCTGTGGGGGTTCGTCAAGAATCAGGTTTACCAGACACTAGTTCGTGATTACCAGATCTGCGCCATCGCAAATGTTAGACCTGCTATGCTGCAAAAAACATGGAGAGAGGTGAAATACAGATTGGACGTCTGCCGTGCCACCAATGGTGCTCATATCGAGGTTTATTAGGTTATTAAAAAAAAATTTCGAGTTACTCTACCCGTAGAAGCAAACAGATTATAAATATCATCAATACGTGTCTAGTAATAAAATGATGAAATGTTATACGTTTAAGCCGGACACACTCACCTCAAGGATCAACCCTGGGTCCTCTATTATTTTTATTATTTTTAAACGATTTGCCGGATAAAATTCTGTATTCAAATGTTTTCTGATGATGTCAAATTATATAAATCTATAAATTCAGCAGAAGACTGTTATAAGCTTCAAACTGATATTAATTCAGTATCAAAGTGGAGTACAGATAACAAACTACCACTTAATATTAAAAAATGTGAAAAAATGACATTTGCAAGATGCAAAGAAACCATTATATTTGATTATAGCATTGACAACATTTTATTACTTCAAGTAAAAAGTAAAAAATATCTAGGTATTGTTTTTACTTCTGATCTAAGATTTAATGAACATATAGAATTAACAGTTTGGAAAGCATTGGGAATCCTTGGTTTCATAATGAGATATTCATACATGTTAAGCCAGAAAACATTAACTCGTTTGTATTATTCTCTCGTTAGACAAAATTTGGAATATGGATCTATCATTTGGGATCCATTTACTGTAAAAAACAAAAATATAATCGAAAAAGTACAAAATAAATTCCACAAGTTTTTAATGTTTAAAGTTTGTGGCTATTATCCATTGGATATGAATTATGATAAACTCCTGGAAAATTTTGAATTCCGAGCTTTAACACATAGAAGAGCATGTCAGTCATTAAGTTTTTTGTATAAAATAATTAATTCCCATATTGATGATACAAACCTTATAGAAGAAATTTATATATATGTACCCAGTAAAAATAGTACATTAAGAAAACTATTTTTTACTCCTAGAGTAAACACAGAAATACACAAAAATTCACCAATAAACAGAACTTTGAATAGGTACAATCAAATCCACCCACTTGATATAGATATATTTGGAATGAATCTTAAACAATTTAATTCTGCTGCAAGCCGACTGTTAAAAACTTGTCCAACATGGTAATTCATAGGAATCTGTGTATGAATAGTAACACCGTTGTCAACTAACATATTTTTCACTGTTTTATTTTACTTGTTTCACTCTTATTTCATTTTTATTTTTTCTCTACATCCTTCATGCTTGCTTTCTCCTTATGTCTCTTGTTCTCTTTACTCTCTCCTATTCTCTTTACTTCTTAACTTATATTGTCATTATTCTAACTTTTCTACTTTTTATAATATCTACTTCATATTTGTGTTATTGTAACCACATGATGTATTGCTAGTATAGTCATGAACATTGTAATTGGGTGTATACCTGTAATGTTCATTTTTGATTAAATAAATAAATAAATAAATAAAGGCAGTAGATTGGGAGAAATTGAGCCAATCTCCGAGGAAGGTATCGTAAATGGTATCTTGCAAGTAGAAGATACAGAGTTATCTTTGGAAGAGGAAATTGCCTATGGACAATTTAATGAATACCTAGTAGAGAAATTAAGCCATTTGGGCCAGGAAGATAATGAAATCATAGCCGGAGTACTAAGTAAATATCAGCACTTATTTTATAGAGAAGGCAGTATGGAAATAGGCTGCACAAGTAAGATAAAACATGAGATAGATACAGGTGATGCAAAACGGTTTAGAAAAAGGCCGTATAGAGTTCCAGACGCATTAAAACCGATAGTGGAAGAGCAAATAAGAGATATGCTAAAAAGGGGCATCATATCCGAGAGTAATTCACCTTACAATAGTCCCATTGTAATGGTGCCTAAAAAGTCACGTGATGGCAAACCAATATGGCGCCTGTGTGTAGACGTGAGGGCCCTGAACGCCCAGACGAAGATAGATGCATACCAGATTCCAAATATCACTGATATGATCGTGGGTGTCGGCATGCTGACCACATGCCCCCCAATCCTGCCATCTGCCTACGGGAGATGACGCAGCGGTCGGGTGGTAGGCCAAGTCCCTTCAGGGATGTAGAGCCACGGAGTTTAGTTTAGTTTTAGTTTATTATAGATTCATTAGGCCAGAGTAAGGTATTTTCAGTTTTAGATATGGCCAGTGGGTATCTGGAGATAGAGAGAGCAGAGAAAGACCGAGAAAAGTCTGCTTTCAGCACCAAAAGTGGGCATTTTCATTTCAATAAACTTTGTTTTGGTCTATGTAACGCACCTGCAACGTATTCTCCTTGTATGAACTCTATTCTTATGGGTTTAATGGGAATGGACGTTCTTGCGTACCTTGATGAACTTATTTTATTTACGCCAGATATACGCTCACATGCTCAGAAACTGGAGCAAGTATTCCAAAGATTGGAAGGAGCTAATTTCAAGATTCAACCAGAAAAATGCCAGTTTTCTGTGGATCAAGTAGAATACTTGGGACACATTTTTACTAGTGATGGGTTAAAACCAGACCCTAATAAAGTCAAAGCAATAAAGGAATATCCAGTACCTGCTAATGTTAAGGATATACGATCTTTTGTAGGGTTGGCTTCGTACTATCGGAGGCATGTCCATAATTTTGCGGAAATAGTACGTCCATTAACTGCTATAACGCGTAAAAACACAGATTTTGTGTGGGGAATCGCGCAACAAGAAGCATTCGAGACGCTGAAGGAAATACTCAGCACCGAAACTTTGTTAGCGTACCCTGACTTTTCTAAAGTATTTATTGTGACCCCTGATGCGTCGAAGACCGCTATCAGATCTGTGTTGTCACAGGAATATGATGGGCACGAGAGGCCTATAGCCTATTGCTCGAGGTAACACAATAAAGCCGAGATTAATTATAGTGTGACAGAGAAGGAGCTGGCAGCGGTTATCTTTGCAACTAAACAGATTAGATGTTACATATATGGGCATCCTTTTATTTTGGTAACTGACCAGGTAGCTTTGATGTGGATGTAAAATGTAAAAGACCCCAGTTCGAGGCTGGTCAGATGGAGTTTACGTTTAGCAGAATTCGACTTCACTGTTGTGCATCGCGCAGGCCGGAAGTTACCCCACGCTGACGCCTTGAGTCGTCACGTAGCGATGATGTTTTGTGAGAAAAACTTGAGTACAGAAGCTATATTGTAAGCTCAGAAAAGCGATGAGTCTTGTATGGAATACCAAAAGAAAAAGAAAGGTATCCCGATTTCAGAGTGAATAACGGTCTGATGTTTAAACAAAGCAAACAGATTATATCTGGTTACGGAGTAGTCATTCCGACATAATTGGTTCCTGTAGTATTACAATATTATCATGATACACATTTCGCTGGACACCAAGGTGTTCATAGAACAGTTGCGCGTATTTCAAGGAAATACTGGTTGAATACGTTACGAAAGGATGTAGAAGAGTTTATCAGTACGTGTGATAAGTGTGCGAGAAGAAAATCAGGAACCGCAGGAATCGTGCCTTTAGCAGAACCGCCGCAGGCATCAGAATTCCTAGAGATTTTATCTACAGATTTCGTAGGAGTATTACCTACTACAGAGTTGGGAAATCGTTATGTGTTAACGATTGTAGATCATTTCACGCGATATTGTTTTGCAATACCAGTCCCGAGCGAAAGTGCAGAAATAGTAGCCAAAGAGTTTGTGTCGAAAATAGTGTTAGAATTTGGCTCGCCGAAGGCGTTGATCTCAGATCTAGGCCCAAAGTTTTTATCGAGGTTATTTCAAGAAGTGTGCAAGCTATTGAAAGTAACAAAGTTACAAACAACTGCGTATCACCTGCAGAGTAACGGAATTTGTGAGAGGTTTCACAAAACATTGGCCGATATGGTCTTGCATTTCGTATCTAAAGACGCGAAACGATGGGACGAGTACGTACCGTATGCGGTAATTGCATACCGGAGTACACCACATTCAATGACGGGATATAGTCCGCACTATTTAGTTTTTGGTAGAGAGTTAAGGCTACCAATGGAAGACGTCTGTAGAATGTCGAAAGAGGAACCCAACGATTATCAAACGCACATAAAAGTGCTGGCCGAGAGGTTAAAAACGGCATATGAATCAGTGCAAGCAGCCAATAAGAGAGGTCAGGAAACCTCCAATAAGTACTACGATAGAGGTAAAAAGATGAGAGGATTTCAAGTATGCGAGTATGCGTACCTCTATAATCCTATAGCAAAGAAAGGGCCGACTAGGAAATTGTAGATCGGACCTCAGATGTAACATATAGATTAGAAAAAGATTATGGAAGTACAGTAGTAGTGCATGTAAACCGGCTAAAAGAGTGCAAAGTGCCAATAACGACGGAAAAGTATCCGTTGGTAAAGAAAGGTAGTACTAGGGCTACCGAGAGAACTGAGAGAAACCATTTAAAGCTAGATACCATTGTAGGAGAACCCGAAGAATATGAAATGGCGGAATGTTCTAAACCATTCAGATGTAGTGAGTCAGATGACATAGGTGATATACAAGATACATCGAACGAATCATTAAGCTTAACTGAGTCAGGAGATGAGTGGTTACCACATACTCGACCGAGAGCTGGTACATCAGCCGAAGTAGTAACTGACAGATATGAATTGCGCTCGAGAGTGAGAGCAGAAGAGGTTAGTGAAAATAGAAATAATGTCCATGGAGACATTGTAAATAGAAATAATGTACGTAGAGATAATGTAAATGTAGATGTAGAAATACAAAGAGGTAGTAATAATGTAGAATTCCCCCAGCGTAGATATGAGTTACGTTCACGTACTAGATCAGAATAAAATGTGTAAATCGCGAGATTTCTTCGTATGTGTTACAGGTCTATTGGTGACGAGACACGCCACGCAGGCGGACGAAGTAAAACTGGATAAGGGGATGGTTTTTGTGAAAGACAGAGACATTTTATTAACAGGCGATAAGTGGACCGTAATAATGGATAAACATTTAAACGATTATGAGAAGTTAATCGAAGGTGTAAATACTGCTATAGATGAGTTAAGAATAGGATTTAAGAATTTTTACATTTTACACGAGACGAAGCTGATAGTAGCATTTATTTAGGAGAGTTGACCGATTACAAAATTTAACCAATGGAATGGAAGTTGATATTGCAGCTTTTAAAGCATTAAATCCACTGAATATACGAAAAGCTAGTAGAGGAAAACGAGGACTAGGAGATGGAGTAGGGTATACGTTGAACTATTTGTTTGGTACACTAGACCAAAAAGACTTAAGAAGGATAAATCAAGTAGTAACAGACTTAAAGGGATTCGCTACCAATATGGTTCATACAACCGAAAAACAAGAATCATATATTAAGCAGTTAGATAAAAGAGTTAGTCAAAATTCTATATTAATAGTGGAAATGGCTAAAGATTTAGATAATTTAATACGAAGTTGAATGAAGTCCGAAGCAGATAAGCAGAGAAGATATATGAAGTTTGCAACTCAAATAAGAGAAATAAAAGTTACCATTTTTCATATGAAAGCACAGTTAATGCAGTTGCAAGAGAGTCTAGATATGACTTCAATAGGTAAACTGTCCACAACATTAATACCTCCACATAATTTTACGAAAATATTAAGTGAAATTTCCATGAATCTACCGGAAAGTACAAGTATGTTAGCCAAGCCTACGCCAGAGTCAACATATTTATACTACGGGTTAGCAGAAGTGCATGCTGCTGCCTTTCCTGATACGATTAGACTTTTTATTGAAATACCTCTTAAGGGAAATGATAGATAGTTTGAAGTATTTCACGCACATTCCTTGCCTTATTTTGAATCAGAGTTGAATCAGTTTATATCAATAAATGTTCCGAAATTTACATACTTGGCAGTTTCGATGAACCAACAGTTATTTACTATTTTAACTGAGAGTGATTTGAATTTATGTAAAGAAACTATGTTTACAACCTGCCCAGCTGATTATGTATTATATGATGAAAGGTCAGATAATTGTTTAATAAATTTGTATTTGGGAAGAACAGACCGAGTTCAGGAAACCTGTCAAAGAATAATAGAGAGTCCGCAGTTCACACCTAGATGGATAAGATATAAGAAAAGTGACTACTGGATTTATAGTCTAAGTGCACCCCTCACAGTAACTAAGAAATGTCAGACGGGGACCCCACCGGCGGCCAATACTGTCACAGAGACCCTGTCGCTGAACGGCACAGGCCTGTTTAACAATACTTTTAATTGTTTCATTTACGGGGGCACTTTTCAGTTACTACCACATTCTATGGGTCGAACTGTGTACGAACTTAGAACACCTGCAATAGTGATTCCTAAAATAGACACTGTTTTCACACCAAGGGAATTAGAAATGTTCCAGATTAACTGGGAACAGCGAACCATGGACACCAGCATCGAAGCAGCGACCAACATGGACCTCGCTGGAACACGGCCAAGAATCGACTTGAGCCAGTTGCATCGATTCCTGGACTGACTGCAACACGAACCGGAGCTAACAGATCATCAGACTCTTTCAGTGTCGTTAGCTGCTATTTTAGTAGCCTTGGTAATACTCACTGTGTTAATTTATGTGTTTAAGAACAGGTTGACTAGACTGATACGGAAATATAAGTTATGGCAGAATAAAGAAGAAAAAGAAAGGGAAGAATCACTCGAGATAGCAAACCGCACTCGACGAGGAAAACCACGTACTTCAGTTCCTGTATTAGAAGCCATGGAATTAATTAGTAAAGAAGTACAAGAAGAAGTGCCAGTGGAAAGAGCACCTTCTTTCCATGTAACGCCTATAGAAGAGTCTAATCGGGAAGCAGTGATGTACGCAAAGCACTAGGAAGGAAATCTAGAATTTGATATAAACATTTGTAACATTTATTTTATTGTATATAATGAATTTTAATGTTTATAGGTTAAGTCTACTAACTTACCTCATGATGATGGAAGGGCCTGAAGGGATGATCCGGCTCCGGTGGCGGTCCCGCCTCCACCAGGGGTCCGGGCAGGTTCCCTGCTACAACAGGATGCGCCTGGAGAGGCGACGGCACCGGAGGCAGCTGCTGTACAGGGGGGCGCTGCGACGTTCTGCACCCCCGGCGACGCCGTACGCACTACTGGCGACCCCGGAGGGCTAATTGTGTCTTCGTCACTCTCATAAGCGTCGTATACAGGGCATGGATCCATGATACAGCACAGTCAGATAAAATGTGCAAATAATTGCGAACCGCTCTCTAATATACTGGGTATGAGGATGTCGTTACGGAGCATTTACGTGCTGGACGAAAGGGCTAAAACGATCTTCTTCAGAAGACCTTTTCCTTTAGTGACAGGGGAGTGTGATGTCACGGGCCATCTTAATGAGTAACATCATGTGTAATTTTATCAATTTTATTGGTTCATTAATTCATATTGATTTTAATGTTTATTTGTATTTATTAATTGTTAGTATAAAATCGAAAAGGTAATTTTTTAGAGATAAATACCCAGTCTGTGGAGAGAGGAAGCTACAGCCTGTGTTACAGGAAGATAAGAGCAAGTCATATGCTGTGTGCTAATTAAATATTATAAAAATTGTATTCCTTGTGTAAACTCCTACACACATCCTGCGATGTAGCAAGTTCATTGTAGTCAAGTGTGATTTAATTAGTTTTATGTATGTCAACACTCATTAATTTTTGTACTAATTGATGATGTGTAACCGAGGGTCAGACTGGCTAATATTTGAATTCCATTAAAATGGCAATTAAAATTCCTTTGCTATGACGATTCTAAGAATTGCCCCTTATGATGACCCAGATCACATCCGCTAGCCTTGTAGGCCGGATGTACAGATTAGTATATAAACTCCTACCGAGATTATATGATAACAGAGTACGATTTGAGAGCTAGCATCAGATACAGATAGAACGGCCCCGGCGGGAGGAGGAGATAAAAGAAGTATCATCCCGGGACGTAGTTAAAGAACGTCTGTACCTACCTCAGCCAAGAGATGGACAGATTGCTTTTCTATTGTACTTGTAAGTAAATAGCTGTTAGCTCAGTCTAAACTGCCCTCGCGAGTAGCTAATATAAATATTATACTCATAATATTATAGGAAGTATATAATTGCTTTGTAAGAGGTTTAGCAACAAAGAATATTGATAGTTTGTACGAGTAGAACTAAACTCAAGCAATGATTTCAGAAGAAATCAGTTTTATTTGTTTTTTAGACATTTTTATTATAAACGTGTCTTATTTTTTGTTTATAGTTAATAAATATTGTACTTGTGATAGTGAGGACTATTAATCTACATTACCCGATCAATCCTAGGGGTTAAGGCAATCAGGGGCGCTCGGCTAATTTCCTGTCTCTTTCCCCAGGCATGACAATGGTTTCCCCTCATAGCAATATGTAGTAATTTATCATCTCAGTTCAGGAACAGTAACCTTTACATCCTCAAAAACCCGTCACAGTATTCACAGGATAGAAAAAAGAAGAGATGTTTTGTCTAGGATGGAGATTACTGAAATGTTGGGGGCAGGTTCAAATTGGGAGCTCCTGATACTCATTTCTGTTAGAGGCAAAGGCCGGTCCGTGGTTAAAAGAAAAAATGAAGAAGAATCAAGACGAGCAGAGGGAAACAACGTAAATGATACAGGAGGGATTGACTTAGGAAACAGAGACAGATCTACTGACAAAGGGGCGAGAACGTCGATGGGGGAAACATATGAAGCATAAACAGTTACTTCACCCAAAAAAGAATCCCAACACGCCTAAGAGATTACAAGTCGTCCAGGATCTGCGAATTACTGTTACCAGGTAACGCTTGAGAGCCCACGAACCCACGTTAGTACACCTAATAAGCGTGGAGGAGAAGGTGGAGAATGACATCACGCGAGTGACCGGCCGCTAGAGTGATTGTCCTCGCTCCCATGACATCTGCTTTGTCGTTCACGGACATCAGCTGAGATGAAGCGTAATGTATTATTTCTCTCGGACGCTTTCGTCAAGGGCATTCACTTAGAAGTGCCTTTTTCTCTAAACTATACTTCAATGAACTAGCATTTAATAATGACATATCGTTAGGTAGAGGAAATCCTGAATTATTAACTCTTATTTGCCACAAGCCTAAAGCTATCGAGTACCTGTTCAACTCAGCATTAAGTGCTTATGAAAACCTACTCTTTTTTTCTCCAGTGTGGTGATTTCGACACAGAATTCTGGCTGGTGTTGAAGGCCTGTTCTACTTCTTAATTACTTTATTTATTTGACCATAATTGACCCAGAATCCTACAGCCGGAGGCTACACTACTGGGTAGAATACAGATAATACGTACACTAATTTTGTACACAATTTGTTATCACGGTTTCATGAATTTGGTATGTGTAGTAGTAGATGATGATGACAATGATGATAAGGTGAGTGAAGAATTTGCGATAGGTTGAATATTTACAACAGAATACTGTAACAGTAAATCAAAGTAATTAATATATATTTAGAACAAGATGAGGTGAGTGATGAATTGCTGAATGATGGATATTTACAACACAGTACATGGTAATAATAATCACAAGCAATCAATAAGTTATTCTTATACAGAATAAATATTTACAAATCAGTGAAATTATGAACGAGATAAATGAGAAGAAAGCAAAATGTCTATGTACACTACAGGAATGGAATTAATCTTCTTCTGAATTCCTTCCTCTGCGATGACACATCGAGCAAAAATCTTGAACGCCTCGTAGGTCGTTCTGCCAGTCCAGTACCTCAGCTCCAGAGATCATTTGACTCCTTCTGCCGTGGCAATTCGTATCAGCTCGCGCCTTACTTCCCCATGACGTGGGCAGGTTTACAGCGCTTGTTGGCTGTGTCCTCCTCACAGTCTTCGCAACAACACAAACTATCGTCAGCCAGATTGAACCAGTGTAGACCATGGCCAGTTTAGAGCTACGCAGTCGCGAAGTCTGAAGTTATCCACTTCTGCTGGATCCTTGTCCTGTCACTGGGGAAGAAGCTCTTTGTGAATAGTCCATTCGGAGTGGTCTGCCATCGGCGCTCCCATTGGCTGATGGTTTGCAACCTGAGGAGGTTTTTGAGCTGGGAGCTTGTTCTGTCTCTATAGGTAGATTGTGATACCTGAAGCTGGCCTATTTGTGTAGGCAGACCTTTCCTCAAGTCGTAGGCCACGACCCTTTCCTCTAGCAGCAGGTCTGCTGGCACTACACCTGCGGGCGTGTGTAGAGGTGGTGGAATGTGCTCTCGTGACTGGCAATAGCGCCTGGTGTTTTGCGGACAGGATCTTCTTTTTGGGTCTGACGTTGATGTAGGGTGCCCATCCCTTGGCCGCCTACGTTAAGACATGCACAAAGACGGCGTGGTAGAGGATCCTGTAGTTCGTGTATCGGTAGCCCCAATTTTGACCCGATAATCTTCCCAAAGCCTGGAACAGGTTGACAGCTGAGGCAAAAGCCCTGTCTAACTGACTGTCCATTTTGTTTCCTGCCTGGAGCTTAACTCCCAAGTATCGTAGATGTTGGACATTTCTCAGTCTCGTACCGTCAGCGAAGATGCGTGGTGGTTGCTCTGGATCTACGAAGCCCTTGATGAGTAATGTCCTAGTTTTGTCCACGGATATTATCAATTTTACTTTCCAGCACCAGTATGAGAAAAGTCGCATCGCCTCATTGCCCTTCTGATCGAGCCCAGTCCTGGAGTTGGCCTCCAGTAGGAGCACGAAGTCGTCAGCGAAAGTGATAGCCTTGACGTTCTGGATGTTTTCCATTTGTCGAAGGGCTTCGTCGAAGACAAGGTTCCATAGCTTTGGTCCGAGAACTGATCCTTGAGGACAGCCCATGGTCACTTGCTTGGTCTTCTTTTGGACGTTGTCTTTGATTGTTACCTTCCTGTTGCGAAAATAGTCCTGTACTGTCGCGTAGACGTTGGGTGGGCATTGAATTTCTCTGAGTCTCTTAAGAACTTGGGCCACCAGACATTGTCAAAGGCCCCTTTCATGTCAATAAAGGATCCATGTATATACTTATGTTCGGATGATTTGGTGAAGGTTTGGAGCTCCCTGACAGCATCCTCGGTGTTGCGGGCCTCTCTAAAGCCGTATTGTTGGTCGGAGAGGGAAATTCGATGCTAGCGTTGAGTTGTGACAGGACGAGTTTTCTAGGATTTTTCCCATGATGGGGAGGAGTTAAATAGGTTTGTATGAACGGGTTGGTAGGGTCTTTGTCTGGTGATTTTAGAATGGGTTTGAGCAGGCCATGTTTCCATCAGTTGGGGAACATGTGGAGACGAAGACAGGCATTGTATATTTGAAGGAGTTGAGTCTTGAGCTCTAGCCCACTCTTTTTTACCAACTCAGGATTGATGTTGTCCGCTCCTGCGGCTCGTTTGGTTCATGTGGAGTCAAGTGCAATGTCAAGATCGTTCAGGTCGATGGCCGGGTACTGCTTGTTCATAAGTTTCTCCATCTTCTCGGTCATCTGGCACAAGGGCTTCGAACAAGACGTCAATGATGTCGTCCCACATGGCCTGGGTACCGTCGCTTTTCTTGAGGTTGGAGAGCCGAATTTTTGGGTGCAGTTTGTTGACTTGGATCCGGTAGGCAACCTCCCAGTTGTTCTGGCGGCCAACTCTCACGCGGTGCGGTGGATTGCTTGTGTGTACAGTCGTCGTTGTTCTGCGTACTGGGCTCGGAGCTGCTGCCTTTCTGGGGAAGGTGCACTTTGGTTAGCTCGCCTTCTGGCGTAGGTAATCCTCTTTAGCTGGGTAAGCTCTTTATTCCACCAACTCACTGTAGACTTCTGGGTAAGGTCCTCCGGATAATTTGGTGGCTGCCTGGGATATGGAGTCTGTAATGTAGTGAATTCTGGTTGCTATGTCCTGTTTGGTGTCTAGTGGCGTGGTGACTTGTGGAAAATCCTGGGTCAGTCGTTCCTGGTAGGCAGTTCAGTTGGCGGTTTTGAAAACATAACATCTCCCTTGCGTGATAGTTCTCGGTCCTCTGTTTTCAATTACGGTTTCTAATGTTTTGTGTGGGCTAGAGGTTACGTCACCTAGAATTTTCCATGAGTTCAGGAGGGCCAAAACGCCGAGAGACAGAAGTGTTAGGTCTATGTAGGAAGAGCCTTCTGCTGTGTGGAAACTTGGCCCCTGGTGTACTTCGTTGAGTGGATGCCAGCCTGTGTCTGTTATCATGTCCTCCACCATTACGCCCCTCTCATCCGGCGGGTCTGGTCTCCAGAGAAGCGACTTTCCATTTACGTCACCTCCTACAAGTGTGCCTCCTCTCAGAGTATCAGATATTCTGCGGAGGGATAACAACATGCTTTCCGGAGACAGGCTGTCTTGCAGACAGGCGCTAGCGATGTGGAAGTCTCCGTTAGGGGTGGAGAATGTCACACACACCACATGTGGCGTGCTGAGGTGGACCTGGTGGATGATCTCCAGTTCGGGCTTCAGGATAATATTGGCCGCCCATGGAGCCTCGCCCGGACGACTGCCGATGAAGGTTCTGTTCTGCATGCCAAAGCCAAAGTCACCTTTCCATTGGATTGGTAGCTCTCTTGAAGTAGAAAAATATCGACTTCCGCTTCATGAGCCTGCTTTCGAAGCTCATCCGAAACAAGACGGGATCGGTCGGCGTTTAACTGCCAGATTTTCAAGGTGTGCCTAGTGTGTCCCATAATCGATTCAGCTTCTGAGTGTCTTCTGCTTGCATCAGAGAAGGGAGTTTGGGTCATGTGTGTCGTGGTCATTGGGGGGCGTTAAAGCGGCTGCACAGGAAGCACTTTGGTGGCTCAGTGGATTTCTGGAAATTTTTTCGTTTGTGTCCCGTTGCGGTGCAGTGGCTGCATGTTTCATTCTCAGCTTTGCAGTGTTTGGCTGTGTAACCCAGGCCTTGACATCTATAGCGCCTCGTGACTACTAGATGGTCCTCAACTTTGCAGGCTTGGTAGCCAAAAAGGTTCGCCCGCGGCTTAGCATCTTTTGTCTTAGTGCAGGGTCCACTTCACACACCCAGTGGTCATGGTCGTCAAGCTTTTTCCCCAGATTGAATTTTAGTTCAATCTTTCTCCAGATGTCACTGTCGTCGTCTTCCGTGTTCTGGCCCACGAGGGTTGCCTGGACTTCTTCGTTATACATGCTTCTTGGTATGCCTTTAATTATGACTCTTGGCTTTAGTTTTGTCGTCTTCTGGGCACGGAACCCTTTTCCATGGAGGGTGTTGAGTTTAATACTTTTTGGGCTTCAGCTTCAGACGTCGTTTCCAATACTATCTGTTTCCCGCATGTGCGTTTCAGGCTGATAACTTTCCACCCTTCCGCTACAATGTCGATTTTTTCCATAAGGCCATTTTGACTCCGTCGGCAGTGTTTTCTTCTTCCTCTGGGCGGTCGATAAGGTATGTGTCGTCTTTGGTTGAGGTTGTGGTGCCTTGATTAGGCTTCTTCTACTACAAGGAAATTGGTTTTCATCCTATAAGACATTGTCTGCGAAGCCTGCCCATTGCCAGATTCTCTTTCTGCCTTACTGCATCCCGCATGGTAGATGCGTTCAGAAGACATTCCTGCCCAGTTGTAGTTTTCTTTCCTGCATATGGGTTTCCTCCGGGGAAACAATGTCTGAATCTCTGCAAGGGAACCAGGTTCCTGACTCTATCATCCTGCCCTTAGCCAAGGGTTGGACGGTCCTACCCGAACGTCTAGTGTGGTCATCCTGGAGTATTCTATCCGATTGGAGACGGACATTTTTCTGTGATTCTGCCTCGTCAAAACAGCTGTCTAAGTAGTTTTAAAATGTAATCACTTGCATCGGGAGATGCAACTGCAGATCGAAGGGAGCTCTTCGTGAATCTCCACCACCGAAAGAAAATATAAGCTTGCCATCTTACTTTCTTTCCTTCTGCATTTTTCATGTATAAATTCGAATAAAATGCAATTAAAATTTTTATCATGTCCTTTCATGGATAAGAACGTTTTTATTTGATTATAGAATTATTGTTTGAAGATTTCAAGCACATAAATTAGTACCAGAAAGGCTGTATTAAAGTTACAAATAAAAGCTAAATTTAATTTTTAGTTCATTTTGGAAAACCCAAAAAGGTTTATATTCTATTCCAAAAATGTGTGTTCTATGCTTGAATATTTTCATTGTCATATTATTTAAGTTATTTCGAGCATTTGTGTTTTTATGAATGTCAAAGCTTATTAGGTATTTATTTCTCAGAAGGCCTGAGAAGGTTATTTTGGAAGACTGTACCATTTTCTGAACGAAAACTAATTTTCATGCAACTATTGTAAGAATCTTTCTTTAAATAGTGCAGTGTAACTAATTTTTTAACTTATTTATGTTTGTTTATAAATAAACAGAAAAAGAACTGTTCTTCCTGACATACTTAACTATCCTGGACTGAATTCTTAAATTCCTGTTATTATGACCACCAGATGTACAAAAATGTATTGTGTTATACGTTGGGCATATGGAATTTGTGAACTCAACCTGAGTACCAAAACGGAGTCAGTAATATGTAAATTGCCATGTATTCAAGGAGCCGGAGCGAGATTGTTCAAGGTTTTACTGTCTAGACTTAGGAATGCGGTTAGGCCGTGGAAATAACCAGTACATCAGAATGTGACCTTTGACTCGACAGGTGCATTATAAATTAGGGCGTGGTGGGACACTTCAGAATGATGTTTTCGAGTTTTAACTGCTACTAGGTGTGTGAGGCATATCCGACACCTATCATAATTCAAAAAAATCAATACCAAATAAAAAATGAAATTATTATAACTTTTTGAGATGTGTTATGGACATTTATTATGAAAAATAAAGTTTAATCCAATTAGGCATAACGAATAGGAGGAAGCATATTCCGATGCGTCTTTGGCCTAACAGAATTAAACAATATCAATCCAAAATATGAACATTAATATAATTTGCGAGTTGTGATGTAGACATAGCACTAGAACCATCTGCTGACACCACCCTCAAACATATACTGTATCATCCCATATTCAAAATTATGTATTAAATACGAATAGGTCGATAAAGCAGATACCTGCAATACCAACCTTAAAACAAATAATCTAAAACCGATAATATTATTACCAGAAAAATAGGGAAATGTGATAAACAGAGTTAGGCCCTTATTAAATATTACTGAATCCTACTAGAGGGGCAGTTCTTAAGGAAAAATTAAGATAATTTTTAAAACCTGGTATTATAAAGGACAACTGATAGGATTAAAGACATTATGAATAACAGTAACAAGAGGGTAAAGTTAACTAACCCTTAGTCACCCCTAAGTTCAAACGGTGTTAGGCTAACAAAATAAGAGATATGTATGATCAAATAAAATAAATAAAATAATAAAATTTAAGGAAATGCCATACAAAAGACTTAGAGCCTTTTGAATGAATTATCAACCCCACTTGGAGGGGTGGTTTTAAGAAATAAAAATAAAGATAATCTTGAAAATCAAGTATTATAGATCATAGGTCATAGGATTAAAACCTTATGACCATCCATGACAAGAGGGTGGTTTGCACCAACAATTCCAATCTAACCCATAAAAAATTTAATTTTCAAGAATAAAAAATCGTTCTGAGTGATATTAACTATCTGACATGATTTACGCCCAAAGGCGTTAAATTTATGAAGGGGTGGTTTTTCAAGGGCAACCAAGTTTTTGCAGATATGGACAATGTGATCCAAAGTAAATCGTCTAGAGGGTATTTTTCACCCCCACTCCCAATCTATTCCATTAAAAATTTATTTTCAACAATAATAAATCGTACCGAGCGATATCAACTATCTGACATGATTTACACCCCAAGGGGTTAAGTTTATGAAGGGGTGGTTTTTCAAGGTCCAACCAAGTTTTTGCAGATATCGACAATTTGATCCAATATAAATCGTCTAGAGGGTAGTTTTCACCCCAATTCCAATATAGCCCATTAAAAATTTATTTTTTCGACACAAAAACATCTTATTGAGTGATATCAACTATCTGACATGATTCACACCCCGGGGAAATCCAGTCAAAAGTTTACAGATGCACTATACGCTCATAAGCATGTTGAAACAGAGAAGACAAAAACAGTAAAATTTGTAGTTTGCAAAGGTCGTTCCAGCCCATTTTGGAGCGATAGAGAATTCCAATCAAACGTTTACAGATGTGGCAAATGCTCAAACCTTGAATGGTACGGTACCCATGAAGGAAAAATTTGCTCCCTAACGCCCGTTTACCTTGATGAATATCTACATGTGCGTCCATAAATTATTCCCAACCACTTTCATACATGTTAACCTTTGTTAACCTTGAAGAAAACACTTGGGTCATAAACATTACAAATATATGACCAACGCACAAACACATGTTAACCTTGGAGAATATCCACACCTGTTTCCAACCTGCTTCTATACTTGTTAACCTTTGCTGACATTGGAGAAAACACCTGGCATCATAAATTATCCCCCCACTACTTTAAACAGGAGAGATATAAGGCAGTAGCTAAGCTCAGTAGAACCTGTATTAGCAACAACGTGATCAAAACTACATCATCTTCAAACAATATTACAACGATCTTACTATGGCATTTTATAACACGAACGCATGAGCATATTGACTAATGGAAGTCGTGGTCTCGAAACGTGGAAGAAGAACTTCCGAGAAAACAAGAAATTGTATATTACGAATTATGTAAATTAATTCAATTTGCGAGTTGTGATGTGGACATAGCACTAGAGCCACCTGATGACACCACCCTCAAATATAAACTGTATCAGCCCCCTATCCAAAATTATGCCATAAATAAGAATAGGTCGGTAAAGCAGAGACCTGCAATACCACCCTTAATAAAAATCATCTAAAACCGACAATAATATTAACATAAAAAAAGGAAATCTGATACACAGAGTTTGGCCCTTATTAGATTGTCTGTTTTTCATATAGGTTGGGATAGGAATGCGGTTATGATAATTACATGTACAAGTAATATGTAAATTGACAAGTATGCAAGGTGCCTGAACGAGATTGTTCAAGCTTTTACTGTCTAGATATAGGAAGAGGTTTGGCCGTGGGATTAACTAGTACATCGGAATGTGACCTTTGAGTCGACAGTCGCATTATAAATTAGGGCGTTGTGGGACACTTCAGAATTTTTTTTCGAGTTTTAACTGTTACTAGGTGTGGGAGACATATCTGAAGCCTATCATAATTTAAAAAATCCCTTTAGGCAAGCCTACAGGCTGAGATAGATTTCAAAGTGCTTTTGGTTTAATTTACTGTCGCTGCATAGCACTCTTCTTCTTTAGCCTTGGCATGACAAACCCGCAATAATAATTGCAAAAAAGAGGAAAGAGCACTTTTTCAAACATTCAAATCTCGCCTTAAATAAGAGCTATCGAGAAACGAGTTATTGATTTGTAGAGTACTCATCAAGAGCTTTTAAATGATACCCCACAAGACGTGGTTACAAAAATTTCGAATTTCCATCCCCCCACCCCCACTCGTTCCCCCAAAACCCCCGAATCGTTGGTGTCACTGTGAACTCCATAGGGATTACTCTAATTTATTCAAACAAAGTTTCCCTCTATACTTCGTAGGGGCCGAGATATAAATGTTTTAAAATTTCAACCCCCTCCCCCGACCACCCTCTTGGGCCAATTTTGCTCATTAACGAACTTGTCCAAACTATTGAGACTAGAAATAACATAATAAAATTTGGTTCAAATATCTTCAAAATTACGGCCGCCATCGTGTAAAGATATAAATATATATACATATATATAAATATCACAATGTTTTTTGGAACGGGCGGTGGTTTAGTACTTAGGGAAGCATGAAACGTAAAGATATGAAAGCATTTTTCGAATATCATGACATGGAATCCATTGCAATAGGTATATTTTTCTTCGAAATCTACCTAAAAATCAATCCCAAATAAGAAAAAAAAATTATTATAACTTTTTGAGATGTGTTATGGACATTTATTATGAAAAATAAAGTTTAATCCAATTAGGCATAACAAATAGGAGGAAGCATATTCCGAGATGCGTCTTTGGCCTAACAGAATTAAACAATATCAATCCAAAATATGAACATTAATATACTTTGCGAGTTGTGATGTGGACATAGCACTAGAACCATCTGCTGACACCACCCTCAAACATATACTGTATCATCCCATATTCAAAATTATGTATTCAATAACAATTGGTCGATAAAGCAGATACCTGCAATACCAACCTTAAAACAAATAATCTAAAACTGATAATATTATTACCAGAAAAATAGGGAAATGTGATAAACAGAGTTAGGCCCTTATGAAATATTATTGAATCCTACTAGAGGGGTAGTTTTTAAGGAAAAATTAAGATAATTTTTAAAATCTGGTATTATAAAGGACAAGTGATAGGATTAAAGACATTATGAATAACCGTAACAAAAGGGTAAAGTTAACTTACCCTAAGTCACCCCTAAGTTCAAAAAAGTGTTAGGCTAACAAAATAAAAGATATGCATGATCAAATAAATTAAATAAAAATAATAAGATTTAAGGAAATGCCATACAAAAGAGTTAGAGCCTTTTGAATGAAATATCAACCCCACTTGGAGGGGTGGTTTTTAAGAAATAAAAATAAAGATAATCTTGTAAAATCAAGTATTATACTTGATAGTTCATAGGATTAAAACCTTATGACCATCCATGACAAGAGGGTGGTTTACACCACCACTTCCAATCTAACCCATAAAAAAAATAATTTTCAACAATAAAAAATCGTTCTGAGTGATATCAACTATCTGACATGATTTACACCCCCAAGGCGTTAATTTTATGAAGGGGTGGATTTTCAAGGGCAACCAGGCTTTTGCAGATATGGACAATGTGATCCAATATAAATCGTCTAGAGGGTAGTTTTCACCCCCACTTCCAATCTATCCCATTAAAAATTTATTTTTCAACAATAAAAAATCGTGCTGAGCGATATCCACTATCTGACATGATTTACACCCCAAGGGGTTAATTTTATGAAGGGGTGGTTCTTCAAGGGTAACTAGGTTTTTGCAGATATCGACAATTTGATCCAATATAAATCGTCTAGAGGGTAGTTTTCACACCCAATTCCAATATAGCCCATTAAAAACTTATTTTTCCGACATAAAAACATCTTATTGAGTGATACCATTTATCTGACTTGATTTACACCCCTAAATTATTTAATTTTTTGAAGATGTAGTTTTTCAAGGTCACCAATGATTTTATAGAAATTGACAAATTCAGCCACTGTAAATCGTCGTGAGGGAAGTTTTCACCCCTCATAACCAATATAGCCATTGTAATATTATTTTCTCAACATATAGACATCTTACTGAGTGATATCAAATATCTGATATGATTTACACCCTAAATTATTTAATTTTTGAAGGGGTGGTTTTCAAGGAAACCCAAGTTTTTTACAAAGGGACAAATTGAGCCACTATAAATCGTCTAGAGGGTATTTTTCACACCACAACCAATATAACCGATTAAAAATTTATTTTTCGCCAGTAAAAATCCTATTGAGTGATAGCAAATATCTGACATGACATAGGGTACACCTTCAAAGCAAAGACAATTTCATAAGCATTGTCAATTCAAACAAACTGGTTGCAAAATAGGAGAAAACACCCGTAAACAAAGAATATGTTGGAACGTGAAAGCCTCAGGATAGGTGACGTCAGCAACAATATGATTAAATAACTACAGCCGACAGAGGAAATTAAGTCATTTATGCATTAAAATGTTCACCCATATGACAAGGACAGCTTAACAAGAAATAAAAAATGTTAAAATTGATCAAAAGTGTGATTTAATATAAAGATTGGAATGTGAGAGCATCAGGATAGATGTTATATACAAATATTGATTGAACATATCCTGTAAGCAAATGTTATAAAGTAATTTATACAATAAAAATACAATACAAACCAATATGACAATGACGCCCCTAACAACTGAAACAATATGGCTGTAAACTAACAAAGAAATAAGAAATATAGATCATGTCTAGATGGGGAGGAAAATAAAAACGACATGCATTACAGGAGAAGAAAAACATATTTATACACAAAGACAACAAGAAGGACCTATCGCACCGGTATTCAATTCGATTGACAGAAAAAGTATGACATTCCAGCCCACTTCGGGGAAATCCGGTCAAAAGTTTACAGATGCACCATACGCTCATAAGCATGTTGATACAGAGAAGACAACAACAGTAAAATTTGTAGTTTCCAAAGGTCGTTCCACCCCATTTTGGAGCGATAGAGAAATCCAATCAAATGTTTACAGATGTGGTAAGTGCTCAGACCTTGAATGGTACGTTACCCATGAAGGAAAAAAATTGCTCCCTAACGCCTGTTTACCTTGATGAATATCTACACCTGCTTCCATAAATTATCCCCCAACCACTTTCATACATGCTATCCTTTGTTAACCTTGAAGAAAACACTTGGCTCATAAACATTACAAATATATGGCCAACGCCCAAACACTTGTTAACCTTGGAGAATATCCACACCTGTTTCCAACCTGCTTCTATACTTGTTAACCTTTGCAGACATTGGAGAAAACACCTGGCATCATAAATTATCCCCCCACTACTTTAAACAGGAGAGATATAAGGCAGGAGATAAGCTCAGTAGAACCTGTATTAGCAACAACGTGATCAAAACTACATCATCTTCAAACAATCTTACAACGATCTTACTATGGCATCTTATAACACGAACGCAGGAGCATATGGACCAATTGAAGTCGTGGTCTCGAAACGTGGAAGAAGAACTGCCGCCAAAACAAAAAGCCTCGAAAGTATCGAAAATGAAAAGAACTCTGCAGAATGTATACCTGACCACAACGCAAGTGAAGGTGTTTCTGATGGATCGAGTGTTCTTCAGGAATTTAACCAACTCTGTCGCGGCGGCGCATATGACGATACTATGCGGAAATTGGAAGACTTCACTGTTGACGTCAAGTATCCAATCAAGCGGGCAAGAGCCGTGAATACAAGGTATGGACTACGTGTGGTGTTGGACTTGATAGATAGCACCAGTGTGTTTTTACCTGCACGTTTTTCAACTTTCAATGACGACAAGATTTTAAAGTTAAATAGTGGTCGTTTTGCTGTTGTGAGCCGTGGTATGCAAGATGTTGGAAATGCGCATTTCATTCAAGTAGAATTGGTATACATCGACCAGTAAATTGCATATATATATATACAACGAGAGATCAAATATATAGTATTCGGACATGTATTATAGTATTCCAAGTTATAGACAGATTATAGGATTCCAAGTCATATGGGAAAAGATTATCCATATATTAATGTGAACCATTGTGTATTGTGGATGTGTCGTGAGAATAAAAAAAGAAAGATATGTATTTGTGCAATTGTTATTAACCCTAGCAATCCTATCATGCTCGCCTATAAGAGGGGAGGGGTCTAGATGGAGAGGAAAATAAACGCATCATGTCCTGCAGGTGATGTAAATATTACATAGTAAATCCACAAATCATGATTGAACATGACCATCGACAGAGGAAATGAAGTTATTTATACACAAAAACTACAAAAAGGACACCTATCATTAATCAATGTGACAGAGACAATTCCAATCAAGAAGAAGTGAAAACCATTGCATTCAATGATCAACCCCGACAAAATATGTACAATTTGACAATGTACGATCTGGTGAAGGACGATCTTCAAAATAAATTTTTTTATTAACATGTTTTTATAAAATCTTATTTCAATAAGAGGGACGATGCATCCTGGAATACGTCTTTCCTTTTACGTTTAACCTTGAATTCCTCTACTCTTATCCCGTACTTCATTTTTTGAGTATTTTTTTGTATTGAATTACTTTATTATTTAATTTTACTTGAGGCTTCGTAACATACAAAGATTATGTTGGAACGTGAAAGCATCAGGAAAGGATAGGTGACGTCAACAAAAATATGATTAAGTATCTACATCCGACATAGCATAGGACTATTTCGGATATTGATATGACTAATTATATGCTAATTATAAGTGCAGGTGTACTGTAAACTGGTTTTCTTTGTGGATGAGGAGGGGAGGAGGAGGAGGGGGGAGGAGGAGGGGAGGTGGGACTATTTTCGGATATTGATACAACTGTTTTACGATTCTGATCTGGCAACATTGAGCGGCAGTGCCTTTGACTCCTAAATCGCCGCCTTAATTCCCTATGACGCATTCCCTCCCCTCCCCTCCTCGACCCCTCCCTCTCCTACTCCTATTCCTCCTCCTACACCTCCTACTCCCCCTTCCCTCCTCCTCCCCTCCTCCTTTCCTCCTCCCCCACCACCTCCTCTTCCTCCGATCCTCCTCCCCTCCTCCCATCCTCCTCCTCCCCTCCTCCTGTCCTTCACCAGACCTTACATTGTCAATTGTACATGATAGGTGTCCTTTTTGTAGTTTTTGTGTATAAATAACTTCATTTCCTCTGTCGATGGTCAAGTTCAATCATGATTTGTGGATTTACTATGTAATATTTACATCACCTGCAGGACATGATGCGTTTATTTTCCTCTCCATCTAGACCCCTCCCCTCTTATAGGCGAGCATGATAGGATTGCTAGGGTTAATAACAATTGCACAAATACATATCTTTCTTTTTTTATTCTCACAACACATCCACAATACACAATGGTTCACATTAATACATGGATAATCTTTTCCCATATGACTTGGAATACTATAATCTGTCTATAACTTGGAATACTATAATACATGTCCGAATACTATATATTTGATCTCTCGTTGTATATATATGCAATTTACTGGTCGATGTATACCAATTCTACTTGAATGAAGTGCGCATTTCCAACATCTTCCATACCACGGCTCACAACAGCAAAACGACCACTATTTAACTTTAAAATCTTGTCGTCATTGAAAGTTGAAAAACGTGCAGGTAAAAACACACTGGTGCTATCTATGAAGTTCAACACCACACGTAGTCCATACCTTGTATTCACGGCTCTTGCCCGCTTGATTGGATACTTGACGTCAACAGTGAAGTCTTCCAATTTCCGCATAGTGTCGTCATATGCGTCGCCGCGACCGAGTTGGTTAAATTCCTGAAGAACACGCGATCCATTAGAAACACCTTCACTTGCGTTGTGGTCAGGTATACGTTCTGCAGATTTCTTTTATTTTCGATACTTTCGAGGCTTTTTGTTTTGGCGGCAGTTCTTCCACGTTTCGAGACCACGACTTCAATTGGTCCATATGCTCCTGCGTTCGTGTTATAAGATGCCATAGTAAGATCGTTGTAAGATTGTTTGAAGATGATTTAGTTTTGATCACGCAGTTGCTAATATAGGTTCTACTGAGCTTAGCTGTTGCCTTATATCTCTCCTGTTTAAAATAGTGGGGGATAATTTATGATGCCAGGTGTTTTCTCCAATGACAGCAAAGATTAACAAGTATAGAAGCAGGCTGGAAACAGGTATGGATATTCTCCAAGGTTAACAAGTGTTTGGGCGTTGGCCATATATTTGTAATGTTTATGAACCAAGTGTTTTCCTAAAGGTCAACAAAGGTTAGCATGTATGAAAGTGGTTGGGGGATAATTTATGGAAGCAGATGTAGATATTCATCAAGGTAAACAGGCGTTAGGGAGCAATTTTTTTCCTTCAAGGGTAACGTACCATTCAAGGTCTGAGCATTTTCCACATCTGTAAACGTTTGATTAGATTTCTCTATCGCTCCAAAAAGGGGTGGAACGACCTTTGCAAACTACAAATTTTACTGTTGTTGTCTTCTCTGTATGTACGCTTATGAGCGTATGGTGCATCTGTAAACTTTTGACTGGATTTCCCCGAAGTGGGCTGGAATGTCATACTTGTTCTGTCAATCGAATTGAATACCGGTGCGATAGGTCCTTCTTGTTGTCTTTGTGTATAAATATTTTTTCTTCTCCTGCAATGCATGATGTTTTTATTTTCCTCCCATCTAGACATGTTCTATACTTCTTATTTCTTTATTAGTTTACAGCCATATTGTTTCAGTTGTTAGGGATGTCATTGTCATATTGGTTTTGTATTGTATTTTTATTGTATAAATTACTTTATAACCTTTGCTTACTGGATATCTTCAATCAACATTTGTCTATAACATCTATCCTGAGGCTCTCACATTCCAATCTTTGTATTAAATCGCCGTTTTGATCACTTTTAACATTTTTGTATTTCTTGTTAAGGCGTCCTTGTCAAATGGGTGAACATTTTAATGCATAAATGACTTAATTTCCTCTGTCGGCTGTAGTTGTTTAATCATATTGTTGCTGACGTCACCTATCCTGAGGCTTTCACGTTCCAACATATTCTTTGTTTACAGGTGTTTTCTCCTATTTTGCAACCAGTTTGTTTGAATTGACAAGGCTCATGAAATTGTCTTTGCTTTGAAGGTGTAGCCTATGTCATGTCAGATATTTGCTATCACTCAATCGCATTTTTACTGGCGAAAAATAAATTTTTTTGGGTAACATTGGTTGCGGTGTAAAAAACACCCACTAGACGATTTATAGTGGCTCAATTTGTCCCTTTGTAAAAAACTTGGGTTTCCTTGAAAACCGCCCCTTCAAAAATTAAGTAATTAAGGGGTGTAAATCATATCAGATAGTTGATATCATTCAGTAAGATGTTTATATGTCGAGAAAATAATATTACAATGGCTATATTGGTTATGAGGGGTGAAAACTACCCTCACGACGATTTATAGTGGCTGAATTTGTCCATTTCTATAAAAACATTGGTGACCTTGAAAAACTACCCATTCAAAAAATTAAATAATTTAGGGGTGTAAATCAAGTCAGATAGTTGATATCACTCAATAAGATGTATTTATGTCGATAAAATAAATTTTTAATGGGCTATATTGGAATTGGGGTGAAAACTACCCTCTAGACGATTTATATTTGATCAAGTTGTCTATATCTGCAAAAACTTGGTTGACCTTGAAAAACCATCTTTTCATAAGATTACCCCCTTGGGGGTGTAAATCATGTCAGATAGTTGATATCGCTCGGTACGATTTTTTATTGTTGAAAAATAAATTTTTAATGGGATAGATTGGAAGTGGGGGTGAAAACTACCCTCTAGACGATTTATATTGGATCACATTGTCCATATCTGCAAAAACCTGGTTACCCTTGAAAAACCACCCCTTCATAAAATTAATGCCTTGGGGTGTAAATCATGTCAGATAGTTGATATCACACAGAACGATTTTTTATTGTCGAAAATTAAATTTGTTAAGGGTTAGATTGGAAGTGGTGGTGCAAACCGCCCTCTAGTCATGGATGGTCATAAGGTTTTAATCCTATGACCTATCAATTATAATACTTGATTTTACAAGATTATCTTTATTTTTATTTCTT
This sequence comes from Ectobius pallidus, assembly GCA_964059195.1. NCBI lineage: Eukaryota > Metazoa > Arthropoda > Insecta > Blattodea > Ectobiidae > Ectobius > Ectobius pallidus. The sequence goes on along the minus strand of CAXKWD010000007.1, from coordinate 57,176,615 downwards.
AAAAAACCACCCCTCCAAGTGGGGTTGATAATTCATTCAAAAGGCTCTAACTCTTTCGTATGGCACTTCCTTAAATTTTATTATTTTTGTTTCATTTATTTGATCATGCATATCTCTTATTTTGTTAGCCTTACACATTTTTGAACTTAGGGGTGACTAAGGGTAAGTTAACTTTACCCTCTTGTTACGGTTATTCATAATGTCTTTAATCCTATCACTTGTCCTTTATAATACTAGATTTTAAAAATTATCTTAAATTTTCCTTCTTAAAAACCACCCCTCTAGTAGGATTTAATAATATTTCATAAGGGCTTAACTCTGTATATCACATTTCCCTATTTTTCTGGTAATAATATTATCGGTTTTAGATGAATTTTTAAAGGTTGGTGTTGCAGGTCTCTGCTTTACCGACCTATTCTTATTTATGGCATAATTTTGGATATGGGGATTATACAGTTTATATTTGAGGGTGGTAACAACAGATGGATCTAGTGCTATGTCCACATCACAACTCGTAAATTGAATTAATTTTCATAAATCGTAATATACAATTTCAAAATCTTCCGCGAGGCGTCATTTTTTTGTTTTTTCTGTCATCTGTAATAAAAATTATGCATTAGATCTAACTATACAATTTCAAATCTCTTGCCTTCCACCTTACAGCCAGTATAAAAAACAAAGCAGAGCACGCAACAGCGACACTTCTACCATCTGTTGGTGGAATATTGTAATATAATATATGCCGCTGTTGATGCTGGAAAGAAGAACAATCTGCAATTCTGGAGAGTAGATTAACTCAAATTTCGTTTTTAGTTGGCCTTTTGGTGGCCATCATGAGATCACGCATGAATTCGTAATAAACAATTCCATAACTCCCGCCAGACGTTTTTTTTTTGTTGGAATCGTTTGATGTGTATTCTGACATTGATATACCGAGTAGTTCTTTGTGTGCGATGTAACAGGATGTTTCCTTATTTGGGAATGGCAGGCGGTCGTGATTTAAAAAGCGTTATTGGACATATGAACAACACCCATCATTAATATCATACGACTATGATAAATCATAACCATCTGTTGTCTCTAAAAACACACCTGCACATATAATTACCACAAACAACATTCCAACAATGAACACAATTTTATTCAAAACCTCCTAAAATCCTAAACGCCTCGACCACACCCTTATTTATCACACAACGCTAGCAGACATGACATGGTCGCCTGTCAACTCAAAGGAATAGCACAGCTCATAAATCCACGTTCACGTCCTCCTAAAATGGGCATCATTATTATCATACGACTTTATTCCAAGTCTCCTAATATGGACATATGGACAACGCCCATCATTAACATACACGACCGCCTGCCATTCCCAAATTATGAAACATCCTGTTACATCGCACACAAACAACGACTCGATCAATGTCGGCATATACATCAAACGATACCAATTTTAAAATGAACACCCGCCCATATAATTAACTTAAACGAAATTCCAACTCGTCTCATCATTATTCTTCTATCAAACAATGCAAAAACCTTGAACATGTCCACTCAGGTCAATGCCAAAGCCTCCTAATATTGACATACGGACAACGCCCATCATTAACATACACGACCACCTGCCATTCCCAAATAAGGAAACATCCTGTTAAATCGCATACAAACAACGACTCGATTTATCAATGTCGGCATATACATCAATCGATTCCAATTTTAAAATGAACACCTGCCCATATAATTAACTTAAACGACATTCCAACTCGTCACATCATTATTCTTCTATCAAACAATGCAAAAACCTTGAACAAACCTGCTCAGGTCAATGCTCTTGCGCCCCGCGGCACGACGCACATGACCCGATGACCACAAAAAATGTGGCCTTTTGTGGCCATCACCCCATTGTTGTGACCGGATGCGGGTGACCGGATGTTAGGGTTGTCAGTAGGGTGTGACCGGATGCGGGTGGCCGGATGTTAGGGTGGTCAGTAGGGCGTAACCGGAAGTGGGGTGACCACAGTGCGTGACCCCCTTCACAACGGTGCGTGACGGACCCATGGTCCCACTGCGGACCCACCAACCTCGTGACCCACAAAACATAAGACGGACCCATGGTCCCACCGCGGACCCACCAACCACGTGACCGAAAACATAACTACTCATTCCTCCAATTAAAAAGTGTTATTGTGTTTTTAAGATGTCTAGTGGTAAAATTCTCTTGGTACAGTAGATATATCATTCATATCTTACACTGATATAAGAAATTCTGCACTGGCAATAATATTAATTATGTGAGTGAGGACAGAAATTCACTGACATATTGATTAAAGATTTAAAGCAGCATAAAGCTTATGAATGAATTAAATTTAATCTGAAAACAATCTGTCAGGAGTTACATTAGGTCTATTACTTGCACAGGACCGTTTATACTGAAAAATATTTACATTAAAATATAGGCTGATACAGATATCGGTAGCCGTACACTTCGATAGAATGCACAATATAATATCATCAGCAGCTGCGTTTAATATTATTCAACGGCTAGATGTATTTTACATCTTGCATTCATATTTATTTATTTATTCATTTACACTGATATAGTTATAAAGGAATGAATCAATCTAGGCGGGCTAACAATATCGACAATTTGTTAAGTTATGTTTAGGATAGAGCGGCCCATGCAACATTATTGTTGGCCGTATATTATATCCATGATAATAAGTATCAATTAATGTTTATATGCTGTAAAGTGTACAAAATAATAACGTTTGTGTCAAGTACCAGCTGGATAGAACTTCTGGTAATGAAAGCATGCTATTTAGTGAGTAGTTTATATTTTGTTTACCTTAGTTACGAATGCTAATGTTAATGGCGGCTCGGTCACTGTTTGGCTGTCCTAGAGAGGCAATCAAAATATTTTGGGTCTTCGGACATCGCACTTTATATGAGTTGTCCAGTTTCAAAATCAGTCGTGTCCACTTTTACAAATTTTCGGCAAAAAGTATAAAACAATAATGTATGGGATTTCTTTACACTATCTGGTTTTTTTAATTTTCATGTTGACGTAATTTGCTTTTTATTTTGAATTTTTATGGCTCGACTGTAAACGTACCTATAAACAAAAATAAGTTCCATTCGGTGATAAACTGTTTACTTAATAGAGAATCAACAACTCGCAATTTGGCTATGTTGACTTTAAGACCTATAGGAAGAACTTCTGGGACTATGTTATGAGCAGTGATTTTCTTTACTAACACTTTTTGGAACGCCACATTCAACGCGATAAGTGGGCACTCCTTGAATAAAAGCATTACCTCTTCTAGATGTTGATATAAAAAGTAATTTTGATTACTAAAATCGGAAGTGCCACTGGGTTGTTGGTTTTAAATCTGTTGATATTGCCGTTTTCCAGTTACTGTGCCCTCTTGGGAATATATTTCTAAGTATTCTTCAAGGGAGATATTGGTATCTATTTTTCTAACAACTCGTTCAATCTTACCAAATATCCTGTCGAGTGGTTAAGAGTGGCCTTGTACAGGGAAAATTAACTGTACAGATTGCTCATTCTGAGGTATGTTTATTTACTACCCACTTCATTGCAATTCCTACCATAGTTGAATTTTTATCTTGTTCCCTTTCACAATGAGCTATTAATCTAACTGTTTGAAATTTGATAAATCGGAATTCTCAAGTAGATGCTGAACGGCCGATACAGTTTCATTGGACCCTTTACTTTTCATATCTTCGGTTCTTGTGTAAACAACGGTATTTTGGATATCTTGTTCAGTTTTCGACAAACCTACACAAACTGTTGAACATATGTTCTGAAACTACACCCGAGCACGAGCAGTTTGCTCATTCGGGTGTATTTCTAAATAAATATTTGGTTCTTTGTACTTTAATTTTGAAATTTATAAATGTTTGTTGTTTATTTGTGTATTTTTGTATTTGTATTTGTATTTGTACATAAGTTTGTAAGTGTAAAAAAGTTTTGTAATGTAATATACAAAACTTCTACTATTTTTTTTTTTTTTTTTTAATTTGTAATGTAATTCAACTAACAAGAGGACGTATAAATTTAATTTAAATTTAAAGATGTACACCCGAGCACGAGCAGTCTGCTCATTCGGGTGTATTTCTAAATAATATTTCGTTATTTTCTTTCTTTTTCTTTTCTGTACTTTAATTTTGAAACTTGTAAATGTTTTTTGTTTATTTGTGTATTTTTGTATTTGTATTTGTATTTGTACATAAGTTTGTAAATGTAATTTAAATAAATAAAAATGTCAAAATGTCAAAAAAAAAATATATGGGTGATTCTACAATTAGGTGTACCTCTCGAACTTCAAAAAATGAAAAAAAGTAATAGTAATATTTGCTGAAAATTTTACACGTAGGCCAACCTGACATGTAGTAGAAGACAGCCTATTATCCAGCAGAGCTGAAATTATGGTTTTAAGATTTTTTTTGTTTTCTTTTTATTGTTCACCTCCACGCTAGTGACATTACAATCCATGCTAATGACTTTGTATCCACACTAACAACAATTTTCTGAAAGCAATAATAGCAAAATTAATATCAAACTGAATCTGTATAAAATTTTATTAATAAAGTAACTGAATACAAGGTTACAATTTTTTCTTAAACAAACTTAAGGAAATTATAATTTGGGATGGGAAGATACACAGTGAAGTGATTTCAGACTTAAATATTGAGATCGGGACTTGCACATGAACTTCACTTAATAGGTATATTTACCTCAGAATGCATTTCGATGGACATTTTCCACCATCATCAGCTGATCCAACTGTTTGGATATCACCCTGTGTCCATGCTAATGACCAACATGATGTCCATGCTAATGACAAAACAAGCCAAAATAGCATCCCTCCAATTTGAGTTTAGACCTAGATAACTGAAACTTTGGTGACAGTTTTGTGATAATTTAACATGTTTCATCACATGATTAATAAAATTTTAATTTTTTGTGTGCTATTTTACACAGTCCATGCTAATGACAATCAATTAATGTACTCGCCAGTTCTGAGAGTTGAAATATCCAGCATCCAGAAAACAAAGCACCTGATAGCCAAAATCACACTCAGGTTCACTGAAGAAGAGAACAGTGTTGTCACATGTACTAATTCATGCTTTAAAAAAAATTCTCTGCCGCTCCATCTTCAAGTTGAAAAGTGGCCATGCTAATGACAAAATAGTGTAAGGACAAAGTTTTTGGCTTGTTCCTACGTTCTAATGAAAGTTATTTGTTTCTTTGATGTGGTGCATGTGCTTTTAGTAGTTATATGTTAATGACAATACTGTTAGGTTTAACAAAATGTTTATAGTTTTCCATATTTTTCTATATTTAATCTCAAAACAATGACTGGGGACATCCATGCTAATGACATTTCATAAGAAAATATAAATTTATCTTAGCTAAATATAGAAGGAATTTAAGTTTAACACACATTTATCTTTCTCATCAGGAAAAAGAGGGAAAAAATTTACCAGTGAATTGCAATTTTAAATAGAAACATTAAATGAAAGGGACAGTAAAAGTACACCTAATTGTAGAATCACCCATATACGGCTGTCGGCTGTAATATGCCGCCTGACCAGGGAATTTAAAAAGGGCCATGTTCTTTTGGCAATAGAATGATTATGTAAATTCACCTTCCCCTTCATTTTTAAGAATGCCATAAAACGCTTATGAAAGCGTAATTCTGTAATTAAACGTTGTATTTTGAACTTTTTAATTAAAATAGTCTTCAAACTAAAACGGAGGTTAAAACAGCAATGTTTGTGTCAGCTGTTTTCTTTGGTTTATTTGATCAGTTTGGCCAGTTGGACAATACTTGATCTGGAATTGTCATAAGGACAAAACTTAATATGGAACAGCTGTCAGTGGAAAATACTTGATATGGAACCGATCCTATATTTCTTTTAACCATTTATTTTATGAGAACAAGAATTTCTTTGGAACATTTGCTACATACTACCGGAAAGATATATAAAGTCTGAATCTGATGATGTTCATATTTCAATATCGAATTTTGATGGACAATACTCATTTTGGAACTGGACAACTCATATAATAGATAAATAAATTTCAGGTTAAATTTTCCAGCAAGTCGATGTACCGAACTCAAAATTAGTATGTTTTATAATATAGTCATTTCGGGATTTTGTTAATCTGATAATATTAAACGATTCATAACAGTAGCCGAAAGAATTCAATGAAGGTTATTTACACATAGGCTAAATAAGATAACTTAATACACTACAAAATAGAGTTAAAAGCTATTTATTCATAAAATAATACGTAACTGTGATTCATTGAACCACTGCAAGCATCTACTTTTTCAGCCAATAACAAAGTTTTTAATTGTTTTATTTTCCTTTAGGACTCCATTAACCAGTACCCCATACTGAATTACGAGATACGAGTGTTTTTGGAAGTCTACTCATCTGTGGTGAACACTACGTAGCGAAACATCTAACGCTTATCTGTTCAAGTCTTTTCATTTTACATAACCATCACTGTATGTCTACTCTGTTAGGCCTATCTTCATAAATCAAAAGCAGCAGCTAAAGTAAGGGATGAAACATGTTTTATTGCTTAAATGAGAAAGATAAGCAATTCCACCCCCTCGAACTGGCAATCCTGTGAGCTGGGAACAGTAGGCCTACCGTTACTTCCAGAATAGAACAGAATTCAGTTGAGTTAGAAACGAAACCCTTGAATACGAAATTTTGAATGACGTACAGTGCAGTACTTGGAAATAAACAGCATTTTTTCAATGTATGAGTATTAATCCATACGAGACTTCATAAAAGTGATAACATTACCCGAATATTAACCGCGATTACATTTAGCAGCGTTCACTGTACATAAAATAACCAAGCACTGATTCTTTATAGCCCAAGTCTTTCTTTTACTTTATTAGTAAATTATAAGATTGGGTATATGGTATGCAGTTGTGGCTCTTTGACCGGAACTGTGTTTCTTTTTTCAAGTAGCTCCTCAGCTGAAAAAGTTTAGTGCACGCTATTCCGGACTCCTCTACCTCTGTCCTAGGAGGTATCATAATCAAAGCCAAGTTTCTATAGTAAACCCTTATCACAGGACTACAGAGTAGATCATAAAATATTTATCTTTATGAACATTTTACTACTTTATGTTTCTATTTTTTCTATTTCGGCTTTACGCAAATTACGCAAATAGAGGACTTACACACTGATGTTTGAGGGAAAGGAAGGGAGAATAAGTAAACATATGAATCACACATATTTAGACAGGACACAGAGGACGAGTGATAAGCTCTGGGCACATTCAGACAACACAGACTCAGAAAAACGAAGTGAGGAGACGATGAGGAAGGAAACGGAAGGTCGTAGCATTAATAAGAATCTGGGGAAACCACGATAAACCCTAGTCAGAATTACCGAACGAGGAGACAGAACCATAAACCATCCAAATGAAAATCCAAGACGCTAGCACCTGAGCCAAGTCTAGGAGTCTGATTTTTTTGTAATATAATAAAATAGCTTATTTCAGTGATAACTTTTATTTTGGTGAAAATATAACCAAATCAGTTATCTTATTTAGATGATATAACCCAACTTCAGACAGCAATTTTGGGTTCATGTAGCTCATATCTTGGTTTTCTTCTTCTTTCCTTATGATAAACGGGCAAATTTCAAGTTATCTTGTTCTACGAAACCTGTAAAAAGCAAGTATATAAGCACCTTCTTCTTGTAGGAATAATCAAAATATAAGTAAATCGCTTCGAAATTCACATAAAATTGATCCAAAATGGCGCTAGTGATGCGTATTCACGAGAATCTTCTGCTCAGCAGCGGGAGGGAGTCGATCCCGAAACAGGGCCGTAAACTTTATGGCAGTAAACACTAATATCACTATTCCTTACATCCTACTACCAACCTAGCTCTACATGTCACTAGCACTAATGTCAATTTTCCTAACCTTAATGCCACAAACCTAGCTCTACATGTCACTAATACTCACATCACTATATTCTTGCCATTTTATTTTCAATCCGTTAATATGATCTGCACTGGGGATGTGGATCATATACCACATGGCCAATAGCAGTCACGCAGCATTTACGCGTGAATAAAGTAGTCCTCCAATTTGTGCGTAAGGGACCAATGAGGCAAAGTTCGCCGGTAGGCAATGAAAATGTTAGTATGCAAGGTAGGTCCGCGTAACCACATGGAACACTTCGTGTAGAAACCCAGATATGAACTACAGTAAACGCACTGTTTTCAAATAGAACTGTTCAAATTCATAAAAAACGGAATCAGTTGATTCGCACAAACGAGCAAATTTCGCAATATTACGTGGATTTATTTTGCTGAATAGTAGTATTTTTAGCATCAGCACACCTATTATGTATAACTGGGAAAACTTTTATAAAATATCACGCTTATCTCTATTACCGACATTAATTTCGTCAATTAGCCATTTAAATGAGGCCAAAAAGAAGCAAGTCCTCTGCTAGAGAGAAAGAGAGAAAAAAGAAATAAACAAGAAAAAGACTTACTTCGAACTTGTTCGTGTGCAGTGATAATCTCAATTCTAAGCTGTTTGAATCTCGCATGTTTGAACCCATCTCTTGTGACGTTGGAAGGTTGCGGCCAGAGAGGAAGAGGTCCGCATTGCATTCGGCAGGTTTCAAGAGAGAGAAAGGTGTCCTCTGCCTGTTTGACCTTACGAACACACTGGTCTTCCTCACAATCCCAGGTCCACGTATTCCAAGTTGAGTGTCTGGGTCTGCTGCTCTGCAGCTCATCCAATCGGCCCCAGTACAGCAGTGCAACCATTCCCACAGTAACTACAGTCAGACCTAAGAACGTCCTTTTTAGGGGCTCCGGCTTGCACGCCATCTGTAACATAACAGAGTTGATTCTGACACTCATGTGATATTCTGTACACAATGCATGGATTTTTCTCTTTCTCGCTATCCTATTCCTGCATGTCACCTAACAGGAGTAACGAAATGCAGATTTGGTCACCAAGTGAGACATTTTTAGGTGCTGGGGCCAGGACGACTAGGGACAGAATTTTGGAATCATGATTTGAAGCTTCTTCACATAAAACGGGTCTTCAACCCTCCTTATATAGCCATTCCTATTCTGGAACCTTCCTTGTTTCGTTTAAGGAAGGAAGTCACCTCAAAGGTTAAAGGGGGCCTCTGATGTTCCTTAAACAGCTCATTTTCCTGTTCTGGGACCTCCCTGTTAGTTTAAAGGAACAAGTCAGGGAGTTTCCATACCATAAATATCTAAGGAAACCGAGTGGGAACCTTTTCCCATCCTTTGTAGTTTTCAGAAGTTAGTTCTCTCACTTATTTGATATTAAACAGTAGATTTTCTGAGTTTATGCATCTTATATCAAATTTCACAGAGCTAGAGCCATGTATTGTCAACGATAATGTTACGAGACGTATTGGCAGATAATTAATCCGTTGAAATAAAAAAAATCTCATCAGTTCCATGATCTCTAGAAGTGTTAAATGTATAATATGTCTATGTATATACGACACAAACATCTTAAATTTGTTATTATGGGCAAAAAGCCCTAAATTTCAAAATAAAACCCCATGGTGGCAGAATACATATCAAATAAGCTGCATAATTAACTATTTTGGGGAAAAAGGTAGATACTGCATGTAGTTCACTATTGGAATTTTTTTAAAATCTAATAATGGTATAAAGTATAAAATTATCAATGAATATAAAGTAACGATAATAATGTTATAGCCATTTGAAGTGTGGGTTTAAAGTACATAAATTATAAACATAACTCTTACATATCCTTACAAGATAAAGGAACAAAAGAGTTAACAGAATTCATTACCTTAAAGAGGTAAGGATATAAATATAAGTTTTGAATGCCAACTAATCGGCTTACAAGTCAGTGGATAATTCTAATGTTTGCTTTTTATCTCTTTGAAATGGTTATCTTTGGTTCACGAGTATTTGTAAACATGGCTGGTTTCCGATCGTCTATTGTCTTTATGCTGCGCGCGCAGTCCTTCCTGGTTTTTCGGGATGGTTTGCCGTGACGCTAGAGTTGCCAAGTTAGTATGTTGCCTGGAGTTGAACTATGTAGTGCCTTGAAGTTTGCTCTGCCGTTTCACCATTTGCTGTTCGAGGTGAGTTATGCCTTTAGTGCCAGTTACATTTTTCGGTAGTTAATGCATTTCAGGATGCAAGTCAAATACTAGTCTCAGGTTTTCTCACAAACCATGTTTCGCGATTTATATAGTTAAAGTTTACTCGGCCATGTTGAGAATGCCGTGACATTTTATTAAAATCAGGTTATGATGCTTTGAATTAGAATCAGTTCTAGCCAACTCCAGTTTTCCATTATTTGTATTCATATTGAAGTAAGGATGTTTCTAAGCCAATACAGTAACATATAAGTAAAGCTTACTAATTTTTCATTCTACGTAACCTTCCCCTGGTTTTTGCGTGCATTTTTCCTGTACAGAAATATGTACGATTCAGTATGCTGTGATTCAGGCCGTTGCTACGTAAGAATTTCCTTTTAATGTTTGCTCGTGTGTACATTTAGACATTCATGGTTCTCTGCGTATTTAATTGAAATCTCCTTTTTCTGTCAATAAATAAATATTTTGAGAATTATGTTCTTATTATACTGCAGCTAATATTTCAGTATTTCCGTATTATAACTTGCATTGCGTTTTTCGTGTGAGGCTAGTTCTCATTTTTTCCCTTTTTTTCTTAGTGAAGTTTTCTTAAATACAGTTCGGATGTTATTCTCATAATTAACTGTGGACATATTTATCCCTCTTATATATTGTAAAACTGAGATTTCTATTACTGTCTTTCCTTGACGTCACGTGGCGTGTTCTAGATTTTTCCTTCCACCATTCAAATTATGCTTGTACATTTCCGTTAGGAATTCTTCGTGAAGCAGTTATTGCTATTATCAAATATTTTTCCTAACCAGTATTTTTCTGTTCCCTTCCTTAACTTGAAATTTTTCTTATGTTTAAATTTCGTATAATTATTAGCCAGTCTATATCTCACATTAATATTCTCTTATTTGGTGTATTACATATTTAGCTATTTCTTATTTATTGATTTTTTATTGTGACTTCTTCCAATATAGATTTCTGTTACGTTAAATATTTTTCATAATAAGCATTTAGTAGCCTCAAGTAAATGTATCTAAATTTCTCCTTTTATTTTTACATCGCTATTATTTCAGATATTACATATATTTAATTCTCTGTTAGGTTATTCATGTTCATAATCCAGATGGTTTTGAAGGTCGTGAATTAGAGTTTTCTGTATCTTATGATTGTAGTTCAAGATCTTGGTGTTTGACTAGAACTGAATCTTCGGCATTGCTGCTTGTAAATAATATGTAAATATAATTCTATTTTATATATGTAAATTGTGATTTGTATTTATTTAAACGCTAATATATACACTTATTATACTTAAATATAGCTAGTATACATCACTAGTGAATTTAATTAGTATTTTACGCATTCCTTCTCTTGATCCCTCAATGAGACGATCTACATTTTCCTTGGGGAAATGATCCCAGTGCTTGCTTCCAGTCTGTTCTACATTGATTTGAGTATTTTCTATCCAGTTTATTTACTGGTTGTAATATTAATATTATGGTTAGTTATTGCTATTCAGAGTTTTAACCTAACTTTCAAGTTTTAACTTTATTCAAGTTTTATAAGTATAATTGAACTTATAGTTACAAATTATTCTTGATATGATAAATAATTATACTCAGTATTATAATTAATGAGAGCAATTTATTCTATTCCATTTCAAGTGTTATTCAGAGCTACTAATAATTATTACATTACAATCCACACCCCTAAAACTAAACAAAATCCCCGTCAGAAGTGGTAGTAGACGGCTACAAACATTCTTTACTATCGGCCTTCTGCTGATCCCCTTACTTTTCCTGTTGTTAGCTGATCTCATTCTGGCTGACAGGGGAGGAATGCGCTTTCGATCGCATGGTGTTAATTAGCGGACCAATTTTTTGTCCTTCTTATTGGAATTATTGAATTTTGATTAAATACTTAACATGGATTTACATTACCCCCTTTCGTGGGATCTTTTAAGAAAAGATGAGTTGCTTTTTGAACTTAGAATTCGTGGTGTCCCTGTTAGTGAGACTTTAGATTTGCCCTCTTTATTGTCGTTAATGAAACAAGTTGCTACCTCAATTCCCGTTAAACAAGTTATTTCTGAGGAAGCAGCTTTGGCTGAACTTTCCTTACTTAAATTAAAGGTAGCTGAGTTAGTTAATTTAGCCACTGATCTGTTTGCTGACCCTGATGCTAGGGTTAAACAAAAGAGACGTTTCCGTCATCGCTTATGGCATGTAGAGAATCGTTTGTTCATGTTAAGCGATATTCCTAATACTCAGAAGTTTTCTATAGATTTAGATAAACTGTTTCAGGATTTACGTTCCCTTCTTTCTAGTCCTGAGGTAGAGTTAATTAATTTGGCAGATGATAATATTATGCAGACTTCTCCTCATGTTTTAAATAGGGTTAATGATCAGCGAGAAGTCTTAGTTCAGACTACCCCGCAGTTGCTAGATAGGACTAATGTGATTCAGCATACGTCTGACCAAATAGCTAATGATTCTACATTTATCTCTTCGCCGATGACGAGGAATCTGGAAGTGCCTTCCCCAACTGAGTTAATAACTAACTTTGCGCCACTTAAAGTTCCTCATCCTCTGCAAAGATTAATAGATAGACAAACCATGTTTGTTGTGTCCCAGATTTCTGATGTTCTGGTCTTTTTGACTTTTTTAGTGAAGTTCTATCAACAAGCCCTTTACTTTAAGGTTAGGGAGAGTGTGGTGTTACAATTATTATTGGGTATAGTTTCAGATAGTGTTCTTGACATTCTTTGTAAGGCTGTTTGTCTTAATCAATCTGTAGCTTCCTTTCATGCTCAAATATTAACACAGTTCATTCCCTCTCGTATTAGATATGACTTATTGAATGAATACTACTATAGACCACAGAGAGTAGGCGAATCATTATCAGAATTTATACAAGATATTAGGCTTCAGGCTGCCGTCTTTCAGATAACAGATTCTGAGTTACAAATTATACAAGTTATTCTTTCGGGTCTCGAGCCTAATACGAGATCTTGTCTTACGTTTGCCCAAAGACCTACTAATTTTTATGAGTTGTCTGATCTTATTTCTCGAGCGGCTGAAGTTGCCTGTTCAGATAGTCGTAGGCCTAATTCTTTTGCTGGTCCTGGGGTTTTGAGGGGAAATTCTAGTAATTTCAGTAATCAAAAATTTTCTGTTCCTCGTTCTCTTAACTCACGTTCTAATGTGAGGGATGTTTCTAGTAATAGGCATAGGAATAATGCCCTTCGTGGAGACAGGGTGCATTGTGAATATTCTAACAGTAACCTTGCTAATAATAGTTTTCCAGTTCAAAGATCTATTAATAGGGGGTTTCCCCGTTTTGATTCTGATAGTAGGCCGGTTAATGATATTCGCAACACTACTGTGTTGGGTAGAAGTAATGATCGTTCTGAAGCTAGAACGTGCTATTTTTGTCATCAAGTTGGACATTTAGTTAAAAATTGTCATCAGCGTAGGATTTCTCAAGGAAACACTCCTATGGTAGCTTCGATTTCTATGGTGCAGCCTTCAAATAATAATAATAATAATAATAATGAGAGTTCTGGATTAGAGTTACCATTGAATTTTTTGCAGAAACATGATAGTCAGCGTAACTCTGTGTTATATAGTAGCATGGGCTGCAAGGCCAGACGTCCTCTTTATTTACCCATGATAGATGTTTTGCTTAATAAGTATCACTCGGTAGCATTGTTGGATTCGGGTGCTGTGAGTTCGTGTATTGATTTGAATACCTTGCTTGCGTTAGGTATATCTGTTGAAGATATTGATCCATATCTGTGTTCTGTGGTGGCTGCCGATGGCTCCCCTCTTTCAATTTTGGGTCGAGTCTCCCTTTCTTTGAAGATTAGTAAGTTTTCGTGGAAGTTTTCTTTCATTGTGATTTCTAATCTCGTATGTCCAGTAATTTTGGGAGTGGACTTTGCTCGTTTTACTGGCTTAGTTTTGGACTTGCAAAGAGCGCTTATACATTTTCGTTTTGCTCCTGATTACAAAATTAAAATTCACTTTCCTAGACCTTCTGTCAGTAACAGTCATAGTGAGATTCAACAGCCATTAAATGCTGTTACAGATAAAGTTTCTGATGTCAGTTTGGATCATTTGTCCGTAGAGCAAAGGAATGAAATTCAGAATTTAATATCTAGTTTCCCTCAAGTATTAACTGATAAACTTGGCCAGACAAAGTTCTAGAATATGAGATATTACTGAAGGACCGAGCTCCAGTTCGGTTAGCTCCATATCGTATGTCCCCACCTAAGCTTAAAGTCATGAGACAGAAAATTGATGAAATGCTGAAGCAGGGCATTATCCGTCCGTCAGTGTCATCGTATTCTAGCCCTATATTCCTCGTGCCTAAAGGGTCAGATGACTTCCGTCCTGTTATTGACTATCGTGCTCTGAATCAGAAAATCCATATTGAAGCCATGCCTCTACCCGATATACACTCTGCCGCTCATTGGTTTGCTGGTGCCACTGTTTTTTCTTCGCTGGATCTGAATAGCGCGTACTATCAAATTCCTTTAAAAGAGTCATCTAGACACATTACTGCCTTCTCGACCGAGTGGAACCATTTCGAGTTTTGCCGCTTACCATTTGGCCTCGCCACCGGTGCTCAAGTGTTGACACGCCTCCTGGATTCCATCTTTTCTGATATTAAGTTCGAGTATGTATACAATTATTTGGATGATTTAGTCATTTGTAGTAAGGATTTCACATCTCATATCCAGCATCTTCATGAAGTTTTTCGTATGTTGAGGGATGCGGGTCTTACTGTTAAACCAGCAAAGGTTCAATTCGCCAGGCCCCAATTGTCATTTATTGGTCATCTTATATCACCTCAAGGTGTAGCGATTGATCCCGAGCGTACTGTAGCCATTAGGAATTTTCCTAAGCCTATAAATGTGAAGGGTGTAACTCGCTTTATCGGGATGCTTAATTTCTTTTCTAAATTCATCCCTAAGTTCTCAGCCCGTGCAGCACCATTGAACCGTCTTCGAGCTAAATCTGCTCAATTTGTATGGTCGGATGAGCAACAAGCCGCTTTTGAAGACCTTAAGAGCGCCATTATGAATCCGCCAATTCTGGCGATGGCTGATTTTTCGAGGCCCTTCATCGTGCAGACTGATGCGTCAGCCTTAGGGTTAGGTGCTCTACTATTACAGGAATTTCCGGAGGGACGTAAGCCCATCGCTTACGCTTCGAGATCTCTCACCAGGCAAGAGCAAGCCTTCTCCATATACGAAATGGAAGCTCTAGCTGTCCTCTTTGCTCTTGAAAAACTCAAGATGTATGTTGAACATGTGAATTTTACTCTTGAATGCGACAATCAAGCTCTACCTTGGTGTCTTGGTAGGCCCCGAAAGACTGGACGGTTGGCTCGCCTTTCTGCTTTTAAGTTCACTTGTGTCCATATTAAGAGTACGGAGAATATTCTGGCCGATACGCTTTCGCGTATGCTTGAAGGTTATCCTTCGGAGCCAGAAGAACCTGTTGACTCTGTTGCTCCTCCCGCTTCTCTTCTTCAGCATGATGTCTTGGCCCTTCTTCTTTCTAATGTTCCGCTGGCTTTTTCTGATATATCATATTATCAAGGTTTGGATCCTGATCTAGCTCCTCTTATTACCAGGTTAAAGGCTGGAGAAACCATTAGTAACTATCGTTTGGTAGGAGACACTCTTCAGATTTTGGTGGGTAGGCAAAAGTCGCCTAAGGTAGTCCTTCCTCCTAGTCTCCAACCGATGATGTATTTCCATGCGTCTTCTTTTGGAGCTCACCTGGGAATAAAGAAAACCCTGGCTAAAATTCAAGTTGCCTTTTGGTGGGATGGCATGCCACAAGACATCCGGCATTGGATAAAGGCTTGACAAATTTGTGCCATGGCCAAACCCGCTCTGAATACTCGGGTTGGTGAGCTTGCTTCTTCTGTACCACAGAAACCATTCGAGAAATTCTTTATCGATTTCTTAGGTAAGTTGCCCAGATCTAAGAAGGGGAATGCTTTCATTCTAGTTCTGGTTGACGCCTTCTCTAAGTTCACATGGTTATTTCCTTTGCGGGATTCCCGTGCGGAGAAGATTATTTCATCCCTTTCCTCCATCTTTCAGAATTTTGGTGTGTGCCAGTCTCTGGTGTCGGACAATGCTCCGCAGTTCCTGTCGCATGTATTTAAGAACTTCTGCTTTCGTTTGGGTGTGCAACATATTACAACTACACCTTTTTACCCCAACCCCTCACACGCAGAGAGAGTGATGAGGAATCTGAAAAATGCCTTGATTGCCTTTCATCATCAGGATCATACCTTATGGGACAGAGACCTATCGTGGTTGCAGTTTGCTTTTAACACTGCCAAACATGAGAGTCATGGGCACACTCCGTTCTCCTAATTGTTTACTTTCCCACCGAACAATCCTTTAAGTAACTTATGGAAATTGTCTGACCTTCTTCCTGATACCTTTTCTTCAGAACACATAGTCAAAACTTGGAAGTCGGCCGCCCGAAATTTGAAGTTAGCTCATCGCAGAAGGGCTATGAGATATAATAAGGGGAGGGTTCCCTGTTCATTTAAGGTGGGAGACATTGTTATGTGTAAAAACTACCCTATAAGTAACGCTGCGGCCCATTTTGCTAAGAAACTGGCACCTCGTTTCTTGGGTCCCTATCGAATTATTGAAGTGTTACATCATGGAGTTTCTTTCTTGTTGCAGCATTGTTCTGATCAATCCATTCGTCGATGCCATGCGACTCAACTTAAATATTTTCATGATAATTCTCTTGCAGGAATTCAGTAAGCAGCTGTTGGTATAGCTGTTTGGTAAGAAATTCTAGTGATGTAAAGAATTCTTTCAGTGTATAAATTGTTTTAAATTGTGAGTAAAGATATGATTCATATCTTGGTTTGTGTGGATTGCCCCGAGACTAATTCATGTTATTGTCCAATTTTGTAGCTTAAAATTCTGTAACTCGCACTAAATGACATAACTCTTCCTCATTTTTTTGGTGGCAGTAAATATTTTTCTTGGCAACATACTCCTTTTTATGAGAACTACTTAAATTATATAACTATGTAAATTAAATTTTAAGGTTATTGTAGAAGATATATGTTGAAATATATTCTGAAAGATTGTAAATTTTGTAAATGTAATATGAAGTGGACCAACTTCAAAAATATTGTATTAATTATTCTGCAGTATTCAGAATAAATCTTGATGCTTAGGCTTTGATGAAAAAAGCTGAACTTGAACAAAGACAAAAATCTTCTTGGCCAGGAAGTAACATAATTTGATTAAGAAGAAGAAGAAGAAGAAGAAAAAGCCTAATTTAACAAGAAATTATATAAATCATTGATTCAATATGATTTACTCCCAAGAAGTAACTAATTTAACACAAACAAAGGAACTATCGACAAGCCACAATGTAATTTAACCTGAATTATACAGTTTCGGAGGAGCAATTCACACACACCTTCCCCCTTCCTCACAAGATAATGGATTCTGTGTGGTTCTGTTGGTGTTTCAGTGTAACATATGGACATGAGGAGTTTGTGCCTGTTCTGGATGTGCATGTCCGCGGCATGCTTGTCTGGACGTTTTTCGTGGACTGTATCATCGGGCGACGGCCCGAAATTGAGATTTGCCATCTTGTGTGGCCGGATCAGCCACTTTCTTCGGTGCCCGCCTGTCTTCTCTGTGGTGCACTTTCTTCGCTTACAAGATTTCTTCACTGAATATTTCAAGATGGAACATCTGTTCTGTATGCTCTCCGTTTGATCATGTGATGGTGTGAAAGTTTGGACACACCTAATATATTCAAGTAAACGAAATTTGGACCGCAAGAGTATTTCTTGTGTTTTTCTGTTCTGTCCCATTTTTGGGCAGGTTAATTGTTATATGCATACTCATTATTAAGAAGAATAGACTCTTCAATATAAACTAAATAAGCATACTCCATTACATCTAGTGTATAGACACTGTTTCATTGTGGGATTGAACTAATGCCTAAATTCATATCGTCATGTCCTCATATCAAGATTATAATTACAAAGGACTCTTGTCAAGAATTAATCATGTTTTGACTGTTGAATTAGAGAACTCTTAGTTGGTCAATCTATAATATTGAGATGTGTTTGCATATGAACGCGTCTCGTTTTGAATGTTTTTTACATATCTACGTCTTGTTTAATTCAAGAGAAACAGTTTTCAATATAGTTCTCATAATAAGTAATTATTTTATCTTTTAATTATTTAAAGAAATCAGAGATTTGATAGCCAGATTGCAGGTTAATATAAAGGTGTATATTCTCAAGTCTATTTATCAATCTTATCAATTCTTATGCTGGTATATGATACTTGAAAAATATGTTGTTCACCTCTATGTCATTAGCTAAACTTCGGAGTTAAACAGAAAGCTACATTATTTAGATTAATATTGAGTCTTAGCTTGGTATTATTTTTTGCTATAGCCTTTCATTCCTTTCTGACTGGACGGGGAGGATTGAAATGGTTATCTTTGGTTCACGAGTATTTGTAAACATGGCTGGTTTCCGATAGTCTATTGTCTTTATGCTGCGCGCGCAGTCCTTCCTGGTTTTTCGGGATGGTTTGCCGTGACGCTAGAGTTGCCAAGTTAGTATGTTGCCTGGAGTTGAACTATGTAGTGCCTTGAAGTTTGCTCTGCCGTTTCACCATTTGCTGTTCGAGGTGAGTTAAGCCATTAGTGCCAGTTACATTTTTCGGTAGTTAATGCATTTCAGGATGCAAGTCAAATACTAGTCTCAGGTTTTCTCACAAACCATGTTTCGCGATTTATATAGTTAAAGTTTACTCGGCCATGTTGAGAATGCCGTGACATTTTATTAAAATCAGGTTAAGATGCTTTGAATTAGAATCAGTTCTAGCGAACTCCAGTATTCCATTATTAGTATTCATATTGAAGTAAGGATGTTTCTAAGCCAATACAGTAACATATAAGTAAAGCTTACTAATTTTTCATTCTACGTAACCTTCCCCTGGTTTTTGCGTGCATTTTTCCTGTACAGAAATATGTACGATTCAGTATGCTGTGATTCAGGCCGTTGCTACGTAAGAATTTCCTTTTAATGTTTGCTCGTGTGTATATTTAGACATTCATGGTTCTCTGCGTATTTAATTGAAATCTCCTTTTTCTGTCTATAAATAAATATTTTGAGAATTATGTTTTTATTATACTGCAGCTAATATTTCAGTATTTCCGTATTATAACTTGCATTGCGTTTTTCGTGTGAGGCTAGTTCTCATTTTTTCCCTTTTTTTCTTAGTGAAGTTTTCTTAAATACAGTTCGGATGTTATTCTCATAATTAACTGTGGACATATTTATCCCTCTTATATATTGTAAAACTGAGATTTCTATTACTGTCTTTCCTTGACGTCACGTGGCGTGTTCTAGATTTTTCCTTCCACCATTCAAATTATGCTTGTACATTTCCGTTAGGAATTCTTCGTGAAGCAGTTATTGCTATTATCAAATATTTTTCCTAACCAGTATTTTTCTGTTCCCTTCCTTAACTTGAAATTTTTCTTATGTTTAAATTTCGTATAATTATTAGCCAGTCTATATCTCACATTAATATTCTCTTATTTGGTGTATTACATATTTAGCTATTTCTTATTTATTGATTTTTTATTGTGACTTCTTCCAATATAGATTTCTGTTACGTTAAATATTTTTCATAATAAGCATTTAGTAGCCTCAAGTAAATGTATCTAAATTTCCCCTTTTATTTTTACATCGCTATTATTTCAGATATTACATATATTTAATTCTCTGTTAGGTTATTCATGTTCATAATCCAGATGGTTTTGAAGGTCGTGAATTAGAGTTTTCTGTATCTTATGATTGTAGTTCAAGATCTTGGTGTTTGACTAGAACTGAATCTTCGGCATTGCTGCTTGTAAATAATATGTAAATATAATTCTATTTTATATGTGTAAATTGTGATTTGTATTTATTTAAACGCTAATATATACACTTATTATACTTAAATATAGCTAGTATACATCACTAGTGAATTTAATTAGTATTTTACGCATTCCTTCTCTTGATCCCTCAATGAGACGATCTACATTTTCCTTGGGGAAATGATCCCAGTGCTTGCTTCCAGTCTGTTCTACATTGATTTGAGTATTTTCTATCCAGTTTATTTACTGGTTGTAATATTAATATTATGGTTAGTTATTGCTATTCAGAGTTTTAACCTAACTTTCAAGTTTTAACTTTATTCAAGTTTTATAAGTATAATTGAACTTATAGTTACAAATTATTCTTGATATGATAAATAATTATACTCAGTATTATAATTAATGAGAGCAATTTATTCTATTCCATTTCAAGTGTTATTCAGAGCTACTAATAATTATTACATTACAATCCACACCCCTAAAACTAAACAAAATCCCCGTCACATCTTTATTTGGCCTTCAACAAATTCACACTTAACCTTAAAAAGTATGTGCAGCCCTTTCCAAACTCTTCCTTCAACATGTATCTCCCAAAACCCTGTTAGTCTACCACTCCTGCTACGCTATGGTGAACAATCACATGCCACAGTATTCATTCTTGGAAGTTGAATAGGCTATTGACAGATAGCATAAAGTATAAATTCGTGACCTAAAAATGTTGTATAAGACAGATATAAGATTAATAGTCTATTCTTTATCTAAAAGGTGAGGATTTTTTCTTTTGTTATGATTGTCATTCGTGGATATCAGCTTTTCTTTAAAATGTTCCTAATCAGTTCTATGCTTAGGCCTAGAGCTCACTGAAATTCCTTATATAAATATGTAGTTCAGCTCTGAAAGGGCTAAAGAAACCTTAATTACAAAACATGAATATATTTTTTCTCAGTACCATAAATCGGAGTGAAGTTGACCAAAACTCGCCAGTAAATTTCGAAGGCTAATAATACCAACTTGTAAGATATGTACAATTTTCAGAGGAAGTCCATATGTAATTCTGTAAAATTGTATAAAAGAATAAATATAAGATTGATTCAGTAATGTTCGTTGTAAAATCTGATGATTTTGATTCAAGTGTTATGTTTCTCTGCCAGCCAGATACCAGGGTGTTGGGAACCATATTTTCAGGGAAGTGTTTGGAAAGGACCGCACAATTTTTTAACGTCTAATGTGAATTTTTTGAAGGTCAAGTAAAGTGATAAAAAGCAAACATAATTATCCACAAAATTAAATATGGTTAACGTAGCAAACTAATAAACATTTGTATAATGTCCACAATATACAGGATTTTTCAACGTGAAGTTTTTACACTCTCCGCTTTGCTTGCTAATTGCTTGAAATCTGGTAGGTGGCCTGTTAAGGAGGTTCTCGCAAATTTAGTTAAATGTACATTAATTACAACTGCTTGATGGTTAGACATCTGTCGAACACGCAGAACGTTCAAGATGAAGTTAGTTGACTACTCGACCACCAACCATTAACATTTATAAAAATATTGATCTTTTTTGTATTTTCATTTATTTTTATTTTTATTTTACTTTTTTCTCTTTTTACCTATTATTATTTAAGTGCCAGTATGGTACTTTATGAGATTGTCTGGCGGACGAAAAAATGTCTGTTCGTCTGTTTGTCTGTCTGTCCGTCCGTCTGTCCGTCTGTCCGTGAGTCTGTACGCACCATAACTCAAATACGCTTTTTCGGAATTTCATGAAACTTAAAAAACACATTTATAATGCCCATGGAAAGAACCCTATTGATATTGAACCAAATTGGTTCACCGGAGTAATGCCCTATTTAGTGCCTATTTTAATAGATTATATTAGAAAGGTGCCATAGCAAAATTACGCTGTACCTGATTTCCATGAAACTTGGTATACGCATTTATGACGCCTATGAAAAGTACCCTACTGCATTTGAACCTAATCCGTTGACCGGCACCGGATTAAAACCCAATTTAGTGTCTATTTTAAAGGAGCAATAACTCAAATACGCTTTATCGGATTTTTATGAAACTTCGTATACCCATTTAAAATGTCAATGGGAAGACGTCTATTGATAATCGACCAAATTGGTTGGGCAGTACCGGAATAATGCACAATTTAGTGCCTTTTATGTTTATATATAAGAAGTCGCGATAACTCAGATATTCTTTATTGGATTTTGCTGAAACTTTGTATACCCATTCATAATGTACATGGAAATACGTCTACTGATATTGGACCAAATCGGTAGACCGGTGCCGGAGTAAAACCCAATTCGGTATCTATTTTAAAAACGCGGTAACTCAAATACAGTTAGCTATGACAAATAACACTATTGTTTTACATGCGCTTATCCAACTAGACCGTTAAACTCACCCAGGTGGCCGAGATGGTAACGTCTTGGCCTCACATTCTGGAGTTCTATGGTTCAAATCTCAAAACCGGCCAGTTTGACTTTTTTGTATTCTGCATATCATAATTGCAATCATAACTGATTAAACAAAAACATACTGGCACTTTGTTACATCAGTTTACCTGATTTTATTCTTAATTAGATTATTTGGTAACATATGAATGTATCCACATCTGGTTAGTTGAAGATGGAACGGATTAATGGCATGGGCGCTTATTAATTTTTTCTCACAGGAAATAGAAAATTCTTTTAAATTAGGATAGAATTAATAGTAGATACGTTTGCAATAATCATAATATGATTATATTATACAGGATGTTTCAAAAATACTTTTAGAAACTTCGAACATGGGTTCCTTACACCAAAATAAGGAAAAAAGTTCATATGAACATATGTCCCATAATCCTTGTTTTCTCGTTATTCGTTATTAATGAAAGTTTGCGTCCAACGACTCTCGAGGTCCAACCTCGCAACTTCATTTTTCTATGCACTCATTCATTGAAGGCTTTGACTCATTGTATCTTATGTACTGTACAGTAGACGGCGAAGTATAGCCATGGAGACTTGTTTACATTTGTCATTAGTCTGTCTTCAACGCTTTGATCGTGCACATGTAGTGAGTTAACTGCACATGTTTCGTTCTACCATGACAGGATATTCATTTCGTGAGCAGGCAGACAGGACTTTTATGTATGGTCGCGTCCATCAGGACGCGAGGCTTCACTGTTGTATCAGATGGCGTTTCCAGACCGAAGAGAACCGAGTCATCCAACCTTTGTTGCTGTTTATCATCGCGTTGCTGAGAAGGAACCGTTGCACCACAGACTATCGATCGAGAAAGACCAAGAGTTGTTCGTGCGCCGGACCACGAAGAACAAATTTTACAGCGTGTCGAAGACGATCCAAGTATCGGTACAAGACAATGGGCTATGACATTTGGTACATCTCACAGTACAGCATGGAGGGTACTTCACGAGCAGCTCCTGTATCCGTATCATATTCAACGTGAGCAGAGCCTTTCGCCTGCCGATTATCCACCACGGGAGAACTTTTACCGATAATTTCTAGCACAAACAGCCAATCCGTTATTTGACTCGTCAGTTCTGTTTACAGACGAAGCAGAGTTTGGGAGAGATGGAATTACAAATTTCCACAACGAACACGTACGGGCAGATCATAATCCTTGTGCTGTAGTTCAGGTTAGACTTCAGCAACAGTTTAGGATTAATGTGTGCGCTGGAATTGTAGGTGACTGTCTGGTAGGTCCATACGTTCTACCAGTATGTGTTGTAGATGCTGTCTACAGGGACTTGATCCAGAACACTTTTTCGGAATTACTTCACAAAGATGTGCCCTTTAGAAAAGACAAAACATGCGGTTTATGCAAGATCCGATAGTGCCAAAGCGAAGAAGATTGCTGAGTGCAGGTGTTTTGCTTCAACATGATAACGCCCGTCCTCATGCTCCTCGTGTAGCAATGAAAACCGTCGACGACCTCCGCCATAATCGCCAGATTTGGGACCATCAGATTTCCACATCTTTGGTTCATTAAAGGATCACCTTGGAGGGCAGAAGTTCAAGTCTGATGTAGACGTACAATCGGCAGTGCACGAGTGTCTACAGCGTCAACCAAAATATTTTTTCTCACGCGATATTGAAGCCCTTCTTATCCGGTGGCTTAAGTGCGTTAAACTAGGCGGGGAATAAGCAGAAAAATAATGTACAAACAAACATTCTTCCTGCAGCAAAATAGTGGAAAAAAATTAATTGCGGTTTTCATTTGATTCTCCCTCGTATATTATAATAGAATAATCAGATTATGCAAGATGGGAATGACTGAGAACACACCAGAGAACTTTCGTGCGAAAGGTGGCCGCCCGATGCATACTCAGACGCCTGGTATCGTGGGAAGAGGGTTTGGAATCCAAGTGAAAATAATCAGATAAGCTAATTACTAATACCCACCATATCAATGATTGACTGGAAGGTAATTATGACTGCACCAATATGAGCTTAGAACGTCATAATATGTACGTTTCAGCCAATCAAACCTTAAGCTAATGGGAGTTGACTACCCCGAAAATTCATTTGATTCTGAATTTTCGAGGGAACACTGATCTGAGTCTCTCTTCATGTCTCGAAGAAGACGGCCACGTACGATTTTCACGTCCCACGCAGGGATAAATGGCCTGTGCAGAATAGGTGCAACATATTGTTAACTGGCAGTGAAGTGTGGTACATTATAAACTATGTTCTTAAGTGTACTGTTTTTCATGGAAGAAAGGACATCCTTAATAAACCTGGGAAAATTTAAAACTGAGTAAGCATCTGATTTTTGACATTGGCCTCTGCCAACTCCTCGATCTGTCGCCCTGAGGAAGAGGATCAAACTCATAGCCACTGCAGAAGCTGAGGTAACGGGGAATACAACAAAGTATCCGTAAGTACATATACAGGTGCGTAGAACATCCGAGTGTCTTACGTGGCACACCAGAGATAATACCACACCGCTATAAAACCCCTACACGTGGTGCCCAAAGTGGGGCACGACAGGAGACGGCAAGACAGACGACGTCGAAATCGACGAAGAGCTAGGTCAACGAGACGAAAAGATACAACGCAGAAAGGCAACGCTCAGTAAACGACGAGGGATAGGAGGGACTAATGGAGACCTTTTCGGCGAATTAATCAAGACTAAACTTCAAGTTCAGGACTTCAAACGGGAAAATCACATAAGAAAAACTCTTTCCGATATTTCAAGAGGAAGAAGATTTTCTAGGAGAAGAATCATCGATGGACAAGAGGACATCAGGGGACTCATCAGAAGTAAAAATAAGATCGGGAACAATTAAAACAAGTAGGAGAGTAAAATAAATACTTTTTTTTTTTTTAATTTTAAAATTTTCACAAAAAACTTATATAAAATTTACTGAACAGAGTAGGAAAGAGTTTGAAATTTATTGATCAGAATAGGGAAGAGTTTGCGTTTCTTATGAAGTAAATATCAATTTGAGTAAGTTATTCTAAAAGATCAAATTAACTGAAGTTGAGTGTTGTTATTTAAAAAAATGATTAATCCCATTTGTGTTTCATAAACCATGAGAATACCTAATATTAAGGAACGCTTTTACAGTCTTTAACGATTGATGCACGGTTGAACTGTCTGATATTATTGAAGGTTAATATGTCTAGTGTGTTTTATGGTGTTCTTGTGTATATCTTGTTTAGTATAAGAGTGTCAAAGGTAATTATATGAGATTACGTACTGGTAAGGAGGTCGAAACAATGGAGTGTATAGGATCAGAACTTGGGAGAGGGCAGAGCTTCCTCACCAAGGGGAGGTTACCGAATCCCAAGTAGAAAATGAAAGCGAGAAGATGTTAGGAAACTTTTCAGTTGGTAGGCCAGACGATGTGAATGATGGCAACACAAAGGTGACACGATTGCCAATGTTTTATCAGATGTAAACACCGATAGAGAAAGTGAACCTATTCTGGTAGGAAGGGTCGGTGTTAGTTCTATTAACCCAGTGGGGATAGAAATGCTGTTGGCTAATATGCTAGCCTAGATAAAGAAGGGTCAAAGCAAAGCAAGTGAAAAAATTGATAGAAGTTAGAAGCTACAATTAAACGACTAGAAAAATAGTAAAGAATTGAGAGGGGTTATTAGGGGATTAAATAAACAGCAGGAAGAAATGAGTGAGGAATTAAAGGATCAAGTAAAGACAAATCTATAGAACTTAGCAGTAATAGGACAGGAATTAAACGCCAAAATAGATCAAACCAATGGAGTTGAAATTAAATAAGGTTTTGAATAAGGTGGACGAAAAATCAAAGTAAAAATTGGGATCAGAAATTAAACCACGAGATTAAAACAACGGAGAACAGAATTGATGAGTTCGAACCCTCTTGTTACATATTTCCATAAGGACTTAATGGTACCACCTATCCTTGATAATACTAGATTTTTAAAATCCTTGATTTCTTTACTTCTTAAAAACTACCCCTCTAATAGGGTTGAAAATTATTTCATACGGGCCTAACTCTTTTGTACAGCATTTCCTTGTTTTCTTTTTAATATTAGGTATTTATTGTTTTAGATGAGAGTTTCAAGGTTCATAATGCAGGTCTCTGCTCTACCTACCTATTCTTATTTGGGGCATAACTTTGCATAGGGGTGTGATAGAGGGATGTAGTTAGTGTAATATCATGCTCTAAATATCTAAGAACACAAGTGCACACATTATTGGGTTGGGCTGGGGATAACGCTAGGGAAGGTGTGGGACCAAACAAAGCGTGGATATTACCATTGCTGATATTGCCTGAATTCGACTTCCTACAGTCGCCATCATTCTATTAAATAATGCGCACCTTGTGCCAATATCACCAGGAGTGTTTGTGAAAGTAAATTCTTATTATTTCACCGCTAATACGCATAAGTGCTTCAAGCATAGTTCTTCAAAGCCTCGTGAACGCGCGCCAGTCCATATCAGATGGATTACCATTAAAAGCTGATTAAGCAAGGAGTTGCACTGTCGCCTACTTTTTAAATTTCACTTTGGAGTATGCCATTAGGAAAGTTCAGGAAAACAAGGTAGGCCTAGAATTAAATTGCAGTGACCCGATTTTAGCTTATGCAGACGACGTTTGCTTTTAGGGCGAATACATAAACACAATCGAGAGAAGTGCAGAAAGTCTTTTCGATACCTGCAGGAATGTTGGATTGGAAATCAATACAAAAAACTATGTATGTGGTCATGAAAGGTCAAAATAATGCACTACAGAATATTAGAATAGACGGCAAATCGTTCGAACAAGTGGAGAAATTCAAATATCTGGGAGGAATAATTACAAACAGAAATTAAATCAGGTAAACTGATATAACAAAGTGCCAGAATGTTTTTGTTGAATCAGTTATAATAGCAATTATGATATGCAGAAAATAAGTTTTTTTTAAATCAGATTAAAATCGACCAGCTTCAGCAGAACTACAGATTTGTGATATCTTGACAAACGCGCACACACATAAAAATATAAAATAAAATAAAAAATCCATGTCACATCGGCTGGCTCCGAGATTTGATCCAGAGACATCTAGAATACGAGTACAATACCTTACCATTTGGCCAACTCAGTCATTTTGACGGTCTAGTTTGATAAGCATGTGTGAAAGAATAGTGTTATTTGTCAAATCTAAAATGTATTGCAACTTGAAATTCTTAAAATAGGCCTATGTCAACATTTCACAAAATTCAGTGGAAAATAACTCCGCTAATTATTTTACCTTCTGTAAGCTTATATAACAGTATTCATTTAGTACTCAATTTCAACGAAGTAAACAAACATCTGACTGCATTGCATCAAAGCCCTCAATGATAAAAAAATGCGGCATTGTAGTATGGACATGATTAAAAAAAGTGATTTTAATAAGTTGTTACTCTAGTACCGGTCAACCGATTTGGTCCAAAATAAATAGGCTTCTTGCCATGGACGTTATAAATGAGTAACTTATATCAAGTTTCATGAAAATCCGATAAAGCGTATTTGAGTTACCGCGCCTTTTGTTACATAAAACCATTAGAATGCATTAAATTGGGCATTATTCCGGTACCGGCCAACCGATTTGGACCAATATTAACAGACGTCTTCCCGTAGACATTATAAATAAGTATTCCAAGTTTCATGAGTATCCGATAAAGCGTATTTGAGTTATGGCGTCTTTAAAATAGACACTAAATTGGATTTTACTCCGGTACCGGTCACCCGATTTGGTCCAATATCAATAGGGTTCTTCTTATGGACATTATAAACGCGTATACCAAGTTTCATTAAAATCCGATAAAGCGTATTTGAGTTATCGCGCGTACAGACGGACGGACGGACGGACGAACTGACGGACGGACTGACGAACGAACAGACGGACAGACATTTTCTCGTCCCGCACACAATCCCATAAAGTACCATACTGGCACTTAATAATCATTAAGGCAGAAGTTAAGTGCAAACCCAAATAAGGGAATGCTTGCTTTCATGCAGTTCAGAAACTCTTATCTTTTCGTCGTCTGTCCAGAAATCTAAAAATAAAAATTTATAAGACAATTATCCTGCCGGTTGTATTATATGTCTGACCATTTGGCTCTGACTTTCATATTTAATTATAAGGATATTTGTTGTTTTACTAAAGGGATTACATCGGGTACTAAGATATCGATCACAAGGCCCATTAGTGAAGAAAACATTTCGAAGCTAAATGTTTCTCTTGTAGAAATGGACTGGGCTTCAATCCTGAACAAAACTGATCAAATGGGTGACTTAAGTGCAAAAGAAAATTTTTCGAGTTTTATTAACAACTTTATGCGTATTTTTATTGAATGTATGCCACAAAAGAAATGTCAAGTTATTATCAAAAAATGCATCCGTAGAAAAAACACTAAAAACAATACATGGTATACTCCTCACCTTGTTGAAATGAAAATCAAACTAATGTCATTACGAGAATTACATAAGCATAGTAGAACGGATGTCTACAAAGTAGCTCTTAATAAATATAGAAATAAGTGTAAAATGGCCATGCTTCAGGCTAAAAAAGAATTTAACACATGTGTCATAAATACCTCCAGCAAAATCGGACAACATAATGAAAAACAACCTCTTAACATATAACAATTTACAAAAATTGGATAATTTTGCCTTAGTCACACAGTATGATGTAATAAACATCGTCAAAAAGATGAAACTCTCTGAATGTTTAGATATTTATGACATACCTACCAATCTACTAAAAAAGGTCATAATTTCCGTGGTTAATCCGTTAACGCATTGTTTTAATATCTGTTTACACGAAGGTTATTTCCCAAATTAACTTAAGATCTCGAGAGTTATACATGTATTCAAGAAGGGCGATCCAGACATACCCTCTAGTTATAGGCCCATATCAATCATTCCGGTTTTTGCGAAAATTCTCGAAACGTTTATCTATCGTCAACTTTCTAAATTCTTTGAAGACAATAATATCATGACTCCAGCACAATTTGGTTTCAGGAAGGACAATTCCACTGCGACTGCAGTTGAATCCCTTGTTAATTTAGTACTAAATTGTTTTGAGGAAGGACTCTTTGCTCAGGCAACATTTTGTGACCTGAGCAAGGCGTTTGACTGTGCAAATCACGAGGTTTTGATCAATAAATTATCTTTCTATGGACTTAGATATACAAGCTTAAATCTCTTGAGCTCGTATCTTTCAACCAGACTACAAGTAGTTTCTTTTGACAAAGTAAAGTCTGGCATAGCCATGAATAAGGTAGGCCTACCGCAGGGATCAGTGCTTGGTCCGTTTCCCTTCCTCGTAGTAATTAATGATCTCCCTTCGTTCCTGGGTACTCAAACCATACTCCATGCTGATGATACAACATTTTTTAATGTTAGTGACGATCCTAGTAAACTGGAATTACTTACACACAATACAATGCGTAAAGCTTCTGAATGGTTTGGAATTAATGGATTCATGTTAAATGAGAGCAAAACGCAACACCTTTCATTTTCCCTGCGAGACCCGTACGTAAATAAAAATCAGCATTCCGAAAACATTAAGTTCTTGGGGATTATTATTGACGATGAACTAACTTGGTATCCTCATAAAAAAAGCAACTCTCATCTAAGCTTTCTAAGGCAATCTATCTGTTACACAGACTTAAACACACAATACAATTCACATATTTACGAACAGCGTATTTTGCGTACTTTCAAAGTATATTGCAATATGGACTGCTTCTTTGGGGCAATTCAAAACACATCACCACCATATTAAACCTGCAAAAAAGTGCTATTAGGATTATTACGGGATCTAATTTTAGAGCACATTGCAAACCACTATTTGTCCAAGAAAAAATTATGACAGTGGCCAATCTTTATATTTATATAGTATTAATATATACAAAGATGAAGTTGCCTAGTTTGCAATTGAGAAACAACATACATGCATACAATACAAGATTTAATTCTCAAATAAACTTGCCAAACCATAGATTAGTAAAATCGACAAATAGCCACCAAATTGTGGGGATGAAATTACTCAATAAATTACCAGCAAGCTATCGGGAATTAACACTAAATAATTTTAGAAAAAGAGTATTTGAGTGGCTTGTTATGAACCCATATTATTCGTTAGACGAATTTTATAACTGCAACATGTTTATGTAAGTCCTATCTGTATGTCTCAACTGTTTATTGTAAGTTGATTGGAGTTCTGGACACATAGTGATGGCATTTGAATGTTTTACTGTTTAATAATTTTAAGATTGACGTTGTCTATTACTATGTAATTGTAGTCTAATGACAATAAAATTATTATTATTATTATTATCATTATTATTGATGTGAGACATGGTCGCTTACTCTTCGGGAAGAACATAATCTGAGAGTATTCCAAAACAGTGTGCTTAGGAAAATATTTGGACATAAGTGAAATAAAAATGGGGGCTGGAGTAAACTGCATAACGACGAACTTCAAAACCTTTACTCGTCACTGGATATAGTAAGAGTAATTAAATCACGGAGGATGAAATGGGCTAGACAGGTTGCGCGCACGGGGGAGGAAAGACATTACTAAAAAGTATTGGCTGGGACATCCGAAGGGAAAAGATCACTTGGAAGACCTAGACGTATGTTGAGGTACAATATTAGGTTAGATTTAAGAGAAGTGTGATTTTCGAGGGATGGTTGGATGGAGTTAGGAGAAGAAGGTTGAATGGAGGGCTCAGGTAAGTTCGGTAATGAACTTTTGGGTTCCATAAAATAGATAATGTAAAATCTGGTATTGCTCGACTTTAATTTTTGAACATCCTCTGCCATAGTATATTTAACCCGGTATGTATTCAGATACTCTTATATTTCAATAAGTATCTATATCAGGCCTGTCCAACTTCATTAGTACTGGGGGCCAAAATGTTTCGACAATTGATGCTGAGGGCCAAACAGTAAAAGCTTCACTCACATAAATATAACAGTAAAGTACAGCACAAGAGCATGTAGCTTTCCGCCCGAAATTAGCATTATCTTGAAATGCTAGAAACCTTTTATAGGTTGAAAAAGAGCTCCTTGCTCTTGGAAAGGAAGAATGGAACGTAGATAAAGTTATCCATTTTTAAGAAGAATAATATTAAAATAACAGAAGTTTGAAATAAATTAGGCCTAGATAATCGCTAACCCAAAATAATAGCTCGATCTGAACATTGAAATAATTAATCAATTCATGAAAAACACTATACTAAATATATAACCGCAAGATAATATAAAAATAAACAAAGAAATGTTAAAATGGGAAAGTATTTATAAATAAATAAAGTCATTTTGGTTTTGAGAATAATAACAATAATTGTCAAGACATACCTTAATAATTAAAACTATGATCCCTTTGAAAGTGACAAAAGAAAATTAAATCAAAGCCATCTAAACTATATTTATGACAAGCATTGCAAGTAGGTATTACATGACGTAACAGTAACCTAGTGGAAACACTAATATAACGTTTAATGCTGTAAGTTATAGAAATCTTATTACCTGTATCATTATGAGACCTAGTGCTCAAGTTTTTTATTAGAAATTTTTGTTTCTACGATACTGCTTTTTCGTCCAATTCCTATTCATGCTATCATGGTGGAAATTATAAATTCCTGCACTCAGTACTGGTAACCGAACCTACTGCGTCTCTTCCTTCTTACCAGTGCGTCATTATATCAAAGCATCTGACTTCTGATTAATTTATTGCAGTCGTGGTACAGTGAGTCCCTCGCAACAGTTGCCTAATTATGCGGGTTTCTGAGTTGCGGCGGCCCCAGATCTAACTCCCAAGCGATCGGGTGAAATATCTGCGCTAATAAAGCCGCTAACGGAGTAATGGTCCAGGTTCTCACATTTACAGTTGGAATTACAATGAAAATAACCATGTATCTCATCACAAGCGATGTTGGAAACGTCCTCTCCTTACATCCATGCAACACTGGCATCTTTTCAGGAAATTTTCTTTCACGCACATAAGTTCAGCTTCCGAGATAGAGTTAATTTCTCTTGTGATATTGTCTTTAAGTTCTTCTAACAGTATGTGACTATTATTTATGGGGAAACTTGAAAAATAAACTTTACAGGTCAATTTCCCATACATTAGAAAAAATTAAAGACAATATCACAAGAGAAATTAACTCTATCTCGGAAGCTGAACTTCTGTGTGTGAAAGAAAATTTCCTGAAAAGGTGCCAGTGTTTTGTGGATGCAAGGAGAGGACATTTCAAACATCTCTTGTGATGAGATACGTGGTTATTTTCATTGTAATTCCAACTGTAAAAGTGATAACCAGAATCATTACACCGTTAGAGGCTTTATTAGCGTAGATATTGCACCCGATCGCTCGGGAGTTAGAGCAGGGGCCGCCGCGACGCAGAAACCCGCATGACTGGCCAACTCTTTCATGGGGCTCACTGTATATAATTATATTTGATAGTTGAATTTTACCGTTTTTGTCTTACCTGTGTCTACACTTACATTTAATTTATTAATGCTCAGGTACGTTTTTAATTGATATCAGAAAAGTGTGACGCAACTAATTTCGGATAAGTAAAATAATATAATTATGTAACAATAGTCACCGAGATTAAAATAGTAACAAACTTTTTGAGGTCGGTAGTCCTTGGAACTTGACCACTATCTTGACCCGTTGTTTAATTATTTTTACGTAACTGTTTTCACTTGCATCGTAAGAAAACATAAGTACATGCAATGCGTGCAATACATGTGTGTTATATGTATAACAGAATCTCGGAAATACAAAAAAAAAATGGATTTTGTCTCGTTTCTTCTAAATTTTCATCGATCTGGTAAAATATACTTCTCACCCACATAATATCGCAATACAAAATGCAGTAATAAACGAGTGTAACTCAACTTGAACAACACAGCAGGAGAAACTAGTAACATTCTTATCACACCTCCTTATCTTGTGCAAGTGTAGATATGACATTAGTTTGCACTTTAAACTGTTAGAGCACATCTTGTTAGCATTGTATAATAAATGAACACTCGGTAAAAATGAAAATGGTCGTTGGCTTGTGCATTAACGAGGCGTTTCTTCTCACACTTCTTATATTTTCTAAACATCTATCCATCATTGCATCCACAACATAAACACTTTCTTTGAAACAAAGCGTGATCACAAAAGTACACGAATTAGACTTTTGAAGCAGCTGCAGTTTTATTTTGACCGAGTATACTATTACATTTGCTCTACCATACTTCATTCACATATATAAGTAATTTACTAACCTTTCTTAAATGCTTGCCCTAGTTGGTAACAAACAACTGTGGAAAGTCGTTGTTCTGACAATAACGTAAATACAGGTTGGAAGTAGAGTAACTTCGGTATTAACAAATAAAAATTCAAGTACCACTTTTGATCCAAGATTTTCTAAAAATGAAATTGTCTCTAAACTGTTATATTTTATTCTTATCAGCAGAGTAAATAAGAAAGAATACATTTTCAATTTGAATTTTTCTATACCTCCCAATGGTGTTCTTACCTTGTCGTGGTGGTGGGGCTTGCGTGGCCAAATGATCCCGAGAGCTATGCCAGCGGTAGCTTAGCTGCTGGTAGGTCCTTCCAAGCTAGACAGGTCAAAGGAGATGCCCCAGATGAAAAAGGATACCCGGGTCCTCCAGGTTAGGGGTTGGGCATGGGGTTGACAACTCCATCTCATAAAAAGAAAAGGAAAGAAAAACTAACTGTTCAGAAACCAAATAAAAGAGTCCGGATAGATGACATGGAAAACACCTGGAAAATGAATTAATCATATGATTTGTCTTTAGCTACCTTGAATGTATTCAGTTTATATCGGGCAGGCTACCTGAAGCATTTAAAAATTGAACTGGAGAAATATAGAATCAACATTGCTGCACTTCAAGAAACAAGATGGCTTTGAAAAGGTACTATAAGATGTTGGAAATTTCTCTTTGTGTTATAGTGGAAATATGGATATTAATACTTTTGGTACAGGTTTCTTGGTGAATAGGAAGCTAAAAAGTACGACAATGAATTTTGAACCGACAGATGAAAGAATTTGTACCTTCAGAATTAAAGGTAAATATAATATTGTTGCAATCATATGTGCACATGCTCTTACACTGGATAAAAGTGAAGTGATAAAATATACATTTTATATTAAACTCAATTAGGTAGTTTAGAAAATTCCTGCATATGACACAAATATAGTTATGGGAGATCTCAATGCCCAGTTAGGGAAAAAAAATATTGCTTCAGACCTACGAGCCTATAGGTAAATGGAGTCTACACCAAGTATCTAATGATAATGGATTGCAATTTATTGACTTTGCTACTTTCAATAACTTGATCGTTAAAAGTACATGTTTCTAACACAAGAAAATACATCATTATGGAAACATGGGAAACCTATGATGGTAAAACTATGAACCAATTAGATCATGTTTTGATAGATATTTTCATGGTATAGCATTTTCTTATTGCACTTAGGAAACACATGTTATATTATTACCATAATGAATAGAGGGAAAAAGTGTGATGACTCGGCCGCTCAGGCAATGGTGGGTATAGGGAGAGCGGTGGTCCACCGAAACACTGGCAGCACCTTCGTTTGCGTTTCAACTTCTGAATGCTGCACATGATAGTTTGGCATCTTATGATTAAACTCGCAATCTTTAATTAGCCCTTGGTCCTATTTCTGTGAAATTTGTGCAGAAATAATCTACACACAACAGTCCTTCTGATGGTTAAAACAGAGACTTAAAAATGCGGACATAAGTGTTTTTAATTCAATATCTAAACATCACCAATTACACTAAATTCATGGCGGGTGAAGCGGAGTTTGACTATGCGACAATTTTTTTCATTTTTGTGTCCTGTAAAAACTTCAAGCGAGAAAGTTTTAGTGAAATATTAGAATTTTATTTTAAATTAAGTACCGCCTTTATATCTCGAATGGTTTACGAGTAATTGAGTGGTAATTATTCCGGGCGCTACAGCTGTCTGAATGATTTGGAACGATCGTGAAATGCCGAGAGCGAAGAAAATTTGACTATGCGACTATTTTTTTTATCTTTGTGTTTAGAAAAAAGATTCAGGCGTGCCAGTTTTAGTGAATTACTTGAACCTTATTATAATTCAAGTGCCACCTTTATAACTTGAATGGATCACGGGTAATAGAGTCGTAATTACTCTAGGCGCTAAAACTATCGGAAAGGTACAGAGGTATTAGCAGGCATCTTTTTCATAAAATACCAGCAATAACGTAAAAATCCTTAAATAATTTATTCGTGGACTCAATAAAAAAACTACATTAATTCACTACTTGTACTCCTACTGCAAGCTTGACCCGCTGGGGAAAAAGAACGAATCAAGCTTTTTCCTAACTTCGTAATTCTACACTACTTTTATTTAGACATTAGTTGGATTATTTAATATATTTTCTGTTCATTTATGTTAGTAATTTCTATGTATAATTAGCATATTAGTTTAATATCTTATTACGGTTTTTTCATATTATAATTTAACAACATAAAAACGTATTCAATTAAAGTGGGCGGCGAATTGCCGAATCTTTAAGAGCGTACAAGCGGGCTATAGTTAAGGCAAGAAAGCCGTCGCGGTGGCTCATGCTTAGCGCGTGGGCCTGGCATGCTAGCAGTCCCGGGTTCAATCCCCGGGCCTGGCGGGGGTGTCATTCGTGGTGGACGAAGCCGTGACCTTTGGGGGTTTTTCTCGGGGATCCTCCTCATTCCACCAACACTCTCCATCTCATCTTCAAACTCCCCCTCATAATCATCCCGTTTCCTTTCCCGGTTTCCGGTATACCCTCGCCCCCAGTACCTGCTGTGGGCCTCTCCCGTCCTGCCCGTGGCTTGTGGTCCTGAAGTTGCTGGCTGGTGTGCTGCCAACCTGGGGGCTCAAAAGAGGTACCGAGGCAGCGGCACATGTGGCATGGTAGAGGTATCTGTTGGATGTAGGGGAGTTCCGTAAGGGCTCGCGGTGGGGTCTGTTGTCGAGGGACCGTTGGGCTTGCAAATCATTCCATTCCGGAGGTTGGCACAATGAGCCACAAGGCTGAAGTGCTTAGGGTAGTCCCAACCCGCCTTCCCCCTTCAGGGGCCAAATACATACATACATAAGGCAAGAAGATTTTATTTTTAATGAAAAATCAGGAAAAATGCTTTGAAATATTGTGCGATATATGTAGAATGCATTGCAAAACAATTTTTGCGTATGTGTGTCTTTATCGGATGTTGAGACGCCAATTATAAAGAAAGATCCTGCGCTCTATTTTTGTAGTACTGCTTATGAAATTTTCCGTGCTCTGCAATTCACAAACCATCCCTTTGTTTATATTATCTCTGTCGCATAATGTGTACACAGATCTACACCTTTGACCTGGTTCGCCTACATAACTTACCCCACAGCCAGGAGAAAATTAATATTAAAAATAATATATAACTATTAATACAATACAGTATTAATACAAATTAATAGTCTGTAATATTCTACACAATGCAATATTAATATTGATTTATAAAAATATCCCTTAGTTGTTTTCTACCCTAATTATACGTTGTTATTTATATACAAATGTACATTCTTTAGAAAATGTCATCAAATTATTCTAACATACCCACTACCCTATTTTCTAGGCAACAAAATATTATATCAAATCATCCCTTAGCTGTTTTATATCTATATTATATAATTGTTCATTGCTTCGATTTTGGAAAGATGTGCAACGAAATGTTACGGTCAAGCTTCTTGCAGTCTGAGAAGTTACTGTTACACAAGGCCATGTTCATTTATGGAGATGATATCTTCCAAGACGTGTAAAGCAGCCCGAAAATGGTCAAAAGTATACAACAATTCATTTTACATAAGGTGAGTCATTTTGAAATAGATTAATGTATTATTTTGTTTAAGAGTGTTTGCAATTTTTCCTATACCGCCCATAGTAGTCTGGTGGTTAAGGGTCTGAACTATGCATTTTTACTTTAAAAGGTCCCACTTCGCACACATCTTCCTTGACCCCTGTGGAGTACTTTTGGAAGGAGCGCCAACGCAAATTTTGCGGCGGAGGGGGGAGAGGGGGGTTCAAAATGGCGGCTGCACTCACTTACTAAATCGCCTCTAGCTCCTATCCCCATGGTCCGATTTCAATGTTCTTTTTTTTAAATTGAAGGTAAAATTAAGTAGTATAAGTCAGTGCAATGGTATTTTAGATAAGTACAGTGAAAATCCTTTAAAAAGTTAAAAATGTAAAAAAGTGTTTTTCTTTTCGCTTTTATTTTTATCGCAGTTTTTCAGAAAGTGAGAATTCGTACTTTTTTCTCAAATAAAAAAGAAAGCCCGTTTCTTAAGCTTTAATTTAATACCTTAAAACACCTATTTCCTTGTACAATTAAGCCCACAGCGGCCGTTATAGGAAAACAGGTACAATGGCGCGGCTCGTTTTCGGCTACGAGTCTCCTAGCGTAGAGCTACCAAAGCATGTTAAACCGGCCTGCCTACATCGAAACGTGATTTGGAATAGATCGTTTCGCGTGTGTGTCGGTAGTTTCCTATTGTTATCAAATTATCTGTGTGTTTTACGTCCTAGCATTCTACAAATAGGCTACGCCAATACCAGTAGCCTAAATGTTATTACGGTAAGTACTGTCGAGCTGCGCTTTTCTAGTGATAAGGATATGTTTTAATGACAGTAAGGCTAGCCTCAAATAAAGAAAGCATTTATGTCAAGAATCATGTTCCATCCATGGAACTGCTCATTTTTATAACTTCGAATGTGGAAACATAACATTTTCACTTATACGTTTAACGCCCGCTTAATGTAGGCCTACTACTGTGTAATTTAGAAAGATTTTTTTTAACTTCAATCAATTTCACCGTGCTGTTAATGAAACTGATAAAGCACTTTCATAATTCATTTTGGAGACGAAAGCCTACCATGTTTATGAGAAAGAAGATGATTCGATGATCTTCCAAGACTGGCACACCAAAATGCGCTCAGAACGACTAGGATTTGAAAAGAATTCTTATTATTCTCACCTATTAGAGAGGGAAATTTTCCTCTATATATTGAGTTCCTTGTTCGCCTTGCTCCATGTTTTTTTTGCCCCATCATACTAATTATGCACGATGGATTTCAGTACATTTTCGTGACATGATCCTTCTGAAGGGAAAACATCCAGCAGTGAAGGAAATCTTCAACATAGGAATATTTGTTGCGAGGAAAACCATTAAATCCTCAGCCATGGCATGGATCACATGCATGAAAAGGGGAATGCTTCAGTAAAAGGGACGGAGGAAGAGTAGGCTTTATGATGATGCCTTCCGAAAGTTTATGATTGTTGGACCTCAGATTGCTACATATATTCAGCAAATTTTACTCGAAACCACGAACGAAACAGAAACAAAACTTATCAACGTTACAGGTGTTACGAAGTGACAATGCACGCTTCAGCCATTTGTACATAGCGAGTCAAACAAGAGATGGAGATTTCCAAGAATTTTGTAGAGATGAAAATCAGCATTGGCCTCCTTCCCTTTCAAATCATGAGAAGCC
This sequence comes from Ectobius pallidus, assembly GCA_964059195.1. NCBI lineage: Eukaryota > Metazoa > Arthropoda > Insecta > Blattodea > Ectobiidae > Ectobius > Ectobius pallidus. The sequence continues at coordinate 57,137,409 of CAXKWD010000007.1, read as the reverse complement.
AATACTTTGTAAGAATAAGTCAAGTCTGCTTAAGTGCTTTTCGACTTATATTAATGAAAAATAAATAAAAACTGAGTCAAACGTTCATGTTAAAATCTTAGATGGAGCTGCAGTCATTCACATATTACCTCATACTGGAGCAAATACCTTCGAAGAAAAAATTCCATATGTTACACGTAAAATGTCATCCGTGTCACGCTTGTATGCTGTTTGAGATGAATACAGCGAAGAAAGTTTGAAAAATCAAACTCATGATGAAACGGGTTCTGGTAGAAGAATCCATGTAACTGGTGGAGCTCTGATGCCTAAAAAATTGGAGACCTTTTTAAAAGATTCTAAAAACAAGAAGTCTTTCTTCAAGTTCCTCTCAGAGGGAATTCGAACATTCCTTGTTTCAGAAGGAAAAGATCCGGTCAGTGGATACCGATGTTATAGTTATCTCCATATCCAGTTTTGAAGAACTTGGGATAAACAGTCTTTGAATTGCCTTTGGGACAAGAAAAGATTCCAATACATTCCTATCCATGAAATTGAAGGTGACTAGGACATCCTATAGGCCTATCCTACTTTCACGCATTCACTGGCTGTAATACTGTTTCACAGTTCAATGGAAGAAGAAAAGTTAAAGCATGAGAGGAGTGTATGCCTGCCAAATACTACTGACAGTTTCCTCTTGTTAGCGAAAAGAAATGTAGAAGACTTTTTTATGGAATTCAGAGATATGTTGTCGTTCTGTGTGACAGTTCTTGTAGTGCGGAAAATGTCGGTGAAGAGAGAATATTTTTACTTAAGAGAAAAGGTCCCTGATTGATGGAAAATATACCATCAACTTCCGATGCATTGAAACTGCATCCAATGAGGACAGCATACCAAGAGGAATGACATGGGGCAACGCTCTGAAACCGATACAACCAGACCAAGATCCTTCCAAGTGGGGCTGGACTAAGACTGACGGTGACACTTCCAGAAGTGGTAGCTTCTAGTCAAAAGCTAATTCGGTGTGGCTGTACTGAGTTTGTGGCAAGGCAGGTCTTCCATGCAACTCAACTCTGCACATGTGATGGTCTCTGCCGAGAATCTAATCAATAAAATCCAAATCATATCTCTTCTTTCTTCCCTTTCAGTCTTGCAATATATTTACTCCTTTGCCCTATACGTGCCCTTTAATATTCCCCCGACGGTGACCATTAATAGTACAATTCCTTAAGCCTCTCCTATGAGTTGGCTAATAAATAATCAGGCCGACTTTCCTCTTACACCCCAACTGGAAATCCCACATTTACCTATATAAACAAAAATCACCAGAGCACAATTGTTCAGTCACTCAGAAGTTTAGATATTCTTCAAATACTTCTGTGTACCTTTTCACAGAGGTAACATATGACCGAAAAACTAGAGGCGCCAAGTTATATCCTAGTAAAGAAACAGAGCTCGTTCAGAGCACACTTTGGTGTGCCAGTCTTGGAAAGTCATCGAATCATCTTCTTTCTCATAAACATGGTAGGCTTTCGTCTGCAAAATGAATATAATGAACGTGCTTTATCAGTTTCATTAGCAGCACGGTGAAATTGATTGAAGTTAAAAAATTTCCTTCTAAATTACACAGTAGTTGGCCTACATTAAGTGGGCGTTAAACGTATAAGCGAAAATGTTATGGAATGATACTTCTTTCACACTGACCGTGTGTAGGCTAAGATGGACACGTGAACTCAGAATGAAAAATTCAATGCCATAGCCGGGATTTGAACCAGGATCTTCGGCTCTCCGTGCCGATGCTCTAACCAACTGAGCTACCATGGCAACGTGCCGGTACAACATTAAATTCTCAAACTAACTAACAATCCCAGAATACCACCAGGCGTTCTCAATATGAGATACGAACCCAGTGGCGACTTCACGTGTCCGAAAATGTTATGTTTCATCATTCGAAGTTATAAAAATTGGATGGAACATGATTCTTGACAAAAATGCTTTCTTTATTTGAGACTAGCCTTACTGTCATTAAAACATATCCTTATCTTTAGAAAAGCGCAGCTCGACAGTACTTACCGTAATAACATTTAGGCTACTGGTATTGGCGTAGCCTATTTGTAGAATGCTAGGACGTAAAACTCACAGATAATTTGATAACAATAGGAAACTACCGACACACACGCAAAACGATCTATTCCAAACCACGTTTCGATGTAGGCAGGCCGGTTTAACATGCTTTGGTAGCGCTACGCTAGGAGACTCGTGGCCGAAAACGAGCCGCGCCCTTGTACCTGTTTTCCTCTAACGGCCGCTGTGGGCTTAATTGTACAAGGAAATGGGTGTTTTAAGGTATTAAATTAAAGCTTAAAAACGGGCTTTCTTTTTTATTTGAGAAAAAATTACGAATTCTCACTTTCTGAAAAACTGTGATAAAAATAAAAGCGAAAAGAAAAACACTTTATTACATTTTTAACGTTTTAAAGGATTTTCACTGTACTTATCTAAAATACCATTGCACTGACTTATACTACTTAATTTTACCTTCAATTTAAAAAAAAGAACATTGAAATCGGGCCATGGGGATAGGAGCTAGAGACGATTTAGTAAGTGAGTGCAGCCGCCATTTTGAACCCCCCTCTCCCCCCTCGCCGCAAAATTTGCGTTGGCGCTCCTTCCAAAAACACTCCACAGGGGTCAAGGAAGATGTGTACGAAGTGGGACCTTTTAAAGTAAAAATGCATAGTTCGTCACTTTTTTGTTCCTTAACCACCAGACTATAGTAATCTCAAACAGAGTAACTGCTTTCTAGCGGCGGAACCAGTGAACTACCTCAGTCGTCACACTTTCTCCTCTATTCATTATGTTATTACTTAAAAAAGCAATATTCTAAACATCATGGGAGTAATGTATTTGTCACCGAGAGGGTTGACCAGGTTGCCATTAACGTCAGTACGCTCTAGAAGGTGGTCTTGAGTCGTGCTGAGCTCTCACCAGGAAATCCCTCCTCGTCCTTATCTGTACCCTGAGGGTGCATTGTTGATTTGTATTGACAAACTTGATTCTGTGGCGTTCACGTTTGTTGTTTTTGACGGGAATTACTGAATTGTTAATTTATTAGTATTATTATTTGTGGACTGAAATACTTTGGGCTCTGGTCGTCAGATAGTTTAATTTTATTTTTGTAAATGTTTTTTACCTTGACAACCATAATTTTGCATAAAGGATTCCAACTCCAATAGAAAAGTCTCTGAGAACTTTAGTCAGTGTAACCGAGAGAGAGTGGAAAAATGTTAAATGATTTAAAAAAGGACTTTATCCAATCTTTAAGTATACATCGGAAAGAGTTTTCTGATATAATGTCTTCTCTAAAGAAAATTACAAAGCAATCTCCAACCTGGAATTAAGAATTACTTATATGGATTCAATCTTGCAAGCGCTACAATCTAGTAGTAGTAAAGACGGCGGTGAGGGTCGTCTATCAGCATCTCTTGGTTTGCAAGAAAACCCCATTGACAGTAAATGGCAGAATGTCCAGCAGAAGAAAAGGTATTCTCAGATTAATACGTGACAGCATGGATAATTGGATAACAGTATCATAAGCTGGAGTACGTTACGAACCTCAGGGAACATCTCTTCAGAACGCATGGAACTGCACTTTCACAGTGAATGCATATCTTCAAATGAGCCATTTTTTTAGTCCTAACATGGAAAAGTCTAGTACAGACTGTCAGAAGAAATGGATACAACATTGCATTAATTTCTTTGTTGATAGTCAAGAAAGAAATATAGCAAGATATATGTCCGAAAGAAGTAACCATAGAGTTAGCAGAATAATTAAACCAAATGCTACCTTTGAAAACGTTACTTCAGGAACTGAGAGTATAAGTCATGACATCAATGAAGTGGTAGTTATACTAGCTGGGACAAACAACATTGGAAGAAACGAGACTAGAGGACTGCTTTCTTCACTTCGAGAAAGATTAAGGAATCTACAAGAGTCAGTCGACTACACATACTTTGGTTTTCTCTGCTACATTCAGATATTATTTACCAACATGGTCGTGTGTCAACACTGAAGTAAAGCGAGCTAATATAGAAATGAATAGAATCTGTAAACTTGTAAACATGTAAACTTTATCAGCAGTCATAAACATCAAGTAAGATGTTATTGGACATTGTCAAAATAATTTTAACAATAACCATTAAAATACAATTTACTCAAATTACAATTCAAGTATCACTTGTAATATTAAAAGAATAATTATAAGAAATATGAGAAAAAGCATTCAAAGTATTCCTGTACATTATAAAAGGGGTTTCTATTACCAACCATTTGATCAATTCATCCTTAAAATAATTGAGGGTGACAATATTTGCCCTCTGGGGCAGTGAATTAAACAGACACAGCCATCTGATCAAATGACTTTTTGGATTTTGACAGGAGGTCTGACAGGAGGTCCAACAAGGAAGTGGTTATTTCTTGTGAAACAATTGTGTATCTGGGTCCTGTTAAGATAGTTGTTAAGATTTTTCTTTACACATAAAAAGCAATAATAAATATAAACAATTACAACAGTTAAAATATTCTCGCTTATAAAGAGTGGTCTACGGTGAGCAAGGTAAGCTGATCCAGTAATTTTACGCAATGCAATTTTTTTAGTTTAAGTACCTTAGATACAGCATTACTGTTGCCCCAGATACAACTACAGCCGTTAAAACACTTTGAAAGAATGCATAGTATGCAAACTTTAAATATATCTTAGGAATGTGAGTTTTTAGATATCTAAGTAAATAAATCACTCGTGAGAGTTTTACATAGATGTTGTCAATATGGGCTGACCAGGTCAATTTAGAATCAAGCGTTATACCTAGGAGCTTAACATTATGTACATCATTCTGGTTATTACACAAGGAAAACAATATGTGCTCAGTTTTGTTCTCGTTGAGGCAAAAACCATTAGCTTTAAACCATTCAGAGGCTTGCTTTAGAGAATTCCGCATAGTTCTATTCAACGCATTAAGGTCTTTGTTACTAAAATTAATTGTTGTATCATCAGCAAATAAAACAGAGTTACAATCAATATTAGTTGGACGGTCATTTACCATTATTAAAAAAGCAACGGACCCAGAATGGATCCTTGAGGAACACTACTTTCAACATTAGCCACTTTTGAATATATGCCGTTAAAGAAAACCTTCGAGAGATACGATTTCAAAACATTCAATTCAACACCATTGATACCATAATAAGATAGTTTAGCAATTAGAACTGAACGAGACACACAATCAAAAGCTTTGGAGAGATCACATAATGTATCAGATGTAGCACTGAGTTCTTCAAAACCAGTTAAAATAGAAGTTACCGTCTTTTCAGTAGCATTGCTTGTGGATAATCCACTTCTAAAACCAAATTGAACACTAGAAAATAATTAGTTGTTTTCAAAATATTCGTTTAATTGTGCATACATAACTGATTCTAATACTTTAGAAAAAATAGGCACTATGGATATTGACCTATAATTGTTCGGTTTATCACGGGGACCATTCTTGAAAATGGGAATAATTTTATATATTTTGAGACTGTTAGAAAATGTTCCAGTTTGCAGACGTTGGTTGATGCAGTGCGTCAATGGATCAATATATGGTAGCAATATTTTTTATGAAGTCACCACTATTATGATAAACGTCTTTGCATTTGGAATTTTTAAATTTAGAGACAATATTTTATATATCACCCTGGGATATTTGCTTCCATGCAAAGTGTATTGTTGGCAATTGATTTTTTGTACTCTTAATTATATTCCAAGCAGCCTTGCACTTATTGGGCAAGTTAGCTATGTATGGAATATTATATTCTAGCTTGGATTGCTTCAGTTGCTTTTTATACTTACTACGTTCACGTGTGTAGGTTAATCTAGCTTGTTCAACATTTATATTGAGGCGTGTAGAAAGTTGTAGTAGGTTATGTAATTTGGTAACCTGATTTTTCATTGCCTTAAGTTCATTGTTGTACATTTGCTATTATGTTTGTTCTGCTTGACTGTGACAAAAGGGAAGCAGTCATCCTTAGCATTACAAAATATTTCCATAAAATTATCAAAACTATTTGTGTCGCGGTTAAAAATATACCCCCATTCAATGGAATTTAAGTAATTTATGAATCACATCATATTAGTTTCATTAAAATTACGGGATGTAATCTTATTATGAGTCATAGGACTTTTATAACCTGTGTCATTTAAAGTTACATTTACAAGGAGGGCATTGTGATCCGATAATGGAACCTGGTAAACATCAGTATATATTGTCATGTGGAATATTTGTTATCACGTTATCAAGACATGAGTTACCCCGAGATGGAGCTGAGTTTACGTAATAACAGTTCGTTGACCTCAATACATTTAAAGACTCAGAGCAAATAGCTTTGCTATTATTTATATAAATATTGAAGTCGCCACATAATTTTATTGGACACTTAAAACTACTCATAAAAGTTAACAGTTTGTCTATAAAACCAAAAAACGTATCAATTTGTCCACTTGGTGATCTATACAGGGACAGAACAATTACCTTAAAAGTAAGTAACATTATTTTACAACTTCAATATGTTTTTCTGCACAAAATTTGTCTCGATACAAAGTATTATTTCTAACATATATAGCCACACCACTATGACTATATAATTCCCTGCAGAATATCTTGGTGCATATATAACCTCCTATGTTGGCTAAAACCTGATTATTTTTATTACACCAATGCTCACATGAAAATAGTACGTCACAATTTTCGCTACTCAGTACAATTTGACGTTCATCGATTTTGTTTAGTAGTGATTGAGTGTTCTGTACAAACATGATTAGGTTATGATATTCAGTTATGGAAGATTTACTGGTATCGGATTCCTGTAAGCACTTTAAATTGTTAAGTAGTCTGGGACAAAGATTTTGTATAATGCAAGGATTACATTTAAATAAATTAGGTAGGACTTACATATGTGATAAGACATCGTTCGATTAACGAAAGATAATTCAATTGTGAAAAATAAATTAAGTCTAATTTTCACACAGATCCAATGGAGAAGAATGGCTTAGCTGATTGTTATAGGCATATTCTCAATAAGACAAATAATGAAAAAGTAGGTTTGCCAGATATACAAATTTATTACCTTAATATCCAAGGAATGAGTTGTAAAGGTTTAATATTAAATGAATTTGCCAATGACAATAGTTTCGATTTGCAGTGCCTAAATGAACATAGGTGTAAAAATGATTAAATACTTTTGAGAAGTCGGAAAATGTTTTCTTAGTGAGCCGTGATTATGGCTCACGTAAAAATATGTTGCTCCCCTGGTGGTAATTCTGGAGCATTAATTTTTAAAAGGTTAATTTATTAAAGCGCCCGAGCATAACCACTGGTTACGGGTGGTTTTTCTGAATGTGGTCCGCGCTGCTAGGGACTGGAGAGTGATGTGTTGGGAACGGCAGTTGGGAGCTGGTAGTTACAACGCGAGGATGTAGTTCAAGTTAAAAGTGGGCGTTGCCAGCGGTGCGAGAATGGAATCTTCACTGCTGTTCTGGTGAGATTGTTCCTTTTCATGTCTTCAGCTTAACTTAATCAAATTTTCTTTTGCTATAATACATCTCACCTGTTTTGGACATCTAAATTGCCGTATTATATATTGATTTTGGTTTAAAGTTCAGATAATTCATTTTCCGGTTTGTTGGTTTGGCTATTTGAAATTTTCGCCCACGTTATGTAACACAGAATATTCATATCATTCAATAGTTTTCTTCAGTCTGTCCGTCCGTATCGTCTCCGTTTTCGTCTATTCATCTCTCTCCAGTTCTCCTGAGTTCAGGCCATGTTAATGATGTTTTCAAAATTATTAGTCAGAGTAAAAATTTGGAAATGATACCAGGACCTTACAGTTTAACAATGAATTGTAGACAATTTAAGAAAGGATAATCCATACAGAATTATTTAAGAAAGAGAAGTCAATGAATTAGTTACGCCATATATAGAGTGATCATAATGTCCGCAATGTTTGTAAATATGGTAGCAATCAGACATTTCGACTATTATATACCTTTTCTTTATTATTCTTTTGAAGTACAAAGATTAATACAAAGAAAGCAAGGGTATTTATCACTTCTTCAAAATACAGGGTGATCTAAATTTGAAAAGCAAAAAGTGTTCTTACAGTAAAAATAATTTTGTCTAATGAAAACTCTACATGCTATATATATAAATATTCTTGTTGATTTTTAACACAGTAATTTATTGATGGGTGGTAATTTTGATTATTACTGGTTATGTATAGGCCTATAGTGTCTTTTAAAGCTAATTTATTAATATTTTTGTATTGTGTATATATGTATATATCTGATGTTGCATGCTTAATATATATGATTCAGACACTAAATTTTGATCTATTCTGGAAAATAAATCTGTTACTAAAATTTGGACATTTTCACATTACTAGTACTTCGTAATCACCTAGTTGTTTCCTACGAATTATTAAAAAAATTTCAGGCTTTTCACAAGAGGTTTATGGGTGCCAGTTGTAAAGATTAAGTAGGGTGCTTACAGATTTAGCTAAAAATGGTCGAAACCAAAAGTACCTTCATAACCGTATGTTATGCTTCCGGCATACGTAACTAGTGACCACCGCGAGGGTTGTTGTAGGGATAGTTGTAGGGATGAACATATTCATGGGGGAGTATCAATATATTTGAACAATAATTTTGAAAAAAAGTAGTGTTAAAATTGATCTAGACTTTCTTTGCAGTAAGCCAGTTTTTTAAGTAACCGGCTTACTTTTGGAAAATTGCAGTGTAGTGAATGTGTTGTATAGGTAAACCAAAGGGTGACCCTTTCACTTCTCTAAATAAATTTGAAGACTTACTGGAATTTTTCCATATAACTAAATGGGAAAAATTTAGTATAATAATTGCTGGGGATGTTAATGCAAATTTTGACGTAAGAAAAAACAAAGAAAGGGTAAATGACCTTAAAAACATTCTTATACAATTTAGCTATAATGTTGTTACTAACATGCCCACCATGTAAATTTAGAGGTTTAAATAGACATATATCAATACTTTTTTGTTTAGGCAAAATTAGTGAAGAAAATTGTTTTCGAAGCTCCTCCCCATCCAATTATGCCTTACATGATAATGGACTATTAATTATTTATATAAACAATCTTCCCATTCCTATCTTCTTCCAGTACGAGGGTCCCACATTGTGGCCTTGTATGTCCATCTGTCGTCTTTGAGTCTTGCGACGTGGCCTCCCCACTTCCATTTGGTGTTGGTGGCTTGCAGTGCTGGGTCGGTAACTGCCGGCATCTTTTGTAGTGTTTCATTTGTAACTCTGTCCCTCAACGATATGCCTAGGATTTTTCTCACCATATTTCTTTTGCACACTTGGAGACTGTTGCGAAGTTTATATACCTTACTTTTATTATCTTCCTTTACCTTAGTTATCTTCCTTAGTCACAATATTATCATGTTTAGGTATTCTATCATGCACTGCCTGAAGTTGTTCATAAAATTCCTCGATGTTCCTTTCTTCTGCATCTTCAGTAGGTGCATATACATTTATAAATGTTGTGTTATGAAATTTACCTTTGACTCTCATTGTGCATATTCTGTCTGAAACAGGTTCAAACCCCATGATTGCCTAGACAATATTTTACAAATATTGATAGGGCGTTGTTTTCCTCTTATGTTGTTACTTTTCCATTTTCAGAGCATGATGCAGTAGTGATTAGATTAAATCTTCTTAAGACAGATAGTGATAGTTGTACTAATAAGACTAATTTCCTAGTTACAAGGCCCATAACTGAAGACAAATTAATAAATTTCAGGTTACCGCTGAGTAGTTACAATTGGACAAATTGTTTAGCCCGTATCGGCCCCACAGTTTGTGGCCACTTTAACAGAAAATATATTCGGTTCCCATAACAAGAAACACATGCGAATCACTTTCCGAAATATAACATCCATCTTCAATAGTGTATATACATAATATTTTCAGCAAATATCTCTATTAGTGTAAATAAATTGATATAAATAATCATCGTGCAAGAAATAGCATGCAATACTCGTACCGTAAGCGCATAACGGATCTCGGAAAATTGAAAAAACTCGGCGCAAGCGCCTCGTTTTTTCAAGCTCTTTCCTCTATCCGTATGCACCACTTACGGCACTTGTATCGCAATCTAATATATAAAGTCGAATGTGTGTTTGTGGGTATGTATGTATGTATGTTCTTTATAAAAATCTACATTTATTGACCAATTTGTACAAAATTTTGCACACATACCCAGTTAAGCCCGGGAAGTAACGCGGTCAACATTAAAATTGAAACAAATCAGTCCTCCCCTTGAAAATTATATAATTTCTGAGAATATTATACTGAAAAAAAAATGAAATGCTGTTCAGTTCACATGACAACAGTGTATTGTTTACTGTGATCACATAGGGCTTTGGCAACTATATAATACTGGATTGTAACGAATTATGATTCCATCGATGTAATATATTGGCGAAAATAATTACTGAAAAATGAAATCCACGAAAATAAAGCACAGTGTGATGCAGTCACATAACTTTCTCTACCCTCGACATAAGAAATATTTTCTCACTTCACATTTTGATGTAGAATAAGAGGTCGTATTGCAGGGACAACTTATGTGTGTGAGTATGCTATATCAGAAGTAGGTAAATAATCCTTTCCGCTGATACATTATCCATAGCTGTAGGCTTCGTATTAGTTGAGAAATAGGGATGTTTATCATAGGCCCTAAGCATGGGATGGAGCACTTTGAGTCCTATGCTCGCAGTATATTATGTCCCGGGTATTAGGGGAAGAAAGTATGAAAGTGATACTGCATTTCTCTTTTATTTCAGCCCCGAAACGGTTGTATGGTAACATGAGAATGAGAAATAAAATGTTCCGTCAAGTCAATACAATCTTATGTAATTTATGTTTCTTCTTATTTCAACCCCTCCCAGGCATGATGTGTAGAAGCAACGGAATGCAGCATTACGACATCCTCTATGAGCCATAAAAAGCTGTATCTAGCGTTTTCTGATGGAATAGTTTGAGTGTGATAAATCTTTTTCTTCATTTCAAGTTTTACATACATATTATATAAGGACCTAGAGTTTCAAAATCGAAAGTCCTCCATAAGTTAATTTCAAATTACAAAATACAAAGCCCGGGCGACGCCGGGCCTTTTCAGCTAGTATACTATAAATATGATAATTTTAATTGCCTGCACGATTTTGATCGGTTTGGGTTTCCTACGTAAAAACTCTATCTTCTTTATTAGCACATTAGTTTTTATTCGGCCAAAACTGACTATATTATGTTTATTATATGTGACGTAACGATATCACAGTGATATACATTTCTATACACATTTTCATTATAACACAGGTGTGGTATTGATTATTATCGAACATGGAACGAACTTGGAACCTTGAGAGTAGCAAACCAAACTGCTTAATTAGCAGTCAGTATTTAAAATAAAATCAATTTTTTTTCGTGTTAATTTTTATATTATACTAAAGTGAGTTCATTTCTCCTTGTGAAAACGCGTTCGTTTCAAGCAAACGGCCAAGAACAAGCTTCCACTTGACCGTACGCCATCAGCTGCAATCACTCGCAGAAGACAGCACATGTGAACTTGCTAACAGCTGTACGTAACGGTCAGCCGATTTTTTTATGAATCTAAAATAGCAAAACTTAAACTTTTAATTATGATCGAATAAAAACGGTCGAGTGCAACTTGCCTATAATGGCAGGTCTAATTAAGATACTCATATGAAAATTAAGAAACTCACTTTGCTCGTTTCACAAACATACTCGTATCATAATAAATTCCATTGTAATCTCCTTGCAAAATGTGTGTTTACTGAGTCTTTATATTTTATAAGGCCAGAAGGTTGAGATATGGTATCATGCCGTGTGGCCTAATGGCTAATATACGAGACATCAGCTAGTAAAAATGTATGAATTAATTTCTATTTATCCTTACACAAGATATTTGAGGTGCATATGACTAATAACTTATTTAAGGGGAAAACTCGTATAACTCTCATCGATAGAAGAGTGAGCAATGTCAGAATATACGGCAGTACATTTTGTTAAACTTTCAGGGGTAAGAATACTATAGGAGAAAAATTCCTCCGACACTGGGACTTGATCCCAGGACCTTTGGCTATTCGCGCCAATGCTCTACCAACTGAGCTAAGCCGGAGTTCAATTCACAGCGCCAGATGGAACCTCTCTCCTATGACTGACTGCCCTAATGGTCTACCTCACAGACAGACAAGTTATGTCATATGCAGTACTGTGAGGCACACTAATTAGTGATTTTTGTGACCGGGCTCCCACTGTTATGGTACAGTTAACATTCAAGATAGATATATAAGCTTTCATGAACCACAGATTATTGTCTCTGTTGGACATTACATGAGAATACTATAGGAGAAAAATTCCTACGACACTGGGACTTGAACCCAGGACCTTTGGACAGTGGGAGCCCGGTCACAAAAATCACTAATTAGTGTGCCTCACTGTACTGCATATGACATAACTTGTCTGTCTGTGAGGTAGACCATTAGGGCAGTCAGTCATAGGAGAGAGGTTCCATCTGGCGCTGTGAATTGAACTCCGGCTTAGCTCAGTTGGTAGAGCATTGGCGCGAATAGCCAAAGGTCCTGGGTTCAAGTCCCAGTGTCGGAGGAATTTTTCTCCTATAGTATTCTCATGTAATGTCCAACAGAGACAATAATCTGTGGTTCATGAAAGCTTATATATCTATCTTTCAGGGGTAAATTTAAATAAATAAAATCACCCTTTTCACATCACCGACAATTGTTAGGAAGCAGTTGCAATGTGCCGGTTAACATTAGAATATGAGTAACAGCAGAGTTATTACTGTAGAGTAAGCAAACTGTGGTCGGGTAAAGTTTAAAATTGCATTATTCAAGACTCCGCCGGTACGGATGACAGTATATATCTTAATGATAGGCCTACAAATCAATATTCTGTAAATGTAGAAAAAACACACTGCTGTTCATTGGTAATGAATCTCTTAAAACAGATAATACGTGGAATGTTCAACTTGGCTTAGGCTTTCTAGATAGCATCCATAGAACGATGCCACTTTTAATATAGGTCCTATTGGCATTTAATCTGTGCGTTAATGAGACAGTCTTGAGTCTTACTTAAAGAACTCATACGAGACAACATTTCGTTGGCATAATGCTAAGATTACAAACGTGAGCAGTTGTACAGTCCAGTGCACGGAAACTTTCCCATGCTTCTGGTTTCTTCTAGTTGTTTTTTTTTTTTCATTTAAAGTTAACATTGAATCTCCGTATTATCTGTGTTCCATACCAGTCTTGGGCCAACCAATCTTTTACCCTCATTAACTTAAAAGCAACGCTCAGACCTAGTTGAGCGGTGAAATGGGATGGTATATGGAAACACTCCACCAGCTACTAGATGAATCCGACTCGTATTGGATTGATGTCAAAAGTCTGACATTCAAACAATAACTTATGAACACAGGTCGGTATCAGGTTCAGGAGCAAAAGAGTGAGGGGAATAAGACAAACATTAAGTGGTGGATTAGCCTCTGCTGCGTATCCACCAACACGAAAAAAAGGGTATACAAAGGGGTGGGGAGTGGGCATGACGGAGTCGGTTATTATATTGCCTTACCATAATAATTCACTGCTCATTATATCGGAAAGATTCCGTGCACTGTCGTTAACTGGCCACAAGAAACAAAGAGGACACAAAATAAACTAATATTACATTAAGTGTAGCCTATGTATTGAGTCTACATTAAAGCATATACATACCTATCTTTTCCTGTCATTTACTATTAGGGTTTTGATTTCAAACATTTATATAAAAGTTACAGTATAGATAAGAGAGAATTATTATATTTTAATTATAAGAACAAACAAATTTGATTAGTTCTTACATTTCTTAACATTAAGATGATTTAAAACTCGTTACTCAATGAAAATTGTATCATGCATCAAGAATTTAATCGGCCTAACAGCCGACTGAGTGCGACGAAGCCTTTACCCTGTTTAGCCCGTGTTTGTTGTGACCGTTAAACCTTAGAATCGGGTTATATCTTTCAAAGTATTCATTTTGTTTTAATCATTTTTTCCAAATCAGTTGTAAACAAATTAATATTCAATATTTTTAAAATAGGGGCGATAGTCTCTCTACTTTAAGGATAATATAAGGAAACTTAGGCCTCTTTATCCCCGAACATCATCTGGCCGTCATTTATCAACAGAGTGGGTGCGTGAGCGACTGGTTATTCTTTGGGTTCGTGTTGTCTCGGAGGTAGTCTCGGCATCTGGCTGACCACTCATCCGTGGATACATTCCATGTTCCTGTCTGTCTAAAAAGTATGTATGTGTTCCAATGGTTTACTCCCTCTCCCGACAGGTCGCTGTCCTGCATGGTCCGGGCGGCTTAAACAATTGCCATAGCCGGGATTTGAACCACGATCTTCGGCTCTCCGTGCCACTGATCTAACCAACTGAGCTACCATGGCTGCATGCCGGTTCAACATTGAATTCTCCAACTGAGTCACATATCCCAGTATACCACCAGGCGTTCTCAATATGAGATACCAGCCCAGTGGCGACTTATAAAATCGTAAGTGCTTTAAGACCCGAGCTTCATAGTAAGCCACTAGTAGGTCACACTGGAATGATAATTCTTTCACACTGGCTAAGATGGAAAGGTGAAGTCAGAATGAAAAATTCAATGCCATAGCCATGATTTGAGTGGGATATGTAAGCCAGTTGGAGAATTTAATGTTTTACCGGCATGTTGCTATGGTAGCTCAGTTGGTTAGAGCAGCGGCACGGAGAGCCGAAGATCCTTGTACAAATTCCGGCTATTGCAATGAATTTTTCATTCTGACTTCACCTTTCCATCTTAGCCTACACGCGGCCATTGTGAAAGAACTATTATTCGACTTAAACGATAATTGCTACAACGGGAGAGGTAAAGCTGAAAGAAAGAAGAAGTGTACTTAGAGGCGAAGTTGCTGATAATTTGGGACTAGAAGTAATGCGCCTTATAAAAATAGGTAATCAGTAAAAACACAAATGTTGCGTGTGTTGGCCTTTGTCGAAATGTAACTGATGTTTGAAAAGGTGATAACTAAAAAAAATGGATAACTGTAGAAAAGTGATAACTGTTAAAAAAGTGATAATGTTAATGAATTAAAATTAAATAAACAAGGTGATAAGTAAATAACTTTCATGTCCTTGAGACTGTAAATTGACAGTACATAGTCAATGTTATTTTAGTCTACATTAGATCTGGGATTATCCGGACAAAAATAAATTGGTTAACGGAACCATCAATTGCTCAATTATCTTTTATCCAATTAATAGCATAACAATTATCCAGATAATTAGATATTGACAAATAATCCAATTAACTGTTAAAAATACTTCAGCTGATGGTATATACGGCCTGAATCATCAATACCAGTACCATGAGGATGGATGGGCAATCATGTGGCTGCTTCTGTCAACTATTTATATATGTCCGCATGAGAAACACAGACCCAGACTCAGAGAATAAGAATTAACCACAAGTAGCCTAATTGTCCGTCTATAGTTAATCGACAACAAAATCATATAACAGGAAATAATATTCTTTCTTTCTTTCTTTATCGTAGTTTTACCTCTCCCTTTTAGACTTAAGCGACCCAAGCCGCCCGGGCCTTAAAGGGGCGCGACCTGTCGGTAGAGGGATTATCTTTGGATTACAGACATACTTTTTTGACCAAACAAGGAGATGGAGGGCCTCCACGGATGAGTGATCAGCCTAATGCCGGAGCCACCTCCGAGACAACACGAACGCATTGGACGAAGCACACCATTCACACACACACACACACACACACTCAGAACAAGGCGAGGATGGGGATGAAGATGATAATGACGGCCAGATGATATCCGGGGACCACAAGGGCATTTGTCTCACAGATGAGGGAAAACCCCGGAAAAAACCTCACCTAGGTAACTTGTCCCGACCAGGAATCGAACCCGGGCCCGCTGCGTGAGAGGATCAAACGCATCTCCTGTGCCATAGCGGTGGACAAATAATATTCATACACTGTTACTTAACTGTTACTTAACTTAACTAAATAATTAGCTGTTTTATGATCTCTGCAAATATTCAACTCTGTAATTAAACGTTATGCAGATATTTGTCCCAGCTCTATTCTATATAGCGCTATGTTCGATCCAAGATGAGGTCATTGACAGTGTCAATTGACACTGGTGACACTATGGCCCTGTGATGGACTAGGTCGCTAACGGAAATGAGAACCAGGGAGTAAAAGCGGTGGTGTGTAAAACTGATAACTTCATAACCTTCACGTGCCGAATGTCTAAAACCTGGAAGTCTTAACCTCCTTAAACCCTAAGAGGTCTACATTTTATTTATTTTTTTTAATTTTTTTTTTTTTTTTAGAAACGACAGATTAGATAGTATTTCATCCGAAAGAACACATTAAAATATTATAAGTGTAAGCTTCCAGAAAAACGTTGTGGATGCTCAGAATGGGATCTGTGTCGTATAACACTATTACATTTTACCATGAGTGAAAGTAGCTAGGACGAGTGTAGATAAAATGATCGTGCAAGACTGGAACTTCCTGTTCTCTGATAATTGATATACATAACGTACAGGATGTGGTAAAACAATGTGCAAAATATATAGAGTAGAATGGTATTCCTAAACAAAGGATTGGAAAAAGGGGTCGCAGATGCATTGAAATCTGGCCCCAGAAAGCATCTTCATTTGACAGTCAAAATGAAATGTAATTCACACGACAAGTGTCCACATGAAGCGAGTACTGGTAAACAATGAGAAAGTAAACATTACAAGCCCATACTTAATTGATGTATTCTACAATTCGTCTTACAATGGCTGAATGGAAAATCTCAAATCTTTGAGCTTAATGGAATTCACAGTGTTGACGCATAAAGCTCAGTGACCCTATGTTTCATCAGTATGAACAGTGTGACTTGCTGTTGTGAGCTTAACACTCGTTTTAAATGGTACCTGTATAATAGTATATGCAATATGGTTAGTAAATCGAAAATTGTTCAACAAGCTAAGGAAAAGCACTCTTTGCGCAAAATACTTTGTGTAATGAAGCGCACGTTAGTAAGGCGGTATCAGTTGTTTTCGAGCTTTTCTTTTGGACTGGTCTCTCGCAATAAGTGTAATGTCTGTGCCATTTTAAGAAGAGCTCGTCTCAAAGCATCGTCTGTCTACAAAAGAATATAATAGCATTGTTCCGTAATCCGAAAATCTGCACTGACACCGACAAAGATCAAGTGCTCTTGTATCGCGTAGATTTCCCGAGTGTTGCCGCTGACATTCACTACTTCTCAAGTGAAGTTAAAGTACTATGGTACGTATTTGGCAACATTGTACCGGACTGCAGACAAGTATGAATACGCCTAAGTACCTTTATATTCACTGATTGACAGGTCGAAGAGGATTAGGGTGGCAGTAGGTAAAGGCAGTTCTAGGGAAAAAGCCCTTGAGAATTGTGTAATGGTTCAATATGACTAGGCCATAGGTGAGCAACTGAGGGGAAATGTTTTAGTCCCCCATCCTCCTGCGACGTAAGAAACCTGTTCTTCATGTCCAGTGTCACGTCGAAACTGCTTTATGCTGACGTCAAGCGCGACGGTAGTGGGAGAAATTCCCCTACCGCACAGTGACACGATGTGCCACAGTTGGGCACCCGTGGACTAGGCCCACAGTACTAAGACTAAGTAAGCAACAGTTGAGAGAGGAGGTGTGTGAACTGAGCTCCGGAAGATTGGTTAAAAGTGACATAAGGGACAATGGAAGTAGAAATAACAGTTTATAGAGCTAGAATCGTATTTTTTGTGAATAAAACGACGGGGTTTAAGGAGCAAGTAAACAAAGAAGACAACGCCAACGCATTGATTTACTCAATCATAATTGTTGCCCTCCTGGTGATAGGTGAAAATGAAGTAAATCCGGGACCAGAAGGCAGACATGGTAGCTTTGATAAGATAATTAAAAGATTAGATGGCCTAGAAGAGCGACTGAGTAACAAAATTAGTGTGGCGACGAAAATAGTGAGGCAGGAGATCAGAGAGGAGATCAAGTATATGAAGAAGGAAGTGGAAGAACTGAGGATCAGGATAGGAAGATTAGAGAAGAAAAACAGAAAATTCAATCTAGTTTTCACAAGGATAGAAGAGAGAAAAGGAATCACACCTAGAATGGAGATTACGGAAATTTTAGAGAAAAACTGGAGGCTCCTGAACTAGAGGGCTGGGAAATTATCGAGGCCTATCGGATTGACAATAGGAAGGGCAAACGATGATAGTTGCGCGATTTGCCAAGAAACAGGTCGTTCAAATGACATTGAAGATGGCACCTAAATTATCGTCAGTAAACAGTGAAATCAAGGAAAGAATAATATAGCCTATATCCGAAGTTAATAACAGATCAGTGTGCAACAGTCAGGGTAGGCCTAATTAAAACTGTGTGAACACAGCTCCAAAAAATGAAATTGGCTCAGTTCAGTGGGTTATGCATAAAGAGTTTGATTAGTGGCTAAAAGACAAATATTCTAATAAAAATCGGTATAATACGGTTTATTTAGAACATTAGTTCATGATTAGTTGAATCCCATAAAAAGTGCAGTTTACTCATTTGGTGAACTTCCCTTGCAAGAGCAATAGAATATAATATGGTGATCTGATATGAATAGAAAAAAAGATATACGAAAATAGCTTAAAGGGAAGCAGAGATAAAAAGTATTTACTTTTTTCTCAATTTTTACGTTTAAAGAAGCTCAGGAAAGGTAACCTGTTTCTATTGTTTAGCAACCTTATTCTTCCACACACTTCTACAAAAATGTATTATTGTGTTATAAATAAGATGTCTATAGGTAAAATGACAAGCGTCGAATCTGGCTGACTGTTTTGCATCTTTCTTAGTACAATAACTATATGATATCAAATTATCATATCATGACTAGGCCCATAATAAAAATGTATCGATGCCATATTAAAGTAGCGACTAATTTAAATATTATAATTAATATTTATAATACCATTAATGTTAATTGGTATGATGAACTACATTTACTATACTTAATAAATGCATAAATGCGGATTTTCCCGGTGAACGTGAAGAAATACGAGCAACGGAATTTATGATCGGGTTTCAATGCAGACTGAAATGGTCAGCTAATATGATTAAAGTAAGGGAATCATCCTGGTTTTCTTTTCAATCATAATGAAGCTGTTTACGGCACTAGGTTTGTGAATAAAGCCGTTAATATCATTAAGTAAAAACACTCTGCCTGGAAGATTCAGACTTGTCGGACGCTATCATAAAGCGGCCTTAAGGTGTCGTGCTCCCTGCTTCTTCACGTTAAAGCTAACTAACGATCAGCATAAGTAAGTCTGTGCATATTTTGTTTTGGTGCACTATGCCACAGGTGGTAAGTTCAGTGAATACATAAGTTTCCGATACTACCATTGAATCTCGCGCTCACGAAATTACAGAAACTCGACTTCCTAGCAATTCCCTCTACACCGTTGAGCATAGCACGGCGAGACTGATATTATAAATGTATTAGTGAAAGTAATTCACTGGTTGGCGCCTAACTACAAGTAACAGTCTCAAGTGGCACCCGCAATATGATACACGTTGCATTATGCAGCGTATTTGTAATCCCGCGCGAATATATCTTAGCCACTATAAGGCTAGGCGCATATTGGGGCGCGATTGACGCGTGTCACGCGACGTGGCACAGTGCGAGTTTTTGTAGCATACTTAAAATGAATGGGTTAGCGCATATTGACAACGCGACTCTACTCAGCGCGAATCGCGTGTCACTACAGACGAGTGGCACAGTAGCAGAGCCACAGTTTCTCGCGCCACGCATCACACGTTCCTTTTGTTCTCTGACTGTCACTCAAAGGTTTTGGTGTCCGGTTGTGCATTTTTCCTTAATTCCATTATAACACCTTTTTTTTTTATTTACGATGTTGGTCGAGGAAGAGCTGATAGAGGCGGTAAAGAAACACCCAGAGCTGTACGACACAAACAATCAAAATTACATGAAAGCTAAATTGAAAACAAGAATTTTGACGGACATCGCAAAGGAGCTGAACTTGAAAGTACGGCAAGTAAATATACTTATTGAACCATTTTATCATTAATAATGTCTACTATTTTAACCTTTATAACACATTTCATATCCTACAATCCTTATAATTATTTTACTCTGTGCTTGTAGATTTTTTTCTAGTTTACTCACCCACAAACAAATCATATACAATTTAGAAAGTTCTATATGTGCTAGCTAGCAGAATGTGTCAGAAAATAGATTTGCAGTATAATAATTATTAATAACACAATATTTAATAACAAGATTTTGAGGGGAAAATATTTAGAAATGAATTGGGTAAACAAACCAATGAACGAGTTAACCTGTTCCAAGAACCGTATGCCCAGAATCTAACATCAGTAACCGCTTAATTTGAGGATTCTCTACTTTCCTTTTTATATTCCCTCTTGTATCGCAATCCCTAAATTAATTAAAAAAACACACCCACAAATCGGGGTTCGAATCAAACATTTTGACGAGTAGGGGGAATTAATGTGGGTCCAAATTTATTCATGTTATTAACAGAACATCCACTCTCTATACTCGACAGACTACCACCAAACACCAATCACTATTACTATTGCACTTATTGTAATCAGGGTGCATATCAGTGCTTGTTAGATAAATATTGCTACGCATTGTGCTTGTGCACATCAAAAAGCGGCATTATGAAGAAACATAATATGTGCAAGGTTAATTCAATTCTGATGCTGTTCTAATATCTCTCCTATCTCATGAATTTTCTTAGTAAGCACATGTAAGCTAGATGTTCTCTTGGTTATTTCGTATTAAACACACAATCTATTCAAGGAGGAAGAAAGTGTGCCTATAACTTAGGCCTAAATTCAAATTTTCTACAAAGGTGTTTTATTTCTAGATCGTCTTATGATCTGTTTAGAGCACTCCATAGCAAAATATCCCCGATTTCGTAAAATAAAATAGCGTCAACCAGGGCCGTAGCTAGGCGCTGGTGAGATGTGCCCCCGCCAAGGGCGCAGGTACAAAGAGGGTGCAAAATTAACCATGAAAAATTCCGCCTTTTTTTAGACTGGTGCAGTTTATTAAGCAATAAAAATTCCATGTTAATGGAAGAAATCTTTCAGGTTATTAAAAATCACTGCACGTGAACTATCTGTAGTATTATGCAGTCATGCAGCGTTCTCTAATTAACACTTTTTTATTGACCGAGAATGATAACTAGGGCCCGGATTCTTATGTAATTACATATTCTATTCCCTTACTTGTAGACTACTAAAAATGGAAATGTCGACTATTTGTGCTTTTGATATGATTATAGTAGGGTTTGATGTTACATATTTTTACATATTCATAGTAATATTACATATTTTACATATTATGTAATGAATGTAACATTTTTGTACATAAAATCTAGGAAATCATAAAAAATAAGGTTATATTAAGTTTTGTTTTATTTTTCAGTAACTAATAAAATAATTAGCTAATTTTCTTCTACAAAGAAAACATTTCAGTAGCCAAAGGGAGGGATAAATTTTTCTAACTTTGTGAATTCCAACACAAATGCAAAATACGGTGGTTCTGGTGGTACATTAGCACTTATCGTTTCTCAGAACTTGGGCTAGCCAGGTATGCTGGTCTTTGAACTACAAATTGAAACCAGTTAATTAGGAAGGGTTACAGTCAGATTTCAGGTAAGCAAAAATACCGTTATTTGCACGATACAAATGAGTTTTCTAGGAAGATGCTGCATCAATTTGTGTATGAAGTAGACTTGTTATAAATAGCTCCAGTTGCATCTAGTATAGTGCATTCCATACAAATAATAAAATTCATGTGTCTTTTAAAAATATACTCTTAACTCAAATGGGGCAATCGGGTTCAAAAAGTGAGTTTTCAGGGTACGAGGACAAAAGACTTTGCTACAATACATATTTCTCCACAAACTTAAGTACCTGAAGCATTTTTACTAGGCTATAATTTGGTAAATCATATAAGTTGCACTCACTGTCAGAATTAGAGGTAGCATGTAGAAGCTCGAGTGAACATTTTCGTATATTTAATGCGTTAAAAATATTAAATTTAAACTACATATTTTGTGATTATTACATATTTTATTACATATTTCCCTGATATTAACTACATTTTTATGTACCTATTTCGCACTTTGATATTACATAAAAATCCGGGCCCTAATGATAACATACATCATGAACAGTATGGAAAGATATAACAATAAAAATTAAAATGTACGGTATTATTCAGATGAAAGTAGTTAAACTATTCGAAAAAAATACTTTTACCTACTAATGTGGTAAACATTTTAGTAGGCCTCAGGCCTATTATGCAATTTACTTTTGATACTAGATTTTATTATTTAATTCTATTTTAAGTAGTTCAATCGTCTGAAAATAAGGTTTTAGTACCTTGAAAGTCCATCACTTAGTTTCGAATTGAGGTTTAGGTTTTCTTTGATAATAACAGCGTTTTTATATTGAAATAATAAACAATCTTACAGAAATTTAAAAAATTGTTTAATTTAAAAAAATTGTTCAGGGCGCAGATTTGTCAAACTGGCCAAGAGCGAAGAAGGACCTTGCTACGGCCCTGGCGTCAACATAGCAATATATCTCATGGGATTGACTACAACCACAAACAGCTGACAGTCGTCAGCGCAAAGAGCATTACACGGATCAGCTGGGCGAGAGAACTGCGTTGCAATATGCGTTCCCCAACGAGACGCGTTTGGCGCGAACGGGTCATGCCGCTCCCATCATGTCAGTTCACACGTGTCAAACGCGCCCCAATATGCGCCTAGCCTAAAGGACATGGAAACTTCCAGGCTTCTCTAACTTGTAGACTTATTGCAATTGCCATGCAAGCAGTTGTGCAACACTAGTGCATTTCCTAATCCAAATCTGAAGCAATGACACTAAAATAACTGAATGTGAGACACCTTCCGCCTTATTACAAAAATGTCGACAGCTCTGTTAGATTTTAATCTACATTCTCACCGTATTCTTTCAAATAACTCTGTACGTTATAAATAGGCTTCGAATGTTCATACAAGAAACGGTTACGTTCACTAAGCATGTTCTATAGGAAGAGATGACGCGATGACAACACGATTGAGCTCAGGTATAATTAGGTAGAGATAACAAGTGAACCCGTTTCATATTGCTTTTATAACTAAGCCATTATCAAATAAATTATCTCCGATTTATATTCCACATATAAATGGTGACCAGTGATGTATATGAATGTAAATACATTGTCCTTCTTTCAATTTCGTGTAGACCGCAGTAGGAGCAGCCGAGGAACGCAGTGCTTATGGTGTGAAGTGTCTGTCCAAACACAGTGACGTCATACAGGGTACATGTCATTCTAAACTTGAATGCTCGATGCCTTATGAACATTAGAAGCCTAGTTATAAACAATGTCTAAGATTGTTGTTCACCTGTTATTCTATATCTAAAGAATTTTGAGAATTACTCCAACCTGTTAATTACCGATATTATTAATAAACATTGTTATTCAATTTGAAAGCGATCTCTCGTTACCTGTGTATGCATTGCATTTCCATTTCTGAGTTCCTGCATCCTCTGAGGGCTTAGGCTATTATTACTCATCATCACTTTTCCACTTTGTATATTTGTATGCCCATCTTATATAGGACTTGTAATTTGTGTCAGCTGAGGGAGTCTTTTGGCTTCTGTTGTGGAATCCATGTTTCTTCTGGTGTGTTCCAGTGATCTTTTGTGGGACTGGAATTTTTCAAGCCACATGTCCTACCTCCTATCAGATACCAGAAGGACTAGAGGTACGCACACCAGACCAGTACGGAAAATCCTGAGGATGGACTTGGAGGAAGTAGCCACCGAAATTTTGGAGTTTGCCAAATTCCGATGAGGAAGAAATAAAAAAAGAAACTTAAAGACTTTCTCTTATGTTACTACCACAACACTTAATTTTTTCATTTAAGTCGAAAAAGTTCCAAAAATCTTATTTAAATTGAAGATGTCAGCGCTACAGTGGTCTAACTCCTCCCAAGTGAAAAATTAAGTAATGATGCCATTTGAATGGCATAGGGTGACCTTTATTATTATACTGAAGTTGAACCGATTATGTCTGGTTTAAGTAGTTTTGAAGTCGAGAATCTGTTACCCGAAAAATATAATTCCTTTTCCATAAAGGCAACCAAAATTTTGAAAACCAAGAGACACAAAACCAAAGAAACAAGACCATTACATTTTTTTTTAGTGTAAATAAATTGTCCACCTAAATCACAAAATAATTCAAGACAAAAGTTCAATAAATGTAAAGTTTACCTTACACTTTGTTTTGTAATTTACAATTGTATAAAATTAACTGCAACCATATATATCACTCCTACATACGATTTTGTGTCTCCTATTGTACATTCATAAAATAATTTGGTTTGGATATTCAAATGTAGTAATAAAATATTAGTGTTATGTTAAATATATTTAATATATTACACTCGTTTGTACATCAAAGTAACAAACTGCTGAGTAATCCATTTTAAAATGTAAAACCAATAAAATATACTGATTATACGTTGTGTACCATAATTGGTTAAATGATCTAAAACTAAGTATGTCTTTGTATAAGCTAATAAACATGTAATATTTTTTGCCGAAATTGTTCAGCAATCGTCAATAGTATTAATTAGTATATGTATACACTGTAGCAAGACAGTTGTGAGCTACTTGTAGCCTGATAAAGGAATATAAAATGTTTCCTGTTTTTTCACCAATAGTCAATGCTGTAGATATGCTGGAGTTGAAAGCTGTGAGCTGCCTTGTGAACCTCATATTAGTTCTCGTTGATTATGGCTTTTTGTAGTATTCGTTACATGAAATTGAACTTTCTGGCGTCTTTCTCACAAGGATATGTGCATTTCAATCATGTTCAATCATCATCAGTCCTATAAGATTATTTATCATTAATAAAATTATATTATATATGAGATCATTTATATTAGCAAATTGTGTGATTAACTTTTTGGACTCACCTTTTTAAGATTTCCAATATGCCTGAGTATATCTATGATACTGAAATTAATGTGTTGTTTGTGGTGGGGTATCGTTCCGAGTATAGTTCATAAAGTGCGTTCTGTTCTATTGTGTTGTCATTTATAAATCTATGTATGTGTCTGTTTATTTCGAAACTTTCCAGTGTGTTTAATTTGCGACTTTTATTTTGTTTATGTAATATTTTTAATGTTTTTGTCAATTGGCTGTAGATCATGTTTGTTATTTGTGTGATTTTTTCTATTGTATTTAAAATTCTTGATCTGCTCTTGGAATCTCTGTTTAAAAGTTCTTTCCGTTTGTCCTATATAAACTTGATTGCAATTACTACATTCTAATTGGTATACACCACTGTTCTGAAATTTGTCTTTTTTATTTTTGCTCACATCGTATAATAAATGTTATAAATTATTGATAGTTTTATATGCTATTTATATTTTTTGTCGTTGTAATGGTTTTACTATTTTGTGTACTCTTTTGTCTGAATAATTGTAACTGGCATATTTTTTGTTTTGGTCATTGGCGTGTTCTATTGGTGTTAATAATGAAGTTGGATTGTTTATTCTTTGAAACTTGTTCTTTTTCTTTTCATTCTGCAAATAGCTAACAATAGTGGATACAAGGAATCATTAATTCATAAACTCATCAAAAAGAAAAAGAACAAATTACAAAGAATAAACAATCCGACTTCATTATTAACACCAATTGAAAAACCAATAACGAAAGCAAGGATATGCGCATATTAGGCCTACTCACATAAAATAGTAAAACCATTCATTACAAGGACAAAAAATAGAAATAGCATATAAAACTATCAATAATTTATAACATTTATTATACGATGTGAGCAAAAATAAAAAAGACAAATTTTAGAACAGTGGTGTATACCAATTAGAATGTAGTAATTGCAATCAAGTTTATATAGGACAAACGGGAAGAACTTTTAAACAGAGATTCTAAAAGCAGATCAAGGATTTTAAATACAATAGAAAAAATCAGCTCTCGCTAAACACCTCATAAATAACAAACATGATCTACAGCCAATTAAAAAAATCATTAAAAATATTACATAAACAAAATAAAAGTTGCAAGTTTTATACTGCTTAATAAGGCTACAAGTAGATCACAACTGAATTGCTACAGTGTACACATATACTATTTAATATTATTGACTATTGCTGAACAATTTCGGCAAAAAAAAAAAAAAAAAAAAAAAATGTTTATTAGCTTATACAAAGACATACTTAGTTCTAGATCATTTATCTAACTATGGTACACAACGTATAATCAGTATATTTTAATGGTTTCATATTTTAAAATGGATTACTCGGCAGTTTGTTACTTTGATGTATAAAAGTGTGTAATATATTTAACATAACACTAATATTTCATGACTACATCTGAATATCCAAACCAGCGTCATCAGATATGAAAAATTATTTTATGAATGTACATTAGGAGGCAAAAAAATGTATGTAGGAGTGATATATATGGTTGTAGTTAATTTTATACAACTTTAAATTACAAAACAAAGTGTAAAGTATACGTTATAATTATTGACCTTTTGGCTTGAATTATTTTGTGGTTTAGGTGGATAATTTATTTACACTAAATAATATTTACCACAAAAGGAAGAAAAATGAATTATCAAAAGACTATTAAAGATTTTTTGAAATAAATACCGTTTATTCATAAATATTTTTGTGATATTCTGGTTTCTGTAACTGAGGCAGAAATGGCAGTCAGCTTTTTCATAGAATTCACCATGAATAGAACCGAATAATCATTTAAACTTGTAAATAAAACTAATATAAGTTCATTCATCTTAAAATAACATTTCATTACATGTAAAAAACCAAAATTTATTGATTTTTATCCTCTGTGAAGTTGAAATAAATGTCAGTGCAATCAATGGTCTAACCAAGAGAACACTGTTGCAGGATCTCATAAAAACGATACTAGTTTTGAAAAATCTTAACAGTAGACTATAGGCTAGGCAACATAGGGTTTGTAGGCTGATTAATTCTCGGAAAGCTGGAGACGGTTTTAATCTCTTCATTTGCATGTTAAAGAGTTTATTAAAATGTTCACCAATTTTCTGCTTGGGCCGTATGAGGGGTGTCCAAAAAAACCTAAATTTTTCGAAATTTTAAAAGTCTTCACTAATAACTCCTAAACGATACATTTATAACAAACTTTTACTCCTTTATAAATGAAAGTACTTTAAATTCTACGTCCAATGAGCACCTTATGCTTTCAATTACGTCAAGTCGTTAAGAAGCTATGCGAGTTCAAACAAACCCCATTACACCTTATTATCGCATGAAATAAATAATATATTTGTACATCCTATAATATCAAATCTTGTACCAGACCGTATTAATATGTGAACACTGGTACAACAATTTTCAACAAAACGTCATCTACTATTTCATTCCTGCTGGCGAAACTAGAACCAATTTTGGTGAATCAAGGGTTTTTTAATTAAAAACGTAAATTGCCAAATAAAAATGTAATTAAAACGAAAAAAATACTTAAAAAGCTATGATGTTAGGTTACATGTGTACGTAATTTACAAAAAATTAAAATTAAAATTATCACAAATACAAGGTTAATTGAATTTGCTGAGTTCGAAAGTAGAAGCTGACTGGAGCAATTGGTCCGACTGAAGTTCCTCGTCATCCAGAAGGACTTCTAATTCGTCATCATTGTAAGGTAGCATATCTTCGCCGTCGTTCAAGTTTGGTTAGTCATCAATTTCATCTGGTGTATTGGTGCAGGGCAGGTGTATTGCTCCTCTGCAATTACAAGTTAGCATATTGGAGAACATTTTATCCCTTGCTTCCTGCAACTCAAGCACTTCAACACTCCTTCGAACATTTGCAGGCAGTATTAATAATTAATCAGTTCTTGCGGGGCTTGTTTGGCTGTTGATGGTAATGGGAGGAGCCCATGCTTAGTAACCTTCCAACCCCATTGAACTAGGTCCATCAAAAGACCATTCCACAAATTAATTTTGTAGGAATGCCCTCATTGCGTGCAGTCGAGCAGGAGGAAGAGTAGCCAAGTTGAAAGTATTCTGTACTAAGGATTTGGTAAACATTTTGAAACGTGTTTCATTCCGCATCCGCTGAAAGCATGAAGAAATAATATATTTTCTTTAACTTTTACATTTTGAAGCGTGTCGGGGAATAGAAGACGGTCTCTGACTTTCCTTTTCCAGGCTTCATAAAAAACAATCGATCGCTATTAGGAGCTAATGCAGTAATCATTGCTAGAAAATATGTCTACTCCTACCACAATCATACATTCAGCCCTTCTGACAATGGTTGTGTCGGCATCCTCTGCAGCTTGTTCTACAACGATGTTTTCATATGCAAATTTCTTAATTAGCACTTTTTTTTGCCCCGCCTTCCACCCCGGAGTACCTGAGCCATTGGCTATATCTCCGGTCCAACAACCGATTTCGCATTTGTTCTAAGATCGTCGCGTCGCTTTCTCTTGATCATAGAACACAGGGAAAATGTTTGATGAATTGACTTTGGCATTTTATTCATTCAATTTTACTCTTATTCATTTGTCCGTTGTCGCGGGGGGGGGCGTGTCCCCGATCTCGTATTCACCTTATAGAGTGAGGGAAACCCCCCCCCCCCCTAAAACCTCACTCAGATCGGTTGCTGCGAGGCTATCCCGCAGCTTCCGAGGCAAGTCTTGGGCAATCTGCCATATCCGTCTTGCTCGGTAAGGCCCTAGGGGATCTGAGCATTCCCCCAAGGTGGACTCGTCTCTAATTCGGTGTGTCTTAAGGATCATCTTGTTCTTGTTCTTTCCTACTGTCTATCACGTGGCGTAGGAATGTTTTGAAAGCAATGTTAGCTCCCTTTGTCGTCCAAAAACTAAGTTCAGGTGGCCACATTTCGCCTGCTTGTTTGGCTACCTCTCTTAGGCCAATACGTGCTTGAGAAGATACTTTTATGCCCCTTCATTCGAGAGAATTTATCTTTTGACATTATCAGTAACATTGTTTCATCAAATTCAACATTCGCTGCAATAAACTTGTTCCTTCTAAGGCGTTCTACAGATTTTATGCTCTTCTCTGTAGGATCTTTTGGATAGCCATCAAATACTATGGCTGATCGCGCCCCGAAGTATTTTTGACATATTCTACGTATTTGTTGAGGACTGAAGGGAACTTTTCTCTCAACTCCCACGGAACTCTGTGAAGTAGGAGCCCGCCGTTAATCACATAAAGAGCACTTCCGATGTTTGAAGGGGTGTCCCTGTCCACTGGTTCAAACAAATCATAGTAAATAGATTTACGTGATTTTCTCATCATTCCTTGTTCATCAAATAACTATGGTGGGCAAGGACCCAGTTCATATGTAAAATAATTTCTCTGAGTTCGGTTATTTTTTCTGTAAAATGATTTGGTAACAGTCTTTTCTTTCTGGAGAACTGCACTTGACCAAACTTGCTTCCGATAATGCTTTCAAGACATTGGCACATGTTTCCAGTAATTGCATTGGAATTTTAAATTGAAGTTTTCATGTAGAAAAATATATCCCTGTTAAGGAAAAAATTTTGTATTCGACGAGCCAACTCTTTGCCTTTTTTTCTTCTTCTTCTTTCCAAAATCCCCCTATTTATGTTAGGTATATCTGATACCAGCATTCGGTGTACTATAATTCCCAGATCTATTATTGCATATAATATATTTTGCAATGCGAAAATAATGTTTAAAAATTCAAAAGGCGATTTTTTAAAAAAAAGAGAAAAATTGTTGTTCTTTGAACTCGCATATCTTCCAGCGATCTGATGTAATTTCAAATATATGATACTCATTCGACGCCGAATGTTGTCTACGTTTATTTATAAAGGAGTAAAATGTTCCTATAAATGTATCGTTTACGAGTTATTAATGAAAAACTAAAAAATGCCCGAAAATTTCTAGGTTTTTTGGACACCCATCATACAGCAGAAGCCGAAAATTGGTGAAAACTTCAATAAACCCTTTTCACATTCAAATGAAGAGATTAAAACCATTTCCAGCTTTCCGAGAATTGATTAGCCTACACCTCTTTTAGACATATGTTGTCTGGCCTACTATGTAACATTGTAGTTAAGCTGACCCTGCGCCACAAACCAGCCCAATGTCAACAAAAACTGTATAAAAAATTACAAGTGTAGTGCCTTAACTTGCTGACAACTACAGATAGACAACGTTATTGTACTTAATTTTATTTTCTGATTGGAGGTTTCAGTTCAAAATGGATATAAAATAACAAAATTATATTATTTTCATGTTTTGTAAAAAAAAATGAACAGTATTAAATACTTTTATTTTTGCAAAGTTCCGCCATGGGTATATGTACATGAACTACCACAAAAATATTTTAAAAATGCAGGTTCTAAAATATTAAAATTTTACAAGAAAATGAACTCAAAAGTGGACTAAAATTACAGGATCCTATAAGAAGGCTTACTAGAACATAACTAGCTGATAAAAGTATAAAAAATTGACCAAGTTATTTTTAAATTACATGTTTTATAGGAGCATGAAAAAAATTAATTCAGATGTACTCATCACTTCCTGTCGAGATAGCATTTTTCTGGTTTCTCTGACACCTTTTATTTTTTTAATGCATATAATGAACATATTTTTCTACAAAGTAGACTACTTTTATACAGCTAAAGTTAGTCTTTTTAATGCAATTAATTTTTATATATCGCATATAAAATATACTGAAATTTGATTAATATTTCATGACACATTTTCATTAATTTTATACCTATGGGCATCATTGTAGTCTTCCTTATGCATATATGCATGTAAAATTAGTGTAAAAAATTTCAGCCTTCTATCTCTAATGGTTGTGGAGCTATCTAACAATATGTGTGAAAAATAAGAGTTACCGGGAAATTCAATTTTAAGTTCATAGTGAATAGTAGCTCAGAGCACGTAAACATATTTAAATGTCCATTTAAATGGCACCAATAATTTCTAAACCTATATAAACTATATACCAATGGATGCAGAAAATTCAGCACAATTTTTTAGTGCTATAAACAAAAAAACATAAATTTCAAAATAGTTCACGTACATATACCCTTCCCCTAACACTTAACACACAACTTATCTTGATCCACTCAAAAACAGCATATAAAGATGTAGATGAAAGCTGGAATCTTCTGTGTGGAACCAAGATGTGTCATTATTTAAATAGAAAATGCATTTCGGCGTATTTGCTGCGCCATCTTCAGTTCTGATGAGTTGTATTGAACACCACAATTCGTCTGAAATAATGTTGTCTATATGTTTGTTATTTGGTAACCTAGGTCGCAGTTGTAGTTAGATCAAATACATGATTTTGGTCAATTATGTTTTCATTAAGGATGTTATTCTTATTCTTATAAATTTGAAAGCTTTCCAATATATTAAGTCTAATACCCATATCACAGATATGCAGAACTTTCAGGGTGTTATTTAAGTTACCCAATCTATGACCACTATCAAGCAGATGTTTAGCATATGCTGAGCGTAATCTGCAATATTTAAAATCAGTAATATGTTCATTAAATCTTTACTTGAATTTTCTACCAGTTTGTCCCACATATACCTTTTTGCACTCCTTAGCTAGTAAGTGGTACTTACGAACGTTGTTTACATGGATCGTAAGTTGACATTCCCACACAGTCTTGTTGCTAAGGGCGGTTGCGATGAGGTTAAATTACTTACGGTCCAAGTGCTACGTCATAATTCATTACGATACACTTCATAAGACAAGCCTTTATGGGCACGGCCCCCAGGACAAATATTCGGTTCCCATAACAACAAACACATGCGAATCACTTTCTGAAATAAACATCTATTTTCAAGAATGTATTTACATAATATTTTCAGGTAATATCACTATTAATATAATTAAATTGCAACACATGGGCCGTAAAGGCATTTACGGGTCTCGAAAACTTAAAAACCCTCGGCTGCGCCTCGGGTTTTGAATCTGTTTCCTCGACCCGTAAACGTGCCTTACGGCACTTGTATCGCAATATACTATTTTACAATCAGTACACGTCAATTTGTAAACTCCACTTTCTTCCATTTTATCCACAGAGTTAGTGTTATTGCTGTATAATTTATTCTTTAAGTTGCAGTTGATTCTGTAAGCAATTTTAAAGTTCTCTTTACGTAGTATCTTTGTGATAGCAGGTATTCTGTTATCTGTGTAATCAAATTTAGTAAATTTCTTATTACTGTTGTCTTTTAGGTAGATTTCGAAGAAAAATCTACCTATTGCAATGGATATCACTTCATGATATTCGAAAAATTCTTTCATATCTTTACGTTTCATGCTCCCCTAAGTACGAAACCACCGCCCGTTCAAAAAAAAATGTTGTGATATATATATATATATATCTTTACACGCTAGCGGCCGTAATTTTGAAGATATTTGAACCAAATTTTATTATGTTATTTCTAGGCCCAATAGTTCGGACAAGTTCGTTAATGAGCAAAATTGGCCCAAGGGGGTGGTCGGCGGAGGGGGTTGAAATTTTAAAATATTTTTATCTCGGCCCCTATGAAGTATAGAGGGAAACTTTGTTGGAATAAATTAGAGTACTCTCTATGGAGTTCAAAGTGACGCCAACGATTCGGGGGTTCGAGTGAGGGTGGGGGTGGGGGATGAAAATTCGAAACTTTTGAAACCACGTCATGTGGGGTATCGTTGAAAAGCTCTTGATGAGTACTCTACAAATCAATAAATAGTTTCTTGATAGCTCTCATATGACGCGAGATTTTAATGTTTGAAAATAATAGCACTTAAAAGAATTATTATAATATCATAATTTTGTCTTGTTTAGCGGCTTTGCTAATTTTATTCATTGCTAATCTTGCGCACGGCCTCCCAGAACATTATATCCTATTCTTGTTGTCAAAACAAATGATTGTAGGCTCTTCCTCTTTACCGAATTCAGTTCTTATTACTGCAGGTTTACCATGCCAAGGCTAAAGAAGAAGAGTGCTATGCAGCGACAATAAATTAAACCAAAAGCACTGCCTAAAGGGATTTTTTTGTAGTGGTGTGAGCTGGCTTATGGGGTTCTGTTTGTTATCTAATTTCGTTTTGTGTTTTCTAATTAAATTTCTAATCAGACTTTTATTGTATCCATTATTTTCAGTAATTTTCATAATTATACTATAATCTTTGTTGTAGTTAGTTTCGTTCATGGGTATGTTAACCATTCTGTAGACCATACAGAAAGAAGGAGTGGCAATGGGATCACCACTTTCTGGGATTATAACGGAAGCTTACTTACAATATATGTATTGAACAAGAATATATACAGAATATTATATCTAAGTATAAAATTACCACTTATCACAGGTATGTTGATGACATTCTTAATATTTGCAATAAATATAAAGTAGAAGATATTTTCAAAGATTTTAATAACATCAATAATCATCTGAAATTCACACTTGAGAAAGAAGAGAATTATTCACTACACTACCTGGATCTCATTATTACCAGAATCAACAAGAAACTCGATTTTGGTATATTCAGAAAAAATACCTATTCGGACAATATCAGCAGCAATTCTTCTAATCATCCTATTAGCCACAAAATGGTTGTTTTCAACAGCATGGTCTACAGAATGGTTAAAATACCCATGAACGGAACTAACTACAACAAAGAATATGGTACAATTATGAAAATTGCTGAAAATAATGGATACAAGAAAAGTCTGATTAGAAATTTAATTAGAAAACACAAAACGAAATTACATAACAAACAGAACCCCATAAGCCAGCTCACACCACTACAAAAAGACAACAGTAATAAGAAATTTACTAAATTTGATTACACAGATAACAGAATACCTGCTATCACAAAGATACTACGTAAAGAGAACTTTAAAATTGCTTACAGAACCAACTGCAACTTAAAGAATAAATTATACAGCAATAACACTAACTCTGTGGATAAAATGGAAGAAAGTGGAGTTTACAAATTGACGTGTACTGAATGTAAAAAGGTATATGTGGGACAAACTGGTAGAAAATTCAAGCAAAGATTTAATGAACATATTACTGATTTCAAAATATGGCACATTACGCTCAGCATATGCTAAACATCTGCTTGATAGTGGTCATAGATTGGATAACTGATTTATAAGAATAAGAATAACATCCTTAATGAAAACATAATTGACCAAAATCATGTATTTGACCTAACTACAACTGTGACCTAGGTTAACAAATAACAAACATATAGACAACATTATTTCAGACGAATTGTGGTGTTCAATACAACTCATCAGAACTGAAGATGTCGCAGCAAATACGCCGAAATGCATTTTCTATTTAAATAATGACACATCTTGGTTCCACACAGAAGATTATAGCTTTCATCTAGGCCTACATCTTTATATGCTGTTTTTGAGTGGATCAAGATAAGCTGTGTGTTAAGTGTTAAGGGTTAAGACGGATCTTTGTAAAAATATTTAATATTATAACCCTTATCTGATGGAAATGAGATATTTTAATGAAATTTTAACAGGCTAAATGTCCTAAAGCATGCAAACAATTTGTGAGGATCCCTAAAAGAAAGAAGTATTTTTGAAGGGGTCACGATACTTACAGTTAAAAGGTGGAGGTGCTGAATTACAATATCTACAGAAGATTTTCGCCAGACAGTTCTAATAGTTATACGAAACTAGCCGAAAAGCTTTCATAGCTACGACTTGCTAGCAATGAGAATCGTTTCGTATGATTACGATTTCCATTTGCAAGCTGCCCGAAATTTAATTGGCCCTATAGCTTCTATTGTGTCATTCTACAGACGATCATGTTATAGCCGGCGCGGAAATATTTTAGATTTAGACAGTGAGAGGGTAGATGATTAACTCTAGAAACGGCCCTAAAGTAAACAAGTATGTCTGTCTCACTATTGAAAAATTAAATTCCAAAACTTAGCCCCAAAGTAATAAACAAAAATATTCTGTTCATAATCAGTGGTGTCGGCTTGGTAAGGCACACTAAGTTTCCGTTCGGGGATTCGACTCCATTACAGGTGCGAGCATAAATGCTGTAAATGTCTGTAGATTTATAGAACTCCTGTGATACATAATTCGGCATGCCTGCGATGGATACAGATCTAATTACAGATAAAATATCCTAAATGAATAGGAGGGTCCGGGGGTCCTTCCCCGGGAATTAAAAAAAAGTGTAAATTGATGAAGTTTTAGGTCCTCTGGGTGATTTCTCCAATTTTCTCACCATACTTTCTTTTTCCCCAGAGCTTTAGTTCAGTTTAGAAATTTGTTTACATATTACATACAATTAAAATCATTAATAAAATATCAAACTTTTTACCTTTAACTTAAAGTAACTGCCAGCCTGAAATATTTCACAGGAAATCAATTAATCATTTATATCATAATAAACTCCGCCATAGCCGGTCCCAAGCCCGGTTGAGAAAGGGGGAGGGGGAGGAGTAACACCTCGTTAAAAAACCTTGGTTCACCTGTCCCGGGTGATAGTACCTTGTGAGGGACCCTTGCCAGGGATACGGTGAAGATCTCAACGACAGTGATGGCGGAGATGAAGAACATCGGTACGGCAGAACTGGCGGAAGAGGCCCCCCTACGGATGTAGGCTGGTACCGGGCAGCAGCGGGCACCAGTATTGACTTGATGCACAGAGCAAATGATGCTTTAGCTGGATCAAGTTCAAAGAGTCATGGGCGAAACCAATCATAGTCTGGTTCTTCGGCCGTGATACTGCGATGTGGAAAGGAAATGGAAAGACTACCACATTATATATTTCCTGAACATCTGATGACGGAGAATAATGATGGCATTTCCTGGAGTAAAAAATTCCGGAGACAAACTACTCCCCCGTTCGGATCTCCGGGTGGGGAGTACTTCGGGGGGAGTCATCAAAAGAGGTGGAGATTTTAATTTCAGGATCGGGACATGGAACGTAAGAACACTCCGAAGAGCAGGAAAACTGGAAAATCTGAAACGAGAAATGGACAAATGTAAAGTTAACATAATGGGGCTAAGTGAAGTGAGGTGGACAGACAGTGGTGAAATAATGTCAGGAAATTACACAATGTTCTATTCGGGTGGAAAAAGTTGTGAACGTGGAGTAGCAATAGTGATGGGAAATCAATTAGTGCAAAGTGTGACTAAAGTGGTGTGCCATAGTGATCGTTTAATGTTTGTGAAAATAAGCGCAGAACCAGTAGACATTCTGATAGTTCAAGTGTACATGCCAACATCAGACTATGACGAAGAAGAAGTAGAGAAAATATACGACGAAATAGAAGACATCATCCACACTGAAGGCAGAGGAAAAGTAAACACCGTAATAATGGGTGACTGGAATAGTGTGGTCGGACAAGGTAGTGAAGTAAACATCGTGGGACAATATGGATTAGGAAGAAGAAACCACAGAGGAGGGATGCTAGTGGATTTCTGTCAGCGTAACAATTTGGTGGTGATGAATACTTTGTTTAAGAAAAGGAAGAACAAACTATACACATGGAAGAGCCCAGGAGACATCAATAGATATCAGATAGATTTCATACTCGTCAAACAGCGGTTTAGAGGCAGTGTGAAAGACACCAAGACTATGCCGGCTGCCGATATAGACTCAGATCACAACCTTTTGGTTGCAGACATCAGTACAAGATTGAAGAGGATACAAAGGAGTGGGAGGAGAAAGCAGAGGTGGGACCTGGAAAAGCTAAGGGAGAATAAGGAGGCAGTAACAGAATCCTTAGAGAGATGCTTTAGTGAAGGGAGAGATGAAAATGTAAGTGCAAGTACGGAAGAGCAATGGCAAAATATTAAAATGGCTCTGTTGAATACTTTAAAGAGTCAAGTCGGAAGGGAAGCGAAGAGAACGAGGAAACCCTGGATCACTCATGAGATGCTGGAGAAGATGGAGGAGAGGAGGAGATGTAAAAATGTGAACGAAGAAGAATACAAAAGACTTAACAATGCACTAAGGAGAGAAACAGACAAAGCGAAGGAAAAGTACATGGAAGAAATGTGTGAAGAAATAGAAGAACTACAAAGGAGAGGAAGGTACGACCTCATGTATCAGAAAACGAAGGAACTGGGAGGGAGTGAGAACAAAGGATTAAGAAATTTTGGAATAGAAGACTCTAGAGGACAAATGGCTATGGAACAAGAAGAGGTGTTGAAAATATGGGAAGAATATATAAAGGAACTTTACGATAAGCAACATCGTCCGCAAGACATTGAAATCGAGACAGAGGAGGTGATTGAAGAAGACGAAAAAGGGCCCAGCATATTGTCAACAGAAGTAGAGAATGCGATTAAGAACATGAAGAGGAGGAAAGCTACAGGAGACGATGACATACCGGTGGATTTGCTGAAAGAAATCGGAAACGAAGGTTTGAAAGCGTTGACGCAACTCATCAACAAAATCTATGAAACTGGAGAATGGCCTAAAGGTTTTTTAGACGTCACAATGGTTGCTCTTGAAAAGAAACAGAAAGTCAGGAAATGTAATGATTACAGAAAAATTAGTCTGATCTCACACGTGGCGAAGATCATTGCAAGAATACTCAACGGACGGCTAGAACACAAAATTGAAGAAGCACTGGGAGAGGACCAGTTTGGATTTAGAAAAGGAAAAGGTACCAGAGATGCCATAGGCACGGTGAGGATATTGTCGGAGAGAGTTTTGTCTGTTAACGAAGAAGTTTGTGCGTGTTTTATAGATTGGCAGAAGGCATTCGACAGAGTTAACTGGATAAAATTGATGAACATCCTTAAGGAGATAGGAATCAATTGAAGAGACAGGAGACTAATTCGCAACCTGTACTTGGGACAAAGAATAAAAGTACGACTAAAACACGGAGAAACAAGCAGAGTGGAAATAGGAAGAGGAGTCAGACAAGGGTGTTGTCTATCACCGAGTCTCTTCAACCTGTATGGAGACTGGCTGGCAAGAGAAGCTTTGAAAGGATGCGGAAACTTTAGGATAGGAGGACGCCTCATCAACACCATCAAGTATGCAGATGACTTGGTAGTGTTCGCCAAGAATCAAAGACAACTGCATTACATGATGAACAGATTAGTGGAAACAGGAAGGAAATATGGCATGGAAATTAACATTGAAAAATCAAGAGTAATGAGAATATCAAAACGAGAGAAACCCTTGAGGATAACTGTCGACAATCAAGAACTGGAGAATGTGAAGCAGTTCAAGTACTTGGGAAGCTTGCTGACAAAGGATGCCCACTGCACGAATGAAATTCGAACAAGAATCGCCATGGCCAAAGCCGCATTCAACAAAAAGAGGACTCTACTGACCAGCAAATTGAGCTTGGAACTAAGGAAGAAACTGGTGAAGTGCTACATCTGGAGCATTGCACTGTACGGAGCAGAGACATGGACCATGAGAAAGAGGGAGAAGAAATACCTAGAAAGCTTCGAAATGTGGTGCTGGAGGAGAATAGAGAAGGTCAAGTGGACAGAACGGGTGACAAATGACGAAGTACTGAGAAGGGTAGGAGAGAGGAAAATTATTCTGAATACAATTATTCAGAGGAAAGCCAATTGGATCGGACACATACTTAGACACGAGGGACTCATACATGATGTCATCGAAGGGAAGATCAAAGGAACTGCTGGAAGAGGAAGGAGAAGAATACAACATCTGGATGACATGAAAGATGGGAGGAGATACAGCAGATTGAAGGACGAAGCTGGAGATAGGGAACACTGGCGTCAGAAATTCTCCGTACGAAGACATGGATCTGCCACTAGGCAGAATACTAAATAATAATAAATAATCATAATAACAATTAAAGATAAGAAACTCGAACAACTGTCTCAAGGGAACGATTATTTTCAAAATTATAATATTTTGTAATGCTTAATTTTCTGTTGCCACAGGTAGTCAATGCATTTGACACAAGGTGTATAGAATATAAATACTATTCAACTTGCTTTTTACAATCCTCTTGTAATAGTGCGAGCACTAAGTGCTTTTATATTATTTTGTATTTAATTAAATTTGAATATTATTTTATTAGGTAAATACTTTCTACGAATAAAAAGTCAAATTAATCAACAAGAAAAAACAGGTGTGGCAGTCCCTACGGCCCCTCCCCTGGATATGCCACTGTACTTAACATGATTTATGTTTGTTAATAAAAAATTCCCCTACCTTTTTTCCTTTTCTATTGGGAAAAAGATAAAATTAGGGCATTTCCCTGTAGAAATCCTGCATATTTTAGCTCAAATATCCTTTTGTTTGCATAAAATAGTCGTACTAACAAGACGAGATTATCCTAAAGTTTCTATAATTTTATTCAACGTAAAAGATAGATCCATTTACTATATGATACTAGCTGCGAAGTTTCTGTAGTTGCGAATTCTTAACAACATAAGGAAAGGTTTTTATATTTTTTATTTACTTTTTTGACATTGAAAAGATCCTCAACAATAGTGGTATTTAAAAAAAACATAATTAAGTAACGTCCAAGGCGAATTATCAATCATGGAGTGTTTCAAAGACGCCGCCATAAAATTTTGCCGGGGGGGGGGGGGCAAGTGCTATCGGGTGTTCTGGGCTCTGGTCCATCAATCAAAATTCAGTACCGTGGCCATGATCTATTTATTTTATGAGCAAAATACAAACTATTTACTTCTCATTGTTTACTTTAAAAAAACTGAGTTCTTCTTTTTCCCAAGGCAAGCAAGTCGATGGATTTTTGTACCGTATAAGTTCAACTTTTGTTTTCTTAATAAAATCCCTATGAACTAACAACAAGCACAGTCCACTAAGTCTGGATTTCGTCTTTGAGCTTCGTACCCAAGTCTTTACTCGTCTCAAAGTGCTGAAACCAGTAAAAGTTATGTCAGCTGTCAATGAGTATGGTCTTAAACCTGATTGTAACAAAATATAAGGCACAGAATTTTATAATAATAAATAATAAATTATTCTTAATAATTTTTCCCGATTTCCCACTGGCCGATTGCCCCCTGGCCCCTCTCTGGCGGCGCCCATGGAACGTATATTATATACTTAACCAGTCTAAAATATTGCCAAATTTCTTGAGTTTAGGAAAATTCCTATAGTTATGATTTCCGTTTGTAAGTCACTTGAAACTTCGTGCAGATATAGCTAATATTGCTTCTGCTCTGGCCAGGAATAGGACACTTTTATTGTTGCTTTAATACTAGATTGGCCTACAAGAAACATTTGGAATAGCTCGCCAACGCTCAAGCCAGCGAACAGCGAGGTTTGTTCCGTGACTATGGACTGCGATCCGCAGAAAATGAAGGAATGATTATAATCATTCGATAATTATCGCAGTAATGCAGTTTCCCAGCTCAGGAAGGTACTAAAAATGGCACATAACGAAACCTAACCTCTCATTGGCACTACATCTCACTGAGCTAGAAATAGCTGCAACCACTTACCTTAATACAGCAGGTTTGTTACCCTTCCACACATTTCGCAAAACTTTGTTGCACCACTAATAAGCCTTTGTGTCTAACAATTTCCTAAGGTAGGCCTACTAACACTGATTTTATTCGTCATTCTGTATTCATCTCCGAATTATCTCATTCGATACAACACACCGGAGTTTCGTTTAT
This sequence comes from Ectobius pallidus, assembly GCA_964059195.1. NCBI lineage: Eukaryota > Metazoa > Arthropoda > Insecta > Blattodea > Ectobiidae > Ectobius > Ectobius pallidus. The sequence goes on along the minus strand of CAXKWD010000007.1, from coordinate 57,096,507 downwards.
AATCCATAGACTAGTCTGTCATCTCTTAAGTTCAGTTTGCATGTAGTAGTCATGTTTGTGATGTTAGCGACATTGTACACTTGGTACGAAACAGTTCAGCCCGGTTGAGACGGCGGTCAAAGAATACTCGAGTTTAGCGCAAAATCTTAAACTGGAAGAAGTTTTGCTAACTTACCATTAAGTACTACTGATTTGGTTAAAATGCTGTAGCCTAAACGTGAAAAATTAGCAAGATTTCCTTTACCGTAAGCATGGATCTTTCTAATTCCGCACTACATATTCTGGCAAAAATTAAACGGCCCTAACAAGAGTGTAGGCCTAGCCTACGTTCTTTTGTCTCCTCCAACTCACAGCAAAGTTGTTCATAAAGAAGGACGTAAATCTTGTAACTATTTTTCTGGCAAGTTTTACGAATAGCCTATAGAAGTTGTGCCCGTCATAATGTCATGACTTCAATCAATTTGCTTAACAAAATATTTTGTTAAAAATATATATTTTTAAGTAAAGTAGGAGTAAGGCTAACATGCCGACGAATTTCGCTTAGCCTTACTCATACTTTACTTAATAATATATATTTTTAACAAAATATTTTGTTAAGCAAATGCTGGGAAAGTATGTTTTATCCTAATTCCTGAAATAAATATGTCCTAATATGAAGTCTCGTTTAGTCACTATTCCATTACAGGTCACATAGGCAGGAGAATTTTACTGAATGTTATACTTCCAGACTCAATATAACTCAAAACTTGCAATTCTGGTGAAAACTAGAAACTGAATATCAGGATAGAGTAAAATCTATGGTACCGGTACCTATAATCCTGGTAGAGAGAGTACTGAATCACTTAAAACAAACATGGGGAGGAAAAACAGTTAGTGACCTCTAAATAAACTTAGGGTTATCCAGTATTACGGTTTAGCGTCATATTTTCTTTTGTCAAAAAAATAGTTTTAAAAATTACCTGCAGAATTCGTCGGAGTAGCTATGAAAAGTTTAATTTGCAATCCTCTAAATTGCTGGTACGCATCTTCACAGCTTCACTCTAGCTATGAAGTTGGTACTTACATTATCAGATACTCCATACTAGTGCACAAGGTGCTTATTTTAGTGTTAATAAGTCCATGGCACTAGTACAACTCCTAAAATCGCTGTGACAGTCACAAAGTTACACTGATAGTGAGACAGTCCTACAAGACAGCGTGTTATCTGCAGCGGATGTTGCGATCAGTCTCAATGGAAACCACAACAGGGAGCTGATGATGACACGAGAACGAGCAAAATATTGTGCCACATGCTAGATGTGCTAAATAGGAAAAGAACACACACAAACCTTATAAAATATTACTATCACGTGAGGGAGGGCACCACACCCGCTCTGTAGTTTGACGTCAGGTTTGCGTGACTGCTGCTGCTGATTTCAGTTGGCCGGTTGATTTGGTGCGAGACGTAGTAGCTATGATGTATCCATGTCGTTGAAACATTTGGCGGTCTTGGCCGCGGTACAAACGCAGACCAATGTCAGCAATAACATGATCACTTTCACGGGGGCCCGTGTAGGCCCTTCTCTTCATGGGAACGTAAATGTGCTTCTGAGTGGGTGAGTTTCTATTGATTGTGTTGTATGAAGGCCTTGTAAAGCGATAAGCTAGGCCGCCCCCGATCCGCTTCCGTTCTCACATGGATATGGCTTCTGTTAACCGTGCCAGGCTTTTGTATTTTAACATTGGCAACTTCCTGACATTCCGCTTGCTGCTTTCTAACATCGGATCAATACTTTAAGTTCCAAATGCAGCACTACAGTTTTATATTGCGCTAACACTATCGCTGCATTCTGCGCATGCAGCACTGGTTTAAATGCAATTCACATTTTTCTACTTCAGACGAGATATAGGCCTGACTTAAACTATTGGATTATTATCAATTGTTGTGTTCAATCATGTTATTAGATTAATCCCTTTCACAAAAAACACATGTTACATGTTACAAGCATTAGGTCAACTTGACTAGTGTGTAGACTGTGGATGATATGTGGCATCGAACTCCACTTAACTTTTACAAAGTTCCTCTTCTCTTATCACTACATTATCCCAGTGATGAGATTAACGGCATTTAAATATATATTTCAATATACATTTCAATATACATTTCAATATATATTTCAATATACATAAGCTCATAGAATTAGCAAAAATTAGAGTTATTATAAAAATATTTAGAAAAACTGTTTTCGTGACCAAAGCGGTAAAGTTGTATACTCACATTTGGGAGATCGCAGGATCGAATTGTGAATTGGGATCAATCTGATGTGATGAAGCAGATGCGAATGCCGAGTTGGATTTTTCTTAAATTTCTGTCTGTGCATTTGTGTGTATTGTTGTGGAAGCAAACCTGATCACCAGGGCGATTTTGATTACCTAAAATACTTTTAAAAAAGAGCTATAAAATGACTGAAAAATAAAAAAGATTTATGTAAAAACTAAAAAAGACCCTAAAATTTGTATGAATATACTAGTTTATTCATCAAACTTTTGTCTATTCTACATTCATGTTGTTGACCCAATTATAGGCTTGTAATTAGTTATTTGGTGCATACGTTTAAATGCATTAAAATGCATTCAAATTAAAATTAAAATTATAACAAGATCATGCTCATTTAGAGTTCCGATAATATTCAATGTAAGTAAATGCACAAAAATTCTATATAATGCGAGGAACAGCACAAAATAAGAAAATAATGACTTAACATTTTAAAATGAAATAAAAATATGAAATGTGGAAATAAAGGCCGTAAAATAACCAAAAAATGCCCAAAATAATAACATTACCGGTACAGCCTGAAAATGAGCTAAACCTAAAATATGGGCAAAAATTATAAAAACATTACTCTAAAAATTGCCATTTTTATAATCTAGGAGTCATGATCAGAATAACTGCATTAGTGGACAACGTACATGATGTTCCATTAAAAATATTACATGTCATCAATATCATCAGCAGGGTGCATGTCGTGTCTAAAGATTTGTGAACCATAATATTTCCTCATCTGCTGCATGGCTCGCCTTTCACCGCTGCGACTGGGATCAAATCTCAGATCCAAGTGGAATTTGTAGTGGAGAAAATCTGGTTGGGGCAGGTTTTCTCGGGGTTCTCCCGTTTCCCCTGCCATATACCATTCTACCGTTCCTCCATTCATCACTATTTGACCATTTGATTGCAATAAAGGAATCATTATATATTTCCTCACCCTTTCTGGGCAATAACTTCAAAGTCAAATGGAGAGGAAGTGGAGGAGAAATATTGTTCGTGTTACTGAGGGAATTCATATATCTTACCTACTGCAGAACTGCTCAGACAGCCCATATAAAACTGCATGAACATTTGAAAATGAAATTTCTACACGTAAGCCTAAGTTTATTAATGCTGCTTCTTCATTTGAAATCTTTCACGAAATGAGAAGGTGCAGTTTGCAACATGAACTTAGTTCCTATTTGTTTTCTGAGTCCAACAGATCGAAAGTGCTGATCCGATAAGCCGTGACAGTGGTTCACAGTTAATGCGCATGCTCAAATTCTGAAGGACAACACAAAGATTGAAGTTCTAATAGCCTATATATAACTTACCCTCGTGTTACTGTAAATATCGCTGTGTTTTTAGTGTTTAGCCTGTACACTTTTCCTTTTCCACTCAATAATCTAGTCACTAAAAGCTACAGAATTTACCTAACGGAGCCAAGAGATTATCATGGATGGCGATAACTAACTAATCTAAGCACCAAAATAAATGTAAAAAGTCTGACGTGAAACAAATCTCTTCCTCTGCCAAGATAAAAGTTTTTCTCTTACTCTAATATATATTACGTATGGCATGCTCTTCAAGTTAATTGTTTGTAAAAGTGAAGAGAATGACGGTACCACATCACATCGCATCCCCGAAGGATACACAACAAAAATTAAATCTGATTAATTCACTCACGTAACTTTCTTTACTATAAGCACCTTTCTCACTTCACATTCTGATAAAGAATAAGAGGCCACATTGCAAAGAGCACGAATTCAGTTCTTTCAACCTTATCGTTCGTCAGGAAAGACTGCGTTTCACCAAACAGCTGGTGGCTTATAACCACCCTTTAGATAATTCTTGCGAAGTATGTCAAATAACAGTTTCAGATTTCAGTATAAGTACCTCATGTACAACATTTAAAGAAAATCTTTTGAGCCGTTTTAGAAAAAAATTGCGAGAAACGGAATTTTCTTCAGGTAAAGTCGCATTCCCAGAAGGTGCCTAGGCCTACCCTAAATAGGTACAAAATTTTGTTTTAATAGAATATTTAGTTCTGGAGCTGGGCTGTTCACAGACACACACACAGACATGTATCTAAAAGTAGTATTTTTATGTTAAATACTCAACTTCGACTCTAGAACACAATCTTCTACCTATACGTTGTATTCTTTTGGAGATGATTTCTTTAAAATGGTCTATTATGCCCTACAAGCAGTTAGGGCTTACACAAGTCTGCCAGGTTCAGCCCCACATACCTGGATAAGAGTAATTACTCTGGAAGGGCGTAAGGTATTCCAGTTAGTGACCCATGTGCCATAAACCCCCTCAGCACAGATTGCGTGGCACCTTGGGGTTTGTTTTGAGTTGCTTCTTCTGGTTTCTCCCCACCACCTGCCCAGCATTGGAAACCCCACAGGTATAGTGCAGTTACTCATTGGATGGCCAGTCGGCTTCAAAGGTTTCGGTGTTTCTTTATGTTAACTGATCTGACTAAATCGGTCTTGGGCTTCCGCTATCCAAAACAAAAGCAACGTTGCAATATTCTCTCATTGTTATCACTGACCTCAGTTCTTCCTTCGTTTTATTCAATTCACACGTGTTATTGTTTACTGTAACTTGATCTTGCAACCGTGCATTTCACTCCACGCGGAGTAGACGAGTAGCTGTCAAAATCGCCACAGGACATTCTTAGATTTTGATTGGCTGGGGTAACTAGCTGATTGGTGCGGTAAAAACAAAGAGCATGGGTTGAGCTGTCGGCAAACTTTTCCTCCTAACGAAAGGAAGCCGCCTGGGTGTGCAATGAGTAACTGGACTATAGCTAAGGGTGGATCCCAGAAACACGCACGCCCCAACTACAAGGTCTTGTAACTCCTAGGTGGGGCTGCAACTCCGTATCATAACAAAGAACTTTTAAATATTAGTTTGTTATTAACGTAACGTATAACTACAAAAGAAATATAAATTTCTTTACAGATAGACCACAATTCAATGTAAGCAGATGTTTCTGGTATATTTGTTTCAGTGATGTGTTTCCAAACAAATTGTTGTCAACCAAGAGAGCTTGAAATCCGCTACAATACGAGATTACCAAAAAAACAATTTCGATTGCTATTCGCACAAGAGAACTGAAATTATTTTCGTTTCAAAACATTAAAAGTAGTGTAAAACTTCATACGATGTTCGACCGTTATAAGAACTTAACAGGCTCACACGAATAACAAAATTCGCTACCGCTCGTTTGATCAATTTCGTGCTCGCCTGTTAAGTTCTATAACGATCTTACCTCGAAAATAACATTTGAATTGCTTATCTGACCATATTAAAATGCAAATTATTTATTATACCTTGGTACGTTCAAATTGGTACAGACTTACTTCAATTATTTATCAAATTAGAAACATAAATTTGATTACAAATACATATACTCTTGGCTCGACTTTAAATTTTGCAGGCCTGCAGAAGAAATTCTGGAGTCAACAATGTCTATATTTTAATCGATTTATATAATTTAAAGATTAATTTTTTTGCTAATTAAATGAAAAAAAAAAACTTTTCGTCCACCTACAAAGCTCTATAAAGGGCCTACACATTTTAACACTTTTAATAAGCGAGAAACTTTTCTTAAACATATCTTGGCATATTTAAATATGTTTTTATAGTTGCCCTGGGTAGCCTTCTGTGCTCAAGATCACGGATTCGATCCCGTTCCAGGTCTACGATAATTCTGAGTGCAGAAATGTGATGGACTCGTATATGTAGATTTACAGGCATGTAGAATAACTTCTGCGAAATAAAATTGCCGCACACCGGCGACAATCATTAGCGTAGGTTGCAGCACACCCCTCTCGTTCTAGGTTATCTGCGTTGCATGCAATACCTGGCAATATTGGTGTTATGGGCTTGGAAAATACGTATTCTTAAGGCGGCCATTCACTATCCCTCCAAATGGTGAGCATCCACTTGGATGTTGTCCAAAGGATGACTCCACTGCCGCGCCAGTTGCTCGTGAACAGTTGCGTTGAACCTTGATTTAAAAAAAAATTAGCTCTAACGATTTTAATAAAATTTAAAATGTGAAACTCTTGTGTATGGCTAATAAAATGACTATATCCGTTTTTCTGAAAAAATTACTTCGGGGTACTTTAGTCGTATCCATTTTCAATTTTTCTAGATTATCTCCATTAGAGTATGCGACACATAAAAATATATCACAGTAAAGTTGCAGAAAAAATTAAAATTAACATTTTTTGCTTAAAACATTTGTTATACATCTAATAGATATCAAGATAAACACGATATAAATACAGCTTAAACGCGAATTTCAGAACATACATATGAAGGGCCTAGTTCCATAAGGGCGTAAGGCACAAGGACATAGTTTCGTGAAATCATGATTTTTTAAACAGTGTTACCACTCACAAATAGGTGGTTTTTAAGCCTAATTTTATAACATTTTTGAAGGAATTAGTGTTCTGAAAAATTACAAGGTAGAGTGTATTGGGATTTTTTTACAACTAGAGGTACCTAAACATGTTAAACAGAAACTGAAGTACTTTTACAGTAGCAAAATCTTTTTACTTTGTATCATATTATTTGTGTTTACATTATTTTAGTAAAAATCTGTATTGTGCAGTGACAATTGCATGTCTGCCAATTAATACTAGTATATTATACAGTGACTATTACATGTTTGCCAATGAATACCAGTATCCTCATTACAGTAGATGATAAGCAAAACAATCTATTTTGAATGAAGTTACACTTCAAAAATGCAAGTTCAGTTCTTATAAACATTTTCTTCGATGGTAGCACTGCAGAAAATAAAAACAATTGATAAACACACCTCGATAACAGATAGGAAGTGTGCCTTACGCCTGTATGGAACTGTTATGAAGTAGAATGAATGTGCAATCTCACAGGTCTTTTCTTATAACTGAGCAGAGGTTTAAGGTACAAGTACAAATAGTTCACTGAGTATTTAATACATATGAGGAGGAGGCATAAATGTTAAAAACTCAAAATTAAAGATTTGTGCCTTACGCCCTTAGGACTAAACACGAAATAAATACAGCTTAAACGCGAATTTCAGAACATACATACGAATCACTGCCTTCTAAACTGTATTACTCGTGTATACACTGCCTGTCCTATACGGCTAATTTTGCGTACTCGGCGACATTACAGATGGCAGCACCTTTCACACCCAGATTGCTGCTTGTTTTTTGCTACGACATTGTTGATTATGTAGTGCTGTCTCGTAATATAGCATAAACTGAATGTTTAAACTTGTATTATTCTAGGTACCGGTACTTAATTGCTATGAATAAAATTTTGTAAAATAATAATTATAAAATTTACTATCAATACGTCTAATTAATTTATATTTATTTTAATTATTGCTCCAAAATTCCATTTCAAGGTAAGTGTCATATACTGGAATAATATTATGTTCTAAACAAATAACACAAGTTTCTGTGTCTGTTTAATGCTTATTTTGACGCAGCAAACGCGTAGAAGCAATTTACGGTAATGTATAGGCCAATGCCTTCTATACTCTATTACTCGTGTATTCTCGAGACGGCGGTTGTATAGGTGGTGGTGATTGCTGCAATCTGGGTGTGAACTGTGTCGCCTCTACTGGAGAAACTAGGCAATTGAGCAATTCTCTAAACTCCATGTTAAAATAAAGCATAGGACAGGCAGTGTAATTCTCGAGACGGCGGTGATACGAATTAAAATATGAATGGCATTTTGTTGCCCATAGCAACATGAAAACTATAATCTACTTATTGCTGTACAATTACAGCGAGATGGTGTAGGTTAATAGGGAAGAGGTCCTGGGTTCGAATCAAATTTCGTGGCCAACCAAATTTACCGTAGGCTCTTGTAATAACGCATTCATGCAGCATTTGCTTCTATTGTTCGGCTATATCTCAATGTATCTCTCATTTTTGCCTTCGAGATTGAGGAAAGCATGCAAACCGCAAGATATTATTAGGCCTATTGTTATTATTATTATTATTATTGTTATTATAGTTGTTATTATTATTATTTCACGGTAAAAGCATTGAACATAAGGATCGACCGTGATGCTTTCTTTTCTACTTGTTAGTTTTATGAAAATGTATTGAATAATATTTAATTGTCTCTATAACTTAATTTTTTCTGTGCTAGCCTTTTAACACGTAGGCCTGTATGCGAAAAAGTTTGTGCAACATTTTTGCACCGTTTATTTATTTTGTTGTGATAATCGCAATTAGTAACTTGCCGTAGGCACGAAAAATGTTTATAGGATTCGATTACTTTGAGAGCAAAGTCTCGCCCCGACATGGTGCTGAAATTAGAAAACACGTCCGCACTGGAGGAGACCTGTGGACAGAATGAGGCTACTTGGACGTGGACTGGATATCCAGCAAAAATCCATCCGTTCACTCCATCAGTTCATCAAGCCGTCGTACAATGAATGGGGAAAACTACCTGGAGTGATTCCAAGCCACCCCACAAATCTGCTAGTCAGTGGCCAAACCCACATCCAAGTAGCCTCATTCTGTCCACAGGTGTCGTCCAGTGCAGACGTGTTTTCTAATTTTAGCGCCATGTCGGGGCGAGACTTTGTTCTCGAACTAATCGAGTTCCTTAAACAGTTTCCGTGCCTATGGCAAGTTACTAATTGCGATTATCACAACAAAATTAATAAACGGTGCAAAAATATGTTGCATAAACTTTCTCGCCTATAGGCCTACTTGTTAAAGGCTAGCACACAAGAAAGTAAGTTATAGAGACAATTAAATTTTATTTATTACATTTTCATAAAACTAACAAGTACACTAACAAGAAAAGAAAGCATCAGGGTCGATCCTTATGTCCATTGATTTTACCGTGAAATAATAATAATAATAATAACAATAACAATAGGCCTAATAATAACTTGGGGTTTGCATGCTTTCTTCAATCTCGAAGGCAAAAATGCAGGATACATTGAGCTGTAGCCGAACAATAGAAGTAAATGCTGCATGATTGCGTTATTACAAGAGCCTACGGTAAATTTGGGTAGCCACGAAATTTGACTTGAACCCAGGACCTCTTCTCTTTTAGCCTATACCACCTTGCAGTAATTGGTTTTGGTGTGTTCATTACGACTGAGTTAAACTGACTGCATTTAACAGCAATAAGTAGATTATAGTTTTCATGATACTATGGGTAACAAAATGTCATTCATATTTTAATTGATATGTATGTTCTGAAAATCTCGTTTAAGCTGTATTTATTTCGTGTTTAAGGACGTAAGGCACACATCTTTAATTTTGAGTTTTTAACATTTATGTCTTCTCCTCATATCTATTAAATACTCAGTGAACTATCTGTACTTGTGCCTTAAACCTCTGCTCAGTTATAAGAAAAGACCGGGGAGACTGCACATTCATTCTATTTCATAACAGTTCCATACAGGCGTAAGGCACACTTCCTATCTGTTATTAAGTGCCAGTATGGTACTTTATGAGATTGTGTGGGGGACGAAAAATGTCTGTCCGTCCGTCCGTGTGTCTGTACGCGCTCTAACTCAAATACGCTTTATCGAATTTTAATGAAACTTGGTATACGCGTTTATAATGTCCATGGGAAGAACCCTATTGAAATTGGACCAAATCGGTTCACCGGTACCGGAGTAAAACCCAATTTAGTGTATATTTTAAAGGCGCCATAACTCTCATACGCTTTATCGGATTTTCATGAAACTTGGAATACCTATTTATAATGTCCATGGGAAGATGTCTGTTGATATTGGACCAAATCGGTTGGCCGGTACCGGAATAATACCCAATTTAGTGCCCTTTTATGGTATCATATAAGAAAAGGCGCGGTAACTCAAATACGCTTTATCGGATTTTCATGAAACTTCGTATACTTATTTATAACAATCATGGCAATAAGCCTATTGAATTTGGACCTAATCGGTTGTCCAGTACCGAAATAAAGAGTAATTATCAGTCAAATTTATTATAATATTTTGGTTCATTTCGAAGCATTTTGATTGGCTCGCGGCCAACCAATCAGCGGGCGAGTCCCGTAACTAAGGTAAATAAAGGGAAATTCTGGAACAAGCCTTCAATTCCTGTCGAAACCTTTTTTAGTAAAGGAGGGTAAAAAGAAGGCACCTTCTTCAAATGCAAAATCAAATTCTCGGTTCTTTCTTATAGCGTCATCAATTAATGACAGCTTATAAAGCTTCCTTCAGTTGCCATGGACAGTTTGACATCTACATGAAAAACAAATGTTCCCATATGTACGATTATAGATGAAATGCTGCTGTATAATGACTAATTATTTTGCTAAAATTGATTACAATTAGATTAAAGCATTGAATTTTACTTCAGCCTATGTCAGATTTATAATCCCTGACCTCTTAATAAATAAAAACATTAAGCTTTGAGAATATGGTTAGGTTGGTACCTCTGCTTCAACGAGGGCCTCATCCTAATTTATCACTCAGATATCGCGAATATTATAGTACTAATTAATGAAATAATTCAACATTGTACCATAATAAATCTAGCAGGCACGATATATAGCCTAATTTCGAAATACGGTGATTTTTCTCTTGTGTGAGCAACGACGAAATAGTATTCTTTGGTGTTGGACACTCAAAAGTTGCAGTGTGGTTTGGTCTTGGGGTAAGGTGCTTGTCTTATCGCGAATATTATAGTACTAATTAATGAAATAATTCAACATTGTACCATAATAAATCTAGCAGGCACGATATATAGCCTAATTTCGAAATACGGTGATTTTTCTCTTGTGTGAGCAACGACGAAATAGTATTCTTTGGTGTTGGACACTCAAAAGTTGCAGTGTGGTTTGGTCTTGGGGTAAGGTGCTTGTCTAGTAATAAAGAGATATCACGTTCGAGTCCACCCTGAAGCAAATTTTTTTTTTTATTATTATCAATTGTGTTAAATTGAGCCTATTCCATTCTTATGTCCTATTTTGTCAATATGCTTAAATAAGTATTACTTTTTCTTTTTAAAAAAAACTGGGAATTCATTGTCTTTCATTGACCTACATCATTCCTAAATAATAACATAAGCCTATAAATGTTATTTCACGAACAGAAACTAGCTTTAAAGTTATTGCGTTGCGTTAAAATTGCATAAGCCTATACTCAGAACAAAACTGCATACCGCTAGGTGGAACTATCCTCTTCTTATTGGCTTACTGTACTATTTCATTGTCAATGCATTTTGTAAAATGTTTACATATTTTAAGAATTAGTATATCAGTGTATACCAATATGAATTAAGGTTAAGAATCAAACTTTAGACCTTTGTTCTTCCGTAAGCCCTGCTTAATGAATGTATCTGGAGTTTAACTCGGAGATCTATTTAAAAAAAAAAAAAAAAAAAAAAAAAACTTATTTTCTGTATATCATAACTGCAATTATTACTGATTAAAAAAGCAGACTGGCACTTTGTTATATCAGTTTACCTGATTTTATTGAGGTTGTGTTTATTAACTGTTTTTATTTTTTGCAGTGTTACCATCCAAGCAAATGTTTATAAAAACTGAACTTGCATTTCTGAAGTGTAACTTCATTCAAAATAGATGTTCTGCTTATCATCTACTGTATTAATGAGGATACTGGTATTCATTGGCAAACATGTAATAGTCACTGTATAATATACTAGTATTGTAGCGGGTCCGTTGTATGGACTTCGATGTTGGGCGCCTTGTATAAACCATTTGGTTTATACAAAATTTATATTTTTGAAGTCACTGCGATCCACTCCAGCTAGGCCTATCGGTCACTGAGCAGTTAACTATCCTCAGGGCAGAGAGTGAAGATCAATGATATTACTTGTTAATTGAAATAATATCCGCAGAATTCGGTTGTAGTAATTATTTATTGCAAATAATTAAAAATTGTCCAATAAGATGATCAGTTTACAAAGTCTCGTACAAATAGTTCTTTTCGTAAATTAATACCAGATAGATTTACTACGTTGTTATAATGGCTCGATTAATAAAATGGAATTTCAGATTCCAATTAATTAATGTTGGAGAATAAGTTAAAGTTGTCAATGTTAGTTTCTCAACAAAATTGTTTAAGTTAAATCAATTATATTACTGGCTAAATTCTAAGTTCGATTAATTGGCTATGCGTAAAATTTCAAAGTCCAATTAATTCGTCGCGTTGAAATTTTCTAAGTCCAATAAATTATACTAGAGAAAATTTATAAGAACAATAAATTATTCTCGCGAAAATTTCTAAGTGCAATATATTCTTGACTTGATGATCCTCGGCGCGTGCCGCTAGACAGAACTGATGCTTACGACCCGCCGCCGCGAGACAGAATTGATGTAAACGGCCCGTCGCCGGGAGACAGAATGAATATTCAACACACTTCAATAAATTAGCATCGACAGCGGAGAAATACACTTAGGCTCCCCTTCATTAATTTTCATTGGTGGATCCTGGTCACCTGACCTTAAAACTTACATTTAATTTCGTGATCTACATTACCAATCGCGAATTATCTTCAACTCCAAAATTTTCAACTTTCCAGATTTTACCCAGGATGAGAGTCTTTTGAATTAACCTTTACTGATAAAATCTACTTCTTGTTGTTCGCAGGCCATTATAACCGCAGAGCTAATAGAAGTTCACCCTTAGGAACAAGAGGCTGACTTCTAAAATAGATCAATGTACTAGCACTGTATAGAGAGGGACACTATAACAATAGGCAGTATATATCTGGGCTTGTAATTTCCAACTTTCTTGCTGTGAGGGCTACCTGAGCACGGGAAAACCCTATCTTGACTGTGTCTCTACCAGTCACTGGCTGCTGTTAATAATATGCAATATTTAATTAAAGTTTATTTATTTCTTAATGTTACTATTCTTAATAAAATGAATGCTACTACTGTTTATTAAATGATGAGCTGAATCTTTTGATACTAAACACTAAGTATGCATTACGAGTTATTACTTATATAAAAGTCAAATAAAATAATGAAGTTAAAATTACGTTAATTGAATCGGCACATGCTAAAAGGGCCTCACTCCAAGCAACCCAGTTTGGAGAAAAACGAAAAAAACTGTTTCTAATCAACCCTATTTTTTTTTAAACTAATTAACTTTACTGGAAGGTATTACTTGCCTCAATGTTACCCTTTTTCACTATATTCACACTTTTACATGAGAACCTTTTAGCGTATAAAATGCCATTTTCATGCTTAACTTAGTTTGCCGTTTTTTGTGACTGAGTCCCTTTTAGCATGTGCCGATTCAATTATTCTCGTTGATTTAATATCGGGCTGCTTGGACCGCCTTAGTATTAATTGGCAGACATGCAATTGTCACTGCACAATATAGATTTTTACTAAAATAAAGTAAAAACAAATAATATGATACAAAGTAAAAAGATTTTGCTACTGTAAAAGTACTTCAATTTCTGTTTAACATGTTTAGGTACCTCTAGTTGTAAAAAATCCCAATACCTTGTAAATTTGCAGAACACTAATTTAGCCTGTCCTTCAAAAATATATGTTATAAAATTAGACTTTAAATCTCCTATTAGTGAGTGATAACACTGTTTAAAAACATCAAGATATCTCGAAACTATGTCCTTGTGCTTTACGCCCTTATGGAACTAGGCCCATCATATGTATGTTCTGAAATTCGCGTTTACGCTGTATTTATTTCGTGTTTATCTTGATATCTATTAGATGTATAAAAATGTTTTAAAAAATGTTCATTTCAATTTTTCTATAACTTTATTGTGGTAGGTTTTTATGTGTCTCATACTGTAATGGAGATAATCTAGAACAATTGAAAATGAATACGAGTAAAGTACCCCTGAGTCATTTTTCAGAAAACGGATATAGTCATTTTATTAGCCTAGACAAGAGTTTCAAATTTTAAATTTTTATTAAAATCGTTAGAGACAATTTAAAAAAAATCAAGTTTCAACCTAATTGTTCACAAAGCAACTGGCGCGGCAGTGGAGTGACAGTGAATGATCGCCTAGTTTTGGATGTTGGACAACATCCAAGTGGATCCTGATCATTTGGAGGGGTAGTGAATTGCCGCCTTAAACACTGGAATGGGCAGACACATACTTGCCAAACCACCCTTTGCCAAACAAAACCAGGGGAAGGAAGGCCTGCTGTGGCAGGTACTGAACTGAATAACACAACTGCAGTATGAGCACATGTCGTTAGTGAGAGGCATGGAGGCATCGGTTAAACGTAAGCAGGGACAGGTAATGCGTAGTAAAGAAAAGCAAACAACTATCTCGTACTAAAAACTCTTGAACAGAGTGTACGATTGTACGAGGGAATGTTCAGAAGCAACAGGAGTGTCAGTATCTGCTATTTATAAATTGCGCAGTGATTCTTCGAGGGGTCCTGTTGTGTCTCCGAAAAAGAAAGGAAGAATGCAGGTGGGTGTAAGAAAAGAAAGCAGGAAAGTGAAATACAGTGACTTCGTTAGAAGTGGTATTCAACGTATAGTGCATGGTTTCTTTTTCGAAAATCGACCGCCGGCTCTAAAGACCGTTTGGAATGCTGCAAGCGATTACCCAGATCTTCCCAATTTTAAAAGAACAACACTGTACAGAATATTAGGAGACATGGGTTTTGTTTATGGAAAGAAAAAAGAAAAAATCACTTCTAATTGAGAGAGATGATATAATATCCTGTCGCCACAGATATTTGTCAGACATTGGAAAGATGAGGACTGAAGGAAGGAACATTCTTTATACCGATGAATCGTGGATAAATTTAGGCCACACAATGGGGCGGGAATGGCAGGATACCACGATTCGAAGCGCAAAAGATGCGTTCCGTTTAGGCCCTTCTTGTGGGTTGAAGTCACCTTCAGGACGTGGACCGCGTTTCGCACTTGTTCAAGTTGGTGGTGTTAAAGGGTTTGTACCTAGGGCGAAGCTGGTTTTTCTTTGCAAAAAGAACACAATGGACGCACATGAATTAATGGATGGTGACTGCTATGAAAAATATTTTCAAACACAGTTGCTCCCCAATCTTCCCCCACGCTCTGTTATTGTTATTGATAACGCGGCCTATCATAGTAGACGAATGGAGCCTATACCATGCACTTCTTGGCAAAAAAAGTGATATCCAAGAATGGCTGCGAGTTTGTAACATCGATTTCGAACCTTATATGCCAGCTAATTGAGATTGTGTCAAGTGTAAAACACAATTACGAGAAAATTAAAGTTGACGAGATGGCTAAAGTGGCAGGACACACCGTACTTAGATTGCCACCCTTTCATTGCGAGTTAAACCCCATTGAGCTCGTGTGAGCTCAAGCTAAACATTATGTGAAAATGAGAAATAAGTCATTCAAAAAAGCAGAAATTCAAAACTTAATAGATGAAGAACTAGAAAGTGTTAGCGAGGAAAAATGGAAAAATTATGGAAAATTGTGAGACATGTCATCTCGAATGAAAACAAAATGTGGAGAGCCGATGAGTGGCAAGATCACATCGAACCTTTCGTTATCCAACTCAGCGAAAGTTCCTCAACGGAGACCGCGAACGAAGCTGATAGTGAAGATAGCGAGGGTACAATGGAAGAGATGCATTAACCACAGTGAGGTATGATGACTGCTCAAATTTATACTTAATAAACGCATAAGCCCTAGAAATACCTCAAAGGCCCATATCATTTAATTTTTATTTATTTATCATAAATACTTGGAATAAAAATCTGAAGAAAAAGTTAATAAGGAAATCAATAAGATATTCTGGTTACGAAATTTTGAAACAGCTTAAAAATATTTGCAGTAAAATAATTTTTAGATGTATTAAAATTATTGTTATTGGCCTGAGAGGCCTTCTAATGCAAGGCACCGAAAATATCTCTATTCATGCATATTTATCTTTTTTTCCATTGATGTGAGACATTTCAACGGTTATTTCATCAATAATATTGTATTAATTGCTGTCACCTGGCTTTTCTTGGTGTTTATGTGTAGACATATTTCATTTAGGAAAATTGCATTATTATTTGAAATAGTAATTCTAACATCCACTTGTTATTTGCATGTGATATTTATTGACTTATAGGCGCAGATTAACATTTCTGTATGTTCAAACAAAAAAGGGGCCAAACTCCAATTACACGATTACAACAATTCTGATTTTGTGTCTAATACAGGAGTAATGAATCTTTCGTTTCGCGACATCATTTTGGTTACCCCTTACAGTAAATTTAGGTTGTATAAAAAATTGTTTTAGGCAAAGATTTTAGAAAACATTTACGTTTACAATCAAGGCTGTGCTGGCCAGAGGGGGGACAGGGGGACATGTCCCCCTGCGCCCTTCGCCTGAAGCGTCCATTCCGCCCCTGATCCCTTATGACCCGGAAAAATTATGTTATTTATCGGTATCTGTTACCATAGGCGTAACCAGGCCGACCATATGGGGGGGTTATAACATCCGCGGGGTCTGGGGGGTATGGAATATCCCCCAGGGAGAGGGGGGTCCGGGGGTCCTCCCCCGGAAAATTTTAAAAATTAAGATGCAAAATAACGAGTTTAAGCTTCCGGGGGTCCTCCCCCGGAAAATTTTAAAAATTAAGACGCAAAATAACGAGTTTTAAGCTTCCGGGGTCCATCCCCGGAAAATTTTTAAAATTAACACGCAAAATAACGAGTTTTAAGCTTCCCACACATTATACTTGTATTAAGTAATTTATGGGCAGACTTAAAAAAATTATACAATTTTCCTTTTTTTTAATCAATGGGGGGGGGTTCAAACCCCCAAAACCCCCCCCTCGTTACGCCTATGTCTGTTACTAAATTACTGCATACAAAAAATAAGAGTACAGTAAAACTGTTTTTAATGTTGTCAATATTATAATATTTCTTTTCAAGTTAATTTTATTCTTTGTCTTTGAAAGGTATGGAAAGGCGTACGCTGCAGACAGTTCAAAGCGCGCCCGCACTGGAACACTGATTATAAAACACGTAACCCTTACTGCATTGTTGGTCAACTGCAGGTGGTTCGGCGGCTATTGAACTTGCATCAATGTAGCGGGTTGGCTATTGAAATCCAACATTTAAAATCTTTAATTTTCAAGCCGCGCATTATTTAAGTATTTTCGTGCTACTAATGTTAAAAAATATTCTACCACCTTTCCCTACAGTAAAATCACGAGAATAAAGCATTATAAAACAAACAAAAAAGGAAAAAAAAAAATTTCAAATGCCGCCGAAAAATCGATCGTTTCATAGGAAAATCGCCCAAATAGTAATAGTTTAAAATATATATTATTTTTTAAATCCTAGTTTTCCTTGTGGAGTGGGGAGAGGGGACTCAGAACAGTCGCCTCTTAATCGTTAATCCCTTTGTCAGTTCAGATGCAGATTGCTGACGTGAACTGTTGTAATTAGTTATACTGTGAGTTGTCAGTGAAAAGTGTTTTACAACTACCAGTTGTACTTTTATGTTTCGGGGCTTTAACAATTCGCCTTGTGATGAGCTTCATAGGACAAGGAGGCCAAAAAAACGAAGAAGAGTGGTAATGAATACAGAAAAGATAGAAACTGAGAGAGTTGCAAGAACCAGCTAAAATGTGTTCCAAAATAACGAACTTTTATACAAAACCACACACAAGCATTCACCCTGAAAGTGAAAATTGCGGTGAATTAATCCGCCCAGGAACGACCTCGTTCTCAAATTTTACTCTTAGTGAAAAAGAAAAACCCCAGTGAAGTGAACGTGCGACGGACTTATTTTAGTTTTACATAAATTTCATTTACTTTATCTTTCCCCAAGGATAACCTTTACGTAATATAGTTGTATAAACGGAACGTCAGCCGTGACAATGACCCAGTTAAGCGATTACGTAACTACACCTGTCTTGGCATTACAAGCTACGGCAAGTGTACTTTAACATCCCAACACTATTTAGAATAACAACACCATACAGGGTGTTCTCAAACTTCTTCACTATAATTTACTATTAACAAATTTCTCTTTCATTTGTGGAAATACTTATTTTTACGGGCGCCATCCAAAGATTACAATCTTATCCGTCCACTGATGATTTATTTACAACAATTCTTACTTCTTCAATATACTTTTTTTCTATACTAACTTCTAACTAAAGTCCGTTCACAATATAATATATATATATAAACATATATATATGTATGCCTCTCAGCCAGCTTTTAAAAACAGTCGAGATAGGGATGGGTTCTGATATTTAAAGTGAAGTACCATACTTATATTATAAGTGAATAATAACACCAATTTAAATATTCTTTTTTTCAACAATTAACAATATTTTTATTCAACAATACTCAGCTTTTTTTGTTGCTTTACAAATTTTACTTTTAGTTACAATAAGCTTTTATTTCTTCATTACTTTCTCTCACCATCAATAGAATCATTATAGTTACATACTTTATTATAATCATCAAAAATCAACACTCATCGTATGAAGAATAATATACAATTATCTGTTTTTAATAAGGTTAGTACTCTCAAAGAGTTTCATTTCAATGTTGTACTATTATATTGAATTTCAACCAGTTAATGTAATTCCTGATTTTAATTTACAGATGGATTCCTGAATTCAATAGTCAAATATTTATTTTATTAAAAACGTTTCGGACGTCAAAGAATGAACTTCACAGAAAACTTTGTAAGACTCTACAATGGAAATATTCTTCTAATAAATGTTAATTTCCAATTAAAACGTATTTCACTTCATTTTCTTTCCTTAACAGTCAGTTATGGTATAATCCTATAATAGTCTGTTCCTATCTGTCCAGTCTAAGAAGAATAAGTTGTTTTTAAAGATAAATAGTAAAGACAATATAGAAGAAAGAAATGGAAATTTAGGCCTATGTGCAAGAATTGAACTGTGGCGATAGACTTCCGATACAGCGAGTTATGTCTAGGTTCTGAGTTACAGCCATCCCGACATCTCCCCTGCAACCGGTGAAATAAGAAAAACTGAAAAAAAAACAATAATTTTGACAAATCGATGAACAAGGTCCCTGACAAGTATATAACTGCCCGTGGGGAAGGTGAACGCCCTGAACACCGATGAACTCTAGTAACTCTTTGAATAATTATTCTATCCTGCTAGGTTCGGTCCTCCATAGGTCTACTTCGTTCCCTTTCTTTATTTTATTTGAGATCTCAGGTGTTCACATCACCTAAAGTATCCCTATCCTAATAATTCTTCTTTATTTAGTTTATTTAATTCATACCAACTTCTATAAGAATTATTAGTTTCCTCTTTCCTTCCTTCCTCTTTCTTTCCTTTTTACTTCTTTTCGTTCCGTTCTAAGCAAAGTTACCCTTTTTATTGCTTCCAATGCACTTTTTAAAATCTGTATTCGCCTTAAGCGATTCTACAATGTTACTTAACCCTCTCCTGATTCTTAAATTCACTTTGAATTGTAATTTTCTTAACCCACTGTATTTTATCTTTTGTCGTAGTTTATTCAAATTCCTTTCTAATTCAATTTCAACGAAATTCCTCTTTGTATAATAATTATACTCTCCTGTTACTTAACTTTATCCTTGTGCAAATTTTATGTTTCTGAATTCCCCTGAATTCCAATTCCAAACTATTCAACACCCTTTAAGTAACTTTCCCCATTCTCTCACTCTCTCTCTTGTTTTTATTTCTAACCTAGCTATGAACTTGAACTACGAAAATCTATAATTCTACTTCAACTTCCAAGTGAATTTCCATCAAATAGATTTTCTTCTCCCTTACACAGACTAGTCTTTATCCCAAACTTTTCTTTACTCTTTTCCAAATCCTGCTCTCATAACTAAATCTCTATGGTATAAAAAGTAACTAAATATTAAAGGCCAGCATGCCATCTAGACATAGAAGATATCCATCTGTTACCTTAACTGAACCCAAGTGGAAGGAGCCCAAATGAGGATTACTTTTACGCCCCTTTTAATTTCTTCCTAACTCTTCTTGCGACCTGTCTGAAAATGCAAAAGTATTCATAGGCTTCTCCAGCTAAGATCAGCTTCGTATTCGGTTGTATGAACACCCAAAGTATAGAGATTTTATACCAACCATTTCTTTGTTCCTTCCTAAGCTTACTTCTTTCCTACCCTTCCCCTACAGAGTGTGAAAACATAGGACTACTTTACTACTGCTGACAATCCAATTTACTTTTTACATTTATTCTACTTTCATTACCCTTCTAAGATATTTATATCCTATATGGTGATATGTTACTCAGTCATAACTTAGAATGCTCAAGATTAAAATTATCTCAGTTCAAAAGTGTCTTAATATAACAACTTGTTGTATATTCAACAGACAATAGATCCGCGTGGTTCTACACCATTTTTAGTTAGTCCTTCTTCTCGTCGGTGTTCATCTCCCAATGGATCTCATTTGAATCTAAGCACCACTTTGACCCAACCATAATCTTCTCTTCTACCTGGTGTTCGCTACGGTGCCACGACATAAGCCAACCAACGTTCTGGCTTGTTCCAGTCCAACAGCTATATCCCCATAGCCATCGGTCGTTGTTTTCTTGTTTAGATGTTCATCTCGGCTCACGTTCTGACACAGAACATCAGGCAACTCCGTCGCCACAACTGCCGCTCACTCCAAGTACTCGTCGACCCAAACTTCCTTCTCTGCACAACCTTCTTGTTCAACTTCCCAAGTCTGTCTCTCCTCTCTCTTCAACACGCCTACCGTCACCTCCTTCAAACTTTTTCAGCGCGCATGCGCACTCCCTTCTTCCTGTAATTCAAACAAAACTCAAACAGTATCGATAGTCCTCTTTTTTTCTCTCGTTTATGAATGGTTCCTTTGTGGTCCATCCCTATTCATATACGTCACGATTTTTGCTACGTGACATTCCTCCCTGTCTCACCCAAAAAAATGTTTGCTTTAATTAGGGAAAATTTTTTGTCTTAAAAAACCAATAATTTCTAGACTGGTACAAAATGTTTTAAGTCCTTCACATGCCACTTCCCTAACTTTTTACCATAGCGGTTTGTCAGTTCATATCTGTTTTCACTTATCTTTTTCTTTATAATATAAGGACCCACAAACTTTTCACTTAAGCCTGCCGTATAACCTTGCGCTGAATCACTAAGCTTAAAGTTTCCTCTCAACACTAAGGCTCCTGGGCGAAATTTTACTTCTCTTCTCCTGAGATTATAATAATGACTCCAATTTTTATAGGCAGTTTCTAAGTTATGTCTGACCAAGAAATTTACCTTTTTTAACCTTTCTAACCTTTCTATCCAATTTTTTGGAATTTCCTTAACTATAGGTTGGTTTTCAATTACGTCAATTCTACTTAGAACTTCAGCTTCATGCCCAAAATTTAGCATATAAGGAGTGCATTCAGTGGAACTATGTTTAGCCGTATTCAAAGCAAAATTGAATTCTTTTAGATACGTATCCCATACAGTTTGATCAGTCTTAATGTAACTAGCAATCATAGTTTTCAGTATGCGATTAACTCATTCTACTGGATTCTCTTGTGGTGAATATACTGGAAGATAGCAAGGGGTTATATTAAAAGTCTTAACAATAGATTGAATTAAGTTACTAGTATATTGTGGTCCATTATCCATCAGCAAATATCGCGGAACTCCCCATTTGAGAATAATTAATTCATAGAACGCTTTAAGAACTGTTTTACTGGTTGCTTTCCTTAAGGCTTTACATTCCACATATTTTGTAAATGTATCTTGAAACACTATTACATATCTATTCCCCTGCTTGGAACGTGTATATGGTTCAAGTAAATCTGTAGCTACGGTAGTCCACGGTTTTTCTTTCTGATAAAAATGCACTGGTCCGGCTTGAACTGTTTGCGAAACTTTCTGCTTTTAGCATACTTCACAGGAAGTTACATATTTTGCAACATCTTTGAAAATTCCCGGCCAATAATATCTATTAGCTATCCGAAAAAAGTTTTAGTTGTACCCATATGTCCTGCAGTAGGTAAATCATGACATTCCTGTAGAAATTTTACTCCTATATTCTTGTGGTATGACTGACTTCCACCTATTCACAGTTCCTTCTAATGTTTGTTCCAACTGGTCTAGCCTCAAATGATATAGTTTTCCATCTACCATCCTCCAATCTGGCCAAAATTTAGGTTTACTCTGTACTTGTGCTCTTCGTTTCATAAACCATGGGTCTCGTATTTTATCCCACTCTACTTCTCCCGAGCAACTAGTCAACAAGAGACAAAGTTCTTCTTCTACCGTTTCTTCCTAAATCTTTCCTTTGTTTAACCTAGACAAAGCATCGGGGACTCTCTGTAACCTGCCAGGTCTATGTATTACTTCGAAATCATATTCTTGGTGTAGTAAACTCCATCTAGCTAATCGTCCGGTCGGATTTTGTAAGTTATTTAACCATTTAAGCGCAAAGTGATAAGTATATACTTTGAAATGATAACCTATATAAGGACGGAATTTCTGAATATCCCAAAGAATGGCTAATAATTCCTGTTCTACTATTGCCCACTTTTGTTCTCCCACAGTTATAGTTCTACTAGCATAGGCAATTACTTTTTCTTCTCCATCCTCTCCTGGTTGTATTAACGCTGCTCCCAGTCCTGAAAAACTTGCATCTGTCTGAAGTACTAAAGGCCTAATGTAGTCGGGAGATGTTAATATGGGGCTACTGGAAATTTTCTATTTTAATGTATCAAAAGATTCCTGACATTCCGCTGTCGAACGCCATCTCTGATTCTTTTTCAGAAGTGCAGTGAGGGGCTTTACAACTTCCGGAAAAATGGAATGAACCGTCGGTACCAAGAAGCAAGTCCTAAAAATGCTCGTACTTCCTTGACTTTAGTAGGGGCTGGATATTCAAGGACACACGTGTTCAATATAATGTAAGGGGAAACTATCTCTTTTAGTACATCCATTAATTTTTCTGAAATCTTCACTGAACCTCCATGTATGATCTGGTTTCTTTACCATAACTACCGGAGAAGACCAAGGTGAATTTGACGGTTCTATAATATTTTCTGCCAACATTTTATCTATTTCTGTATGAATAATTTTCTCTAGAATAGGAGATACCGGATAATATCTTTGTTTTATAGGTTTAGTATCACCTGTATCAATAACATGAGAAATTAGATTTGTGAATCGAGTACACTGATCAAATTTTTGTAACTGAATTTCCAAAAATTTATCTAGTTTATCTTTCTCCTGAAAAGTGGGAAGAGTTAGAATATTATGTAATTGATCTTCCTCTTTCAAATCTATTGCCCTAACAAACTGGAAAATTTTTGTTGGTTCATCTTTGAAATACCAAAATCCATCTTGTAAATCCACAACCAAGCCAATTTGTTTTAAAAAATCCATTCCCAGAATCATATCCACTGCTAAATTTGGCATGATTTTACACTTTATTTGAAAGCTTTTATCATGTAACTTCATTTCAAATATTCTCTCGCCTTTGATAGAACTATAAGTTTTATCTGCTAATTGCACTATTTTTTTCGGACTCTTCCAATGGTAAATCTAGTATTTTACACAAAGATCACCCTTTTCACCTACAACAGTTCTGTCAGAACCCGAATCTATCAAAGCTATGAATGCAATATCTTCCAACAAAAGTTCTACAAAACATCTGTCACCATTTACTAAATGTGTAGGATTAATATTTAACATCGTACAGGAATTGGTATTAGGTAATTGTCATAATGAATTTGTGACCCTTGACTTATCTCTTTGGGGTATCCTACAATCTATAGACCTGTGTCCTAATTTGTTACAGTTATAGCATTTAACTACTATATTTGCAGTAACTCTACGGGGTGCTTTACATTCAAACTGCCTGTGTCCCAATCTATTACAATTCCAACATCTTTGATTATTAGAAAACCGAAAATCTCTTGCATTACTATTTTCTCCCAGATCATTATACTTTCCCTTGTTTCCCATTGTATTAACCATCCTAGAATTATTAATGTGGTTTGAATTTTTGTCCTTGTCCAATATCCTAGTAGAAAAGCTAACATCTTTTTTCTTTAACACGGTAGGTTTATCTTCCATTTTCCCTTGCATTCCTAACATTTTATGAACTGAGGGTATGGCAGCTTGTATTTGAGGTTTATAAGCCGTTTCGTTAATGGTAGCTCTAACCTGAGTAGGTGGAGGAGTATATTTCTCAGAATCGAATAATATTTGCTCATATTGTCGTCCTATCTTAATTAAGTCTGTTATCGATCGAAATTCTCCAGGCCGAATTATAATTTAACATCTGGACGTAAGTTTTTAAGAATAGTTTTCATCATCTGTTGAGGACCCATCGGAATGCTCAGCCTCCTCATTAGTGTTTGAATAGCGTTTACATAGTCTGATATACATTCCCTAGGACCTTGCGTTCTTTGCCGAATTTCATCTAAGAGAGAATCTTCCTCATCAATAGGTAAATAGTATTCCCTAAAATCCTTCAAAAAAGCTTCCCATGTAGGCCAATCTGTAGGTCGGTTCCTATACCAAAGCAAAGCTGAATCTTGTAAAATTTCTGGTAATACCGATAATAATTCTAAGTCTTGTACCCTAGAACTCTGTTTTAAATCTTCCAATCTTTCAAGAAATAAATAAATACTGTCCTCAGGCTTAAATTTAATATTCCATTTACGGACCAAATCCAAAATATTAGGCTTATGTGGTTCTAACTGAATTGTAAATGAGGGTATTGTTGGTACAGATTCTTCTGGATCAGTAGTCGCAATCGTTTTTCTACGCATTAACTTTACCCATGCATATACCAAATCTCCATATGAATCTTGAGGAACTGTTATGTTATGTTCTATTAACTCTTCCTGTAAAACTTCTTCACTTATCGCAAATGCAGTAATTGACACTTGAAATGACTGAGGGTTTTTACGAGCATATTCCAATAAACGTTGTCTTAATTCATCTCTAGTACCAGTAGTTGGCAACCTAACTCTATCACATTCTGTCTCCAAGTCTACTTTTCGTAACTTTCTAATAGCTTGTGTCAACTCAGCTGCTCGTACTTGAACATTAGGATCAACAAAAGTAGCCATGTAAATGTACTGAAAATTCAAAACACAAGAAAACAGAGACTGAAAAGAGAAAAAGAGATTAGAAAAATAATACTCAAGTCGTCTGTTATAGTCACCTATACAAGTCAAGCAAAATGTAAATATTACTTAAACACTATAGTTATTATTCTCTTCTAGCCAACCATGAACTCAGAAAACTGTTTTTTTTCAATTACCTAGCAAGACTCCACACTATAATTTTCAATTACCCAGCCACACGCTTAGGACTACAAAAATTTACTTACAAGACCCACCAATTTTACTTACATCTCCCCACAATTTTACTTACATCGCCCCACAATTTTACTTACATCGCCAGACGCTATGGGCCAAAGAATGCGAGGGTATTTTTTTGTCAATAAACAGCCCCACACTATGGGCGCCAAAGATATGGGAGGGTACTTATTTTCAATATCTATCCCCACGTTATGGGCGCCAAAAAAATATGCGTTTTACATAAATTTCATTTACATTATCTTTCCCCAAGGAAAACCTTACGTAATGTAGTTCTATAACCCGAAAGTCGGTCGTGACAATGACCCAGTTAAGTGATTACGTAACTACACCTGTCTTGGCATCACAAGCTACGGCAAGTGTACTTTAACATCCCAACACTATTTAGAATAACAACACCATACAGGGTGTTCTCAAACTTCTTCACTATAATTTACTATTAACAAATTTCTCTTTCATTTGTGGAAATACTTGTTTTTACGGGCGCAATCCACAGATTACAATCTTATCCATCCACTGATGATTTATTTACAATAATTCTTACTTCTTCAATATACTTTTTTTCTATACTAACTTCTAACTAAAGTCCGTTCACAATATAATATATATATATAAACATATATATATGTATGCCTCTCAGCCAGCTTTTAAAAACATTCGAGATAGGGATGGGTTCTGATATTTAAAGTGAAGTACCATAGTTATATTATAAGTGAATAATAACACCAATTTAAATATTCTTTTTTTCAACAATTAACAATATTTTTATTCAACAATACACAGTTTTTTTTGTTGCTTTACAAATTTTACTTTTAGTTACAATAAGCTTTTATTTCTTCATTACTTTCTCTCACCATCAATAGAACCATTATAGTTACATACTACTGTATATTATTATCATAAAAAACAACACTCATATTATGAAGAATAATATACAATTATCTGTTTTTAATAAGGTTAGTACTCTCAAATAGCTTCATTTCAATGTTGCACTATTATATCGAATTTCAACCAGTTAGTGTAATTCCTGATTTTATTTTACAGATGGGTTCCTGAATTCTACAATCAAATATTTATTTTATTAAGAACGTTTCGGACGTCAAAGAATGAACTTCACAGAAAACTTTGTAAGACTCTACAATGTAAATATTCTTCTAATAAATGTTCATTCCCAATTATAACGTATTTTACTTCATTTTCTTTCCTTAACACTCAGTTATGGTATATTCCTGTATTAGTCTGTTCCTCTCTGTCCAGTCTAAGAAGAATAAGTTGTTTTTAAAGATAAATAGTAAAGACAATATAGAAGAAAGAAATGGAAATTTAGGCCTATGTGCAAGAATTGAACTGTGGCGATAGACCTCCGATACAGCGAGTTATGTCTAGGTTCTGAGTTACAGCC
The DNA here is from genome assembly GCA_964059195.1 of Ectobius pallidus. NCBI lineage: Eukaryota > Metazoa > Arthropoda > Insecta > Blattodea > Ectobiidae > Ectobius > Ectobius pallidus. Next base: position 57,069,513 of record CAXKWD010000007.1, on the reverse strand, counting down.
ATCCCGACATCTCCCCTGCAACCGGTGAAATAAGAAAAACAGAAAAAAACAATAATTTTGACAAATCGATGAACAAGGTCCCTGACAAGTATATAACTGCCCGTGGGGAAGGTGAACGCCTCGAACACCGATGAACTCTAGTAACTCTTTCAATAATTATTCTATCCTGCTAGGTTCGGTCCTCCATAGGTCTACATCTTTCCCTTTCTTTATTTTATTTGAGATCTCAGGTGTTCACATCACCTAAAGTATCCCTATCCTAATAATTCTTCTTTATTTAGTTTATTTAATTCTTACCAACTTCTATAAGAATTATTAGTTTCCTTTTTCCTTCCTTCCTTCCTCTTTCTTTCCTTTTTACTTCTTTTCCTTCCTTTCTAAGCAAAGTTACCCTTTTTATTGCTTCCAATGCACTTTTTAAAATCTGTATTCGCCTTAAGCGATTCTACAATGTTACTTAACCCTCTCCTGATTCTTAAATTCACTTTGAATTGTAATTTTCTTAACCCACTGTATTTTATCTTTTGTCGTAGTTTATTCAAATTCCTTTCTAATTCAATTTCAACGAAATTCCTCTTTGTATAATAATTATACTCTCCTGTTACTTAACTTTATCCTTGTGCAAATTTTATGTTTCTGAATTCCCCTGAATTTCAATTCCAAACTATTCAACACCCTTTAAGTAACTTTCCCCATTCTCTAACTCTCTCTCTTGTTTTTCTTTCTAACCTAACTATGAACTTGAACTACGAAAATCTATAATTCTACTTCAACTTCCAAGTGAATTTCCATCAAAAAGATTTTCTTCTCCCTTACACAGACTAGTCTTTATCCCAAACTTTTCTTTACTCTTTTCCAAATCCTGCTCTCATAACTAAATCTCTATGGTATATAAAGTAACTAAATATTATAGGCCAGCATGCCATCTAGACATAGAAGATATCCATCTGTTACCTTAACTGAACCCAAGTGGGAGGAGCCCAAATAAGGATTACTTTTACGCCCCTTATAATTTCCTCCTTACTCTCCTCGCGACCTGTCTGAAAATGCAAAAGTATTCATAGGCTTCTCCAGCTAAGATCAGCTTCGTATTCGGTTGTATGAACAACCAAAGTATAGAGATTTTATACCAACCATTTCTTTGCTCCTTCCTAAGCTTACTTCTTTCCTAATCTTCCCGACAGCGAGTGAAAACATATAACTACTGTACTACTGCTGACAATCCAGTTTATATATTGTACTTTTATTCTACTTTCATTACCCTTCTAAGTTATTTATATCCTATATGGTGATCTGTTACTCAGTCATAACTTAGAATGCTCAAGATTAAAATTTTAGATTTAAAATTCTCTCAGTTCAAAAGTGTCTTAATATAACAACTTGTTGTATACTCAACAGACAGTAAATCCGCGTGGTTCTACACCATTTGTAGTTAGTCCTTCTTCTCGTCGGTGTCCATCTCCCAATGGATCTCATTTGAATCTAAGCACCACTTAGACCCAACCATACTCTTCTCTTCTAGTTGGTGTTCGCTACGGCGGCCACGACATAAGCCAACCAACGTTCTGGCTCATTCCAGTTCAACAGCTATATCCCCATAGCCGTTGTTTTCTTGTTTAGATGTTCATCTCGGCTCACGTTCTGACACAGAACGTCAGGCTACTCTGTCGCCACAACTGCCGCTCACTCCAAGTACTCGTCGACCCAACCTTCCTTCTCTGCACAACCTTCTAACTTCCCAAGTCTGTCTCTCTTCTCTCTTCAATACGCCAACCGTCACCTCCTTCAAACTTTTTTCAGCGCGCATGCGCACTCCCTTCTTCCTGTAATTCAAACAAAACTCACACAGTATCTATAGTCCTGTCTTTTTTTTCTCTCTCGTTTATGAATGGTTCCTTTGTGGTCCATCCCTATTCATATACGTCACGATTTTTGCTACATGACAAACATCCTAATGTTAGTTATTGTTATGGCAAAAGTGAAACTTCAAATATTGATTCTGATTCTAAAACTGAAGATATACTTCTGATGATAAAAGCTACGCCGACAATAGAAAATTCTTTTGAACGAAACTCTTCATCGCCACCTCTGTCATCATTGATTGTAGATCCTGTGAAAGATGAGTCTACCTCAGAGAAGTCACCAGATTTTTTTAAAAAGCCTTGAGAAAATTATTTATCTGACTTCTTTTCATTCCATCCTTATCAACCCAAAGAAGAAGATTTACCTTTTTCGGGGAAAAATCAATCATTTCCATCAAACAAGCTGACGGTCAGTCATTCAGTCGAAACAGACAGTAAATAGTTATTGTTAAGAGTTTCGTTTGTTGGTTAATGAACGTTTCATAATTTGTGTACAGAAATATTAAATAGGCCTACCGTTAAAGCTTTATCCACGTTATCCTAGGGCGTTTTACAACCCATTGCCAGACCCCCCCCCCCGGTATGGCGCCCTCTTATGTCCTACTTCCACCGCCCTCGGGGACGGTCCAGCACGGGCCTGTTTACAATGACTTTGGACGCATTTTATACTTTGCCTACTAAGATAATTATGATTTTTCGTTGTGTTTATCCCCTCTTTTATTATCTCTTGTGCTTATTGTTAATGATATCAAAAAACTTCTCAGACAAAAGTTTTGGCATAACTTTAAACGGATAAATTTCTTTTTCATGTTACAGAGCTTTTTTTTTCATCTTTTCTACCCTTTGGTCCCACTGTGTACATTAATGAAGTCTATATTTTATAACGATATAAGTCTGGAAGTAATTTGTGCAAATTAGGACAAGCTGACTATGGTTTTGGGGTCTAGGGCTGTAAAACGAAAAACTAGGGAGACATTTTTCGGAAGTCACGCCATGGTACTAAGGAAGAAATCTAAGAATTACCTTCTCAATAAATAAGTCCATAAGGACAATACTAATTCTTAGGTGTATTAAAACAGATTTTCCAGAGCTATGTCATGCTTCAAATCCTTATAATTCCTGAATTATTAATTCCACAAAAATATCGTTCAGATCAATTTTATAAGAACTTTTATGTAGTTTAATTTTGTGCATAACTTAAACTGTTTTTTTGCTAGAACCCGTAGTTTTTTTGGTATTTAGGGAAAACTGAGAGAAACGACATTTAAAAGTGCCCTCCCGCTCACCCCCTATCCATGGGGACTTTTATTATGTTGTTTAGGACACTTTCTCCCACATCTCTGCCAAATTTCAAAACTACATGATTTTTTTTTGTCCCTATTTTTTCTTTCTTGCCTGGAATATACTGTATTTTCCATTACATGTACTGTGCTTGTACCGTGATCGGATTTTTAATAAATTAAACTTTAATGGTTGTGTGTTATTTCTGAAACTTTAATTGTTTCATGATGTAAATACACAATATACAGCTTACATACAAAGATATAACCCCTAAATATAGAGAAAGTGCGATGTACGGTTTTCTTTCGAAATCCCCAAATTTGACCGAAACTTAAAATTGTTATAACTTTTGAACATTTGAAGACAAAATAACAAATGACTACTCATTTTAAAGTGAATTTATTTTTCTCTACAACTTCTTTTATGAGAACGTTGCTGTATACCTAAGGGCTGAAGCGCTAGAATGCAAAGTGTATCGAAAAGCGCGAGGCGAAAGAGTTTTTTCGAAAATGTGTTATTTTCGCTGGCGGATATCTCGAAAACTATTGGGAATAGAAAGAAATATATAGAAACAAATTTGTAGTACATTTTATCAGCTTGAATTTTGTAAATATCAACGTTTCCTCTAAGATGCACCATTGTTCAGATATAAGCGAAAAACCTAAAAAAGGGACCTTCTGCGGGCCCCCTGCTCACCCCCACCTTCGGAGACTTTTAGTATGTTATTCAGGACACTCCCTCCGACAACTCTGCAAAATTTCAAAACTACACGATTTTTTTTCTATTTTTCGTTCGTTGCCTGGACTATAGTAGCGTGTCTTCATATTAGTCGTGACAAACTTTCGTGGCAGTATCTGGGAAGCCCCTCGGCTTAAAACAATATAATTCATAGTATAACAGAAACAAATATAATACAATCTACTGCACATTCATAATGGCTAGGGCCCTGATTGTTAGGTTTTAAACTATTTTGTTCCTTGCTAGTTAACTGTGACATTTTAATATAATTAGTCTATCCGTGTCATTGTCAAGGCAGTCGCAAACACCACCTAATAAATGGCTAAATAAGACGTTAAAATTTTAAAAAAACTAGTAAAACTGTTTTCTTATTTAAAAGACTTAACAAATGTACGTGTCTAAAATGTTCCACCTCAACCACAAAACATTTAAGTTGCAGTAGATTAATCTGGATACACGGATTCTATTATATTATTAGCTATATTTTTTTATGTACACTTAGAAACATACAGGTCAAACTGACAATATTTAAAACTAGCAACTAATTGTCGCCTTAGTATATATATATATATATATATATATATATATATATATATATATATATATATATATATATATATATACATATATATACATCTATTAAGACTTAAAAACAATAAGTTTTAAAATGCTATTAAAATTTGTTATACCCTAAAAATAAAATACTTTTCATGTTATTCAAATGTTCATATCTTACTACGTCCATTAATCAAATTCTTCTTTCAAGTGGTCTAAATACTTTCCAGTAATTTACCCATAAATAACACTGCACACTGTTCACTGTTTATGTCTTGAGGATATTTTGTACAAGAGTCAGATTCTTTTTACAAGTAGTCTAATACTTTCAAGTGAATTACTATAAATATCACTGTACACTGTTTTTCTTGAAGATATCTTATTAAATTAAACATATAATATATATATATATATATATATATATATATATATATATATATATTATGTCTCACTGAAACGTGTATCCTGAATAATTTGTAGTTAATATCAAAGTCATTGTTTCTAACTATGTTCTTTTTTAGATGCCGTGTATCTAGTAGCTATTCTATCTGCAAACTTTCTTAATGGAGATGCGCATTTCGGCCTTCATTTGGTCATCTTCAGTCCTAAAATATTTAAAATGAAATAAATTAGTATTGTAAAATTCTATTATTGTTACATAACTTTGACTTTCCTAACTTATGTATAAATAACTAACCTGGGAATTAGAAGCTACGTGATGAGCTCCCAACTTCATGAGTATTAACCTGATACTGATGAAGCTCTATGAAACTGATGAGGGTAAAGTTTGCTGTACAGTTCAAAAAGTTCGTTATGGTAAGTGTACTTACCACTTCTGTGCACTAAGCCAGTGATGTTTAGGAACTTATTCCTTCAGTATAAAGGAACAAACAATTCAAATAACATTTTTGTTCAATTGATTACTTTCTCAGAAAACAGTCCCTAAACTTGAACCCTTCTTTACTCCATAAGTGTTATCCGTACTATTCTAATTATTTTCACATCAGAAATACTGGTGGGAGCAATGAACAAGTGCCTAAAGACTGGAGACCAAGCGTAACATAAGGCTTACAGCTTATATGGGAGTACAGTAGAACTCTAATTATCCGAACTCCAACTATCCGGATCGCTTTGGGACCGTATTCAAGTAGTGGTTTCTGCAGCAGCGAGCATTGGAAAAACAACAATACTTTTAGCCAAGAAAATCGACAGTTTGTCAGCAAAACGACTGACCCCGACCGATATGTTCAAGATGTGACACTTTATGTAAGTACAATACTTTACAATTTAATTTTTTTTAATAAAGACATGACCTTTTTTATGCTTAATCCAATTATCCGAATATTTTATTATCCGGATCGGGTCTGGTTCCAATTAATCCGGATAATTGGAGTTCTACTGTACTTGATCACAAATCAGCTGTGTACCCGAAGTGCCCTTAGGTTATAACAATATATTATATTGACTGGCGATTTGAGCTCAGACGGTAGAGCTGAGGTTCATGGCAAAATGATAAGGGATATTGCACAAGCATATTTTAAATATAGTCAAGAAATATTCCCATGTTATCTTACATATAGATAATTTATTTATCATTTGGCACAATTTCACACGGCCACAACCCTTTGGCCTGGAACGACTTAAACTGATTTCTCGCTTATACTTAAACGGAATAATTAAAAACTGCACAATATATTTTATAGCAATATTATTAAATTGCACTATATCTTGCGATGGATTTATTTGATATCGCTTCTATATCCTCGACTGCTAGGGACTTACGCCCTAATAAACTTCTAGCAATTTTGCAAGCGAGTGACAGTCGACAGTCTATGGGCAGTCAGTCACCCAGTCAGTCCCCTGCCATTCAGCCCTCTTGAGACTGGGAACCTACGTTATATATGGATTTGACGTAACAACATCTTAAGTGCAATTTATTAGTTTCATTGGATCATTTTTTGTAGTATTCTGACAATTGGTTCTCCTTTCGAATATGTGGCAAGCGTCTCTACTGTAATATAGGAAAATTTTCACACTTTTACAGTTGAGAAACGCTAACCACCCGCTGAGTGATAGATGTGGTGCCACCAAACCTGGGTGTATGACAGGTCCATATTATTTCACAAACCTGTGATTTTCCTAACAATAAAAATTAAACTCGCGTCCGTCTCGAAAGTCTAAGAATTTTGATAGATAATTTCCATTAGATTTAACTAGTTTTAATCAAGAAAATGTATTTTGATTTTGATTATTATGTTCTAATAATATCAAAAGAATCCCGTTAAAAATTATGTAATTTCCGAATCATTCAATATCTGATCGTCGCGTAATGGCTTTCAAAATATTTCAAATATTCGTTATTTTATGTTGCCTGTCATTCAAACCCTTACAGCTGGCAGACATAGAAAGGGTCAAAGGGAAATATTTAAAGGAAGTTCTCTCAGTATCGAAATTCACCCATAACAGAATGGTTTAGGAGCTAGCCAGAGAGACATTTTATATGCGAGAAGTCAATAAGTATTTGCACTCTTTTTTTTTAATTTACTGAAACGACAATACAAAACTTTCGATTACCTCATTTTTCAACCTAGTCCCCGTGCTTCTCAATGCACTTGATCCATCGTTGCACAAGCTTCCTGATGCCCACAGGAAAAAAAAACAAAAAACAAAACAAACAAACTTCTTTTTGACTGAGTTGCAAGCCACGTATGCACCACTTCCTTCAGTTCTTGGTATGTGGTGACTCGTCGGCCCTTAAGGTTTCTTTAAGTGGACTAAAGGTTGACGCTCACTTGCCCGAGCAGACCGAGCAGAGGGACACGGAAAATAATAGTTTGCATGTTTCTTGATGGCTGAACGCTTACCTGCCCGGCAAGAAGGTCCGTCATTCCGCTGAAGACGAAGCTATTCCCTCGATCCGTTTTGAGTCGAAACTTCCGATGCTTCGAATGGAGTTCGGTACCGTTCGTATATTTTCGCTAGCGTTCGGATGACCACCCTCATTCATTTTACTCATTTAACCGTCAAGACTCGAGCTAATAGCAGCTCGCAACCCTGTCAGTGACCCTGGGCACTCAGACTCAAGAAAGCTTCCTTGCTCTAACATGAATTTGTGTGGTTTCTGCTTCAGACATTGAATATTTACACTAAAAATCTGATGTCAAACACTCACATTACTTCCTTTACCCTTCGTATTAGAGCATAAAGTAAACGGCTGATTTGCAGTAGTGCGCTTTCAGTTGTCTCAGCCTCATAAAAAGTCGTATTATTCGCGAGGCAAGACTTAAAACTAGAGTTTGAGTATGTGATGAATGGCTTATAACTACACTTCAATCAATTTAATTTTTAAAATGTTCGAAATAAAGTTGTATTTCCTGGTATAAGAAGTATCTCGTGTTACAAAATTTAAACAGAATCGTTAGACCCGTTTCGAGAACAGAAATAAATTTTTCAGTCATGTAAAGTGGTAGTAAAAGTAAGAAAAGTCATCGTCGATCTTCATATCACAACCCCAGAAGATAAAAAAATATATAATTTTGTTTTTATATGAGTTTTCATTCTCCAGCTGAAGAGTTCTCACAGACTTACAAAGGCGTATTTCTGAAAATTGTATTTTTGAATTGAGGGGATCTGCAAATGTGTATTATTGTTGAAAACTCAACGTTCAATTTCATGGTCGAGCATAATACTTCCTCTATCTACCGTATATATGGTATGGGTAGAGGAAGTAAATGGATGGAAGAGGTCAATTTAATAGCACAAGCATAAGCAAAGACAAGTCTTACAATAAATTTTTAAAAATTCAATTACTGCGAGAGATGTGTTAACGAATCGGAAGTAAGATATTTCAACACTTTAATAACAAACAAAAATATTTATTTGTAACGGTATACCTACTAAGAATAATCCTGGTTACTTTCGCAAGTGTTTTAAATAGGAGCATTAAAGTAATGCACGTGTACAATACTATTCAATATTATCTTATTATTTATTTAATTATTGAATAGGCTATCCATCATATTTCATCATTCCTATTTCATGCAGAGATTAGTTTTACAGTTAATGTTGGTATAAAATAAAGCTAAATTTTCCGATTTTTATAATATCAGTGTTGCTTACCATTTATTAGATACTAGCGTGTGCCCGCGGCTTCGCACGCGATAATTATTTCAAAAATTAAAAATTAAGAGCATAATAGTTAAATCATTATATTTATTAACACCAAAATCACGTGGACTACATACCACGATTAGATAGCGTCGCCTGGTAAAAGCGACCTCAGATTCGAGTTCCCTGGCCCAGAAAACCCCTGCATAGTGAGTTTCGTCCAAGTCGAGCAATGTTTGACCATATTTAGGCCTATATTGAATATCCCTCTTCCGTGTAGGTTGAAAATTTCATACGTCTGTGGGACTTGATATTCTAAACAAATGAATCGTCAAGGATGGACCTACAAAATCAAGCAATCGCCCGCGATAATTATTTCAGAAATTAAAAATTAAGAGCATAATAGTTAAATCATTATATTTATTAACACCTAAATCACGTAATTACATACCACGATTAGATAGCGTCGCCTGGTAAAAGCGACCTCAGATTCGAGGTACTTGGCCCAGAAAACCCCTGTATAGTGAGTTTCGTCCAAATCGAACAACGTTTGACCCCATTTAGGCGTCGCGTGGTAAAAGCGACCTCAGATTCGAGGTACTTGGCCCAGAAAACCCCTGTATGCGAGTTTCGTCCAAATCGAACAACGTTTGACCATATTTAGGCCTATATTGATTATCCCTCTTATAATAATAATAAAATCAGGTAAACTGATATAACAAAGTGCCAGTATGTTTTGTTTAATCAGTTATGATTGCAGTTATGATATGCAGAATATAAAAAAAAGTCAAATTGGCCGGTTTCGGGATTTGAGCCATGGAACTCCAGAATGTGACGCCAAGACGTTACCATCTCAGCCACCTGGGTCAGTTATGGGATAAGCGCATTTAAAGCAATAGTGTTGTCATAGCTAACTGTATTTTAATTGCCAAAGCCTTAGAAATCACAGTAAAACAAAAGGTTATGTTGTCAAGATAACTGATTTTCATTTTTTAAAATAAATTCTTTCGAATACGTATATTACCATAAAATAGGCACTAAATTGAGCATAACTCCGAAACAGGTCAACCGATTTTATCCAGTATCAATAGACGTCTTCCCATGGACATTATAAATGTGTATACCAAGTTTCATAAAAATCCGGTAAAGTGTATTTGAGTTACCGCGTCTTTAAAATAGACACTAAATTGGGTTTTACTACGGTACCGGTCTACCGATTTGGTCCAATATCAGCAGACTTCTTCCCATGTACATTATAAATGGGTATACACAGTTTCAAGAAAATCCAATAAAGCATATTTGAGTTATCGCGACTTCTTGTATATTAACATAAAATGCACTAAATTGGGCATTATTCTGGTACTGGCCAACCGATTTGGTCGAATATCAATAGACGTCTTTCCATGGATATTATAAATGCGTGTACGAAGTTTCATAAAAATCCGAAAAAGCGTATTCGAATTATTGCGCCTTTAAAATATACACTAAATTGGGTTTTACTCCGGTACCGGTCAACAGATCAGGTTCAAATTCAATAGGGCACTTTTCATGGTCGTCGTAAATGGGTATACCAAGTTTCGTGGCAATCGGATACAGCGTATTTGAGATATGGCGCCTTTCTAATATAATCTATTAAAATAGGCACTAAATTGGGCATTACTCCGGTACCGGTGAACCGATTTGGTTCAATATCAATAGGGTTCTTCCCATGGACATTATAAATGTGTTTTCAAAGTTTCATGAAAATCCAAAAAAGCATATTTGAGTTATGGTGCGTACAGACACACGGACAGACAGACAGACGGACAGACAGACGGACAGACATTTTTTCGTCCACCACACAATCTCATAAAGTACCATACTGGCACTTAATAATAATCCTCTTCGGTGTTGGTTGAAAATTTCATATATCTGCGTGCCTTGACATGATAAACAAATGAGTCGACCAGCGTGAGCTGCAACATTCAAGCGATCGTAATGGTTTTATGACAAAAATAGCCAAAGCCTACAGTAATTGATTTGACATTGAAATGTGTAACTGAAAATTGATGCTTCGAAAACGCTAAAATACACGTTTTCTGCCCGTTTTTCACTCATAACTCAATAACGAAGTAAAAAAACTAAAAATGTAATATGCCGAAAACCTTCCCGGGAATGTACTCAACAACTTCCCAAAGTTTCATGGCGATCGGATGAATGGTGTAGTAATGCATAAAGGATACACACACAGACACACAGACACACATACATTCATTTTTATATATATAGATAACATGCTATATCAATATTATAAACAGAGTGGGCCTACAATGACCATAATAATAATATGAATAATGAATTATTCACTAATGTGAAATAGCATAGATAAAACTAATGGTAAGTCAAGTGATCCCTGTATGGCCCAATCAGACCCATATGGTTTCCAGGAAGTTAAAGCTCCCGGATTGAGACATACGGCACATGAAGGTGGCGAGGTTGTCAGCCCTATGCACCGGCCGTTATTTACCCCTAAAAATACTCCTGGTACTCATTTTTGTTAGAGGCTGAGATACCTCAGGGCCATACTGCCACCAGAAGGATGAAGCCAATTGAAAAATCTCAACGACCTCATCGGGAATCGAACCCGCGGTTTGTAACGCAGTGCCATAACCACTACACCACGGCGTACCCCAGCATAGATGAAAGCTTGAAGAAATTAGTCTATACGAAAATAATATAAATAATTACCTCAATGATAGGAACAATATCATATGAGAAGTTGTATTAAATCATTAAAGATGTGGAATGGTTCATTACTATATAATTTGCAAATTTATGTGAAATATTGAAGAGCTGAACCATTGCTGCTACCCCACTCAACGACTGACGCTCAAAGATTTATAAACACACTGGATTGCTGACTGCGCGGTAGGAATTCGGTCCAGTCTGCTCGGGCGCTCCCCCCACCATCGAAGGGCAAGACCCGCAGTAGCTCCATTATTTTAAATGGCACAATTCCTATGTTGTCGTTGTTTTATGCTCGCTCGAATTGCATATTGCATTATTTAAGTGGTATAAAGGTAAAAAAGGACAGACTACACTTATGTAACAATCATGTTTATTTTTACACATTACTAAACAAGATCAACTTCATACATTTCTATCGAAACTCAAACTTCGTTGAAATAGCAGAGTTTGTTTTCTCTCTAGCTAAATTACCGCATACAATTTTAAAGAATAAATTTCCAATGAGCTTAATTAGAGTAGGCCTAAGTGTTGTGTAGAGTAAGTTTCACCAAAGTCATTATTACCTACATGGCATTTAAATACTGAATCCTTAAAATGCATAGGCCTACATGTTTTTGTGACGATGAACTTGGTGTTAAATTTACAAAACTGGTATGACTGGTGAAATACAATGCTCTACGTAAATTTCACAATTGTTATTACATCTTCAGATGCCCTTAACGATTTTCCTCTTGATACAAAATCTGTAAAGAGTGTGTATTACTAAAGTTCCCAGAAATATGAGGAAAAAATATGGGATACTTGGATCTGTATTGAAAACAACAATACAATCCCACATGTGAGTTTGCCCTAATTTATTTCAAACTTAAAACAAGCAACAACAAAAGATAAATAATAGGCTCACCTTTAATTTTATTACAAATAATACTCAAGGATCATACTTCTTTAAGGAATGAATTTCATTCAACAATTGCTTATTTTGAAGCACCATGTCATGGAAATCGGAATGCCACACAATCTTCATTGGAAAAAAAATTACAATAGACAATGCTTTTACTGGTTTTACACACAGTTTGTTTTTCTGATATTCAACTTTTTAATTTTTATCTTTCAAAAATAGAAAATGAGCTATTAACACGTCAGTATATTCACATTTCCGTTTTGAAATTTTCTAATTAAGTCACTGGTGTAACAAGTTCAGTATTTTATTGTTAAATAAAATAATTAAAATTTTACAAATTAGAGCTTAAAAACTTAAACAGAATTTTAGGTTTTGATCTCGGGGGAGGTCCGGACCCCCTGGACCCCCCTTCCCTACGCCACTGGGTGCAACAGGATTCAGTTACAAAGATGAAATTCCAACGGGGATTTCCTAAATACAACAGAGCAAACCGACACGACCAAGCATGATCATACTCATGCTAAGTATGCCGAATGGTCCCGCAAATCGCAGTGAAGCTAGCAACTGTTAACCAGCACTGCCGTCCCATTTTTTCTGGATTGTCTCTGGAGGATAACAAATAATTGCAATAAAAAAATTAAAATACGGGACAAAACTGCGTCCCGAAGACTTCTTTCGGGACAACGGAACGCGAAAAAAAGGGACGTTCCCGTACTTTACGGGTAAGTCAAGAGCCAGTATTATTTTCTTCTACTATTTTATCTACCATTACACACTCTGAGAATCTTAGAACTGAATTCTGATGGTTTATGTATGGGTACAACTGTAAACAATTGCTATTAGCTGATGGCCTTACACTATTTCTAAACATTCGTTTTCTAACGGCCCATAAAAACTGCCTAACGATGGGATTGTTATTATGACCACTTGCACTTCTAACAGAAGAAAAAAATAGCTCTACATGGTTTTGTGACAACTTTTAACTAAGCAAGTACTTAAAATCGTTCATTGCTAACAATCTGCCTCTTAACTTTTGAATAGAGCATTTATCACTTTAAAAAGCAATGGCAAATGTTTTCCTTGGATAATCTAAAATAGAAATACCGTCAATTTTTAATTTTGATAAGTAATTTGAAGCATCAGGCAGCATTTTGTCATAATCTTTGTTTGATAGCTATCGTCACGGCTATTCAAGTAATCAAATAACTGATCAATTACTCTTATAAACTTAACTGTCGGTTTGCTACCAATAAACTGAGGGTGATTGTTTGCACACAACCCTCTTGAATGGGTGGAGAGGTGTCTCGTGAGTGTTTCGAACTGCTTATAAGAGCTCTGTTCTTGCCCACCGGTGGTGGGGGGAGGCGCGTAGTGGCCGGACCGTTTTCTGGCGCTCTGAGCCACTGCTGTTAGCGATCCAGTGTGTTTATAAATCTTTGCTGACGCTAGAGTGATTGATGACGGGCCAGACAATTCCGCATAGTGAGCGTTGAAACTGCCGCGGAAGACGGACGGCTACTGATTTCTGCTCAGTCTGCTCGGGCAAGTGAGCAATAACCTTTGGCCCATTCAGATAGAAAATTAACCGTAAACGTAACGTAAACATAGAAGCTTGCGGCCATGTTTTTCAATGTGGCCATTCACAATGCATCACGTAAACGTGAAACTTAAACGTAAAATTAAACTAACGTAGAAGCTTGCAAACACCAAGCTTCTGCGTTATGTTTATGCGAAAAATAACGATACAACCAATCAGAGAACAGAACAGTAGACGGAAGTGGAAATAGCCAAGAGATGGCGTGTATGAATGAGAAACCCGTCATTATGATAAATGGCATCCATTATATAAAGATGCGGCATTGAAGGAAAATATATGAACAATAGTTCCCCAAGAAATTTACTACAGTAGTAAATACAGCACATATAATATTCTGTTAATTTTTATATGTCTGCATACGGTTGTATGATGTAAATTTTTAATGGCCTACACACTGGATTTCCATGATCATCATGACCATGATACTAGGTATAGGGATCATATAAATATAAATTTTGCTAGGTTAAGTAAAACCCAAAACAGTTTTAATTATTTAAGTGCTAAGCTTTTTAATAAGCTGCCACTTAGTGCTAGAACTGCTACACTTAATCGTTTTAAAATAGTTATAAAAAATTGGTTAAAAACTAAATGTTTTTACAGTATCGACGAGTATGAAATGTCTGACATGAATGATTTAAGGCTCTAATTTTATAGTATTATTTTTATTATATAAATAGTTTTGTATATTCTTTGGACAATGTCTATTACAACTATATATTTTGATCTAATGACAATAAAAATGAATGAATGCATGTTTAATAGAAACATGAAAGTATTTTCGTCTGCTGCGGCCATTTTTATCAGCTGTTCACGTTCTCGTTTGTGATTGGTTGTTACCTACGTTTAAGTTTTCATTGCGAAAGCTCAGTGCCGTGCTAAAGTGTGCGTTTAAGTTTACGTTCTTACGTTTACGGTTAAGTTTCTATCTGAATGGCCCATTACTCTGCATTGCTCGCACGGCGTCTGATAGACGCCAGACCAGATTCATTTCACCATATCTAGAATACCTATGAGGCCATTGTGCTGACCTGCCATCTACCTTTCGGTCAACTACTCTTAAATAACATATCCAAGCGACAACCCTCCAGTTTTCGCCTAGCAAGAGTGGAGTGACGTTATTTTTGCAAAAATGTAGATGGCGTCTGTGAGACGCCGCACGAGCTTTACTGTTAGAAGGTAAATTACTGGTTTAAAACAAATTTCTTGCAGAAACTAGTGATCATAAACCTACAATACCAATCTTTTATGATGGAAATTATTTATCTTTAGGCTTGGCAATGAGTGGAAAGGAGAAGAAATATCATAATCTTTCTGATCCAAAAGATTGGAAGATAGTGAAAAGTTGCTAGAAGAAGAAGAAAGAACTTGATTGCGATAGTGATCCTAAAGAAGACATTGCGGAGTCTAGAAGTGAGTCTACGGACACTGAACAAGAAGCAGATGGTGATAATGATTATAGTGAATGTGATAGGCCTAAATATTTCGTACTGACGGGGCGAGATCGTAACTGTATGCAAGATGCTCTAGAACAGGCTTGGCAAGCAATGCATTGACAGCGCGAAGTGCTCTACCCCTACATTCGCCCCATCCCTATTCCTTCCACCTGAGAGGTAGACAGACTCTTGACGCATGCCACAGTGGCGGTACCTCAAGTATTGGATGAGAGATCTTTTAAGTAATGAAATGAGAGGTAGTGGGACAACTAGGGACCATGAGGAAAGACGCAATGGCAACGCTGAAGCACAGTTCTCATATTCTAGCCAAGCCTTCAGCTCACAAAAGCAGGTAATGTCCAACAGAGGTGGTACATGAATGCATATGCATATATCTATCTTGTAAACAAAAGTTAACCTGCAAACCTTTATTTAAAACCCACAAGATCCTCCCACTACCATGTATCATTATTTTTGAAGCCGACCTGTTTGCTTATTCTCATAGACTCCTTTTCAAAGTTAATTCTGACTACCACTCTTACAACACCCGACATAAAAACAGCATAGCACTGTCGAAACACTCTACCCATCTATTCGAATCTTCTCCATACTACTTATGCTCTAAAGTATTTAATTCACTCCCCTCTCATATCACATCACAAAAAACAGAAATTTCATTTAAGAAAATGCTTAAATCCTTTCTTTTATCAAACTGTTTTTATAATATAAGTGATCTCTATTCTTTGTAAGTGTGTATATACTATATTCTTAAATTTATCATTCAATTTGTATAATTCATCTTTCATATACTGTAAAAATAGAGCTAGAAATAATATTAAAATGAATAATGTAAAATGTAGCATGTTTAAATATTGAACATGCATTGAATATTTGTATGTAAATTATTAATTTGTAAATGTGTGTGTTAAACTTTAAGAAATGTAGTTTATAAGTATATGTAAACTATGTAAAACACTGTACTGTGTAAGAAAATAAACTATAAGTTCATTCTCGTGAACCGTTGAATCGCTAAATCACAAACGAAAAGATCATCTTTAAGCTCTGGAACTGCAGTCACTTCCGTTGCTAGGAAAGTATGAATTTCTTTCCGTAGATCAAACATTCTTTGCAACATTTTGCCTCTGCTTAGCCATCTTACTTGGCACAAGTACGGCAAATCCAAGTATTCGGAATCTGAGAGTATATAAAATTCTTGAAACTATGCCGCAGTGCATGCGGTCTGATTAGATTTACAATCATAACACAGGTATACATTGCATTATTCAAAGTAGCTGATTTTGCACACAGTGCTTCTTTGTGAATAATGCAGTGAATGGCTTCAAAGCTATTAGAGGAAAATCCATTTTCACAAAGGAATTTTCGCAGTCTCCATATTAGACCTATTCCTGTTCCAACCATTGCTGGAGCCCCATCTGTAGCTACGCAGTCCAACTTGTCCCGTTCAAGCTTAAACTTTGGCGCTATTTTCATCACTACCTCAAAAATATCTTCATCGCGTTTGTGACCTTTCATTGGATAAGTATCCAGCGGCTCCTCTATCACAGCTAATTATGCATCTACACCTTTTATAAACACAGCAAGTTTAGCAGTATCTTTATTATCAGTAGTTTCGTCCATGGCAAGGGGAAATGAACAATGTTCTTTATTTTGTCTATCAACCGTTTCAACAAGCTTTTGTCCAGATCAAGAATTCTGTTGGTAATAGTTCCTCGTGACAAACTGACTGCTTCAAAAACTTCTATTAATTTTGGAGAAAGATCTTCTACTGCTATAAGCAAACTTGTTTTAATATACTCTCCATCAGAAAAAGGTTTCGATGCAATATGGTGTGCGATTCTGTAACTAGCAAGCAAAGCATTTGTTGCACTATGTGACTGAGGTAAAAGTGAGTAACTCTTACCCGCATGTTTTTCTTTCAACTCTTCTAAAGCTTTCTCACATGCATCACCTGACAATTTGTCTTCGCCATAGGTTCCAGCATGAGCCGCATTGAAATGCCTCCTTATGATAAAGCTTGTAATGCAGCCAATAATTGTAGGGCATATCAAACACTGTGCTCTATCATATTGAAGAACAAAAAAATACTTGTTCTCCTAGTCCCGATTAAATACTCGTCGTTCACTCATGCTGCACACAAGCCAGCACTGAGCAGGATTGCTGCCACGCGACTAGTTCCTGAGTCAACCGGTTTAGTTGTCATTACATTCGATGCTGAAATAGAGAAGTGGGGACGAGAGGGAGGGTAACTTCGTGCCTTCAGTGCCTTCCGTCCCGACCCTGCTCTAGAACTTGTAATAGTTCGGTTTAAGAGTTGGACGCATAGGAATTGAATAGGTTACGTGACAAAGGTACCCACTCAACAAAGGATTGAGTACTGGCATTTTGTGCAGAAAGGAAAGAAGTGCAATAATATTTCGGACAATTTTATTAATAACGGGAAAACCTTAAATTAAAGACGCATCATACATATACTAAAATAAAGCATATTAAATCAGCTTTCATCTAATATAGGACACTCCAAAATCAGCTTATAAATAAATGAGTAAACCATATTTTATTAAACTCCAAGGATGGGATGAAGATGATAATGACGGCCAGTTGATATCTGGGGACCACAAGGGCCTAAAATTACCCGACATTTGTCTCACAGGTGAGGAAAACCCCAGAAAAAATCCCACCTAGGCAACTTGCCCCGACCAGGAACCGAACCCAGGCCCGCGGCGTGAGAGGAGCAAACTCAAACCCTACGCCACAGCAGTGGACAGGCCAATAATAACTTAATGAATTACATAAATTATAATTTTGTTAAGTATATTAAATAAAAAAAACAGTTTTACTTATTTTAAGATTTTAAAATCTTATTTAGCCATTTATTACGTTTTATCAGATTGGCGTTTGCGACTGCCTTGACAATGACACGGATAATTATATTAAAATGTCACAGTTAATTAGCAAGGAAAAAAATACTTTAAAACCTAACAATCAGGTCCCTACTAATATGCAGTAGATTGTATTCTATTTGTTTCTGTTATACTATGAATTATATTGTTTTAAGCGAAGGGGTTCCCAGATACGGCCACAAAAGTTTGTCACGGTTAATGTGAAGACACGCTACTAGTGTCAGATATTGCATGCAACGTAGATGACCTAGAACGAGAGGGGTGTGCTGCAACTTACGCTAATGATTGTCGCCGGTATGCGGCAATTTTATTTCGCAGAAGTTATTCTACATGCCTGTAAATCTACATATACGAGTCCGTAACATTTCTGCACTCAGAAATATCGTAGACCTGGAACGGGTTCGAATCCGTGATCTTGTGCACAGAAGGCTACCCAGCAGGGCCGTAGCTAGGCGGTGGCTAGGTGGGCGACCGCCAAGGGCGCAGGGTCGAAGGGCGCAAAATTAACCATGAAAAATCCCGCTTTTTTAGGCTGGTGCAATTTATCAAGCAATATAAATTCCACGTTAGTGGAAGAAATCTTTCAGGTTATTAAAAATTAATGCACGTGAACTATCTATACCTATAGTAGGTTTTTTGCCGATTGTCTACAAGCCAAAAGCAGTCATGCAACATCCTTTAATTAACACGATTCATATTGACAGAGTAAAACATAAATCATGAACAGTATGGAAAGATATAACGACAATGAAAATTAATATGTACGTTATTATTGTGATGAAAGTGGTTCAACTCAATCCCTTTCCAGCTGATTGTCGTCCTCAGTGCTACTACTGTCGGCAGGATTGATTACAAAGCGATCAACAATGGCATCGCTCATACTGTTACATGCTACATGCAAAAATGACTGACCAACTATATTATTACAACGGATAAAGCCGAATGTGCAGATCTCAATTCCTTTTGTTATTACTATTTTATTATAAATTAAGTGTGAACTACAATTTCTTATTTTAAAAATGTTTAGTTTTTTAAATCACACAATGTATTAATGTACATTAAAATTAATTTCTGTAACTTTAAATTGAATAATGTGTTGTGATCCGCGGCCGATGCACGCTCTGCCAGCTGGCAGTACACATGCTGTTTGTTTTGATCAAGTTCCCTTCTAAGGCCGGCGCTGATAATATAGTCGCTGCTATTATTTTTAATTATATTATACTGTATTATTATTGGGGCCCGGATTCTGATGACCTAGAATTGTTTGAAAAATTACCTACAAAATGACCCCAAAATTTAAAGAAAATGACTTAATAATTATAAAAAATGACCTAAAAACTGATATTTTATTTATAAAAAATTATTATTGTACACACAAAATTATAGAATAATTTGTACATAATTGTTAAAACCTTAAATTCAGAGAGGATGTTGTAGGTCTAAAAAACTTTAATTTTTGCTGTGAATATTCTTTCCTTACAGAAATTTATACTGGCTCTGAGGCACTGGCGAGTAAAACTTCAGCATTTCCTTTTGCGGTCTGCCGGATTATATTGTTTATTGAGGGTAAACAGTAGTTTGCAATCTCAAATACAAGCAGGTGGCAGACTCTGGTGCCAAGTCAATCTAATAACAACAGTAATATAATACAACATTTTGGCGTTCCTTTGATTCTCGTTTCCGACTGAGACTTGACAACACTTAAACATAGAGTGTGTCCTTCTTGCATTAAACAAACACTTCAAAGACAGCACCGCTGGGGACGAAATAAATGCCCCAAAAATATAAAATTGCATACAATGTCAAAAAATGACCTAATAAAAATGCATTTCTATAATCTAGAGGCCATGATTATGATTTATCTAAAAATTGACAATGTCTATGCAGCATCAATAAAAAAGATGACATGTCATTAGAATCCGGGCTCTGATTATTACTGTATTTTTTAACTAAGCAATTATAAATTAAACAGTGAAACAATATTAATGTTTGTTTTGTTTCGTCTCTTGTTGATGTTGGCGTTGCTTCTGTTGTATAGGTAAGAATGATTTCAGTAAAAAAATGTGCCAACTAAAACTACCATGACCATCATAGCTTAGTCTACATTATTAGTTTTGATCTATTAGGCAGTGGTTTTTTAAAGAAATGGGACCAAAAAAATCCTCCTGCAAGCGAATTTAAGAAAATCAGTTTTACAGAAATTAAAAAAAAATTGTTCATTTGGAGGGCGCAGATTTGTCAAACTCGCCAAGGGCGCGGAAGGACCTTGCTACGGCCCTGCTACCCAGGGCAACTATAAAACCATATTTAAATGTGTCAAGAGATGTTTAAGAAAATTTTCTCGCTTATTAAAAGTGTTAAAATGTGTAGGCCCTTTATAGAGCTTTGCGGGTGGACGAAAAGGCTTTTTCGTTTAATTAGCAAAACATTTCACCTTTATTATAAGTATCGATTAAAATATAGACATCGTTGACACCAGGATTTCTTCTGCAGGCGGACCTGCAGAATTTAAAGTTGAAGCCTTGCACAATAAGCTTTAAGCAGTCTCCTAACGAAGTCCCGATTCTCAGTCATTCTAAGACTGATTCACACACGATTGGCGCCTTCGATAACTTTGTCCATGAGGAAACAACCTTATCTGGTACAGAAGTTTCTCATGACACTGTGGTGTACTTTTTCAAGACAACCCACTAGATATACCCGTTAAACCATAGGCCAACAAATCGGAGATTGGAATCACACGAGGTTGGAAAGCGATTCAAGAGCTTTTTCCATGCCAAAAGGTACAATCGTATTACAAACCTGCAAAGCATCCTGATCTTCCTAGTGATCACGAAGAAGTAGGGTTTTTTTTTATTTTTTTTTATATACAATGAATGAGAATGAGAAGAAGCAATACGAAAATTCAGACATGTTATGGCACACTTAAAGAATTGCACGACCTTTCTGCACAGTTCCTATGTTGATACAGATTACGAGTTTTCTACTCCAGAAAAAAACCTTGGTTAAGCTTGTTACCATCGTGGAGTGCTTCAATGCACCTAGTTCAAAAGAGGATCTACAGCAGAAACAAGTTGGATTTTGCCTGTGATTTCAAACCCAGTAACTCAGCATGCGACTGTTTACATAGCTTTATTGAATTTCAATAGTATCCTCGACCATTTGGGCCAAAACTACCTTCCAGTAGCCTGTGACGAAGGTGTTTACGCAATTGCACGCTAAGTCCAGCTAAGCAATCCAGATAAGTTTTCATATATTGTACTGGTGTTGGGAGCATTTCATATGACTAAAATTGTGCTTTGTCGTTTAGATAAATATCTTCGTGGAAAGGAATACCCAATGTGCTCATTGAATGCTCAGTGTTTGGGGTAAATGCGGTAGAGTCGGTTTTAAATGGGAACAACTACGTGAGGGGAGTAAAAGGAATGTTTAGGTTGATGGTGAAATCATTTTTGGAAGAACATTCCATTGAGTCTTATGCATCTGAGTTTGAAAAGTTACTTCACATCCAGCAGAATATTTATTTGGCATGGGAAAAAACAGATCATATGGATGTAGATGCCAATGTAGAGAAACTCCTCACAGACTATGAGAAATTTCTTGGCTGTGGAAGGCAAACATCAGAAAAATTTTTGTACTGGGAGAATTTTCGCAAACTGCTTTAGCTTCTTAGAAATTTGACTCGTTTCAATAGACAAGGTCTCTGGGAACTGCATCTAGACACATTACAGAAACTTCAACCACTATTTGCCTTCTTTGATTGTATTAACTATCAGAGATGGTGTTCTTTATATCTGGAAGACATGATAAGACTACCCAAGACAGCCCCAGAGATGCATGAAAATAATGTTCATGGAGGGGAAGCACGTTGTTAAGCGGTATGATCATAAATTTTCAACTGTTGCTGAGGATATGGCATTGGAATAAACCATTAATAGATCACAAAAGAGCTCATCTGGCATCGTAGGACTTACTAAACAAAAACAGCGTATGATGATATCAAATCTATTTCGGGAAGTAACACTCCATTGCTTTTATCAAAGGTTTGAACATCCACCATGAGTTTTCTAAGAAGTAAACCCAGAGCTTAGATGCAAAGGTGTCTTCAATTTTGAAATATATTTTTCAAAAGGTAACCCGTTGGATATGCTTCCTAATCCATTGCACAATCTACTGACAAATGCACACAAGGATACTGTCAACAGATGAGATGAATGCAAGTTCGGGGTGAAGAGGAAGGGAGAGTAAGGGAGGTAGTGATTGGACTCCCCCACTGACCGCGGATCTTTAGGTTTTTACCTATTTTATTCCTTGACAGATATCTGAAAATAATTAAGTTTATTTATGTTTCAGACTTATCTACGTCTATTAAACACAATTTTATAGCACCTAAAAATGCCTATTTCAACGTTAGGGACTATTTTGACCTAATTAACACAAAATCCCGAAAACCTTAGTTTTTTATTCCATATTAAATGGAATGTAAATATAATTTGTGCTATAATTGTACGGAAAATTATAAACGAAGACATTTTAGATCAATATACTGTATTTCAAATTTAGGGACACAGTGGTCCAAGCAAGTTGCACTCTCCCTACAGTTGCAGCTGTCAAGGACAAGTCTTATTGTTTAAAGGGTGACGAACCAATCCCTAACGGTACTTCCTGACCACGAGCCTCCAAAAATGATTTTCGCTTGCTCTACACCAGTTTGGTGGAAGATTCCAAGGTGTGAATGTGTGAACTGTGAAGTGAACAAAAATGCCGAAAATCGGGACTTCAAAGTCAAGTTTGATTCGTCAGTGGTTGAACGAGTTTCCGTGTTTTACATCGGATGGGAAAGTAATTTTCTGTCAAGCTTGTAATAAAGAGGTATGTAGTCTAAACATTTAACAAGTTTGTATTATTTTTATTAAATTCAGTAGGCCTGCAATGAACGTCACACTGCTAGAAGTGAACTTACTTTCTTCCCTTTTTTAACTTTCAAATTAATTTAGTCTGGTGGCATATTTAAATAAATCAAATCTCTTTGTCCAAAGTGCTAGGGTTAGACATTTCTTTGCTCCGTAAATCAGAGTTACCGGTAAACTGACGTGTATAGAACTCTTCGAACCCAGTCTAAATTGCATTTCGCTGTTTTTGTTGTTGTGCATTTTATGGAAACAATGAAAATCGCCTGAAGTTTGTCATACATTAATATTAATATAAAATATTACATTAAAGTAGAAGTAAATAACCACTTTACAAATTTTATATTTTGTTTTAGGTTTCAAGTGACAAAAAGTCCCATCTATCACAGCATGTCCAGGGGGCATTACACAAGGCCAATGAGGAGCGCAAATCAAAATCTAAACAGTTACTCTTAAGTCAATCCTTGGAGAAGACGAGCAACAAAAACAACTTCTATGCAGAATTGTGTCATGCAATGATAGCGGCCAATATTCCATTCAGAACAATTGAAAATGAAGCATTTAGGAAGTTCTTGGAGAAGTATTGCAATCGATCAGTTCCTTCCGAATCAACAATAAGGAAAAATTACGTGCAGCAATCTTACGATGACGCAATGAGTAAGATACGGGAGGATATAGGGGAATCGTATGTTTGGATCTCAGTCGACGAAACCACCGATGTTCGTGGTCGATACGTAGCAAACCTGATTGTTGTAAAATTAGACCCAAATTCATCCTCTAGGGCATATCTCATCTGCACGAAGCAACTTGAGAAAACTAACAAACAAACTGTAGCGAACTTCGTGAACAATGGTCTGAAAGTGTTGTATCCAAATAGCATAGACGAAAACAGGGTACTTCTTGCATACACAGATGCGGCAGCGTGCCTTTTCTTATTTGAAGGAATTCTACGGATATTACCGGCGTAGCGCTGATTTCTTTGATTAAGGTAATCTAGAGGTTATCTACACTTTGGGTATCTGTGTATTCTGAATTTTAAGTTCGGGCTGGGTTGCGTATTCATGATCTTGTTTTTCTGCCGATTTCTATTCTAATTAAATATTCTGTGCTGTCATGTTTGAGTATCTAAAATTTCTTATAGTCCTGTATTGCGGGTCTGTACTTTTCTCTAGAAATTATAGTTTGAAAATTAGAAAGATTTTACATAACTTTTCGTATTAATGCCGCTTTGGAATTTCTCCTGGTTTCAAGTTTATTGGTTTGATATTTTAATCTTGAAATGGATTTTCTGTATTGCGCTTTTGTATCTCCTTCAGCCATCTGAATATTGTTGGAATTATCGTGGTATATTATTTCAGTCAGTTTTGGCCTAAATTATAGTTATGTGAAATATTAGCTGGGATCAGAATTTTGGAATTTTTCATTGTCCTTTCCAGTTCAGTAAAATATATTGTGCTATAGTTTGATGCCTTTGGGAATATTAAAAATTAATTAAATTATCGATTTTTGGATTTCTGTAGAGTAATTTTGTTTTGGAGATAGTCCGGTTTAGATATTTAATTCAGTGCATTTTTTGAGATCTATTTAACCAATATTTTGTGAAATTTGAGGTATTATGGTATCAGAGTAATAAATAACGTCGTGGTATGTCATTTATAGTTTCAAGATATTTCATATAATGTGATGGTTGTTGTTATCCAATTTTCTGGTCATTGCTTATATGAATTATGGAATTTGTTTTTGAAAATATGAAAGTCAGATACTTCCATAGTAATTTATTCTGAGTTATACGTAATAGGTTTTCATATTCTTGCTAGTGTCTTTCTTGGAAACAGATCTTGAAACCATTTATCTTTCTCCTGTAAAAATATTAATATAAAACATATCACTTTGAGTAATGATTCTTTGAAATCATACAGCTGTTCATATTTTCAATGTACTGTTAGTTTAGTCTTCTCATCTGAAATTTAAATAAATGTCTTGTTCTAGTTATCCGATATTGCTATATTTTGTTTGCTGGTTGTTTATCCTCCCTCCTTTGTCCTCCTGTTTGAGGGGATGTTTCGATCTGCGTTCTCCCCTGGTAGTGGACCATAGGCCGTTTCCAGTTAGTTTTTCTAATGACAATTATTTCGGATTCATTGTAGCAGTATGTAATTTATTATTGAGTAACTTCTTAAACTTTAGGTTTTGGGACTGAGCACTTTAGAGTATTTTAGTGTGTGACGGTGGTTTCCATTGCAGTAAATTCCACATGATATCCCCCAGTTGTATTTAATTTGACCCCCCAGTAGCATCATGCCGTTACAACAGGTCTACAAATTCTCTATGCAGCGGCAGATATACTCAGTGGAAAGGGCAGCGACGTAGATCATCCACTTGTAATGCAACATACTGCCAGGCTCAAATTTGCTCCTGTTACGTCAGTGGATGTGGAACGTTCATTCTCGGCCTATAAACTGATTTTAAGTGACAAACGACAGAGTTTCACAATGGAAAATATAGAAAAGGTACTTGTAGTCTATTGTGCGGCTAACTATGGTGTATGAGAATTAATCTAAGTGAATCAAAATACTGAAAAATGTGGATTAAACTTGAAGTGAATTTAATTATTTGGTTAGTAGGCTATTATAAAACACAATAATGTGAGTTATATCAAATTTTAGATATGATTGGCCTATTCATATTTTAATAAAATTTACGCTGTCACTCTATTTCAAAGTCGTTTTAGAGCCTATTTTGTAACCTATACAACCTAAACAAGGTATAATAAACGCCTAATTTAGGTGCCTAAAGCTCTAGTTTTTAGTACCTAAAAATCCGCGGTCTAGTCATAGCAACAGTCTAGAGCGACACGTGTTTAGTAGTAGTTTGTTCTGGCGCGCTGTGATTGTCTTTGTGAATTGTTATCGTTACCGTATATAGTTAAAAATCGTATTTAAGGTATATCGTTTTTAGTTATATCATTATAAATAGTACTGAAGCTATATTGTTTATCGATGATGACACCAATGAAAAGGGCAGGAATCTGATGACTCAGAACTGGCACGCCCGCTCAGCGACTGAAATAGGTAAGATTAGGACAAGCCCGCGTGCAGGTAGAGAAATGGGGAGCTCGCTGCATTCCTGCTGCTTGCATTCATCTGATCTGCTAACAGTACAAAGGAAAAGATATTAAATGTATTTAAGACCGGTGACAACTGCGCAAAACACGGTACAAAGTCAAAGCAATAAGAATCTCAAGTGTCATCCACAAAGACATTCTACCAACATTTCATAGCACTAAAACACCAAGCGCAGATTATCAGATTAGATTATACGATTAAGATTGGCACAAAAAGAGCAGCTCCTCGTAGTACATAGTCCATATCTGGAACACTTTGGCGTATCATTTGACTGGGATGACATAGAACAAAGCCTTAAATCTGCAGAATACTTAGTGCTGTTCTTACGAAAAGAGCCATCTTGTAAATCTTCAGATGAACTTATATTGTGCTGTATCATCATGCGAAGAATATAAACATTGCTACCTACAAGTAAAAGTGCTAAAGGCTGTTTTACTTTTTCGCATATACGTAGTATAGAGAAAGTATTGTGATCGTGACAAAAAATCGAAGTCGAGATAACACCGGGAGAGCATGTTTCATGAAGCCTAGAAACCGAAAAAGTATTTTTGGAATGACGTCTGTCCGTCTGTCTGTCCGTCTGTCCGTCCGTCTGTGGACAAGCACAGCGGGTAAACGGTTCATTGTATTTACTTCATTTTTTGAATTAAGCACTTTTTTCGAAATTTCGTCGAACCGCCCAGAAATTTAGTTTTATAACTGAAATATTAAGGGGACTTTTAATGAAAACTTTTAAAAAAAATTGATTTGTGAAAAAATGGCTCTAACGATTTTAATAAAAATTTAAAATTGGAAACTCTTATCTATGACTAATAAAATGGCTATATCCGTATTTCTGCAAAAATGACTTAAGGGGTACTTGACTCGTATCCATTTTCAATTTTTCTAGATTATATCCATTACAGTAGGCGATACATGAAAACCTACCACAGTAAAGTTGTAGAGAAATTTATAATGAACATTTTTTGTTTAACACATTTCTTTGTACATGTAATAGATATCAAGATAAAAACGAAATAAGTACAGCTTAAATGCGAATTTCAGAACATACATGTCAATTAAAATATGAATGGCATTTTGTTGCCCCTAGTAACAAGAAAACTATAGACCTAATGTGCTTATTGTTGTGAAATGCAATCAGTTTAGCTCAGTCGCAATGAACACACCAAAACCAATTACACCGTGGTGGTATAGGCAAACTGGGAAGAGGTCCTGAGTTCAAATCAAACCTCGTGTCCGCCCAAATTGACTTGGGTATTTCATGGTTTCCTCGTTCGCAAAGGCGAACGCCGGGTTTGTAGGACTTGCTTATTTTCCATAACTCATCGCCGCTATGTCACTGGATATTACAATCGTGTAAACTTAATACCGCATAAGAAGACATCACTAAACAATAGAAACATGACGCTAATGAGTTGTTAATATAGACCAGCGTTTCTCAACCTATGGTCCGCAGACATAATTAATTAAAAAAATATCATAAAGCAAGTGGGAAGTAAAGAAGTAGAAACTTTTCACATAAAATGGACACTAGATGTCAAAGTTTTCAAAATCTTCGAAAATACAGGTCATATTGCAAGTTTCCTTACTTTTGCAGTTACGGACCACAGTTTCAAACCCCTGATGCACTGACGTCTATGGTTCCCTCTTTCATTCAAAACCCTAAAAAATAAGACTTTGTCGGAATTTTGTTATTAGAGGCGCCATGCAGTTTTCAACAACCTATCTTTATGAGAAGGGATTTTCATCGCTTGTTTAACTAAAAACATAATACAGAAACCGACTTAATGTATCTGCTGATCTTCGACTAAATTTGACTAATATTGAGCCAAATATCCAGGAACTCTGCAAGAGGCGACAAGCTCAACCGTCTCATTAAAAGTGAGTAATAACATAATTCCTAATTATATTATTAAAATGGTAATACATATTAAAGTCTTTTCAAAATATAATTTTACTGTCAATAGTTTCATTCCAATTCAATAACTGTGTTTCCGTCGGATTAAAAAAAAATGTATTTCGTTATAACGACCTATAATTTAATACCCCAAATATTAAGAATATAGGCCTACATATAGCCTACTTTTAACAATGGTATGTAAAATTAGGGGTCCGTAAAGTTTTTTAGACATTTTAGAGGTCCTCGGGTTCAAAAAGGTTAAGAAACGCTGATATAGACTAATGGTTCACGCAAACATAGTAAACACGTGATATGACCTACATGCAGATAAAGCGTGGAATATAACCTAAGTAGTAGTAGTAGTAGTAGTAATAGTGGCGAAATTCAAATATAAGTCGCCCCTTAAGCTCCCCATTCGATATTCACATTTGCACGGACTGTGCGATGTATTTTGTTTCTGAGCGAAGGAAGTGTGACCAACTGCCCTTGTATATTGTCGCAAGTGTCTTGTATCCACCTCTTCATATAGCTAAATAATGCATAACACTAACCACATAGTTAAGTGCGCGAAGCGGAGGCGGCAGCCGTAGCGAAGCGCCCTTGCATTTTCGAATAATGTACGATACACTGTTTGTAGGCTTCGAAAATGTGGCATATTATATCTCCTGCAAGGTTTGTCAGCCTGCCACTTCTCGTCTAGCGGTAAGACGTCACACCTCCAACGTCCAGTCACGAGTTTCTACATAATACTAGGACAGAAGAATTCGCTAGATCGTGGTATAAAAGAAACTGCATCGGTGAGGATAGGTTGGGTGGGACCGACTCATCCCAAGGTGCGACTTATATTTGAATTTTCCCGTAGTAGTACTAATAATATGCAGTTTTACTGCCATTGATTATTATTATTATTGTTATTATTATTATTATTATTATTATTATTATTATTTCACGATAAAAGCATTGAACATAAAGATCGACCATGATGCTTTCCGTTCTAGATACTTGTTAGTTTTATGAAAATGTAATACGTAAAATTTAATCGTCTCTTTAATTTAATTTTTTCTCTGCTAGCCTTTAACACGTATATGCGAAAAAATTTGTGCAACGTATTTTTGCACCATTTGAGATCATATTCCTACGTATACCTTCAGGGACACTGTATTGGTGATGTGCTTGTTAGCTTAGATCTATGTGAATTTGGTTTTGCAGTGATAGAAGATGATTTGATTCCGGAAAATAACTTACAATCTCCCACTGGTTTTTTGGAGCATGTGACTGTTTAAAATGTGCCAACTCCTCTTGCATTTGTAGGGAAAATGAAGTAACCCGTTGCACCTACTATAAGTGTGGTAGTAAAGGGTTAGACTCAACTTCCTTTTCAGATAATTTGAACATGTTTCAATACAATCAGTTAATCACTGTTTGTATCCATGATATTATGCATTTACGTAGTAAAAGGAAATAATAAAAAATTAACAAAACTACGATATTTAAAGAAAAAATAAAATTACATTTTTTTAAAATGTTGTTTATTTATTTACTGTGACAGTAAAAAACATTGGTATATACCTTGCAAATAGTAATTACAACATACTGACTCAATTTGCACGAAAATCGATCAAGTATTAACATAGATATCAGCAGTTTTGTGATCGAGCGGCCGCCATCTTTGATGACGTCATAGCTGGAAAATGTACCAGGTGGCGGATGTCCACCCAAGCTCAAAATACCTACTAGGACACCTACTAAACATGCCTGTAAAAAAATTCTCCCTACTCAACTTTTCCTACAGGACTGCAGTCAGGTCCAGGACTATATGTATTTGTAATCAAATTTATGTTTCTAATTTGATAAATAATTGAATTAAGTCTGTACCAATTTGAACGTACCAAGGTATAATAAATAATTTGCATTTTAACATAATACCTAGGTACAGTACACGTTTTGGGGTCCCCTGAATCTAAACACGCTCTCTAAATCAGCTGCTTGTCAGACTCAGTGGCGGCTCGCACATATTCAACAACCAGTGCCAATACCGGAGATAAAAATACTCCTATTACTACTGACTACTACTACTGACTATTACTACTGAGACTATGGAAACTATAAAAACAACTACATAATTACAAAATTAATAATAATAATAATAATAATAATAATAATAATAATAATAATAATAATAATAATAATAATAATAATAAAAGGAACAACTCACCAAAAGACCATAAACGCAACCAGTGTACACTGATGAGACTAATATTTTCGATAGATAAAATCCATTCGCCGATCCTTCTCACTTGAAAACATATCAATAACTTGTTTGTTGAAATTGTCTATTTTACAAACGAAAGTTTTTTCACACGACAGCATTCCTAAAGCCGTTAATCTGTCTTTTTTCATAGTGTTCCTAAGAAACGTTTTAATCCGTTTCAACATGGAAAAACACCTCTCTGCTTCTGATGTTGACATAGGCATTGTTATCAGCATTTTCAAAAGTGTTGCTGTTTCCGGGAAAAGATCACATTGTCCAAAATGAAGTTTAAAAGTGGTACTGCACCAGAAACCGCCCTTAACTCTGGTCTTGTGTAGCACAATTCCAACTCACTTTTCAATCTCTTTCCGTCTAAAGATGGGCACATTTTAATAGTTTGGCTAAGATAACTGTCTGGAAACTGGATTCTGTAATTTTCAAATTGTTCAACGTCAAATAATTTGGTAGCTGTAAGGTGGTCGGTAAACTGAAATCGGAACTTTATATCTACGATAATTGCGTCACAAATTTCTACTGCTTGCCTTTTTTTATCATCAGAAAAAACATCAGCACGCCTTCTTTTAAACGATGTTGCATCATCTATGTTCGTGGTTAAACTTTCAACTTCAGTAATAATGTATCTAATTTCTTCCCTAACTAATTGTATACATTCCTCGAAATTACGTGTGTTTTGCCGAACT
Organism: Ectobius pallidus; assembly: GCA_964059195.1. Lineage (NCBI taxonomy): Eukaryota > Metazoa > Arthropoda > Insecta > Blattodea > Ectobiidae > Ectobius > Ectobius pallidus. The sequence continues at coordinate 57,038,504 of CAXKWD010000007.1, read as the reverse complement.
TCGACGGGATCATTACTTCTCTTCTGTAGCTGATTGAAAATTATTTCTACATGGGGCATTATTTTGTGGAAAAAGGTTAACCAGAAGACAAAATGTTTATCATTCAACAATAATTTGTATGCACTGGCTTGGCGCAGGGTAGAATCTAAAGTTATATCATCACGGGTCTCAATTGTTTCCATCACATCAATTAATTCGTTTCTAAATTCAAAAATTGTGTTTACGCCACGAGATTGAAAGTTCCATCTAGTATTTGAAGCTCGAGGTAATCTTCTTTGAACAATTTCATCTAATATTTGCGTACTTTGGGAGGAATTAGAAAAAAAAGAACAAATTCCAGACAAATTTGAGAAAAATATTCGGGCTTGTCGGTTAATCGATGCTGCTTTGGACATTATTAGGTTAACCTGATGTGCATAACAGTGTATGTAATTAGCATTTTGGTATTTGTCTTTTATTAATTTTTGAACACCACTCAAACCCCCGCTCATTACGGAAGCACCGTCATAACTCTGGGCGATTAGTTTATTTGGATTACTACTTAGTAATGGCTCAAGTTCAGTTAAAATGCACTTGGAAATGGCATGTGCATCATGACCTTCAGGATTTAAGAATTTCCAGAATCTTTCCACAGGCTTTGCGTCAACAATGTAACGTAATAGTAAAACTAATTGAAACTGACAAGAGACATCAGTCGTATCATCGGCAATAATAGAAATATAGTTTGCACTGTCCAACTCTTTTTTGACTTCTTCATGATACACTTTTAACATGCAGTCAAGCAAGTCATTTTGGATAGTTTTTGAAGTCCCCTTAAAAGCTGATGACTTGCTTAAGTGTTCCTTTAAGTCTTTATCTAACTCGGAGCTGAAGTTAATTAATTCACGAAAGATACCCTTATTTTGTGAATTCTCAGATTCGTCGTGTCCCCTTAAAGCTAATTCTAGTGCACCACAAAACCTTATACAATTTATTATTAAATTTAATACATATCTGTTTTTATCAACTTGCTCGTTGTGTTTTGCAATCGCGAGCCTATAGTGTGAATGCAATTGATTTTCAATATTAGTTTTGCCCAACATAGACAAACTGAATATATTGTTCATATGAATCTTTGATTTTTGATGTGATTTCATTTTATCCCACAAGTGCACTAAATCCGTAATACCCCCTTTTGTCCAGCTGGTATCACCTCCGAAGAGAATGCAGGGGAAGCAGAATAACGCATTTTTTTCCTCGCACCCACACAACCAGTTGTTCTTTAGGTAAATATCTGGGTTGAATTTACGAGACCTGTTCACTTTAGCACTTTCCTGTTTCTGATTGATATTTAAGAACGGCGTGGGTCTGCCTAATTCTTTAATTCGTAACTTATTTTCATACGATAAGGCTGAAAATGGTGTCTTTAATAAAGCGCCTACAGAATTCATTGTTGCACAGCACTTGACACTACGTAAGAAACTGATACAACTTCACATAACAGATTTCACACAAAGACTGAACTAGTGGATGAAAACAGGGAGGGATTTTATGATCTTAGTGACCTTGTTTCTTCAAAGATTCACCCTGCTTTCTCTTTTAAGGAAACACAGGCCTTCACGCGGAATTGCATTTTTTTTGTGTGCGGTCTTTCTTCTAAGTGTTAGCCTCGGCAAATCGACCATGTAGCCAGTGTTTCTTTTCTGGTGCCGGGCACGGCTTTCTATTAGAATTTTAAGAGGAATAACCTATACATTGCGCGCGCATCCCATTATTTTCCTTACGGTTTCTGAATCTTTCAGTAGCAGTGCTCTGTCAACCTGGTGGCAACTTTACGAAGCATTTCCATGCGTTATTTCGTTTCTCACCAGTTGCGGCGCGGAAAATATGAATTCTTCTCTTCTTGTTTTTTGTTGGTAGTGCCATGGCACGGCGGCACTACCTCTTAGGCCGCCACTGGTCAGACTGTTAACATGCTGAAAAATAGTCGTCATGGAATCCTTTAGCGGCGTATTAAAAGAAAATCCAGATGGCAATGACCAGAAAATCGGGGATTTAAACAAAATACTTGATCATATAGCAACAAATACAGTCAAACCTCGGTATAACGAAGATCGATGTAGGCTAACAATAAACCCGCAATTACCGATATTTTTATCTGTTCTGGAAAATTATACATAGTATTAATGTTAAATTTCACTCACTACAACGATGAAGCTATAATAGAAACACCCTTTTACAACAATATTTTCTTGTTAAATTTATTTTACAAACCAGTAACCAGTAGTACGCAATTGTAGGTCTAGTCAATAAAGAGTATATCAGATTGCAAGATGTGTTTCCACACGGACTGGAAGTACCTAATATAAACAAGTAGATTATAATAATTTGACTTTAGTAATTGCAGGTACGTATTGTACATGAACTAGCAGGTGCCCGCGGCTTCGCCCACGATAATTAATTGAAAAATTAAAAATTAAGAGTATAATAATTATTAAAGCATTATATTTATTAACACTTGCACGCGAATCATTCATAAACCAAACCATTAATAATTAATGAAACAGCTAAAATTCCGGCTATCGAGTACATTCCACGATTAGAAAGCGCCGCCTGGGAAAACTATCTCAGATTCTATTATGCAGTTCCAAAGCTAACTGTGAACACTGATAATACTACTGCCTTCTAAACTGCATTACTCGTGTGTAATTCTCGAGACGGCGGTGGATAATATGTATCGTTTCTCAACTGTTTGTTGACAGATGAATATGATGTGAATTTTATTTGATAAATTCAGTGTCATTTTCAGAAAGTTATATAATTTTTTCAAGGGAAGGAGGGGTTTCTTTGGATTTTTACTGTCCACGCTACTTCCAGGGTTAAACTATCAATATATTATAGGGGGTGCCCGCGGCTTCGGCCGACATTATTAATTGACTCCAGGATTTTTAAGAAATTTATACTTTCAGTTTATTAAAAATGTTTGTTGTTCAGAGCTATGAAAATTGTAAGTAAAAATAAAATTAGAATATTTGTTCATTGTTTTCTTTTCACTTAGGCCTTATATAACAAAGAAACGGTTTTCCTAATTTTGTACTTTTCGTGAAAGTTTAGACTGCGAGAGACGAACATCGCCAAGTATACCCGATGTCCCACGAAGTGAGGGAGCGAGTGAGCACGCTATTTAGGGCCGTTGAATTGTATAAAAGTAGATACTTCCACAAATTGTGATAACATTTTGTCATACGGCAAAAGTGAACAGTTTTTAAACAAATAATTGTAAGCAAAATACTTCTTGTATTAAGCTGCTTTAAACTGGCATGTTCCAGAGTAGATAACTACCACTATTTTAACTTAGGCCCTCTAACCTGAAATCCGCAATGCTTGTGTATGTTCTCCTATTGGCCAATCTAAAACGGGAGAGAAAGCATCTTGCATTGGTTCTGTAATAAAAAATAAAACCTAATGCTGGATAATATTTAAACCCGTTCAACAGAGGAACTGTTATGAAATACATAACATTTCCTCGTGTAAATACAGATTTATGATGTAGGACTATCTTGTCACTCTGCTCTCTATACGAAAACAAGCATAATTAAATTTTTCTTATAAATTAATCTTCCACCAGGAGGCCGTATTCAGTGTGTGCGGAGTTTGCAAGGATGTGGTCCAAATTTCGAATCAAATGAACATCTACTGGATTAGATGCTACGGACAGGAATATTAATTTTTCTTTCTCACTGTACTGAAATTTAATAGTTCCTACAGGCTTAGAGCTATGAAAACGAAATTTAGAATGCCTGAGACCCTTGAACTTAGCAGAGGAGTCTGGAAGTGATGAAGTGGTACTCACAGTCCTACTTTCTTTCCTGTTCCTTGGAATATTTCATTCTAACAAACGTTTTGCATATTTCCATACAAATGGATAACACAGCTCTGTAAGAAGCGACCAGAAGTCTATACGGATTACGTAAACCGATCGATATCTGTTCCCGTATTTAAATTATTATGTGAATTAATATCCAAAAGTAAGGGATAAAGAATACTTAACACATGCGAAATTACATCTGCTGTAAGTCAAGAAATGTCAGTGAAATCATGGACCCTGAATTGATTAGATTAATGAGTTCGTAAGCTTCCGCGGCCGGTATTAATGTTACACTAAAGTTAGGAATTTAAGCGCAAAATTTTGGTAACAGACGTGCAAAAAGTGCTTTATTTTAGTTGATGAAAATGCAAGAAATGTGCTAATTTTAAATGTACTCGTAAATACGCCTACGCGTATAAACATTACCAAAATAATTTATATAATACCTAATTGTGAAGGACAAAAAATTCGCTGATGTTACCATGTATTTAAAAATCTAGTCCCAGATCACAATATCTTTTAAATCACCCAGCTAGAAAAATTTTAAAACAGATAGCATTTCAATATTATTTTCAATAAAGATTGCATCTTCGGTTGCTAAGTAGGCCTACAGTGTGTTTCACTTACGAGTTGGCCATTCATGCGAGTTTCTGCTCGCGGCGGCCACAGCCCTAACTCCCGAGCTATCAGATGACATATCTAGGGAATTAAAGCCACTAACGGTGCAATAATTCAGGTTCTCACAATTACAGTTAAAATAACAGTGAAAATAGCCACGTAACCTATCACAAGAGGCGATGGAAATATCCTCCTCTTGATCCACACAACATTAGGCCCTTTCACCTTTTCATGAAATTTTCTTTCACGAGCATAAGTTCAGTTTCCGAGATAGATTTATCTTTAAGTCTTTAATGTATGGGGGTTTCAGTTACGCACATATTTCACCTGAACTTGAACTTGAAAATAAAGTGTTCAGGTCAAACCCCCATACATTAGAAGAACTTAAAGACAAGAGCAATTGACTCTATCTCCGAAGCTGAACTTATGCTCGCGAAAGATACTATGCTGATGGTCGGCTGTTGCCGCGGACTTATGGTGATGAACACTGATGGATACTGAAAACTTCGCAGTTTCCTGCCCCCAGGAAACCTCGGAACGCCACTAGAGGCGCTAAGTCCAATGTCACCAAATGACTGATGACGTGGATAGGTGAATTCAGAAACTCCATGTTAAATCATGCTTCGAGCAGAACCAATACTAATAAATAATAATAATACTTTTCTTTCTTTCTTTCTCGTAGTTTTACCTCTCCCTTGTAGGAAATAATAATACTACTAGGAATAATAATATTATTGTTATATAAAATATGATATTATATTATATTATTATGTAATAATTTTATTTTATATTATTACTGTTATTATCTCTCGCACTGCCGCTCATCCCTACCCTCCAGTAACGACAGACAGAGACAGAAAGATTATTTTTCTTTCTTCTTCTTCTTCTTCTTCTTCTTCTTCTTCCAATCAGGTACCAAGTACTCTCACTTTCTTTCTTTCTCTCTCTTTGGAAACAAGAAGAAGTTTTCTGTTCAGTAAATGATTAGTTTATTAGATTATTATTATTATTATTATTATTATTATTATTATTATTATTATTATTATTATTATTATAAGGGGAGAGAGAGAGAGAGAGAGAGAGAGAGAGAGAGAGAGAGAGCAGAGAAAATAAGAGAGGAAAGAAGGAAAAAATCCCATAATTATTCAGGAATTTTATAACCTTGTTCCATTTTCCTTTTTTCTTTCTTTTATCTTTTTTGTTTAGTTTATTTATTCCCGATCGCTTAACTCCATTGACAGATTCTTGCGGTTTAACCTTTGACAATATAGGGAAAATGTTCCTGATAGGATGTATTATTATCACCAAATACACTTCCTTATGTGTTATGGCGTATTGCAAACAGGCAGTTATTAATCACCGTAGTTCTCGTAGGAAAGGATATCAAATGGACATCAAATATCATGCTGATTGATGCATGAAACCATGAGGTAAGTCGCACATTGGCTTGACGTGCAAGAAATATTACCCTCTTTGTTTATCTCACATGAGAAAGGTCTAAATAATAAATATTTTACAAACAACATTGAAGAAACGCATTATGTCATTATACCGTCAGAAATCACCATTTGCGTGAACGCTGCTATGTGTTCATGTTCTCTGCAATGACTGAAAGATTCAAACTTCAGCATCCGTGCTTTGTGGTACATAATGGTACTTCTGGGGACCGAGCCAGTGAATACCATGGCTTGTAAACTACATATACCCTGTTTGTTGTAAGTTGGCACGGTTCAGAAAATTGAGACAGAAGATGTTTGGCAGAAGTCAGTTATTGAACAGAAAGAGATAGAAACATACTATTGTGAAAGGTTACTCACTCCACGAATTTGTAGCTGTCACTATGACGAGGGTGGCATGGGAGAAATACTATCAGTGTAACTGCTAGAGGCAGTGGTGGTCTGTGTGTCTATATTGGCCACTTTCATAGGACTTAACATAAGCACCATTTAAAGTAACAAGCCGCCACGTCTCCTTTTCTGAACGACAATATGACTGCTTAACACATCTGGCGATTACTAAATCCTCGAATTTCTGGTTTTCCCCCATTTTTTCTATAAAACCCTACTCCACACTCTTCTCAGTGGGATAGTGGAGTGAGTAACTTTTGGCTACCTGCTGAATAGTAGCCGGGTCGTTTTATGACCACAGAGCCAAGATAACCCACACAGCCTATAGGTAGCGTATTCCGGCGAATTTATCGGACAGGGGGCTGCGGCGAGCAGGCGGGAAGTGTGACGTCACGCGTTTGCAACTCTGGCTATTCCCGGCGTTTAAACCAGTCTAGAAATGCTCACAACTTATGATTAAACTCGTAACCTTTAATTAACTAACTGTGAAATTTGTGCAAAAATAATCAACACACAACAGAGTTAAAGAGTTTATTAATGTTGATACAATAATATCTAGCTCAAACAGAATACTATAATAAATTGCACTCAGTAACCTAGTACTTACGGCGCAACGTGGTGACTATGTTACGAACTCACACAGACCTAACAGCGTGCTCGTGTCGCCCACTCACCGTTAGGTTGTAAGTGAGTCAGAGCTGCGTTGCCGTACCTCTGCTCCTTGGTATCCTCCGTCCAATGTGGTACAGTGCTGACAGTTCTTCTTGTAACTTTGCTAAATCCTTGGAAATCTAGGTTCTACTTTCATGCACATGGATTTGGGATTGAGTTAATTTCGGTTGAGCAAAGAAAATCAATTTATCGGGGAAATTCAGATTAAATTGTTACAGTGAGTAACATATATTAAATATGATAATTAATTATTACATATACATATGGTGCTGTAGCACGTAGAGTGGCAATCTGGTTAAAACTTAATAATATTTAGTGAATAATTGTAGTTGGATAGAGAGAAACTTTTGGTAGTCTACATATTATTTTAATGTCGTTAATATTATTAATGTAGGAATACATTTGCGTGCCATAGCAAATGCATGTGGAATCTAATATTCCGAAATATTATGAAAAATGCCTATTGTTTCATTTTACACTCCGTTTAATCTTCAGTATAGGAAAACTAACTTTACTCCGGCTCAAATGATGGCTGCTTCCTGGAAGTAGCCTTATTAGACCATGGGCCACTAATATGAAACCCTCCCCCCGTGGGAATTTCCGACACATATATTTTTTTGTTGGTATTGCCATCTAGTTTAAGTTTTTAGTTGTTTGCCCCCTGTCAATTACAGCATTTACCCGGAAAACCACGGAAATCCGAAGAAAATGAATTTGTTTTAATTTTTCATTGTTCTTCGCTCCTAATATTCCCAGGGAATTTCTGACTCACACATTTTTGTTGGTATTGGCATCTAGTTTTAGGTTTCAGTTCTTTGCCCCTTACAAATTACTACATATCCCCGGAAAACCCGGAAAACCACATATATACGGAGAAAATTACAATGTTTTATTTTTTAAATCCTTGTTCTTTGCTCCTAATATTCAAAGGGAATTTCTGGCTCATATGTTTTTTTATTGGCATTACCATCTAGATTAAGGTTTCAGTTGTTTGGCCCTTATCAATTACAGCATATCCCCGGAAAACTCCGAAAACCACGTAAATCAGGAAAAAATAACTTCGTTAAAATTTTTTTAAATCTTTGTTCTTTGCTCCTAGTATTCAAAGGGAATTGGTGAATCATATGTTTTTGTGTTGGTATTGCCATCTAGATTAAGGTTTCAGTTGTTTGCCCGTTATCAATTACACCATTTCCACGTAAACCCTGAAAACCACGGAAATCCGGAGAAAATTACTTTGTTTTAATTTATTTTTAAATCTTTGCTCTTTGATACCAATATTCCCAGGAAATTTCTGAATCACATAATTTTTGTTTCTGTTCCCATATAGTTTAAGGTTTCAGTTGTTTCCCCTTACCAATTACAGCATGACAAAGAATACTGGAAAAAATCTTGAAGCTGAAGGGATGAAAGCGATTGAAAACCTGGCAGAACACCCTTCATATTCTAATTTGACATCTGTAAATGATAATTTATCTTGCCAAACCTTCCACAGTCCCTACCAAACTTTCTTGACTGAAGTTAAAGAAGGGACATTGGGTAAAACAGCACAATTTTGGATTGGTAATATGGACAGAGTGTAATTGATTATAAGATTTCAGCGAGCAACTAAGGAAACTTAGCATGTTTAGAAGATATGATTCCCCTTTTCTTTGCATGTGACCATCAAAATTATGGCAGATATCTCGTAGTCCATATCGCACCCTTTTGTACCTGCAAAGGACACACCTGAAGCAGAAAAATTATTTCGCAAAAACGGTTACAGTGACTGTAGATCACAAGTTCCGAGTTCTAGAAATTCTGTGGATTTCTGTGGTTTTCCGGGTTTTACGGGGATATGCTGTAATTGATAACGAACAAACAACTGAAATCTTAGTCTAGATGACAATGCCAACAAAAAAATATGTAAGTCAGAAATTTCCTGGGAATATTAGGATCAAAGAACAAAGGTTTTTAAAAAAATAAAACGAACTCGTTTTCTGCGGATTTTTTTTGTTTTCGGAGTTTTCTGGGATTATGCTGTAATTGATAAGGGGAAAACAACTGAAACCTTAATATAGATGGAAATACCAATACAAAAACATATGAGTCACCAATTCCCTTTGAATGCTAGGAGCAAAAATACCAAGATTTTAAAAAATTAAAACAAAGTCATTTTCTCCGGATTTCCGAGGTTTTCCGAGTTTTATGGGGATATGCTGTAATTGATGAGGCAAACAACTGAAACGTTAATCTAGATGGCAATACTAACACAAAACCATATGAGTCACCAATTCGCTTTGAATACTAGGAGCAAAGATCTAAGATTTAAAAAAATTAAAACAAAGTTATTTTCTCCGGGTTTCCGTTCTTTTCGGAGTTTTCTGGGGATTTGCTTTAACTGATAAGGGGCAAACAACTGAAACCTTAATCTGGATGGCAATACCAACAAGAGAACATATGAGTCAGAAATTCCCTTTGAATTTTAGAAGCAAAGAACAAAGATTTAAAAAATAAAACATTGTCATTTTCTCCGTATATACGTGGTTTTCCGTGTTTTCCGGGGATATGTTGTAATTGGTATGGGGCAAACAACTGAAACCTTTACTAGATGACAGTACCAACAAAAAATATGTGAGTCAGAAATTCCCTGGGCTTATTAGGAGCAAAGAACAAAGAAAAACTTATTTTCTCCGGATTTCCGTAGTTTTCCGGGGTTTCCTGGTAAATGCTGTAATTGATAAAGGGCAAACCGCTAAAGACTTAAACTAGATGGCAATACCAACAAAAAATATGTGAGTCAGAAATTCCCTGGGGATATTAGGAGCAAAGAACAAAGAAAAACTCATTTTCTCCGGATATCCGTAGTTTTCCGGGGTTTCCGGGTAAATGCTGTAATTGATAAGGGGCAAACATCTAAAAACTGAAACTAGATGTCAATACCAACAAAAAAATATATGTGTCGGAAATTCCCACGGGGGGGGGGGGGATGGGGGTATACAGTAGCCTACGCTCTATATGATCTTTCATTATTTCTTATAGTTAGAACAATATCTAGATGCCCGACATTAACGGCAATGTAGGCCTACGATATCGGTCCACATTCGTACGGTACTAATAGTCCTCAATGCCCCGCGTGATAACGTACGCCTATATTTATAGAGTCGCCAACTTCCTTATCCTCATACCATTAATGCATACTGTGCATAAAGATTGTCACATCTCCCACTCTTGGAAAATTTCTAGTATCAATTGCTATTGGTCAGAGATGACATCAGGCTAGTAGGTGAATTCTATTCAAGATATTTGCATCCAAAAGGAGTACCCTAACACGGTCGCTCTTTTCTCATTTGTTCACGAAATTTACTCCTTACTTGGCAATACCCACGTTTGGCGTAGTCTTGGCTCTATTGTCTGAGTCTCTTTGTATAGCTGTTGATTTATGGTATTGAGAGCCGTGAAAAATAGAATGTGCAATTAATTCAATATAAATTCACTCTTGCGTTTAATTAAAACAAGCTTATGATTTATTTATTTATTTTATTTTACAAAGACCCCAATGAGCTCACGCTCGTTATCAGGGACAGTCAAATTACATATTTGAACAAGTCATAAAAGATCAAGGAGGCAATATAAAACACTTAATGTTTAAATACAACATAACACACATACAGGAACTACAGACATTTATACCTATTAAATTTTATATAAGTGAAAGAAGGCACAAGAAGTTAACTTAAATATTATAGCAAATACTGTAGATCCCTAGGAGTTATTTGCAAATTGGTACATTAAGTAAGACCGGGCATCTCTTTTGAATTTGGTCAGAAATTTACATTGGCGTATATGACACGGTATATAAAAATCTTTAACAGAAGACAAAATTATACTATTTAGTCCATATCAATTAGAGTTACTGTGCTTCACGAATATTTTGTCAGAATTTCTTGTGATATAATTATGCAGTTCATTTATATGAACTAAATTTAGATTTGATATATGTTCTTTTTCCATTTTATAGATAAATAGTGATGCAGAAAGCTTGTCTTGCATTCTTAAACATTCGCATTTAACCGAATATTTTGATGTACAGTTTCATAGATAAACTATATTGTCACAATGCCGCGAAACTACGAGAAATTAACTGACGTCAAGAAAGATCGCGGCCCTCTTAATGGACGGACTGTAGCCGTGTGCCGGTGAGTGTGGCTTAAGCCGGGCGCAAGTTGAGACGCAGTTTGGTGAGGTGAGGTGAGGTGACTCACCGTGAATTTTGTGAAACACAGAAATAAATACAACAGCGAATGTTCGCACGCAGGGTGAGGTGACGCAGTTGCAGCGCGTCCGTGAGCTGCGAAGGTCTGTGACCATGCTAAATTTCTCACTAGTGACTACGACCTGCGGGGGCTGAGCGCAAGTTGAGACGCAGTTTGGTGAGGTGAGGTGAATTTTTGTGAAACACAGAAATAAATACAACAGCGCAGGCTCGCACGCAGGGTGAGGTGACGCAATTGCATCGCGTCTGTGAGCTGCGAAGGTTTGTGATCGTACCACAGTTTTTCACTAGTGACTACGACCTGCGCGTGAAAAGTTGTGTTTGTCCACCATGGAGGAGAAATTAATCGAAGCAGTGCGAGCAAGAAAGTTTTTATATGGCACGTCCCATGCTGATTACTTGAAAGCAAAATTAAAATTGCAGATTTGGGACGAAATTTCTAAGGAAATTGGATTGAAATGTGGTAAATTTTTATAATTTTGTTTACGTAAACAAGATTAATTATTTATTTAACCTGGCGGAGTTAAGGCCATAAGGCCTTCTCTACCACTGAGCCAGGGCAAAAACATGAAATACATAATGATAATAATAATAATAATAATAATAATAATAATAATAATATTAATAATAATAATAATAATAATAATAATAATAATAATAATATTATTGTGAGGCACTTGGTGCATCCCGTGCCCTGTTACTACCCATATGTGAGATGTGGAGAAATGTAATAAAAAATAATAATAATAATAATAATAATAATAAATTAATACAAGAATACATGAATACAAGAAACGTACATTAAATACAAAAAAAATTAGAACATAAGTACTTGAATAATATGAATATGTAATACAAATGACTAAAATAAAAAGATGAAAGAAATAAAAAAGATGAAGTCTAAACAAATACATTCTTAGTTATTATAAAATATAATTAAAATTAAAATATATATTACTAATTAGCATCAATTCCTAAATGTTATTGTTATTATGAGGGTACAAGGGAAATCGGTAGTAGTCCGTGTTATTTGACTTTGAGGTAGTAATGCCTTCTAGTAAATTTGTAATGTTGGAATTAGTTTAGGGATAAAGCGGCAATATTATAGGTAAAATAAATTATATAAAGGATCGTATTCCATGCAGTTGTAGAGGTGAAATATTGATGTCCGCTCTTCTCTTCAACTCATCATATTTATTGTTTATCAGTTTTTTTTATGGTCTTTTCAATCAAAAGCGTTTCTTGCACTAATTTCTATAAATGCCTCTTTTTTTACCACTGCCGTTTTCCTCTGTACCCTTTATCTGTTTTATAAAACATTTTATATACAGTAGACTTCCTGCGAAGATATATATATATTCTAAACAGATATATGTCATAACTAGTATGAACTGCAATAATTCATGACAAGAATTAATTAGTTGGGAAGTTTCAGATTTGTAAGTAAAAATAAAATGAAGACATATTCTTGAAATGTATTTTCAACGTTTATAAATGTTTTATAATTATGTACAGTAAAATAAATACATTTCTCCATGTTAAGGAACAGACGATTTGAAATGATACATTATCCCAGAATGATTTTATTTACTACGAACTACCAATTAGTTTTATCACTTTATCATGATTCACTTTTCACGATTTTCCGTTCAGAGTTGGGGTTTAAACCTTTCCTTAAAGAAACTTAGTATCTAACCGGAATTTGAAAAGTAACTTTAATTGAAATTTCAATGCTTGAGAAAAGAAATGGTGTTACAGTGACGTTACAAAATAAGAAATATTAGACAACGTAAGTTATTACATTTATTAAAAAGTATATATGTCTTATGTCTTAAAGATGAATTTTTATATCGTCATTATTATGAGACATAGGATCCGAGGCACCTTATGATTGGAACTAAGTTAGGTTGATGTGGCATGGAGTTGCGATGAGTCATCGTACTGGATACAGTCTCGTTGAAGACACAAAGAAAAACTTATTACCGCTTTAGGTAAAACCGAGGCTTCTTGTATAACGGTAGCTCAATCCCTGATTTCGAAAGTTATTTGAAACTTTAAAGTTTATAAAGGACAATTTTGGGTGTGTAAACAGAAGTTATGCAGTGTTTTGATACAAAATAGTGGGCTAAAAGCGATGCGTTACATAGTAAATAAATTTAAAAACATACAACAAATATCGTACTAGCAGTCGAAATATTTATGTACACCATTAACATCCTTGCGATGTCGAATTCGTCCTTAAGGATGAATTCTCTTTTCTTTAAATAATTACTTTTTGGAAGCTTTTCGTGTAATGTTAAAATTACTTGTTCTTCGAGTTCATCTGACTCTGATTCTGAACTTAGTAATGATTCTATGTACATGGCAGCCATCGCGCACATTGCTCACTGTCTCGTAGGCACGCAGTTGTGATAGAAATGCTTCCCAACTTTCGCTCTGCCAGCGCGCAGTTGATTGAATCCTGCTTCCCGGCGTCACTCTGCGTCACCTCACCTCACCAAACTTGCGTCTCAACTTGCGCCCGGCCTTAGTGGAGACACATCGCAGTGAGTGGACTATGCGCTCCGTGGGGGAGACTTGTGGGAGGAGCTGCGCGCTAAGGGGTGTGCCTGGGCGCCACCACAGACTTCCAGATCGTGCGCAGACGGAAACATCGCGGCATTAGCTCCAGAACAATGGACAGCCCTATATAATCTCAGAAGCGGGCCTTGGGAAGATGAACTGAACTAAACTGAACTGAGACAGTACCGTTCTGGTGAACTCAGCGCACAGTGGAGCGCGGCGGGTGGATCGTTCCCAATTTACTCACCACCAGTAACTCCCATAGATACTTTAGGCGTTTTTTCCAACATTTATTCTTAAACTCTTTCTTTTTTCTGTATTTGTTGACTTTTCTATTTATGGGTGCCTCCACAATTAATACCAATAATTAAACTATCACTGAACAATTCCATTATTTTATTTCTACACCACAGAATTAAGTCCTTCAACATAAGTTAATACTCGGCTAGCTTTGCTATTAACTATAGCTAGAGTGTAGAAAGGGAGGGTTCAATATTGTTTTTGTAAGAGTGCTTATAATTTCAACTTCAGAAAGAGAAAGCAGGTTTCAACACATTAAACAGGATTTTTATTAATAAGTAGCAAATTCAACAATAACTATGAACAACTTTTACTTTATTTCAACTTTAATTATTAACATTATTTAAACTATACCATACTATCATAACAATAAGAATTAACAAGAATTATTTTCTTTTACTTTCAACCATTCAAAGAATTAACAGTATATATTCCTATATCTTACAACCATAACTAATAACAACAAGTTATATTTTATTTCTTTAAGTTATCATAACAATATGAATCAATAATTAATCTCTTCTGTTTTAATAATGGAAGTTTCCAATGGTTCACAATTTTACTCAACAAATTTTTAAGGTTAGTATTTCATTTTTATTATAGTCACATACTAATTTGATCTTCTTATTTGTATTCAATTTAATATTCCAAATTCTTACTTTATTTTTAGATGAAGGTTTTGAATTCTACAACAATTTAATCCCCATTAGAATTCTGTAAACTATATTTAATTTACTTCAATAAATTCACTATAAGTTGATGTGTTGTATTGCCTACAATTTAATTTGCAATAAATAGTTATTACTAATGTTATCTAATATTTTATCCCTATTATTTCTTTGTCACTTAATCATACTTTATTCTGTCAATATCAATTCAGTAAAGAAGAAGATTTTTTAAAAGTAAAAACAGTATAGATTATCAGAAAGAAAGAAATTAAATTTAGGCCTATGTCCGAGAACTAAACCAAGGCGATAGGCCTCCGATACAGAGTTATGTCTAAGTCCTGAGTTACAGGCAACTTGACATTCCCCCCCCCCCTTCAATCGGGAAAACAAGAACGATAAAAAAACATACGAAAAGGCAAAATTTGATAACTCGAAGGCAAAGGTCCCTGAAAAGCACGAAGACTGCTCTTGGGGCGGATTTTCGAGAAACTTGATTGAATCTTTTCAATACTACCTATTTACTTTTAGCTTCGGTCTGTCATTGGCCTACTCCTAGTTTCTTTTATGATTGTTTGTAGACACGGGTCATTGATATATCCCATGTACCACTACAATAACAACTCCCTTATAAAGTTTTATTAACAAAAATTATTTTTATTCTTTTTTCTCCCAAAACTGGTTTACTTATAATCTACCACTTCCCTCATCTAAATTCACTTTGATCTGATCCCAATTCTAAATTAGTTCAGTCTACTTATCCAATGTTTCTTTCAGTAATGTCTCCACCCAGTTTTGTTTTTCTTAAACTTAACTTCCTATAAATAAATAAATAAAATTAGCCTAGACATCCCAAAGGGCAATGGCCTCCTGCGGATCGCAGGGCAAGCTCATATACTTCTCATTAGGTGAGCTAGTCCTAGCGAGAGTTCTTGTGCGTGGTTGGATTGCTGCTGTATTTCCACTAGGCACTTGAGGTGGTTTCTCCCATTTTCTTCCACTCTTTTCTATTCCTCGCTACTGGAAATCATAATCTTCCTGATGTTTTGATGAAGTCGTCCTCCCATCTGGTCTTTTGCCTCCCCACACTTCTCCAGCCTGTTCTGGGGTCCCATGATGTAGCTTTTTGTGTCCATCTTCGTTGGTTCATTCGGATCACATGGCCTCCCCACCTCCATTTTAACTGTTTTAATGAGATGTGGAGGATAAGTCGCTCCATTTTGCGCTGGCACACCTGCAATGCTTGCCGTTGTTTTGCAGTAAGTGCCCATGTTTGGCACCCATAGAGCAGTACTGGAACCACACATTTCTCTAGGACCGCAGACTTCGTTACTGTCTTCAGTCTTTTGTCAGCCAGTATGAACTTCAATGACATAAATTTCTTCCACGACAGGCCGATCCGTCTTTTGATTTCTTTTTCCATGCAGTTACCAAACGAGATCATTTGTCCTAGGTTATGTACTCTTGAGTGTACTTTAGGTGTGTAGTGCCGATGTGGATAGGTGTTTCTTCTTTGTTGGGTTCATGTGCGATCCTGCCTCTTCGCTGGTTGCCTCCAGGTCGTTTAGCATCTCTTCTCGATCTTTCGCTGATTCTGCTAACAGGACAATATCATCTGCGAATTTGAGGTTTGTCAACCTGACACCAATGATGTTGTTACCGTACTTATCGTTCCAGTTGAGCTTTGCAAATTGGTTCTCTAATAGGCTGGTGAAAAGTTTTGACTATAGAGGGTCGCCTTGTTTGACTCCCCTTGCTAGTCGGAACCACTCCCCATCTCTTTCTGTCCTCACTCTCACTTGGCTTGTTCTGTACATTAGGGCTAGGATGTTGATGTACGTGGTTGGAACTCCCTAGTTCTTCAGCGCTTGTAGTACGCAATTGTGCTCTACTGAATCAAAGGCTTTACGGAAGTCAACAAAGGCGATGTAGATTCTTAGATTAAATTCCTGTACCTTTTCGATTATTTGGCTGAGCGTCTGTAGATGATCTGATGGCTATAGCCTGTTCTGAAGCCTGCCTGTTCCACTGGTTGGCATTCATCCAGTCTATTGGTCATTATTTTTTGTGAGAACTTTCATAAACGTATATGCTTGGCATGAGGCTGATTGGCTCATAATTGTTTATGTCATCTTTCTTGCCTTTCTTGTGTAACAGAATGATGGTGCTTTTTAGTCATTCCTTGGGGATTTCTTCGGTTTGGATTATTGCATTAAACATTTCGTGGTTGGTATTAAGGTTTCTCCTCCCATTTTGATGTATTCGTTATAGATTTCATCGTCACCTGGGCATTTTTCATTTTTTATTCCTTGATTATTGATCTGATTTCACTGGGTATGACTGGTGGGATTTCTTCAATTTCTGAGTATAGAGTATGAGAAAGACACAGCAGATTTAAATAATATTACGGAAAAGACTTGGTTAGAACACTACAAAAAACTCTGGTATGATGAGAATGAACAAAATAGTATGAATAGTAATGAGGACTTGATATATAATCCAGTAGACCTGCTAACAATGGAAGAATTAGAAACAGTATTGAATTCTTGTAAAAACAAGAAGAGTCCGGGAATGGATAATGTAAATATTGAATTATTGAAGTATGCCCCTATAGAAATTAAAACAAGATTCTTAAGTATTTTGAATATATGCTGGATGACATATCAGATCCCACAAGCATGGAAAGAAGCATTGGTCTGCTCAATATTCAAGAAAGGAGGTTGCAATAATTATAGAGGCATAAGTCTTTTGAATGTTCCTTATAAAATATATGCAAAGATGTTAGCAAGAAGGCTGGACACTATATCAAATACTCTACTAAGAGAGGAGCAACATGGGTTTAGGAAAGGAAGATCATGTACTGACTGCGTATTCATTATTAAACAAATAATTCAAAAAAGACGTGAATTTAATCTCCCAACCCATATGTTGTTTATAGACTACGTCAAAGCCTTTGATATGGTTAAAAGAAGGAAACTGTGGGATGTCATGGTTGAAAAAGGGTACCCTCAACATTTAATTAAGACGTTGAAAGTCTTGTATCATGATACTTCAATAAGTATAAATAAAAATTCAAAGAAGAAAGTAGTCGTAAATCAGGGGGTCAGACAAGGATGCCCTCTGTCTCCAGGGCTTTTTAACATCTATATTGACGCGGCCATAGATGAATGGCAAAGGCAGTTAGAAAGGCATTTTAAAGTAGGAAGTTTTAATTTAGACACTATATTATTTGCTGACGATCAAGTCATCCTCTCAGAGTCTGAAGAAGGGTTACAGAGAGCCACACATAAGTTACAAGAAGTAACAATAAATTATAATCTTAAAATCTCACTAGATAAAACCAAGGTAATGGCGTTCCGAGGAAAGGATCCCATTAGATCGAAAATAGAATTAAACGGAAAAATAATTGAGCAAGTAAATAATTTTAACTATTTGGGATGTTTACTTGCATATGACGAAGACCGGGATCTAGAACAAAAACTATCTAAATTCCAATATATGTGTGGTACTATTTATAGAACTCTAAGGAATAAAACAAGAACAGAGACAATATTAAGATTTTACAAAGTTCTAGCGGTTCCACTTCTAACTTACGGCTGTGAGAATTCGGCTCTTAATAGAGCAAAGAAAAGGAAAATTGAATCTGCAGAGATGAGATTTCTGAGAAGAATATTAGGATATACTTTATGGGACCACAAACAAAATACTGATATAAGAAACCAACTCCAAATTTTTAATTTACAAGAAAAATGGAGCTTTTGAAAAGACAGTGGTATGACCATATTGAAAGAATGGATCATAGCAGATTGACTAAACAAATTTTTTTGTACACTCCGGTTGTAAAAGATCAATTGGAAGACCACGAACTCGATGGGAAGATGACCTTTGAGGCGGAACAGACTGGAAAGTCTAAACCCTGATGTAGAAGAAGAAGAAGAAGAAGAGTATAGAGTATAGTGCTAGAGTATAGTTCTCTGTAGAATTTGGTGGCTTGGGCTGATATGTCTCCTCTGGCTTTCTGGCATCTTCCTTCTGAATCCTTCACCCCCAGCATCCAGTGTTTGCCTTCTGACATCTGTTTTCTTATCTTCTTTATCGGGGTTACTTTGGAGGAATCTATGATATTTTGGATTATATTTAACTTGTAATCTCTCAGGTCCTTTCTTATCTCCTTTTTTGTGTTCTTGTTTATTGTTGCATATTCTTGCTTTTTCTGTGGGTTGTCCTTCATACTCGTTTTTAGCTGTTCCCTTCTTGCTATCAGTTCTTGGGTCTCTTTCTTAAGCTTGTTTAGCTTCTGTTCCTTTTGTTTGAGATCTTGGAGTTTTCCACTGCGTGTGTAATGCATTTTACTAAATCGTCGTATTGTCTTTGTGTTGTTTGTGTCCTTTCTTTCTCGATCACTCCTATTCTAGTTTTCACTTCATAATTCCTAATAATACTTCCTTATTAAACTTCTATTTTCCAATAGTTAGAATGGCGTTTTCTCTCTTTTTTCTATAAATTTTAATTTAGTTTCTAAATATCTTTATGAATTTCATTTTGAAACTACTTCCAACGTAAATTAATTTTCCTTACCACAACGTTTTCTTTCTTTTCTTTCAATTCAAATTTCCTTTGTAGCCTAACTTCCCCTGTTAAGTGAACTTTTCTTTCACAATTATTTCCCCATCTTCTTAGTGAATTTAAATCCAGTGTAATTTAATTCCTTTTCCATCTTACGATCCTCTAATAAGGGTTCTCACTCTTTCCGTCTCCTACACTCTTAACTTGATCTTAAAAAAAAAAAAAAAAAAAAAAAAAAAACGAAACTTTAGAGGCCAGCACGTCATCCCAAGATATCCCACCTGTTACCTCAACAAAAACGAAGTGGGAGAGGCCCAAATATGGATTACTTTTATGCCGCAAATAATTTCTTCCTTACTCCCCTCACGACCGGCCTTAAAAAGCAAATGTGTTACATAAGCGATACCAGTTAACAGCAGCAACGTATTCGTGTGTGTCTTAACAACCTATGCACACCCAAATCTATAGATATCTTTAACAACGATTCCTTTTTACTCATTAGCCCTTCCCATTCCTTTTTCTTCTTGTTTTTATAACACTCCCGACAGAAGGATTAAGTCTGGACTTCCCTTAAATACACACTTTACATTAATTAAGTTCTAAACTACTTTTTAAGCCTTAGCTGTCTTTTAATTGTGAGGATAGAAATTTAAAGTGCTATTTGTATCTCAGTTTTAACTTAGAAGTTCGCAAAAATATTTAACCAATAAAGTGTTATTGAATTTATATTTAAAGTTCAAGATTATTGAATTTAATATTTTTGTTATTCAAGCATGTGATAGTCCATCGACGATTCTCTCAGTCCTTCGTCTCTCGTCGTTTGGGCTTCCATCTAGATCCTAGCTTGAATCTAAACAACAGTTAGACTCAACCGTCCATCCTCTCCAAGCAGTTGTCCGCTTCCAGGCGGCTTTGTCATATGTCAACCAACATTCTCGGTCAACCAACCCAATAGCTATGCGTCCAAAGCTACAGGTCACTATTTTGCTCGTTTAGATGTCCATCAATCTTATGTCCCGTCCCGTTACGAGATAAGCTCGCCACTCCAGCTGTCTATTAATTCCTCTTCCTTTCCATCGACCTCATGTCGATCCAAGTCTTCTCTCGCCCCAACCGTACTGCTTGCCTTCCCAAAACCTTCACTCTTGTCTTCTTCCCACATGCCAACGGTCCAATTTTTCAAACTTGTAACTGTTCGCGCATGCGTCTTTACTTCTTCCTGTAATTTAGAGGATGTATACAGTATCTAAGTTCAAATGTCTCCGTTTATAAATTGTTCCCCCCTGGTCCACTCACTTGTAAGGACATCATGATTTCCAACGTGATAAAACCAACTTGTAACCATCCTTCAATCTTACCTCAACCCTAAGCACTAAAAGAAAACAGCAGCATTGGGAACTATCTGCTAGCTAATGTTAGGGAACAAATCTACAGGTGTACAAATCTCTTCAGTGGCAGAACTTTGTAACGAACTTACAGAGGCAGGGGAGAATCAGGAAGCGTGAAGAAGACAAGCGTTTCAAAATATAAGTCCATTTACTAAATAGGTTATAGACTGGAGTAACAAACAGAAATAATATGACGGACAGAGCTAATATAAACCAGGCAAATACAAGGAAACAGAGAAGCATGGAGAAAAATCACAGAATAGTATACTGCAAATAATAATAAATAGTAATATACTTAGAAATACCCTAAAACACTTAATTAAGCTAATTAAGCTATCATAATTAAAACACATAATTAATATCAAGGGTTTATGAATACCCAAAAACAAGATTAATATGAAATTAGGCCAGTAGCTATTAAATCAATTTACAATAGAGATATCATTAATCAGAATATGCCCGTTGTTGCTATTAATTCAAAACTCACTAGAAATGTATTTAGTCTGAAAGGGAGTGTGATGCATAGAAACATACGAAGTTTCCAACCTGAAAACCAATTAGGAAGGTTCCATACAAATATGTTACCTAGCTGTTAAATTTGGTCGGGAAGAGAGTAAATGCCTTAGGACAGCAATTTTGCTTTCTGGAACTGAAAGATTGGATGAATGGGATTTGATGCTCTCAAAATGTTCTTTTGACGCTCTTGCAAAATGAGGAAGTGTAAAGCATCTAATGAATTAAGCATTTAAAATATGAAGTTATAGACTTACAGTGTTAAATTTTAAATAAAACTTAAGATTAGTTTTTACTGCATTTTTATGTCTGCTGATTTCCATCTACATTACTGAATTAGATACACCTGTATAATATTAACTTTTGATAGATCACTGAAAATCTTTGTAACTTGACCACCTTTGTATATTGACAGATGTTTTACTGATTAATTTGATATGTCGGTATGACATAATAATGACTTGGATTACGTTATCGTGGAATGTATGATGCAATTCAAGTTAATTTCTCTTTGCTTCTTTAATTATATGAATTATTAAGTGCCAGTATGGTACTTTATGAGATTGTGTGTGGGGACGAAAAATGTCTGTCCGTCTGTCTGTCCGTCCGTCCGTCCGTGTGTCTGTACGCGCCATAACTCAAATACGCTTTTTCTGATTTTCATGAAATTTGGAAAACACATTTGTAATGTCCATGGGAAGAACCCTATTGGTATTGAACCAAATCGGTTCACCGGTACAGGAGTAATGCCCAATTTAGTGCCTATTAGGCGCCATAACTCAAATACGCTGTATCGGATTTCTATGAAACTTGGTATACTCATTTATGACGTTCATGAAAAGTACCCTATTGAATTTGAACCTAATCTGTTGACCGGTACCGGAGTAAACCCCAATTTAGTATCTACTTTAAAGGCGCAATAACTCAAATACGCTTTATCGTATATTTATGAAACTTCGTATACGCATTTATAATGTCCATGGGAAGACGTCTATTTATAATGGATAAAATCGGTTGACCTGTTTCGGAGTAATGCTCAATTTAGTGCCTATTTTATGGTAATATACGTATTCGAAAGAATTTATAAAAAAAATGAAAATCAGTTATCTTGACAACATAGCCTATTGTTTTACTGTGATCTTATAAGGCCTTGGAAATTAAAATACAGGTAGCTATGACAGAAAACATATTGATTTACATGCGCTTATCCAACTAGACCGTTAAAATGACCCAGGTGGCCGAGATGGTAGACCTTTCTTCTTCCGTAAGCCCTGCTTAATGAATAAATCTAGAGCTTAACTTGGAAATCAATTTAAAAAAAAACACACATTCTGCATATCATAATTGCAGTCATAACTGATTAAACAAAAACATACTGGCACTTTGTTACATCAGTTTACCTGATTTTATTTTATTAATTGTTAGAACTTAACACCTGCTACAGTTTTCGACACCTTAGCATTTTTTATTCTATGCTCGAGTTGACGTGGATTAAAACATAATGGTAATTCCGATCGATGTCTTTTTCGAGCACCGTGAGCACAAGTCTAATCTGATTATTTTCAGCTGGTCAATAGTTGCACACCATATTGCAAAAATAGCAAAGGAAGAACGCACCATCTACAATATACATATTTTCCTAAACGTACATTATATACGATCCTACTTATAAAAGGAATGGAAATAAAGGGAAATAGCCCTAACCAAACCAGTTATATTTTTAAGTAGATGACTATCTGTTAAATTATCTTTATGGTAGGCCTACTACACATTTATCTTTATGTACATGGAATTGTATCAATTATCGTTCTCTAATGTAAAATTTTATTTTGTTTATAACAAAACAATCAAAGAATTATATTTAACTGATGTACTTTTTGTGTTAAATTATATTAAAATGTGAAAAGCATAATTGGATACTTAATTTATAAATTACTCATAAATAATTAAAGATATAAAAGTGATAATTAATTTATAATAACATTCAAATGTTTTGGTAAAACTTTCCTCTTGGAGTTTTGTCGGCTCATAAAAAGAAAAAAAAATTGTCGCATTGTGAAATTTGCTTCACCATTCATGAATTTTATGTAACTGGCGATATTTATGAGGGTCGTCCAGAAAGTAAAGAACGATTTGGCATAACTAAATAATAACGATTATCAAGGATTATCAAGGATACATTACCTTACTCTATCAACATAGTCGCCATTTGTTGTAAAGTGTAACAGGTTTCCAGTGGCAATGTTATACTCTTCTATCGCCAAATACCTGAGTCTAGATGACATTGCCGCTTTAAGGTCTTTATCGGTTAGGAACTTTTTTCCACCTAAAAAGTGCTTTAGTTTCGGAACCAAGTGAAAATCACTGGGTGCCAGGTCAGAGCCGTAAGGTGGATGTCCAAAAATCTCCCACTTAACACGTTGAAATTGTGCCTGTATTTGAGCAGAAAAATGAGACCGATCGATGAGAATCAAAAGCAACTTTTCAGACATCTTTCCACATCTCTTGTTTTGGATAGTGCATCGTAGTCGTTGAAGAGTTGCACAATAGACCTCTGCGTTTATTCCTTATCTTCTTGGCAGAAACTTTGGCGGTAGACGAGTGTAACTGACTGCGTATGTAAATTCTGATAAAATTGTTATAAGAGTGTAGATATAAATAAATAGATCACATAATGGGGGTTAAACATTTAGTCCTAGTTCAAAAATTAGTTTTGCCTAAAGTTTTCTCCTGGTTTTAGAGAGTCTATGTGTAAAGTTTGGCAAAATTGGTCAAAAAAATATGTAGATTTAAATTTAAAAAATTAGGAGTTGAAACATTTAAGGGGTGGAGTTTTGCAAAATGATTTTGCATATATTTTTTTTCTTGGTTCTATAGTTTCTGTGTGTCAAGTTCGGTAAAAATCGTTCAAAGAAAGTAGATTTGTATGTAGAGATAAAATAACAGATAATAGGGGTTGAAAATTTAATAAGGGGTAGTTTCTTTTATAATATTATTACCACATAAAATTTTCGCCCAGCGATACACGGGAAATGTAGACATTGATCAAAGAGAAAATGATCGCGCACCTCAGGTCTGCCGGTCTGCCACGTCACAAAACCACGGCCGCCAGAAGATGACGGGAGGGGTTGGTTGCAAGTTCCTCATGCATGCATGTCATAACAAAAACATTAGTTCTTTAAGTTAAATGAGAAGAAAACTCACCAGTGCAGATCACAGCGAAATTGATGCCATCTGCCTTCCTTAGTTACTATCACTATCATCACTGGAGCTAGCGTTGATATCACTACTGCTTTCATCACTATTCACTTCGCCTAATGTTACAATTAATTGATCTACAACTGAGTCGATGATACCTTCATTTTCCATATAGATATTTTCTAGCCTTTTTACGCTTTCACAAAGAGGTTTCCATGCATCACCCATTGTACTAAACTTTTCTTCGCATAACTGTCTAACATGTTGCGTTTTAAACGTGGTATTTCTAACACCAACATACTGTTTCATTTAAGCCCAGATTCTTTCTATTGGATTTAAATCCGGATGATACGGGGGAGACGAAGTACAGAATGACCGTAAGCAGCGCATATCCGATCCATAGAGAATTTCTTTTGTGCTGGTTTATGCAACAAAATAAGTTTGTATAATTGTGGTTTGAGAATGCTTTCATCAAAATCAATATTTTGTTCATGAAGCCAGGCAATCATATCACACTTTTTGCTATTTGAATTTGGGGCTTTATCAACTTGCACATTATGATATGGTGCATTGTCTACAATGAGAACAGAATTTGGCCTCAGATTTGGTATAAGTTTTTCAAGTAACCACTTTTCAAAATTTGTAGCATTCATTTGATGATGGTAGTCTCCACTGGCTTGTGTCGACTTCCATATCAAAAGTGCATTCGGAATAAAGCCATTCTCACCCCCAGCGTGAACTATAATTAAACGTTCACCTTTCGAAATTGGTTGATGTAGGCCTTCATTAGTGTCATCATTCCATGAATTTCCAGTTACGTGAGAAGAAAGAATATACGTTTCGTCCATATAAACAATAGGTCTTCCTTCTTTTCTATATTTTGCAATATTTCTCAGAAAAGAAATTCGTGTTTCCCTGATATCGTGTTTTTCTATTAATATTTTTCTATTTGTTTTTGTTTTCCTCCACCTGAATCCTAAATTACGCAAAATTTTCCTTAGACTCGTTTTCCCGCCCTCGTAATTTATCTCCGCCTTTAGTTTTTCACGAAGTGTTTCTACAGTTGGAACGCATTTTTCAGTCTTATAGAAATTATGTACTATTCGTCTTACAGCACATTCATCAAAATTATCTAGCCCCGTCACTGGTTTTTTACAGTTACGCTTTTTATTAGGCGTACTGAACGTCGATGGAGGCGTTGCAGCGGACGTCAGTTTTTCTCCTTCAATTTGAATTTTACGTATCGTACGTAGGCCTACGCCCGTAGCAGAAGCTGTTCTTTCTTGTACTTTTCTTAGAGGGATTAAGACTTCGCCATTTTTAGCTTCACTGTCCATAAAGTTCAGGACATTATACACTACCTCTCTTGTTTGGCTATGCACGACTTTACCATTAAGTTTGGATAATATAGGTGGCATTTTCAGGCAAATCTAATGACACTACACAAACAAATATAACTAAATATTCTTTCAAATAAATCACACTACTACCTTCTAGGATACGCACGCAAGCAATACTAAGCTCTCTTGACCGCATGTTTTAGAACCGATCTGAACAACCCTCCCCAACCCCCTGCATTCCAAGGAATGTTTTGACCTGAGTTAACGGTCGTCCAGAGGCACTCTTGAGGTGCGCGATCTGTACATGGTTGAAAAGGGTATCGGGCTATTCTGCGTCTTTGACCGCCGGGGAACCAGCAGGGGGGAACGCTATGAGGGGAAAGGAGAGACTGCTGTTGCTGCAAGCGTCGCGTCGAAGAGTTTATGATGTGGTTGTAGAGTAACACTTCACAAACAAAAATCGACTTAACTTTTACTGTGGGGTCACTTTTAGCAGATTGCAAGCCGTTTTAGCAAAGCCTCTGTTTTCGCATTTCAGCGATTTTCTAAAATTTAAAATTATTCTTGGGTAATATTTTTATCACAGGTAGGTGTTATAGATAGCTACAATTTCAGCCCAAATAGGCTTCTCGAAGCCGAGTAATAAAATATTGAATAATCGCAATTTTTAGCAGTTTTCTAATTTTCTTTGAAAAACTTATGAACCAATTTTTATCGTTTGGAACGCAATTTCTTCTAGTGATATCTTTCGTTTAACACATATTTTTCTTTTGATACCTGAAATTCGAACAAGCACTTTATAACACCTTTTTGCATTTTTTACCATGATGCTATAAACCGATATTTTCCAGAACATAGGCCTATACAATGAATTCTTTCTATTTTCCTCCTAACTGTCGCGTAGAGAATGTGGCCACTTTGATTTTTTAAAGAAATATATATATATATATATATATATATATATATATTTGCCACCTCACCTGGACTACGAGGCGCGTCCATAGAGTAAGTTTCCCTGGGGACGTTTACAGAAACAAACAACAATTTCAAAAAAATATTTATTGCAACAGACACCGGCAGTGTTCAGCTAATTTTCAACATATTCGCCACCGGAATTGAAAAATATGTCTTACCGTGGGACCAACGTTTGAACACCTATGTCGTAGAAGCCTGCTACCAGCTATTTGAACAACGGAGTGACAAACAATTCCGCCTCTCTGTCATTCTTTGTCATTTCTTTAGGTGTAGGAAAAGATTGAAATCACTGGGATCGAAGTCCGGGCTTTAGGGGGAATGTTTAAACACCTCCCAGCCGAACTTCTGCAGGAGACTTACTAGGAGGTGTTTAAAAATCCACCCTACAGCCCCGACTTCGCTCCCAGTGATGTCCATCTTTTCCTACACCTAAAGAAATGAAAAGAATCACAGAGAATGACAGAGAGGCGGAGATATTTTCACACAGTGGTTCAAATACCTGGCGGCAGATTTCTGCGACACAGGTGTTCAAAAGTTTGTGCCATGGTAAGACAATGTTTCAATTCCGGTGGCGAATATGTTGAAAAATAGCTGAACACTGGCTGTGTCTCTTGCAATAAATATTTCTTGAAAATGTGGTTTACTTTTGTAAACAGCCTCAGGGAAACTTACTTTATGGACGCGCCTCGTATATGTGCGGAACCATTCGTTTGATTAGCGAAGTTGCTCACTGCATTTGCTTGTGGAGATTTGATGTAAGTTCGTCCAGTTGCCATTAACTGAGCTAAAAAGATATAAGTAACATTGTACTATCAATTAAAAAGCTGCCATATCGCGGGTTTATCACTGCAGTTTCGCTGTAACTCAGCGTACACATGGTATTCATGAACACTTCGTTTTCAGCGATTCTCCACTGTTCTTTTTTCTTTCAATTTGTGTCTTCAAGTCCATAATTTACCTCCTACGTTTGTTCATGCTGTTTTCCTCTATCCTATCTTCCGTTATTGTAATTTATTTTAAATTACTGTCCCATAAAATGACGGCATATTCAGTTCCTTTTGATTCAAAACATGCTTTTTTTATTTATTTACATTTTGTCTATGCTCTTCTTCATTTTTCAGTCCAGTCGTTTCCATATTTATAAATCTAACTGAATTAGTACTTCCAATATTGTGACGGACTCTTCTTACTTTATTTTAATTGAAGTTCATTTTATAAATCTCTTCTCAATAATATATCTTTACGTAACCTAGCTCTGAAGTCCGATGAACTATCGGGAGAATGACCCAGTTAACCAATTACGTAAGTGCACCTGTCTTGGAATTACAACCTACGGCAAGTGTACTTTATCATATCAACACTATTTAACACATCACCACCATGCAGGGTGTTCTGAAACTTCTTCACTATATTTACTATTGACCAGCTTCTCTTGTATTTGTGGAAATATTTCTATTTGATAAGGGCGCCATCCACAGATACCATCTTACACATCCACCAATCGGCTATCCTTATTATTTCTTCTTCAGAAGTGCAGGGAGGGGCTTGCAACTAATGAATCAAAATTTACTTAAGTCCGTTCACAATATATTTTATACATATACAAGGTTATATATATATGCCTCTCAGCTTAGCTTTTAAACAGTGGAGATAGGGAGGGGTTCTTATTATTTTAAGGGGGATAACATTCTTATACCATTAACTAAATAATAAGGCCACTTTAACTATTTTTTTTTCCAACAATTAACAATATTTTTATTCAACAAGATTCAATTGTTTTCTGTGTTTGCTTTACAATTTTTACTTTCAGTTGCAACAAGTTCTTAGTTCTTCATTCCATATTCTCATAATTAACAAAATCATTACAACTACACCTTATATTACTATCCTCAAAAATCAACATTCATTATATGAAGAACAATATTCAATTACTTACTAAGGTTAGTGCCCTTAATTAGTCTGTTCCTATTTGTAACAACTTTTATAAGAATTATTAGCTTATTTTCTTTCTTTCTTTTTCTTCTCCTAACCTTCTCTTTGTAGCAAAACTTCACGTTTAATGCTTCTAACCTTCTTCTAACTTTTATCCACTATTCCCTTTTTAACCATTATTCACTTTACGAAAATTCACTTTTAACTCAATCTAACTTCACTTTAGAATTGTATTTTCTTAAGCCCCTAGGCTTCTAGACTTTCTTTCACTCTTTTTCAAGTTCACTACTCTACCCAAATTTTCTTCAACTACTTTGACTCTGTTAGGTTACAATCTTAACCCCAATCAATTTACTATTCAACTTCTATTTTTAAATGCAATGATTCTATATGATCTATAACAATAGGAGTACAACACTTTCTCGGTCTCCCTTATTCTAACGCTTTGATAAGGCGCAAAGCATCGCGCACATAAATTAATTGATAGCCCTCTTCAACTTTACATTAGATATTACAATAAATTTGGAAGTATGACACTTATTCTATCTCCCAGTCCTTTGCTTACGATACGGCGCCTAAGCTCGCCGACTATCTTAATTTATGCTACCCTAACGTTTCTTTCCATTACACCTACTTCCATTATTACAATTTTAGTTCTTACAATAAATTAGGGAGTATTACACTTATTCGATCTCCCAATCCTTTGCTTACGATAAGGCGCCTAAGCTCGCCAAAACTTAATTTCTTTCAACTTCTTCTTCATTTAACATTATACTTTCCTGTTACTTGACTTTAACTTGGTGCACATTTATGTTCGTGAATTCCAAAATGAATCCCTATTACGAAACTATCATTCACCCTCAAGTAACTTTTCTTACTTTAACTTTTCTATTATAACTTCTTTCCTATTCAAACTTCACTACTAACCTAACTCTTGTTACATCACTCTTTTATTTCTTGAACTTGAATTACTATCCTCTACAATTCTATTCTCTTTTCAAAGTGAATTACTTATTCTCAACCAACTTACAAATTCTGTCTTTAACTTTTCCTAAACCAAACTTCTTTTCTAACTTCACGGCAAAAAGTGATAACATGGGACTACTGTAAAAACTGTTACTAATCTAACTCCCTACTTCTTTCTATTCTTTCTTCTTCATAAAATTACTATTTACATTCTCGTAAAATAATCTGTTCGTCAGTCATAAATTTAGACTAGGCAGACTTGAATTATATAGTTTAAAATCTCTCGTTCCAAAAGTCTTAAAATAACAGTTTTCTTATACTCATCAACAGTAGACCAGCGCTATTCTTCTCCCTTCATGTACAATGCTTCTTCTGCCGGTGTCCAACTTCTTTTCCTGGATTCCATTCGAATCTAAGCTCCACTTAGACTCGCCCATATTCCTCTTCTCCAGCTGATGTTCGCTACAAGCGGCTACGACGTAAGCCAACCCATGCTCTGGCTCGTCCCAGACCCATAGCTGTATCCACCCAGCCATCGATCGTTGCTTTCTTGTGTAGTTGTCCATATTTCCATTACGTTCTGACACAGAACGTCAGGCAACTCCATCGCCACAACTGCAGGTCCTCCATCCTCCGCTGACTCAAGACTTCCTCTCCTCACATCCTTCTTGTTCAACTTCCGAAGTCTGTCTCTCTTCTCTTGAAAAATGCCAACCGTCACTTCTTGCAACTTTTCCGCGCGCGCATGCGCACTTCCTTCTTCCTGTAATTCAAACAAAGGTCACACAGTATCAACAGTTTCTTTTGTTTTTATCGTTTATGAGTGGTTCTTTCGTGGTCCATACCGCTTTTTATACTTCACGAATTTCACTACGTGACAATATAATAAACCCCTTCTAACTCTCCCTTGCCGAAATATTACATCGACATATGTTGATTGGTCATGATTTCAAAATGTTAGGAGTGCTCCACCGTCACCCCATAAAATTCCCTACATACATACTTACTAAAATTTGTTACCAAAACATCCTTCGAGGACATGGATCCCACTGCTCTCTTCTCTTCTTCAACTGGTTGAATGCTGCTGCACCTCTTCTTATTGAAGCATCAGCCTGATTGCAGAGACCCTGCAAAGAATCAAGGTACTGTTTGCTGAACCCACCCTTAGGTATAAACAAGGAAGGATACCCCAGGACGGAACGGTGCAATCTGAAGCATCTTGTTAAATATAAATATAGATGCTTATTATTAAATTTTTTAAAAGGAAGCAAATAAGAAAGATAATTATTACAAATAAGGTAATTACATTGACCCGATACAACTTGCTTTTGGGTGTTACATCATATTCTTGTGAGTTTTTTTTTTTTCTTTTTTACAGATGTCATTCATTCATACTATGATACCTTAACAAACTTAATGATTCAATAAGAATAATTAAAATATTAAATGAATTACATACATGAACTTTAAGACAACTGATAAATAAAGTATATTCAAAGTTTACGTTATTGTGGGTGGCACGCCTAATTCATTTAATTAAAATAACAAAATACATTAACATCCCACCGCTCGTTGGAATGTTAACGGATTCGTAACTAGTCGCCCAAGATTAAACTAGTCGCCCAAGATTAATGACATGACAGCAAGAAATGCAAAATAAAACTGACTCTTGGAACTGGCTGAAAAACCAACTAGGAGCGAGGGAGGGCACAAACGAAAATAATTAAAGAGAGAAAACCCCAAATAAATTTACAAGAAACAAAATTAAAATTAAAGAGCAGAAATAGAAGGAAAAGAAACTCCAATCCCGATTACATCATAAAAGGGGAAAGTCAAAATTACAAATGGCAGCCACTCACGCTATGGTAGCTTCCTATATAATTATTATTTCTTTAAAGGATAAAATGCCTGGCAAAAAACAAATTAAATTTACAAGAACACAAATCGAATTAAAGTACAAACATAAAATAAGGGAAACCCCAACCCCGATTACATCACTAAAAGAGGATAGGGGCCAAATTCCAAATCGCCTCAAGCCACGCTATGATAGAGTCCTACATGTTACTTCTTTAAAGGAATAAAATGCCGCAGAATTACAAAACAAGTTAGTACAACTTTAAATAAATGCAAAAAATTATGTTCTTACCTCTTTCCAAGATCAAATCCCGAATAATAGATTGCATTAAGATTACAGCTGCTCATAGCCATCCACTGAAATAATGTTAAACCGTTATAATACATTTAAATATGTATAATACAAAATGCATACAATTAATTTCCCAATGCTTTCGTTTTTAATTCTCATACAATATTCGTAGCGTATTTTTCTTTGTGGGATCAATATTATTAAGTTCCTTTCATGATACCAACACTTTCTTACAGCAATCCACTTACCTTTTCACAGCTGTAAGAAATAATGGTTAATGAACATGACCCTTGAAATAATAAAATAATTAAAGTGAATCTACTGTGGTTTATTTAAGCAGAATTACAAATGTTAATTTATTCTATTAAGATAAATTAAATTGTTTCAATCTTGAAGCTTTTATAAAGATTCCTTTAGTTCACTTTCAAATCAAACAAATTTATTAAAGTAATTAATATATCAAATAATAACAAGTTATATAAAGAATTGTATCGCGTGCTTTACAATAACAATATTCTTCAATGTAAATTGGTTTAACTATTAATGAACCTACTTTATTTTTAACTAGATAAACTACAAAACTAACTAATGATTGTAAATAAAATGTTCAACTTCTTAAGGTGTTCAGCATTCGCCATTCTGCGAGCTGTTATAATCTTCATATAATTTTTAACACACAAAAATTATATGGCAAAATTAAACTTTATCTACTTTATTCACAACTGTTTGAACACCACTTTTTCCCAAGCTAGTATATAGCTCGTGGAAAGCGTTACTTTTCCTACTTCAATGTTCATTTTCTTTCTTATTTGAACTTATGAAATTTAACATGTTGCAAAATATTTTCCTTCTGAACTTTACAATAACACCCTGTATATATATATATATATATATATATATATATATATATATATTGTTGCAAATACATATAAAGTTAAGCTTCTAATTAATCATACTCAAGTTATAGTTTCTTTACTTTGCGATCTATTCATAGTCTTGAAATGAAAACTCTCACTTTCTGCTTGGATGGAAAACTACAAACTTCAAAACAGGTTATTTTAAGTTTATAAAGTATATTCCTTTGTGTACTTACAGAATACAAATGAGTATCCAAATGACGTAAACTCCTCCATGATGCACAAAGACTGTCCAAAGTTCACGCTAATTACCTGTATTTATTTCATACATACTCACGATAACTTTCCCGCCCGCGCATGAATACATAATATATTGAAAGGTGTGAAGGGCGTGGTCTCTGTCGGACATGTGTAAAATTTGTACACCCATCATTAGCGCCAACTCAAACCTGGCCAATGGGTACATAGCTCTGCAACTAGTGACATCAATCAGTCAACGCAATACTTTAATGTTTCAGTGATTCCTAGTGCCGCCTGGCGGCCAAAGCTTCTAACTTCTCACTATACGTCTTCATGAAAATCGCTGACTCTTGTGGAATATTTGTCCGTCACGTCTTGTAACTGGGAAATTGGTGCTACGGTATTTAGCTGATGCTGCAATTCACAGGCTGGACTGACTACTGGTATGCTGATCAGACGCTTCCTACGAAAGATGGAAATCACCTCCTAGCAAGTCTCCTGCATACGTTGGGCTGGGAGGTGTTAAAACATCCACCCTACAGCCCGGACCTCGCTCCCAGTGATTTCGATCTTTTCCTACACCTCAAGAAATGTCAGGAATGACACAGAATGACAGAGAGGAGGAAATGTTTGTCTCGTAGTGGTTCAAATCCCTGGCGGCAGATTTGTACGACACGGGTATTCAAAAGTTGGTTCCATGGTATGACAAATGTTTAAAATGTTGTATATTATCAGACATCAGAAACAAAACAACAATGACTACTCCGCCACAGCATCATATTCTGTCCAAACGGGTCACAAAATACTTTTTGATTACATAACTGTACTAAAACATGAAAATAGAGGATTCCCTAGACTTGTTACAAAAACCATAGAAATTACTAAGCATCCTTATAACATAAACAGGGAAGATGGGTACAAGATCAGTGACATCTGGCGAAAAACTATTAAAATTTTAAAGAATGCATCCACTGACGTCATGACAACTGTGGCTGTTGATTCTTCATAAAGGTAATTCATTTTATTGTGAATCATTCTCCAAAGAAGGACACGACAGGCCGTTCGAAACGTTAGATACTAAAATACGACGTGGCCGAACCCGGATAGCCAACAAAATCAGTTTATATATTCTTCTTCTATTGTTCAACTGTTAAATTTCAAACCGCCCTGCAGGTCCACAGGCTCAACCACAATATTCCTGTAAACGTATGAGACACAGAAGCGAAGACTGTTCAAAAAGATACTTATCAAGACTATTTGCCTCGTATCCGCATGTTTTTCCTTTGCTATATGAATCTGCAATATAACACGCTGTAACTGTGTCTTCGGTGCTTTTATTGTCTATAATACGCGTGAAATCAGCAATAGAGTTGATTCAAAGCATCATTCGCATGCAATCCAACAAGCGTACTAAGTAGTGTCATTTAACTTTTACTGATCCATAATATCAGTCGTTCTGTGATAAAAAAGTAAACAACCAAATTATTTTCACGAAGGAATTACTTAATTACTTACTATATATGTATATACGGTATATTTATATGTGTGTTTGTGTATGTTTGTGTCGTATTCTATTTACATAGGAAACTTTATCCGAATGCAATGCAACAACAACAACAAAATTTTTCTGTGTTTCCAAATGTCTGACTTTCAGGGGACATACAAGTTTGGGTGAAATTCTTAGGTGAGAAATAGGTGAAATTCATTTTTTCTCAGCAATGAAAATCTCTACAACCTTGTATTCTGACATGCTCTTTATTGACTACCTTTAACAAAATTAATCAAACTGTTACAGTTAGGGTAATTATCGTTATAAAAGGGCAGCCATTTTCGTTGTCTTATAAATAATGATATTGGTTATTTTGAACATATTGTGAAAATGGAATTGTACTGTGTGCAGGGCGATGCTCAGCGGACTGATTCTGGTGGTGTTCCTGATCTGTTACTGCTGCCATCGCAACATGAACAAAGGCACGCCGGACAGACGCACACAATACTGGCAAGAAGAATCTGAGGTACCACTGGAAGTGTTCACTGTAGACGCCCAACACACTCCCGCCCCCAGTCCGCCGCCCGCATACGAAACAGTGATCGCTACAAAGAAAGAAGAGGAGATCGCTATGGCAACGCCTGTCACAACTCCTCAGAAACAAGATGCAGAGGAGGACAGTGGGTTGCCTAGCTATGAGGCAGCTCTGCGGCTTGAGGCTCAGGGATACGTTTGACCGCGCTTAGTCGTTTTTATCATTCCTTTGTCTTTAACGTGAACTATCTAAGGCGGGAGTCCTATCAAATCTTTAAAAAAATGGATCAAAAATTTAATTTTTATTTATCAGATAAAAAATTTACGTGAAGAATATGGAGTTAATTGTGAAAACAACATCACTCAACAGCTGTTCTGCAGCCAATTTAAAATAGCTGTGCACATGGAAAATTAAAGCCACGGTTTAATTTCTTTCTCCATTTCTTGTAAAGGAAAGTTTTTACATTTTCCATCTCTTCAAAAGCAAATAACTCAGACACTTTTCAATATAATTGCATGACATTTAAGATGTTCTGGTGAACAATTTTACCGTTTTTTTTTCGAGTTTACATTACTTTATAAAACATTAGTTTTGAAGCTTCTATGTAACTAAATAATTAATTAAAATTAAAACTTATTTAAAGTAAATGAATACTTCAAGAATGAAAAAAAAACATAATAAACTAAACATGTTACCTACAATTTTCTTTGAGAGAGATATGAAATTCGGAAAAATTGAAAACGGAACGTTATACGAAAAACTGTAAGGATAAACAAATTATTTAAAATAACTTTTGTACAGTATTTCTATTTATACCAGGAAACAGACCAGAAGAGCTAGGTTCTCTCCTGCGAAATTAACATTTTTTTAAAAACACTATAGTTAATAACTTCGATGATCATAAATGGTAAACCTTCATTAATGTATAATATACTTCACTAGACATATTGTAACAGGATAGTTATCACTCATGTAGAATGATAATTAATTGATGATCTAGATTTCTACATCAAGAAGCACACATTATGCACATGAAAGGATACTATAATCGAAAGAACTGTTAAGAGTTAAGTTAATGTAAGCCTATATGACGAGTACAAAAATTGAATAAATTCGTAAGAATAAAAATATATTAGCTTATAGGGTCTATTTTGCTTCCTAACACCTACAGGCAGTTACAACATTGCAATTAGTGAACTCTTAGCGAATATAGCAGCGAACTGTTTATAATACATTATTATTTAGCTGAAACATTAGCAGACTTGTTTTGGTAGTTACTTACGACAGCAGTATTCAAATTTCATGGAACGCTCAAGTACAGAATCAAAGGGAGGCCATACAGGCCTCGGAATGCAAAAGCCTTGTGAAGTTCAATACTGCCTTCCTTACTAACTAGGAATCATTCATCTTGTAATTTAATGCGCTCATTATTCACCATATCTACAATATTGATTAATTTCATATTTACAAAGGTACCGGTATACCTGTCGAGAATAATTAGTTATTAAAGTATATCATATAGGCCTAAAGATGTGCTTTGTGCATTGTTATATCGTGTATCTGATGACCCCAAAGAATCATTTATTTAACAAAACTTCCCCCATAAGGAGGTTGCCATTATAACAAAATATAATGAGAACAAATAAAACATCTTAAATATTATATATTATTTATTAGCAATTCTTCGAAACCACGTATATAGGCTACCAGGTGATTTTTTATTTTTCTGTCACTATATCTACGTATGTGTTTATTGTATTTGTCTATATAGGCCTATATAATTGATTATACAGTCCCCGTCGTCAAAAACTGAAAGCATGGACGACGTCAATTTTTTAACTAATCTTGAAGCAGTTCATTATGTTATTGCATATTACTGTGATTCAAGAATAATTTTAAGGTATTGAATTATTTTTAATCATTGGCTTTCTGTCAGGCACAAAATTCATTTTAGACCGGTTGATATATCCAGCTCAATTTCTTCTGGTTACTGTGAAGACATTCTTAGTGATAGAAACCTCCTATTTGCTCTGAAGTTTGCTGGATATCCAACCAACATCCAACAAACGCGATTTGATCTTTCTGTAATTCACCTTGATTTTATAGTGTGTTGCCACTATCAAATTTCCAACCCTCATATAGTATATCCGGCGACAGGAGCCCTCTTGAGAAGTTTTTCCGACTTCATATGTTTATTTCCTAAAACTTCCGCAACGAGGACTCCAATTGTGTAATGTCTTGGCATCTTAAGCGTCTCCCTATGCACGTGTTTCAACCTCACTTCCAGAATGAGACAGGGGTTTCGTCATGGTATTTGTCTAGGTCTAGCGTGCAGCGGACATATTATACGTCTGTTGTTATTTGCAGAGCAATTCCCCAATCATTTTTTAGCCTGTGTGGTGTCTATTTGTTGGCAGGGGTATAGTCGGCGCGGAAATGTTTTAGACAATGGGATTAGTAGACAGATACGCTCTAGAACGAACTCTGAAGGAAACCAGTAAGTGTGTTTGACTCCAGCATATTACTCGTATCTATACTTTCTTGTTTATATGAAAAATACAACAGGAAGTCATTAAGAAATAAGTTTAAATGTCACATACGTTTTAACATTTGAGTGCAATTTGTTCTTGTTTTTCCTCTCAACTTTTGTGTATTATATTTTATACCCTTCAAATGAACTAAATCTAAACCAAAAATTGAATTGAATGCATCAAATGAAATATTATAAATGGGAGAATGTTGTGAAATACGGTTTTCCTATTATTCTGAAAAATTCAACTGTGATGTAGGTTTTATTTAATGGTAGGCCTATTGCTGATTTTTTTTCAATTTTGAAACAAAGAAGTCATACCTTCTAGTCTATTAGTGCTAGTTATATATGCCTAGTTCATAACAGTGTAGGCCTATGTATAAAAAGAAATAAATCAGTGAAACAGTTTTCAAGGTTGTATTTTTTTGGCAATTCTATGATATTTTGAAAATTAGCATATTTTTTTACTTAAAATATTTTTTTAGGGAATCAAAAGTAAAAACTAGGTTTCAGATATAGTATTATGTTAGTTTTATTTATAAAATTTTATACATTGTCTGGTAAAATCTGGAAATATATGCCCTCCAACGTGATTGCATACCTTAAAGAGTGAGATATACTGTACATAGGCTACATAGCCTACTTGTTTATTTTAGGACCGGTTCTTGAGCGGACAATACCTACCCTTCCCTCTGTCTAAAACATTTCCACGCCGACTATATATTCTTCGTTCTTTGCGACAAAATAAAAGGCTTCTTACCTCAATTCCTGCGCAAGTCC
Source organism: Ectobius pallidus (assembly GCA_964059195.1). NCBI lineage: Eukaryota > Metazoa > Arthropoda > Insecta > Blattodea > Ectobiidae > Ectobius > Ectobius pallidus. Next base: position 57,000,283 of record CAXKWD010000007.1, on the reverse strand, counting down.
AGACCCGAAACGATTCCATTGGATGATGACCACGACTAGTCCAAGGATCTTTGAAGTTTTTTCCATTGCCTTTCCCGGGATGGGGTTGAAGAAACAACAGAGCACACAGTCCTGAATCTAGAAAGGACATTTTCACTACTGAAAATCCCCGATTCACCGGAAATCGATCCTGGGCCGCAGGGTGGATGGCACTGCCAGATTGCCGGTGAGGAGGTAATGTTCTTTCCGTCACTTGCACAATAAACTCGTTATTTGACAAAATAAATTTTGCTTGACATTGTTAGATACTTCAGGGAGTATGTGGTCCAATTTTAACGTTTAATTTATACGAAAACTCTAACACCATTGAAAAACCGCAAAGGAAAATCTTAATTATTATTCTTTCTTCTGCTGGTATGAAAAAACAATAGATCAGTACGGATAATACTTATCAAGTAAAACACATTTAAAGTTTAGGGGCTTTTTTCCTGAGGAAAATACTCACATGGGACTAAAATGGTATATTTTTTTTGTGTGTTACTACGGAACAAGCTGTTAATTTTTTACAATTTACTATAATACTTTCACTCTTTATATAGTAAAAAACTGCAGTGAAATGTGCACACCAACAGATACTACTTGAGAAAATGAGTGTTACATACTTTCCAGATTACAAAACTTACTGAATAGGGTATATTTAATTTTCAGGTTTTAATTTCCCTACAATTGTAATTTATAATTTTGTAATATTGTCTTATTTTTAACGAGTTTTATCAAATATGTTATTCGTAGTATTTGATAACCTTGAGAGACAAACATTGTCTCTTTTTTTCTGTTAAGGCATTTCCATAAAATATATGTCATTTTTAGTAAATAGTGAATTATAGGCCTAATTTTATCATTAAAAGTGGTTTCAGCCATTTCAGACGCAATTTTTAAAATGTCCACCCCTTAAGGTGTCCATGCTGCATCCACGTACAAATTAGTTCAGGCTTGGATTGGAGATTATTATAAAAAATAAAACAGGACTAGATTGGTTTAGATGCAACTTAAAATAAAATCATCTATTTACTTGCCACAGTAGTGTGCAAACTCTTCTCGTTATTTCGATTACTGCTCCCTTACTAAAAATGCTGCTTCTTCTATACATTTTAGGAAATTCGGGCGTTTTTATGCAACTTCTTAGATAGCTACTTAACTGTAGGAAATTTCTTTTTACTTGCATTTTAAAAACTATAGTTTTCATTCTTGGCTGCAAAAATAATGTATTGTTTCCAAACAATAAACAAATCGGAAATCTGAATAATAAGTTTTGTTTCATGAATTATTTTTAAATTGTAGAAGTAAGAATTATTGTCAAAACTAAATTGAGTTAAATTTCAACTTCTTTGCCTATCGTAAAATTAAAGAGCTTGAAATTTTTATATTTCGAATTCATACAGACTTATGGAAGTGAAACTTGCATGAATAATGTACATTATGTCTACTCCATTAAAATATTTTTAAAAAGGTTTAAATATCTTTTGGAACCAAAGCAGGAATTTTTAAATGTCACAAGAATTTTATCCAGTCTAACAGTATTTACACGCTATTTGAATTTGTAATACAACGTATAGGAATTATTAGTAATACCCACAGATACAACATAAGTAGCATCTTTAAGCCATATTTCCAAATAATATTTATTTGGACTTTTTATAGACGGTAAACATAATTTTTATGGGAAAATTGAATTGTTTTTTGGATGAAAATTGTTATATCCTTTTTATTGTTGTGTTTTCTCTGTACTTTCCTCTTTAAAATGAATTAGTCTTTCAAACATAATTGTACTTTAATTCTATCCATGCTATTTTTTTTATTTTTCTGAGAAGATCCAAACAATGGAGTAAAGATGTTTTACCTTTGAAACTCGATTGGTTTTCGGTTGAAAATTTAGATTTTCTTCTTCTTTCTATTATTATTATTATTATTATTATTATTATTATAGTATTTTATACTCTGGACTTTCTTCTTTAAAGTGGTGTATCATACATAATTGTACTACAATTCTATCCTGTTATTTTTTTATTTTTCTGAGAAGTTCCAGACTATGGAGCAGGGAAGTTTTAACTTTGAAGCTCGTTTTCTGTATGTTTAGTTTTTATATAATAGGTACATTTTCTTAGCGTCTACGTCACTTACAAACTTGTAATTTTAGAATTTGTTCATCCAGATGTCTTACATACACTGACATAATCTTTCAATCCGTTAGTCTATGAAAATTTACAGGTCATGTGGTACTTTAAAACTTAATTAAATTTTATAAATAAAAAAAATCAGATTTTAGTAAATAACAGTATTTATGAAAAATCCTTTTTTCAGTAGACTGATACAGAGTGTGAAACTGTAAAACGATGAAGTGCCAAACTTTAGTAGTTTTTTAGAAAAGGTCGGCCTACATTGTATTTAACATTGTAAAGATAGGCTATTCCGTTTCCCTTTAAATAAACTACACGATCTATTAAACAATTTTAATACATTTTCTTGTTGGCTGAACTACACAAAAGTTTCAAAATTTCAACTAAATACGTTGATTAGTTCTCGAGTTATAATGTAAACGCTTTGTAACAGACAGATTAAATTATTTTTCTTTCACTAAATTAAATAGGAAAACTTATAAGTATTACAAAGAAAATAATTGAAATTTGAAATTTTGTACCTCTCCCTAAAACATGGCAAATTCAAAGCTTTATTGATATAGTTATCTTAAACTTCATATAGAGCCTGCATACAGTAGCGTATTGTGTACGCAGCATGAGTTTTGCACAAATTTGAAGGGTATTTCTACAACCTACAAACAGAGGTGAAAAGGTTCCCATTTTTCATCATGTTAGGGAGTAAACAAAATAGGGCTGTGATTTTTTTAATATAAAAATGACGCTATTGTTTTATCAAACCCTGGAAGGAATAGTAATCATACGCACTCACATAAAAGAGAAATTAATTATTTATCACTGCAGTATGTTCAACCATATGAGTGTGGTTATAGATCGTAGGCCTATTGCTTACACTAAGAGTTGTATTCTTATAGATAACAGTGTGAATAGTTTATAAATAGTTTACATAGGTTATATTACAGTTTATGTAACAGTTATTTTAACTTACTGTATTGAGGTATATTATTCATGTGTCACACATATTTTATTACAGTACATTTGTTAGGATTACAAGAGTATAATAATTATTTTTATGTGCAGACTGCAGAAGTATATTCATATTTACCAGTCAATGTCCTGAACTTTATTGGGGGTAAAATTCTCAGACATGTCAGAACTTTCGTGGCATTTGTTACCCATGAAAATTACTGAAGAAATGTAGATGCCTGTTTGTCAATTACTCATACATTTAGATATATGTTTATGGTATTTGTTTGGTAATGTTTACCGTACATTCCGACGAATTCTGCAATACGATATTGGTGGAAATTAGATACCGCAATACGAACTAAGATAGTATTATTATATAGCAAAATTTGACATTGCATTGAAAGCTTTGTATGTATTAAATATAAGCCTATATTACTTGTTTTATATGTATAATTACATTACATACAGTATATATATATATATATATATATATATATATACATATATATATATATACATACAGTATATATATATATATACTGTATGTAATGTATATATATATATATATATATATATATATATAATTTGTCAACATCCCATAACACATATGTGCGCATTTATCTTATTGATATTTTATTTGCCAGTACTGTGATTAATTGTTATTTACTAAATACTATTATTATTCTCATCTATATTTTTAGAATAGTTAATTGAAATCCGTCATATTTTGAAAATGATCTCATCTGTTCTCACATAGTGTACATACACATTTTTAAATCTAGTCAAGTGTCCTTAAGTGGCCATGTGCCTTCACTAGTAGGTAATGCTTGTGATATTATATTGTAATTCTTGTAATAGTATAAATAAAACGCATTATTGTTTTGTAGCTGTGGTATTTTACTCATCATACTTGCAAGTTTTACTGTAGGTGATTTTACTGAATTTCCTATTCTTTACAGATGCCTTAGTCATGTTACACCGTATTTTTTTTTAAATTAATGCCGTGCTGCGATTATGTAGATAAAATTTATTTGGACTATTCCATTCACACGCCGCTTATTCGATATTGACCAATGACATTCAGCAATGCCTTGGATATTGACCAATCACGGTCGTTTATCTAAGAAAATCCCTGCAAGATTAGCTAGGATGCGAATTTATCTGATAAAACGTCAGCTCGTTACTGAACCGTCACAGTATCGCTAATGATTACTAAACGACGTCACCCACTGTCGGTGCTAAATTGAAAACAAAAATGGGTAGCTGAAAGTTTGGCAATGTGTCTGTTGACAAAATTTATATTATCATAAAGGAAGCTAAACCACATAATTCTGAAAGAAATATAAAATGCATATGGATTCAGTTACAAAAGTTCTGTGGTCGTAAGTGCAATTGAATTGAATTGATTAGGGAATCTCAAACGCAGCATATTGGGCTATCAATATGAGAAAATCCAACGGAGAAGAAAATTGTGTTTTTAACCAATGCATTCAAGTAGCATGGAAATTTACAAATACATTACGTTCCGGAAAAAAGTTTTATTATATTTTGTTCCGATTTTAGTTTATCTTAATTTTGAGGTTAACTCTTTTGTCACTACTTCATTGGTAGCATTGCTTAATATTCCATAATGCTGACTGTTCATTAATTTAGTTTGCCGTGATCTGACAGCTGACTTTATTAACGACTTTATTTTTAAGATACCAGAAATAAATATTTATATTAGATTATAATATTATTTATATAATCCATCAACATTTTATTCATGGAATAGTCTTAATATATCCAACTCGTGATTTCGAGTTTCATCAGATAAATTCGCCCCTGCTGCCCATAAACTCGATAAACTCGTATAGTCGTGGACCTGACTACAGTCCTGTAGGAAAATTTGAGTAGGGAGAATTTTTTTACAGGAATGTATAGTAGGTGTCCTAGTAAGTATTTTGAGCTTGGGTGGACATCCGCCACCTGGTACATTTTCCAGCTATGACGCCATCAAGTATGGCGGCCGCTCAATCACAAAACTGCCCATATCTATGTTAATACGTGATCGATTTTCATGAAAATTGAGTCAATATGTTGTAATTACTATTTACAACGTAAATACCAACGTGTTTTAACTGTCACAATAAATAAATAAACAACATTTTTAAAAATTGTAACTTTGTTACATTTCCCTTTAAAAAATGTAATTTTGTTGATAATTTTTTTTTCTTCTTTTACTACGTAATTACATAGTATCATGAATATAAACAGTGATTATATTAAAACGTGTTCAGATTATCTGAAAAGAAAGTTGAGTCTAACCCCTTACTACCACACTTATAGTAGGTGCAAAAGGTTACTTCATTTTCTCTACAAATTCAAAAGGAATTGGCACATTTTAAACAATTACATCAGTGGGAGATTCTGTAAGTTCTTTTCTGGAATCAAATCATCTTCTATCAGTGCAAAACCAAATTCACATTGATCAACACATAGATCAACACTTCAACAAAATAGTGTCGCAGATGGTACGTGTAGAATATGATCTCAACAAATGGCCTTTAGCACTTTTACTTGTAGGTGGCAAATCTTCAATTGTATATTCTTCGCATGATGATACAGCACAATCTAAGTTCATCTAAAGATTTACAAGATGGCCCTTTTCGTAATAACAGTACTAAATATTCTTCTGCTGTGTTAAGGCCTTGTTCTGTGTCATCCCAATCAGAAGATATGCCAAAGTGTTCCAAATGTGCACTATGCACTACTAGGAGCTGCTTTTTTTGTGCCAAGCTTACTTGTATAATCTAATCTGATAATCTGCGCATGGTGTTTTAGTGCTATGAAATGCTGGTAGAATGTCTTTATGGATGGTACTTGAGACTCTTATTGCTTTGTCTTCGTACCGTGTTTTGCGCAGTTGTCACCGGTCTTAAATAAGTTACATTTAATATCTTTCCCCTTGTATCTTATGAAACCAGTGCATTTGTCAGTAGATTGTGTAATGGATTAGGAAGCATATCCAATGGGTTACCTTTTGAAAAATATATTTCAAAATTTAAGTCTTCTTTGCATCTAAGCTCTGGGTTTCCTTCTTAGAAAACTCATGGTGGATGTTCAAACCTTTGACAAAAGCAAAGGAGTCTGTTACTTCCCGAAATAGATTTTTGTTATCATCAGACGCTCATGATGTGTTACCTCTCATTCTGCTACAAACTGTTTTTCTTTAGTAAGCTCTACTTTGCCAGATGAGCTCTTTTGTGATCTATTAATGGTTTATTCCAATGCCATATCCTCAGCGACAGCTGAAAATTTATGGTCATACCGCTTAATAACGTGCTTCCCCTTCATGAACATTTCATGCACCTCTGGGGCTGTAGTGGGTAGTCTTATCATGTCTTCCAGATATAATGAAGACCATCTCTGATAGTTAATACAACCAAAGAAGGCAAATACTGGTTGAAGTTTATGTAATGTGTCCAGATGCAGTTCCCAGAGACCTTGCCTATCGGAACGAATCAAATTTCTAAGAAATTGGAGCGGTTTGAGAAAATTGTCCCAGTACAAAAATTGTTCTGATTTTTGCCTTCCACAGCCAAAAAAATTCTCAAACTATGTGAGGAGTTTCTTCACATTGACATCTACATCTATATGATCTGTTTTTCCCCTTGCCAAAGAAATGTTCTGCTGGATGTGAAGTAACTTTTCAAACTCAGATGCATAAGACTCAATGGAATGTTCTCCCAAAAATGATTTCACCATCAACCTAAACATGGTTTCTCTCAACATAAACATTCCTTTTACTCCCCTCGCATAGTTGTTCCCATTTAAAACCGACTCTACCACATTTATCCCAAACACTGAGCATTCATTGGGTATTCCTTTCCACGAAGATATTTACCTAAACAAGCAAGCACAATTTTAGTCATATGGAATGCTCCCAACACCAGTACAATATTTGAAAACATATCTGGATTGCTTAGCTGGACTTAGCGTGCAATAGCGTAAACACCTTCGTCACAGGCTACTGGAAGGTAGTTTTGGCCCAATTTGTCGAGGATACTATAGAAATTAAATAAAGCTATGTAAACAGTCGCATGCTGTGATGCTGGGTTTGGAATCACAGGCAAAATCCAACTTGTTTCTGCTGTAGATCCTCTTTTGAACTAAGTGCATAGGAAGCACTCCACGATGGTACAAGCTGTTGAAGTTTTTTTTTTCTGGAGTAGACAACTCGTAATCTGTATCAACATCGGAACTGTGCAGAAGAGATCGTGCAGTTCTTGAAGTGTGCCGTAACATGTCTGAATTTTCGTATTGCTTCTTCCCATCCTCATTCATTGTTTAAAAAATAAAAATAAAAAAAGTAAAATAAATAAAGTTTACTTCGTGATCGCTTGGGAGATCGGGATGCTTTACTGGTTTGTAATACGATTGTACCTTTTGGCATGGAAGAATCTCTTGAATCGCTTTCAAACCTCGTGTGATACCAATCTCCGATATGTATGGTTTAACGGGTATAGGCCTATCTAGTGGGTTGTCTTGAAAAAGTACACTCACAGTGTCATGAGAAACTTCTGTACCAGATAAAGTAGATTCCTCGTGGACAAATTTATCGAATTCGCCAATCGTGTATGAATCAGTCTTAAAGTGACGGAGCATCGGGACTTCGTTAGGGGACTGCTTAAAGCTTATTGTGCAAGGCTATGATGATTGACGAATCACTTCATTTTTTAAATGTTCGTGTACTTATTTCAAATGACAGTTAAAACGCGAGAGAGAGAGAGAGAGAGAGAGAGAGTGAGAGAGAGAGAGAGAGAGAGAGAGAGAGAGAGAGAGAGAGATTGAGATTGCTATACACCTTACAAATATTAATTACAACATACTGACTCAATTTGCATGAAAATCAATCAAATATTAACATAGATATGAGCAGTTTTGTGATCGAGCTGCCGCCATCTTTGATGACGTCATAGCTGGAAAATGTACCAGGTGGGGGATGTCCACCCAAGCTCAAAATACTTACTACGACACCTACTAAGCATTCCTGTAAAAAATTCTCCCTACTAAAATTTTCCTACAGAACTGCAGTCAGGTCCTGGACTAGTAACCTCTCTGTGATAACTAAGCAAATAATTGCTCAAATAATTATAATCTTCTATCCAATTAGCAGGATGTATGTTAACCAGATAACTACACAATGACATCACTTTAACAGTAATCCAATTGTTTGTAGTTATCCAATTAACTGTCAAAAGGTAATCTAGTTGGTGGTAAGTACAGACTGAATCATCGCTTTCAGTGCAAGAGGTTGTTAAAAAGACTTCGTCATTTTTAGAATGTATGGGTAAGTGTGTGGCTGCTCCTGTCTGCTGGTTGTAAGATAAGGAAATATATTTGTTTATTATCGAACATGAGGATACGTGTATGACATTGTCAATATCAACAAACACACTCCTTGCTGCTGTTATACAAAAAAAAGTTACAAAGGCTTAACTAAGTTAAAATATTCATCCAGGTCATAAAAGTGATTCAGGATTCAAGATTCTTAACATAGGATTTAAAAGCCATGAAATCTAGATTTCTTTTGACCTAGGTAGTGCGTTATACAATTTTACAGACATGTACATAAAACTCTTTTGAGAGGTGTATTAATTGCACCTCTCAGTACTAATCAAATAGCAGTGCCTGGTGTCATAATCATGAATATCAGCAGCAAAATCAAAGGACTTTAACATATAAAAGGCATTGTAAAATATATGTGCAAGGTGGAGATAAAATTCTATTTGAAATAAAAAGACGATTACAATGTGTCCTAAAATGAGTTCTACTTAAGTTATAATACGCAACGCTTTCTTTTGAAATTTAAAAAGAAACTGAACTATGGTTGCCCCATAATATGGTTCCATAAAAAAGATGGGAATGTATAAATGCATAATAAATTGTCATATCTACTCCCATTTGTAAGCTATGTAACATAAAAATACCCTTGGCTATCTTATTTGAAATCATATTTGTGTGTAGACGAGGTTAAAATGAATACACGTCAAAATAATAAATTATATAATTAAGTGAACGGTGCAAAATATGTTGCAGAAACTTTCTCACATCTACGTGTTAAAAAATTATTGTATTATTGAGGTTTCAAGATTGAAGAAAGAAACCAGTATGTACCATTCAGAAATTAATGTATAACCTCCTGGTTAAATTGTAGATTTAATAGCATATTGCGATACAAGTGCCGTAAGGCACGTTTACGGGTCGAGGAAACAGATTGAAAACCCGAGGCGCAGCCGAGGGTTTTTAAGTTTTTGAGACCCGTAAATGCCTTTACGGCCCGTGTGTTGCATGCTATTTTTTGCACGACGGTTACTTATATCAATTTAATTATATTAATTGTGATATTACCTGAAACTATTATGTAAATACATTCTTGAAAATAGATGTTTATTTCAGAAAGTGATTCGCATGTGTTTGTTGTTATGGGAACCGAATATTTGTCCTGGGGGCTTTGGCCATAAAGGCTTGTATTATGAAGTGTATCGTAATGAATTATGACGAATCGCTTGGACCGTAAGTAATTTAACCTCATCGCAACGGCCATAGCAACAAGACTGTGTGGGAATGTCAACTTACGATCCATGTAAACAACTTTCGTAAGTAACACTTACTAGCTAAGGAGTGCAAAAAAATATTTTCCTTGTAGCAATCATGCTTGTTAACTGAATGAATAATTAATTGTTCCTCTTCTTCAATAGATTTACATTTCCTTGGTTTAGTAAATAGATAACAAAATAGAATCAATAGAGCTTTTTTAACTCAATATAATATATGACTTAAATCAACTTTAATAAACTGTGCAAAATATAATAAAATAGTTTTATTTTACTTTTTTACCGTTTTCAGACAATTTAATGAGTACAATAAACACATTAAAAATATATAAATGCATTTATTTTCACTTAAATGTACATGGATGTGAACCACAAAACTTTAGGAATACATTTAGTTCAGTTTTAGAACTATCCCTGTCATTTTCAACTCTACTACAAACTTAACACGATCGTTTTTCAATTAATCAATCAACGTTTAGAATACTTCAGTTTCGCTGTCTTTGCAAGAGGAAATACTGTAAATAAACTGCAATAAACCTAGGAATGCCATTAATTTGCTTACAAAGAAACCAGGAATTTCGGTTCACTTAAGATTTCCTTTACAATGACCAAATTACAAATTGAAATGCGATATGTATCGTACGAAATAACATATTGGCAACAATGAGCAAAATGTGAAATATAGGCAGACTTTTATAAAGTAATTGGATTAAAGTAAAAAGTAAAAGTCTAGAAGAATAATAAGAATTGGATTAATTGTTTAAATTATTATTGCTATTTTGTCGTATTTCACTTCAAATGCAGTTTTAGCCATTTTTAGTTTTTAATGTCTTATTTAGTCATTTTTAGGTTTTATAAGATTGGACTATGTGACTGCCTTGACAATGAAATGCATTATTGTGTTAAAATATCACAGTTAGTTTTCAAGGAACAAAATAGTTTAAAAACTAAGATTCCGAGCCCTAATTATTATTATTATTATTATTATTATTAGCTTATTTTGCATGCTGTAACTGCATACAGGTCATATCTTGTGTTTAGAATAGTTGCGTGTCCCAGGAGTCATTCGTGTGCATCTGTTTCTTTTGTTCAGTGATGTCTTCTTTTCTGATATTCAGTTTAAACAATTATAATATCCTGTGACATAGCGGCGATGAGTTATGGAAATCCGGCGTTTTCCTTTGCGAATGAGGAAACCTTGAAAAACCCAAGTCAATTTTGCCGGCACGAGGTTTGATTTGAACCCAGGGCCTCTTGATTATTTGGCTATACTACCTTGTTCTGATTTTTTTTTTTGGTGTGTTCATTATCACTGAGGTATACTTTATTTCACAACAATAAGTTGATTATAATTTTCTTATTATAATGGGCAACAAAAATATCATTCTTATCATTTTAATTAATCTATGTACTGACATTCGGCTTTAAGACATACTTCTTTCGTTTTGATCTTGATTCCTATTAATTTTATAACGAAATGTGTTTAACGGAAAATGTTCGTTTTAATTTCCTCTACAAATTTACTGTTTTGCTTATATAATGGAGATAGCCTAGAAAAATATAAAATGGGTACAAGAAAGTACCCCTAAGTGATTTTTTACAGAAAAACGGATATAGCCATTTTATTTTTCATAGATAGAAATTTCGAATTTTACATTTTTATCAAAATCATTTGAGCCATTTTTCAAAAGTCAAAATTTAAAAAAGTTTTCATGAAAAGTCCCCTTAATATTTCAGTTATAAAAAGCAAATTCTGTGCATTCGATAAAATTCCAAAAGAGGTTATTAATTTAAACAGAAGAAGTAAATGCAATGAACCGTTTACCCGCTGTGCTTGTCCACAGACGGACAGACAGACAGACGTCATTTCAAAAACACTTTTTTTCTGTTTCTAGACATTGTGAAGTATGTTTTCCCGGTGTTATCTCGATTTATATTTTTTGTCATCACAATAGCCTACTTTCTCTATACTACATATAGGCCTAGCCTATTCGAGAAAGTAAACATGTTTTCAATACTAATAAGATAACATTAACATAAATATAAAAACCTATCTTAAGTTTTGAGATATTTTATGAGATAATTACATCGATAGGCTCTGCAGAATTGCAACAGCGCACTGCCATATAGCAGATTATTAGACACTCTCGCATATGTGGTTCACGTAATAATCTTTGTATTCAAACCGCAGAGAGATAAAACACAGCTTATATTTTGTTCCTGTAGAAATCACAGCGATGCAGATAGTAGCAGCCTAGCTCTCATTACAACATGTCTACATAACATCCACGACTATGGAATGACTGATGATGATGTAAACCAGTGTCCGGCAGATGCTGCAGTTGTGACGTAAGAGCCGATCATCTCGCAGGAGCTTGAGAGAGCGAGCAGTTGAGTTGCATTCCTGTTAATACGCACTACCGCAGTGGCGTTCAGTGCAGCAGTAGGGTTAAGGTGAGCCGTGATGGTACATTGAATTGCGTGCATTAACCATGGCAAGGGTGCAGAGGTCAGTTAATCAGTGAAATGTATGGTAAAGTTAGTGCATTCAGATTAATACTAGACTTACGGAAACGTCAGGTCACCCTCGGAGACACGCCACATTTTCCAAAGTTGTCTACAGTATGTCATTCAATTACAGACATTAATAATTATGTACAAATATTAGAAGAACTGGATCAGGATATTTTATTACAGATTTCAAGATTTTGCAAAACTCCAATCCGATATTTGCATATTTGCGACACCATTTTCTGTGGATGTTGACAGTGTTCCAACGTCATTGCAACTAGAAGTCATTGATTTGCAAAAGAATATTGAAATGAAAGACCGCTTTCAAAACAAAAAGGATCTATCTATATTTTATAGAAGATTTCCCCAGGCAACTACATAATATATTTGCTGCTAGAATGTTGAGTATATTTGTATCGACGTATGTATGTGAATAGTTCTTTTCTTGTATGAAGATCTGCAAACCACAACATGGAAACCGCCTATCTGATCAGAACATGAAAAATGTTCTCGTTTGTGTGTTAGCCAGACTATGTCTCCTAATATTGCAAAATTAGTGCGCGAGAAAAGAGGGAAAAAATCTCGACAATGCCTTGAGCTTGGGCACGATAGTGACACAAAGTAAGGGTGTGTATCAAAAGTCTGAATAGGCCTATACTTGGCATAGTGCTCACAAAGGTGTATAGTTTAATTTGTATATTTTGTGTATTTTGTATACTTTAACATTTTTCAGTTTCCGAGTAGACAAAGTTTTGCAGTGCTCCTTAAAGTATTCTTATGTTTTATGTATTTGTATGTTTATAGTAGTTTCGGAGCCTCATTTAAATAACCTGACGCATCCGCACCTGGATGCATTTCAGATTAGTGTAAGTAGGGCCTATATTAAATTTCATTACAAACAAAACTGTTCTGTTACATTGATTTATCACAGTTGTACTATTTTGTTTTCGTACAAATGCATTGTAATTGTGCTATTCCCATACTATCTACGAAGATCGGAGCGCACTCTGTCAATGCATAGGCGTCGTTCCGCCACTGGCCAGTTGAACCCTTCCTCCACGCTCAGTACGGAGATATTGCCGAGCAAAGAGCGCGGCTGCTCCGTAGTATGACGTCACAGAGCACGGAACATGCCGGTCACTGATGTAAACAGTAGTACATCGAAATGCATCTCTTCTATCAACATACAAGCAACGAGGATTAACCTAACCTCGAACTTCAAGATTGTCAACAGTTTAAACACGCAAGAAGATAACGTTGATGTTATTTCTCATCTCAAATAACACACACATCAACTATATCACGCAGCATTCAGTTTAAAATAAAAACTGACACGCATTATGATATGCCAGTATATGTAATTTTAAGGACTGATATCATTTAGTGCATACCTACGCACATTCTGCTACTACGTCAAGAAATAATAGACACATTAATCAACGAAAATTTTGTCTCGTCCATTGGACTGATATAAAAATTTTTTAGCATATTTATTACAATTTATAAAACTAATGTCTTTTGTGTTAATTTTAACTTTTTAACTTGTAAATCTTATGTTTTTAGACACTATAGAAACCAGCAATAGTAACAACACTGAGCTCAATGTTAATCCACTACACTGGGTAGCCTATATTGTATTTACAAGTACAAGTCTTTTTTTATATAACCATAAATATAACTAATAACAAATAAAATTCATCAACAAAATCGTGTTTTCTTTCATTCTAGTACTTTCTAGTTTTTCCTGTTTTGCTTTTTCTGTTGTTTATTTTTTAGTGGTATACAGGCGGATATTTATATAATTCTGATAAGATAGAGCAGGTTTAAATATTTAGGGAATATTCACTTCAGACCAATATGGTGTTTTAATTTTTTTCCTATAAAAGGAGAAAGCTGTTTAAATCTGCCAGTTATTCCCCTTCCATCCTGTCTGCAGATCAATTACTGTATTCGTCATGTCTATGAATTTTCTTCAGCAAGTCTCCTTTACTCAAAAGTTCTAAATCATTTTAAATGTAATCCGGTAAACTGATATTATAAAGCGCTAGAAAGCTCAGTGATAATTGCAATTATGATATGCAGAAAATAAGCTATTATTTAAATCGATTTCCGAGTTAAGCTCTAGATCGATTCATTAAGCAGGGCTTACGGAAAGAATAAAGGTCTAGTTTGATAAGCATATATGAAGGAATATGTGGGTAGTGTTATTTGTCAAAGCTATCTGTATTGCAACTTTCAAAGCCATATATGAACACTGTAAAACAATACGTTGCCATGAGAACTGATTGGCATTTGATAAATTGTTCATAATATATTACCATAAAATAGGCACTAATTGGGCATTCCTCCGGTACCGATCAACCGAATTGGTGTAATACCAATAGGCTTCTTCCCAGACGTTATAAGCGTGTTCTTGGTAAATCTCCCCAGACAAAAAATATACCTAATGCACCCCCTCTCTCAACAGATCACTTAAGATTGAGGCCTGGATTGAGTCACATGTTGAAGCTGGGACATCCGCTCCAAAGGCTCTGGAAATGGGGAAAGGAAACCGAAAGGAAGGGGGCATCTTTAAAATAGTAGCCTGGCAAATTAATGCAAGGCTCTTCGCTTGAAAGCGTTCGAAAAACAATCACTGGGAAGCTGTTTAAAAGAAACTTAATTATTGACAAAATCAAATATACAGAATATAGTAATATAATTTACAATAAGTAGTGAATCTTGAAGTGAATCTTCCAATACGATAATTTTTTAGTTTATACAAAAGAGTTCCTTTCTTGCAATAACCTAAGTTTCAGTATTTAACATGTACTTTAAAGACATACACCATACTTCAGTTTTCTTTTGAATTAATTCAAATAGTTTTAGAATACTTCCCTACACATTTACTATTGATCAGATTTTAATTATCACCTTCATTGTACTCTAATTGAAATGAATATAGTTAATTTGATTATATTTATTCATATCAAGTATACCTGCCTTACATCAAATCTTTTACAGGGACCATATCACATCAGTTCTTTACCAACAGAAATACCATATTTATATTTACACTTTTTTCAGATTTTTAAATACTTTTCCGGATATTAATCCAACATTTCTCAGCCTATTGCACTTCAAAATACACTTGACTTGACCCTATAAACTTTCACCCTTCATGACTTAAACATCATTTTAATTTGACAACTAACCTGTTTTATATATGGCTCAATTCACTCAAAAGTTTTAGTCAAGTCTCGTCATTCTGTCCATCTATTCAAATCTTTGTTAATTTTTAGAGAGAGTAATTCTTTCCAAATTTTGGGGCCTGAATACACGAACAAAATTTCCATTCCCTTCTGCTCACTTCTTCAAATTTTTATAGGGGCTATGGTGGAAACGTGTTATGTTATTTTACTACACTGGACTGGCTTATACCCATGCTGCACTCTGCACGTTCGGCGCCAAAATTTTCCAATTTACATAATATACTTCATACCAATTGGTATTGAAACACCTGTCGTAACTCCGACTATACTAAAAACATTCCAGTGTGATAACCTCCCGACCCTGACCTTCAGTCAGAACAAGTGGACGACTCAATTAAAGGGGTCTCAAAAGTAATAACTCTTTTTCATTAACAATGGAAAATTCCTAGTTCAGGGCGCCACCATTGTTAAACCACTATTTACCATTTACAGACTTCTTGTAATTACAAAGGCTCGTAACACGTAAGTTACCACGGCTAACAATTCAGTGGAGACGGGGGATCTAAGGGTTATTTTCACTTTGTCCAGTGTACAACACTACCTTGACTAGTAGTTTAATAAGTGCACAGTGTTTCTTTCCTTAATCGAAAGCCATAAATCACCATTTTATTTTAAACAAATTAATTTACAATTAACAATCAAGAGCTTCCGTGAAAGAAAATATCCTTCCTCCAAGTCCACATGTAGGCCGCGGGCAGCATGTTGATTGATTGATTGAATCCCCTTAAGGGTGGAAGGCGGGTTGGGACGACCCTAAGCACTTCGGCCTTGCGGCCCATTGTGCCAACTTCCGGGAATGGAATGATGTGCAAGCCCAACGGCCCCTCGATAACAGACCCCACCGCGAGCCCCCACGGAACTCCCCTACATCCAACAGATACCTCTACCATGCCACGTGTGCCGCTGCCTCGGTACCTCTTACAGAGCCCCCAGGTTGGCAGCACACCAGCCAGCAACTTCATGACCACAAGCCACGGGGAGGACCTGAGAGGCCCACAGCAGGTGCAGGGGCGAGGATAAACCGGAAACCGGGAAAGGAAACGGAATGATTATGAGGGGGAGTTTGAAGATGAAATGGAGAGTGTTGGTGGAATGAGAGGGGGAAACGGGAGGATCCCCGAGAAAAACCCCCAAAGGTCACGGCTTCGTCCACCACGAATGACACGCCCGCCAGGCCCGGGGATTGAACCCGGGACCGTTAGCATGCCAGGCCCACGCGCTAAGCATGAGCCACCGTGACGGCGGGCAGCATGTTACTTTGGCAGTGAACTCTGGTCGAGAGTCTAAGTCAAGATAAATATTGCCGGAGCTTCGAGGGTAGAAATGGGAACAATCTAACTAATAATAATTTATTTTAGTTGCTTATCTTATACTGTGATTATACATTTTATTCTTCATTCATATGAATGAGAAATGTATTAACTAGAGCAGTAACTAAGCCTTTTCATATTTATTTTAGGAACTACTTCCCTAAAATTGAAGATGAAATTCAATGGATCAGAAATCCGTTTGAAGAAGATTACCTAAAAAAAGTCGAAAATATCTTCAAGTGAAGAGGACTCTTTAATTGAACTATCATGTGACCAGACTCTAAAATAGTTTTCTAAAACAACACCATTGGTCCCGTTCTGGATGAATGTTCGTCAAGACTATCCAGTAATTGCCAAAATTGCACTGAGACACTTGATGGGCTTTTCGACCATCTATCCATGTGAACGAGCATTTTCAACTTTGCTTTTTTTGAAAAATAAATACAGGAATAAATTGAATGTTGAGAATGATTTGAGGCTATTTGTGACAGTTGTGACAGCCAAGTGAGTAAACTTAAATTCTTTTCTCTATAGAAAATTATTGTTTAATCCTTCTACTGACTAAATTAAACTTAACTCCGTGGCGCTACATCCCTGAAGGGACTTGGCCTACCACCCGACCGCTGCGTCATCTACCACAGTCAGATGGCCGGATTGGGGCATGTGGTCAGAATGTCGACAACCATGGTCGTTAATGGTGGTTTTCATGACCGGAGCTACTTCTGTATCAAGTAGCTCCTCAATTTAAATCACGAGGCTGAGTGCAGTCACACGTATACAGGTGTCTATTTGTGTTTGAGTGTTTATATTTTCTACTTGTAAGTTATATTCAGTTAGAGGGCCTCAAAGTCTTTTTATTTTTTTATTTATTTTTTTATTATTTTTTTTAACAAAATTTGTGGACCGGACAACTAAAAAGGTTGGGAACCGCTAGACTACATCAAACGATAATTTAACTATAACCTACATAATGATACAGGATCTTGTAGATTGCATTATGATTTCAGAACCTATGGGTAGATGTTTCACTCCTTATGGCCGAGTGCACCAACCTCGGTATTCAGAATACCGCGGTAAAGTTGCTTAGTTTATCCCGGTAATGTCATACTTTCGTTGCACCGTGCTCGGTTTCGACTTTTATCGCGGTAAGATGCAAACCGGCCGTGAAGGAGCTGTAAAGTGAGAAAACCGCTTAGTCCAGTCAATGAATGCTCAAAAGGAGGTGTAGAGGGAAATGGAAGGAACACAATTTTTGACTTAGGGACTTTGTTTGGACTAGTAAGGAGGTAAACATACTAAAAGTCCCCACTCCTAGGGGGTGAGCGGGGGGCAGGGGGCCCTTAGAATGTCCCTTTTTTCTTCGGTTTTTCGCTTATATCTCTGAAAGTATGGGTCCTAGCGATAAGACTTTCCTATACAATATTAAAGATGACAAAATGCTACACAGGATTGATTCCATTCATGTTTTCGCTAGCTCACCTAGTTTTCGAGATATCTGCGCTCAAAATTAGCTAATTTTGAAAAAAATAAAATTGCCTCGCGTTATTTTCCTTATTCCGTTAGCTAACTCTTCGGCCCTTTGTCCTACGAGAAAGTCATAAAGAAGGAAGTTGTAGAGCATTAAATTTCCTTTAAGAATATATGATAGTTTACTTCTTTATCTTCACCCGTTCAAAAGTTAGAGCAATTTTAACTTTATGTGTAAATTCCGGGATTTTGCAGAAAAACTTAACTTTCGTATTTTCCATGATTTCACTGCTCTAACTCTGTATAAAAGCCAATATTACGTATTTATATGTATAAATAGTATGTACTGTATATAAGTTGTACATAAATGAATCAATATATATGTATATATATATGATGTATTTTGTAATATATTTTCAAGTAATATATATGCTTTTGTATAGTCCAGTCAATGATTGATGAATAGAGGGAAATGGAAGGAACACGGTTTTTGACTTTGGGACTTTGTTTGGACTAGTTAGAAGTTAAACATACTAAAAGTCCCCACTCCTAGGAGGTGAGCGGGAGGCAGGGGGGCCCATAGAAGGTCCCTTTACGGTTTTTCGCTTATATCTCGGAAACTATGGGTCCTAGCGTTAATACCACTCTATACAAAATTAAACCTGATAACATGTTCTATCAAGACTGATTCCTTTCACTTTTTCGCTATCGGAAAATCGGAAATGTGATCGGAAATTAATTTTCAAGAATAACAACTATTTTTTTCTAGGGTTTGAAAATAAGTATCAAACTGTCTCGGAAAGATTGAGCACTCCTCCTTTCGAATGTTAGCTCGTCAATCAATATTAACGACGAATGGGTGTCTGTGGATCCTTTTTAGCTATTCCAGCGCAAATCCATAAGTAAGAAAACCGACGAAGATTTGAAAACTTATTTGCAATATGAATTAGCCCCTTTCCCTTTGGCCTTCTTCAATGAGGGTGGGATGAGGAAATCGACGAAGTCAGTTTTCTCTAGAAAGAGCTCAATCCAACTATCACAGATGTACGTGTGACACACTTTGACATTGTTATGGACGGAGGACTTCTCCTGCACAAATTTATTTGGCAAAGAGGTTCCACGATATCTGGCATTTGCTCATCCTCAAGTGCAAAGGTCGCTGAGCAGCAAAGGTGGTACCGTCTCAGTAAGTCAGCGGACATACATTTCAATCAGGAGACAGTCATAACTGTGAAGCAGGAAGAATTCCTGTCAAATGTCTACAAAAAAAGTCTGCTGATTAACATGCTGAAAGTCACACTACAGGTACATGTAGTCAGAACCCTGCAAGCACGGAATGTTGCGGATGTCCTCATTGTAGACATGGCTATGGAGTTGTCACATACCACCGCTGTTGCAGTTATTGGTGAGGATGTCGACCTGATAGTCCTGTTGATGGCCAAAACACCTAGTGACCAGAACATAATTTTCGTCAAGCCTGGGCGTGGAAACATAAAACCTACATTGTTTTCTACCCAGGGGCTGCGAGACATACTATTTCTACATGCCTTCACTGGGTGCGATACCACCACAGCAGCCTTCCGAAAGAGAAATCTGGGATTTATCAAACTGTATTTAAAGTCTCCAGACGTCCAGGGAGCTCTTGCATTTTTCTCAGACAGTTCCTCAACCAAGGATGACGTAGAGGAAGCTGGGGAAAAGTGTATTTTGAGGTGGTACGGGGCTCCACCTAAAGAGAAATCTCTAAACGCTTACCTTTAACAATCCTATGTAAAATCGGTAGCCAATATCAAGCCGGACATCTCGTGCCTCCCACCAACTGAGGGGGCAGCGAAGCAGCATTCTGAGGTTATATGACAAAGTCGAGATGTGATTGGGACATGAGCCGCCTCCTCAGATGTACGGGTGGGAGAACAAAACCCCGGTGCACAGTGAGCAGCAGGCTGCACCGGATGAAATATTAATTTTTTTTGTCGGTGCACAAAGGATTCTGCCACCACCAAATGCGGATGCAGAAAGGCATCTCTCAAGTGTTCCCCTGCGTGCCAAAATTGCCATGGGAACTGTCTTAATGGGGGCCCCCTCTTGGTCAATGAGGATGAAGAACTCGACATTGATCCTCTGCCAGTTATCCTAGAAGATGTATCCCCTTTCTCAATGGATGAAGAAGAAAACGAAGCAGAACAATACCCAGGACCAAGTTACCATGACGAGGAAGGACCCTCCGCTCCAAGAGAGTCAGGAATTTATAATAATTATTGATGTTTATTGTACTATAAGGTGTAAATATATTATTAAATTAAATGTAACACAGTTTCAAAAAACATTTACGAGTTAATGTATTAATAAAAAAAAAGTTATGTACAAATTGTTGTTGACTCTGGAATCATCCTACCCCAATGCCTTTCCGGAGCGATGTGTAGTTAATATAGGCCTATATATTACATTAACTGTACATTATATATTATATACATTGAATACAAGTATTATTGCCTATGTAGAGGGCAATTATGGCTCCTAAATAACAATCAAGATTCAGCGATCCTCGATAAATTGTCAATTTTGAGTATTATCAAAACTTTCCATCATATATTATTATAGTAATTGTATTTCTGTGGGGTAAATGATGGAGCTCTCAAAGTGGTTCCACTAGGTTCGGGGTTCGAAATTAGTATTAAACGACACCAAACAATATTACATTGAAGAACTCCATATATACTTGAAAATATATTATAAATATATTCCTATATATATACACATAATTTCTTTATGTGTCATTTATATATATAGTACATACTATTTATACATATTAATATATATAATACGTATATATTGGATTTATATAAAGTTTCAGCAGTGGAAGAACGGAAAATACGAAA